>CM077168.1:33643141-34313141 GCA_039654105.1 Coreius guichenoti
AGATGTGCACTTGATGGATCACAAAACGGATGGAACCGCTTGGAACTCTGGCAGAGCAGGTTGACCCACCTCTTTATGTCAACAGAAATTGCCCATGAGAGGTGTGGATGTGACACAGACACAAAGGATAAAAAACAAAGGCTTTTCTCAGATCTGTTGAAGCTTGCTTAAACACTGACTTAAGACAGACATGCCACTGAAATCCTTCTGCTAAAGGTCATCAGAACAGAATACAGGCAGGAAATATCAGCCTGGAGTCCGGACGTCCTTTTACTGCTTTCTGTGCTCCGTGAAGTTCTTGTGTTTCGTTAATGTTCTGTTATTACTTTTATTCAAAATGCATTTGGGGATTTGTCCATGTATTCATGTAAGACCATACTACTGTTTGAAAGTTTGGGGTCAGTAAGATTTTTTAAAATGTTTTTGAATTAAGTATTTTATGCTCACCAAGGCTGCATTTATTTGATTATAAATACGTAAAAACAGTAATATTGTGAAATATTACCAAGTTTTCTATTTTAATATATGTTATAATTTATTCCTGTGATGGCAAAACTGAATTTTCAGCAGTCTCCAGTCTTCTGTGTCACATGATCCTTCAGAAATTAAATTGTTGCTCAAGAAACATTTATTATCATTATCAATGGATGGAACAGTTGAAACAATAATAAATAAACATTTATTGTTATTTTTGGATGGATACAGTAGTGCTGCTTAATATATTAATGGAAAGTAGGGATACTAATGATTAATCGATGATCGATTAATTGTCAATAATAATTTAATTGATAAAACGTATTGATGGCCGATTAAGAAGGTCATCATGATCAATGATCAATATAAGATTATCCATAAAACACACAACATACAAACTGCAATGCATGGGATATATTAAAAATAACAACTGTCCATACAGTCCAGCCTCTACTGATGATTATTTTCATGCATTCTGGCAGTGTCCACTTGTTCAGTCATTGTGGTCAGAGGTCATGAGCAGACTGTCAGACATCCTTGGGCTCGGCACCCCAGTTTGTCCCATAATAGCTTTACTGGGAGACATGTCTACATTACAGATTTCTAATAATCTCAAACCATTTTTATTAATTTCACTGACAGTAGCAAAGAAACACATTCTACTTAATTGGAAAGACAGGACAGAACACTCAATAAATCATTGGCTCAAATTATTATTAGTACACTCGAACTAGGAGCATTAACTGCATTGCACATAATATTGATTCCTTCAAACAAACCTGGTCCCCTTTTTTTAATACTTAAATAGGAGAACTGATTCCTCTCTGTCATGAATCATGAGGAACATTTTGTGTCCCTTTTATATAACTTATGTAGCTTATAGTCCTTAAAATTGTTGTTGTCTTTGTTGTCCTATCTTTCCAAATGTGCTTATTCTTTCAACTGGAAATAAGCTACTAAAGAGAAACCAGAGTGATGGCACAAACTGGTCTGGAGAACACATAACACATATTAAATCAGTTTCTCACTCTGTAAAACACTAGAATACTCAGGACGCTCATTATGGCGGATGGTGCCGACCACTGGGCTGTCTGAACTTAAGACAGGTGGTCTTAGGTGGCACAAGTGTGTCCTGCTTTTCTCCTTTACTCCGGATCCGCTACAACACTCAGAGCACTCATCAGAATGTGGTCTTTACATTATGAGAGATTCACTGTCATGATCTAGTGTCAAGTGTGCTTCCTGTCTGGGGTCTCTATAGACATGGCTGACAGCTCCAGTCTTCTCAGTGTTATTCATTTATTCTCACCACAATTTTTTAAAGTTTCACACATTAAAAAAAGAATTAAAAAACTGAACAATAACCAACAAGGACAGAGAAGAGGAAAAGTAATGCAAGAGTCAGAACTTTTCCAGTGCTGACAAAGACCTCTTTCATGAAGCGCTACAACATGCTAACACTGACACCCCTAACTAGTCAGCTAACACTATAAAAAAAGATTTTTCTAACTTTACTTCAAAATTTCACATTTAGTTCAGTATGTTACTTGCCGTTTCTTTGTAATTTGTGAAATTTTCTTTTTAAAAATTTTCTACAATTTTTTTTCAGTGTGTTTGTGATGTTCACAAAACCACATCTGATGTCTGAAGGCTCTTAACCTCCACTGCTGAGTAGATCCAAACACAGAGCAGTTTAGAAACACTGCATCTCAGTGCCACTTCAATGATATCTGAAAGTAAGCAAAGGCAATTTAAGGTGCGGTTACATGTATTTTTGTATGGCGAAATTTCACAAACAAAATGCAGTCATCTCAATAGGAATCCACATAATCATGAATTTCACAAGAAAAAAAATCCCTACATGGATATCACATTGGATTTAAGTTTGCCAAACTTTCAACATGCAGATTTGTTGGTTTACTGATATTTACAACGGACCTACTTTGCCCAAGAATATTAGCTAAAAGTTTCGCTACTGTGACTGTGCCTTTACTTCTGTGGCACAAATTTTGTCTCGTACACAGCAAATTAAGAAACATCAAACATTGCACACTGACACAACAACGCTTTAAGGGGCGGTCACACTGCACTTTACTGTTCTTGTGACTTATACTAAATCCCTAGAAATGCCACCAACAGCCTTCAGCACAGTTGTTGCAGTTATGAAATCAGACACTTTTGAAAGGAGAAAACATAAACGCATTCTTAACATAGTTCTGGTGCATGATATCTGGCTGATTACAACCTGACAGCCATAAAACACAACTAACATCAAACTAAATGTGTTAGAACAGCATTTCTGGTCCACTTTGTTAGACTTCAGATGTCACTAACAGTGTAAAGTTCAGCTTGAAACATTCTGAAGGACATATGAAAGCTTATGACAGACACACACACGTTATGTGACTGAGCTTTCAAAAAAAAGCATAAAAAACCTCAACAACAATTAACGTTCACATTAACTCCATGCTACAGTGACAACCAAAGACCTGTTTCAAACCATTCGCCAATCGCTTTTGGTTTAAAATGTGTATTTATATGGCAAAACAACAAATCTTAATTCACCACATCATTAGCTCAAATGTATGAAATGTAACACACAGTTCCTTCTCAACTGACTATTTACTTTTGATCTAATCCAATGTTCTCTTGTGGAAATGCCAGATTATGTTATTCATCTGATTCAATAGAGAATTAAAAATGACATTTTCCACAGAACCCACTTAACCGCACACACACAAACATAATTGCTATAAAATCTACTGAGAATCTGTTCATTAAAACACAGATAGACAGACAGCCACATAGACAGACATACAGACAGATAGTGTCAGATTTGTAAGCAGAGAGATCCCATCAAGTGCTCTGCATTAGCATAAGTTTTGGGTTAACGTGCGACTCTCTTTGACCACGGCACTTTCAAATGTTATAGTATGTCTCTTTTAAATCAAAAAAGTGCTCCATCTCCACCTCTACTTTGAAAGGGTTGGGGGATGAGTTGTGCAATTTAGAAAATGCTCCTATCCAGCAAGTACACACATGCTGGAAAACAAAAAACAAAAAAAACAAAAAATCACAGGTAGTGATTATCTACAAAGAGAAGTCATGGCAAAAATGGCCAGAGGCTGTACTTTTAAAATCACGGAACATATTTTATAATAGCTCTACTTTGTTTTGAGAACCATTTTCTTTTCACACATTTGTACAAGACTGACATATCGATTAATTGTGAATGTTTTGGCACAGACAACCATGAATGTTTCATCAATGGAAGAGACAGAGTGGCAAAACCTCATCTGATGTCATTTGCTTTGGTATACTAGCCATTAATAAAAAAAGTATGTACGTGATATAACACACTATTCAGGAAAGCATGATAATTGTGATTACCCAGAAGGGGCCCATTCACAGAACTCGTGGAGCTCTAATCAGCTAGTGCTCCAGCCTGACATGGAAAATTCCTGTCCTCGGTTTGGAGGTCCCACTGACAGATCAGCCAGATATCGGATGATCTGCTGCACAGTGACAATGCAAAGTGTCTATTAAGAATGTGAGCAGGTTTTTCACCCGGGGGAACAATTTTCACCCAGCCAATAAGGAGAGAGCTGTATGAACACTGCCCTCTAATCTACCCCAGACAGCCCCACAATTTAGCCCTGAAAGAACAGCTTCGTTCTCGGACTTCTGCACAAGGGATGGCAGCTACTGTGATCTCCACACTCTACTGTAGCTTTGATCGCTTTAATGTGCACCAGGAACACAGCATCTACAGGTTGCCAATGGAATCAAAAGTGCTCTGAAAGTTTTGGATACGAAGTCTGTGATGCAGTTCATTTTTCAATCACACAAAAATATAATGACCTAGAATATGAGGAAGCAGCCCACAAGCTTCGATTCTGGAAAGAAAATTAAATTGCATATTATATTGTTTTGTTAAAATATCATTTGGAATATCACTGGAAATATCATTTATACATTTCTGTACTTTTTCTCACACATATTAATGTGCATATGTCACAGTCACACCCTTTAATTAGTGTGTGATTTATACAGGTATCTATCATCTGCAGTTAACCTGCCAGGCCGGTTAATTACATCAGTTAAACCAATACAATACAAAAATACAAAAATTTAATACAAAAATTGGTACACCCTCCAGACTTTTTTTAGACCACAATACTTGGTGTTTTGCTGACGTTTACCGGTATGTCCAGATTTTCTCACAGTCATTGAAAAAACTGAAATTATCAGGGACTTTGTAATTTTCAGGCTTAGAAAGGCATATATATATACACTCACCTAAAGGATTATTAGGAACACCATACTAATACTGTGTTTGACCCCCTTTCGCCTTCAGAACTGCCTTAATTCTACGTGGCATTGATTCAACAAGGTGCTGAAAGCATTCTTTAGAAATGTTGGCCCATATTGATAGGATAGCATCTTGCAGTTGATGGAGATTTGTGGGATGCACATCCAGGGCACGAAGCTCCCGTTCCACCACATCCCAAAGATGCTCTATTGGGTTGAGATCTGGTGACTGTGGGGGCCATTTTAGTACAGTGAACTCATTGTCATGTTCAAGAAACCAATTTGAAATGATTCGAGCTTTGTGACATGGTGCATTATCCTGCTGGAAGTAGCCATCAGAGGATGGGTACATGGTGGTCATAAAGGGATGGACATGGTCAGAAACAATGCTCAGGTAGTCCGTGGCATTTAAACGATGCCCAATTGGCACTAAGGGACCTAAAGTGTGCAAAGAAAACATCCCCCACACCATTACACCACCACCACCAGCCTGCACAGTGGTAACAAGGCATGATGGATCCATGTTCTCATTCTGTTTACGCCAAATTCTGACTCTACCATCTGAATGTCTCAACAGAAATCGAGACTCATCAGACCAGGCAACATTTTTCCAGTCTTCAACTGTCAAATTTTGGTGAGCTCGTGCAAATTGTAGCCTCTTTTTCCTATTTGTAGTGGAGATGAGTGGTACCCGGTGGGGTCTTCTGCTGTTGTAGCCCATCCGCCTCAAGGTTGTGCGTGTTGTGGCTTCACAAATGCTTTGCTGCATACCTCGGTTGTAACGAGTGGTTATTTCAGTCAAAGTTGCTCTTCTATCAGCTTGAATCAGTCGGCCCATTCTCCTCTGACCTCTAGCATCAACAAGGCATTTTCGCCCACAGGACTGCCGGATACTGGATGTTTTTCCCTTTTCACACCATTCTTTGTAAACTCTAGAAATGGTTGTGCGTGAAAATCCCAGTAACTGAGCAGATTGTGAAATACTCAGACCGGCCCGTCTGGCACCAACAACCATGCCACGCTCAAAATTGCTTAAATCACCTTTCTTTCCCATTCTGACATTCAGTTTGGAGTTCAGGAGATTGTCTTGCCCAGGACCACACCCCTAAATGCATTGAAGCAACTGCCATGTGATTGGTTGATTAGATAATTGCATTAATGAGAAATTGAACAGGTGTTCCTAATAATCCTTTAGGTGAGTGTATATCAGCAGTGTGCAGTGGTGTTCTGAAATGAGGAGGCAAAGTCCTCAGCTCCTCACTGTTTTTTTTCCTTCATAAATCAAATGTAAATTAATGTCCCAGTTACACTTAATGTTGTCACATTTTCCTGGTTAAATAAACATTACATAAAAAAAAGAAAACCAAATACAATTCTATTTTGTATTTTTACATTAATAACTATGTAATTCAAGTTCTATTTATTAAAAACAAGTAGATCTCATTAATTTAGTTTTTTAAGCATTTTTACATCTATTCCAAAATAATAAAGGCAGTAGCAATTTAAACAATACATTTTATTTGTGTTATTTGTGAAGTGATGTTCAGCTGTTCTTTTTAATAGTCAATTTATATATATATATATATTTCCGAATTGAAATTCATTTGTCAAAAAGTGTGGGAACACTGCAAGTCATATTTGTGCTTGTCTATGACTCACTGTACTATAAAAGAACATGTGCACCAATGCAAAAACATTGTTGCATATCTTATAACAAGAAAAACCTGGTGTGCAGCAACAACAGTGTCTCATAAAGTAAGCAACTGTCATTATTACACAGGGGTGGAGGACAAGCACTGCCAGCAAATGGAAAAAGTTAAGTTAATCTCTCTAACAAGCCTCTGTGGTCTAAGAAATAAAGGCTCCTGATTGCCTAATTCCGCCTGTGTGTTTGTCCTAAGGAGCCCCATTTACATTCTTCTAAATCACCTAGTATCAGGCATATTTCAAGTGGTTTCATAATGGCCTTAAACGGGACTCTTCTGGTACTCCTGGCACAGTTACATCCCAAGTCCCAACATTTTCCTTGGGCAATTTTCCACACCTTTACAAGAGTTAAGTGCCAAGGAGGTTGTGGCTTCAGCCACATTTCCAGTTACCAGAGCTAATGCTACCCGATTTTCAGATTTCACAATTTTGAGGGTAAACAACGTCCCTTCCAGACCAGGGGATCTCCAAACGATTTGCTAAAGGTATCGGTTCAAATGAACGATTCTTTCGCGATTCGGACATTACTAAAACCCACAGAGCAATGCCTTAGGTGCACGTGTTTGTAGGTTGTAAAACATACTTTTCCCATTTAAATGTATTGGGTTTAGCATACAGACTTTGCAGGTTAATTACAAATATGCCTGCTTATTCACTTGATATCATGATCTAGCATAAGACATTTTTATGGATTTGACAGCATGGCAAAGCGATAACTGCGACGTTACCTGAGGCGATGCGGTAAACAGAAGTTTACAAGTTGACAGAAAGTGCACCTTCTGTAATCCTAACTAGCTACATTGCTAGTTAATGACTAAAATCTTGTAGGTTATTGTCTAGTACGTTACATGTTTATCGTTAAACGGAAAGTTCCGACTATACATTCCGATTGGATGATCCTCGTCAAAACTCCGAAGCCGTTGTCGCAATATTAATGCGCCATGTAGCTGTGATTGTGAAACACTACACAGCGACCTATATTACTTGGCGGAAGAATTTATATGCTGATTATTAACAGTGCTTTATTTGATAAAATTATTTTTGAACACTGGTGTCATTTATCACGTTGCTTTTGATGCCGTTTTATAACATTAAACATTGCATCTTAATCCTTGACAGTGATTTTAGCAGGGTTTTTTTTTACAAGGCCTATAGGATTGTTTTATAAAAAATAAAAAAAAAATATATATATATATATATATATATATAATTATTCGTTATTAGTGCATATCATTGGCAGTAAATAGCATGTTGAGATGAAATATGACACATTATGTGTAAAGAAAATAAGGGAAAATAATGGTAAATATCCCTTGTGAACAAAATATATTTGTTTTTTTAAAAACTAAGTTTGCCAAATTACTGCAAAAAGTATGAACATATTTAATCGTGTGTAGGATATATAAAATGCTAGCTATGAATTTAGCCTTAACAAAACAAAGTAGTTGGACATTTTTAAAATGTCATATCCACCACTGTAATTTAAAATAACTTAAAGAACATTGTCAATCTGCTCAATACATAATCTGATATGTGATGGAAATGATATTTGTCGATTCGGGAAAATGATAACTCAGGAAAAAAAATTAAGAAAAATGACAGAATAGATGTATATCTACTGTTGGACGCTATAGTAGACCAATTCAATTTGTAGAAAATTTTAAGTTTAATTTCTGAAACTCAACAAGGCTAAAAGTGCCCATAAAAACAGTTATTTATGAACATGACCAGTGAAATCTCAAGATACTAATGAGGGGCAACAACAGAAAACCCTGATATTTAGTCAGGTGGGAAAATCACTTGGTGGAATCAGTTTAAAGTCTCCACATTCAAATCTCACTTTTGTTCTCTCGCCAGTGACTTCATTGCTGGTTGGGATCTGTTTCAGGGCTTGAGGAAGGGAAAATGGCACATTAGCACATAAATGCGCTGTAGTCTTTTGAGGGCAGTCTAGTGAAGCCCTGCCTAAACCACAGGGACTCCTGGGTTGAAGGGGGAATATAACTTAATTATTCACCAAAGGTTTCCTTCACTGGGCCTCCTGAGGATCTACAGTACCTACGGATGAAATACCAGCTGAGACATATGACAGACTGGAATATATAAAGAATATGTTTTCATCTAACATTAAAAAGTTAAATTAACATGCAATGACGAGACAAACACTGGCATTCAAAAGCGATGTCCCCTCTTTTGTTAATTTTATTCCTGGAAGCTATTAAAATTCAATATTTGGCACATAAAGATACCTATAAAAGAAAACAGTAAACACACGTGGGATAAAGGATCTGAAAATTCCATTTGAATTTAATAGGTGGATAATTTAATTCCAATTCGAATTCAATGGGGTCAAATGATTAGGGCAACATTTTTGCTAACACGACAAGTTCAAGACAGACAACATAGCACTGACCCACTCCATACTGTTTACAGGCACAATAGAGATCAACAAGGCCTCTTTCTCAACATTCAACACCGTCCCTCTCAAGGCACAACAATCTTCAGCACATACACAGAATTACACAGCAATACAGAACAATGGGCCAGCAGCTTCAAGAACACCACAGGTACAGTGGCCTAAATGGCTTTTAATTTAAAGTGCAAAACCTAAATTCTGTATACGATACCATTTTATGGTATAGTAAGAACCTTAAAGGATGAAGACATCGGAAGACTGGGAGTCGACATGAGATGTACAGCAGGCAATATGTTTGTCATTGTCAGACAAATTGAAAGCAATTTTAGAAACTGAAATAAGTGGATTAGATTGCATTTATGAGACTGTGGCCTACAGTATTACTACTGATAAAGCACAGAAAATTCTAATGATCTATAATTAATTATTTATGATTATAAATATAGTGTCATAAAATTAAGTAATAAAAGCACAAAAATGAAATAATAAACATTATACACTTTGGTTATTAAAACAGCTGTGTACAGTTTTGTAGATTAAAATACAGAATCACAAAATCCTGTTATTCTGAAAGCAAAAGAATAAAAGGCATGAAGTTGATACATACAGTGGGAGAACAAGTATTTGATACACTGCCGATTTTGCAGGTTTGCCCACTTACAAAGCATGTAGAGGTCTGTAATTTTTATCATAGGTACACTTCAACTGTGAGAGATGGAATCTAAAACAAAAATCCAGAAAATCACATTGTATGATTTTTAAATAATTCAAATAATTTGCATTTTATTGCATGACATAAGTATTTGATCACCTACCAACCAGTAAGAATTCCGGCTCTCACAGACCTGTTAGTTTTTCTTTAAGAAGCCCTACTGTTCTCCACTCATTACCTGTATTAACTGCACCTGTTTAAACTTGTTACCTGTATAAAAGACACCTGTCCACACACTCAATCAAACAGACTCCAACCTCTCCACAATGGCCAAGACCAGAGAGCTGTGTAAGGACATCAGGGATAAAATTGTAGACCTGCACAAGGCTGGGATGGGCTACAGGACAATAGGCAAGCAGCTTGGTGAGAAGGCAACAACTGTTGGCGCAATTATTAGAAAATGGAAGAAGTTCAAGATGACGGTCAATCTCCCTTGGTCTGGGGCACCATGCAAGATCTCACCTCGTGGGGCATCAATGATCATGAGGAAGGTGAGGGATCAGGCCAGAACTACACGGCAGGACCTGGTCAATGACCTGAAGAGAGCTGGGACCACAGTCTCAAAGAAAACCATTAGTAACACACTACGCCGTCATGGATTAAAATCCTGCAGCGCACTCAAGGTCCCCCTGCTCAAGCCAGCGCATGTCCAGGCCCGTCTGAAGTTTGCCAATGACCATCTGGATGATCCAGAGGAGGAATGGGAGAAGGTCATGTGGTCTGATGAGACAAAAATAGAGCTTTTTGGTCTAAACTCCACTCGCCGTGTTCGGAGGAAGCAGAAGGATGAGTACAACCCCAAGAACATCATCCCAACCGTGAAGCATGGAGGTGGAAACATCATTCTTTGGGGATGCTTTTCTGCAAAGGGGACAGGACGACTGCACCGTATTGAGGGGAGGATGGATGGGGCCATGTATCGTGAGATCTTGGCCAACAACCTCCTTCCCTCAGTAAGAGCATTGAAGATGGGTCATGGCTGGGTCTTCCAGCATGACAACGAGCCGAAACACACAGCCAGGGCAACTAAGGAGTGGCTTCGTAAGAAGCATCTCCAGGTCCTGGAGTGGCCTAGCCAGTCTCCAGACCTGAACCCAATAGAAAATCTTTGGAGGGAGCTGAAAGTCCGTATTGCCCAGCGACAGCCCTGAAACCTGAAGGATCTGGAGAAGGTCTGTATGGAGGAGTGGGCCAAAATCCCTGCTGCAGTGTGTGCAAACCTGGTCAAGAACTACAGGAAACGTATGATCTCTGTAATTGCAAACAAAGGTTTCTGTACCAAATATTAAGTTCTGCTTTTATGATGTATCAAATACTTATGTCATGCAATAAAATGCAAATTAATTACTTAAAAATCATACAATGTGATTTTCTGGATTTTTTAGATTCCGTCACTCACAGTTGAAGAGTACCTATGATAAAAATTACAGACTTCTACATGCTTTGTAAGTGGGCAAACCTGCAAAATCGCCAGTGTATCAAATACTTGTTCTCCCCACTGTAAATACAAAATAAATTAACACACCTGGCTTTTTTGCCAGACACAAAAGGTAATGTACAGCATAGAAGCTTATATATCCTGTACACAGCATAAATGCTCCTGACAATCATCATTGTCATCCAATGTAGTGTGTGTGGATTTGTTATGCAGAGATATATGCCATTGAGAGATAATGGCTGTGATTGAAGATGCGTGGCCCTAACAACCTCATGTGCTTTCTGTGATGTGCTGTAAGAAAATGTGTTACTTCGCCATCCCAGTCTGAAAAGGGAAGACCTCAGTACTACAGTACTCATTCCTATTTTAAGATGGATTGGCTGATTTAAAGATTAAAGCTGTGAGAGTAACCATGAAATGATTTGTTGTTCTTTTATGTGAGTGAGGAGGAAAGTTGAATAAAAACACTGTTTGACAGACATACCCAGTAGCTCCTTGGAATGTGGTTTAGCCTTATATATGTCCAATAGTTTTTGACAATCACATATGCAGAGGTACATAATACAGGGCAGATCACTTCAAACTAACAACAACAAAAAACAAACATGGGAAGTGGAATGGTTTTCCTGTGCGAGAGAAACTGCTCTGTACACAAAAAAAACTGGATCCTCTGCAAACTCTACCAACCTTTTCTAAACCCATGTAGCCTATTAGCACTAAAAAAGAAAACCAAATTAATAGTCTCTTAGAAAGAAATTTACTGACTTAAAAAATAAAGTCTGGCCTGAGGAGGTAAATGCCTGCAGTAAGATGAGTAAAGGAAGCGATTCTACAGTTGGGTTGGCTTCCTGCTTTGTGGCTCCCCACCAGAAGGTGGCACTGTCACCAGACTCCTAAGATATACACAAGGATTCCTTCTCTTTCCAGCGGATTGTGCAGCAGGTGGCGGAGGAGGTGGTGGCGGTGGCCTCAAAGACGACATTAGCGGCTGCATTTCTTGCTGCTGCTGAGAGAGGGCACCTTCCTCCTCTTCCTCCTTCCCTGTAGGGAACTTGAACTGCGCTGAACTTGGGGAACTTGTATTACTTCCTGATTCTGCACCGCCACCACTTTTTCCCTTCGCAGGGGTCCGCAGGGGTCCTCCCAGCCTCGAGAGGGCGCTAACACGTGGATGCTGAGGCTCTGGAGGAGCGGGAGGAGAAGACAGGCTCTCCAGAGAGGAGATGCTCTGGTTCCAAGCCTGCTGCAGGTCTATTGGGATGATTTTAGTGGCCTCCACAGACACACAGGGAGGGAGGGAACCCCCACCGTTTTTCCATGGCAGGTTTTTCTCTCCACATGTCAGCGAGGGAGGGGCGGCAACCGGGCTCTGACAAACATCCAGGGCAGCTGGTACTGAGAGAACAGAAAGAAACACAAGACGATATAGACATTTTGGGGATGGATAACAATCATCTCTTACTTTTTCTTACCACAATCGTGTTCATATCTCACCTGATTTTGGCCTCTCCTTTGGTGTTTCTGGGGCTTTGCGAGCCACAAAAGTGATGCCCACATCTTCATCTTTATCTGGATCAGAAGGATCATGTTTATCCTCCTCAGATGCCATTGGAACCACAACCGGGTCTACAAACATATGTGCAAAAACATGTTACACACAATGCACTGGGAACTTTAATCAGAAAATAGTTTAATTAAATATGAAACGCCATCATCACCAAGCAGATCCAATGACCAACCTTTGTCCTGCCAGCTGACATTTCGTCTGGGTTTTTCATTGGCTTCTTGCTCTTTTGCATCTGACCCTTTCCGCTGTAATACGTTATTATCAATATTTTGAAATTGTAGGAAGGAAAACAAATAAAGTAAATGTATCAGATTAATAAGTATCTGTACATATCTCTGTAAGATCTTTTTAATGATGTCTCTTTTGCACTTATTTGAAAAAACAGTAATATTGTGAAATATTATTACAATTTAAAATAAAATGTATTACAATTCTATTTGAATATATTTATATACTAAAATGTAATGTATTTCTGTGATGGCAAAGATAAATTTTTTAGCATAATTACTCCAGTCTTCAGTGTCACATGATCCTTCAGAAATCATTCTAATATGCTGAATTGGTGCACAAGAAACTTTATCACCTGCTCAAGAATGTCTGCTCATTAACAGACACACACACACATTAGCAAGCCATCACTCATGATACACATCAGTAACTACAAACATTAACCTTGTCTCTACATTGCCTTTAGGCGGTTGACCTCCCTCGGGTCCAGCTAACTCAATTTTTAAGTGTGCTTTTCTGCAGTTTTGAGCCCTTGCCTTTTTCTGACTGCGGTCCTTCTTGTGACGCTTGTAGCGAGTGGATTTAAATGACTCCAGACGGTTGCGCATATTCCTCTGGAACACCTCCCTATCCTGTCTCTCTTTTTCACCCACTGTCATGAAGTGGCGACTGTAGTGGGACTGGTACTGCAGGTACAGAGAAAGAGATGTCAACTGAAGCAAAAACATTAAGTATTACCCATTTTACTGACGCAATATCATGTTTCAGTGCTCTTTATAGTGAGAGGGTGTGTGTGTGGCACGTTTTGTACCCGTCTCCTGGGTTTGTAGAGGTTTCCAGCAAGCACATGATGTGTCTCTAGCTCTTCCTCTATCTTGGCTCCTGGCACTGTGTCAATCACCTGGAGGTCTAGACACACCCCACTGCCGTTCTCTCTCCTGAGGGATCACACACAGAGACACAGACAGTTACAGGAACCAACATGCATGGAACACATGTACATGTACACCACAGATATGCACAAAAACATGTCTGCACACACTAGCACACATTCAAAAAAAATGTCCACTGAAAATAAAAAATGCAAGATATAAAATTTAATATGTATTTTATATTGTTTTGTCTAAACATTCTTGAAACAAAATACATTTCCTTGGTATTCTGTATTAAGTTTATATTATATATATATATATATATATATGTGTGTATATAAATAATACTTTTATAGTGTTTTAAGCACAAATCTCTAATTTATTTGTTACATTTAAGAAAGCGGTAACACTTTACAATAAGGTTTCATTAGTTAACATTAGTTAATGTATTAACTAACATGAACTAACCATGAGGAATACATTTGTTACTGTATTTGTTCATCTTTGTTAACGTTAGTTAATAAAAATACAGCTGTTCATGGTTTGTTCATGTTAGTTCACAGTGCATTAACTAACGTTAACAAGATTTTAATAAAGTATTAGTAAATGTTGAAATTAACATTAACAAAGACTAATAAATGCTTTATAAGTGCAGTTCATTATTAGTTCATGTTAACTAATGTAGTTAACTAATGTTAACTAATGAAACTTATTGTAAAGTGTTACCAAGAAAGCACTTAAAACAATATAAAAAAAAAAAAAAACATTTGCCAAAGGGGTAAGAAACCATTAAAAATGTTGGGGTCAGTATTTTAAAAAAAAAAGAAGAAGTTAATACTTCTGTTCAACAAGGAAGGATGCATTAAATTGATCAAAAGTGACAGTAAATACATTTATAATGTTAAAAAAAGAATTCTATTTCAAATAAATGGCATTCTTTTGAACTTTCTATTAATCATAATTCAGCTTTACAATCACAGGAATAAATTACATTTTAAATTATATTAAAATACAAAAACAGTTATTTCACAAAAGTGCTGTTTTTACTGTATTTTTGATCAAATAAATGCAGCCTTGGTGAGCATAAGAGACTTCTTTCAAAAACATTACAAATTTTACAGACACCAAACTTTTGAATGGTATTCTACATTTGGTGGTTTATATTTATATTTTTAAGGACATTTAAATGTTTTTACTGGGCAACAAGATAAAAAAGACACAAACACAAACATATTCACATACTCACAGGTAGTTGGTAACATTTGTGACCTCTGGGAAAGAGGTTCTGCTGGCCATGGAAGGCAGAGAGAGTCTAGCAGAAGTCAACACATTCCCACCCTGAGAGAGACAGAGAAATAGCATCAAATATTAAACTTTATATAGTGCTTGATTCTGATTGGCTAATACATACAGTATCAAGCTATTGATTGATGTTCCTTAAATGCCCCGTTATGTAAGTATTTACAGTTTATCACTTATCATCTCCAAACCCTTCCATTACAGAAAATTAATGCCCACCTGAGGTGGTAATACAGACACAAAGCAAAGTGCACATTCATTTTCAATAATTCATCAGTCTCAGTGTAGATGTAGATCCAGCTCTCCATAAGGATGGTTTCTCTTACCACAAATATCTTAATATACATAAGCAATTAAGCATGATGGTTTAAACAGTCTGTTCTGCACTCTTACTAAATAACCTCACAGTTCATTGAAAATATATACACAGTAAGTACAAAACCATAGGAAAGACATGCAGAAATGTGACAATATAAAGAAAAAAAATTTTTTTAATTTTTTTTTTTTTTTTTTTGTATTTTTTTTTTTTAAATATGAGTATAGCTGATGCATTTATTTTTACAGAGGTTTCTCTATCTCTCAATCTTGTGCTAATATTAGCTTGATAACTACTCTCAGGAAGCCGAGCTCTATGAAACTCAAGGGTACAGGAAATGATCTCACTGGAAGACAAAAGTCGTGCATGACTAAAGTTCCAGGTGTTATAAAAGTTTTCTGATCAAGCACATTGTTTCTTTCAGCTCAATGGAGACGTGAACAGGAAATAAATTTAAAGAAGCGAATCTAAGATGACAAAAGACAAATTATTACTAACAAACAAACTAACTAACTAAAAAAAGAATCAAGTGGGAGGTGTGTAACAATTATGATGTCTATACATTCATATTAAAATACTGGAGGCCCTTCTTTCTCTTTCCTCTTTAACTCTCTCTGTATGATGCCATCTCCAGCCAGTATTTTTGTAGATATGTTTGATGTTGCAGCTGACAGGTATCAGATGCCTACAAAGGACCAGTATTGGCAGAGACACCGTGGCGTCAGGGTAACTAACAAAGGGAGGAATTATACTCTGCTCTTCTCAAACGACCCTCTTGAGCCTGAGAAAAGATCTCAGCGTTTCCTCTGCTCAATGCTATAATCCAGAGGCTTTAAACGCCCAGGGACCCCCAACCAGACTCAGTCAACCCACAGACCCCCAATATAAAAAAACAAATCAAAACTGTAGTATAACTTTTATTAAGAAAATTAACTAACATTACTACAATGATTAATGTTCATTCATTAGAAATGAAAATTCATTGAAAATCCATAGGTGTGAGTGGGTGAGTCTGAATGAGGAAACACTTTTAAAAGTAGAAGCAGCAGAAAATAAAAGTTGTTTTAATAGTGGTTTCAAAGGAGTTTGATTGTTTTATTGCACAGCAGTGAGGTTTTTACCTAGTGCTAGTTTTTTTGAGTGTGGGCACCATCTAGTGGTCAACAATTTCAATACAACAATAAAATTGATTGAACCGCTTACAAAAAAGGTAGATGGTATCACATCAGTATGGTATCTACCACGGTACTAAATTATTACTATTTTCAAGTTTGATGGTATTACATTCCAAAAAAATATCATGGTACTACCATTGCACAATGTCTAAAAAAATGTGTATTACCACTGTTAATGACACAAAAAGCAAATCCTAGGAAAATCCTAATCTAGTTTCACCCTGAGCAAACTTTCCAACAACCTTCCTTATAAAAATAATGCTGACAAACTGTGTACCTGATAAACGGCAGCATTAGACTTACCTGATCAATGACACTGATGGCATCTCTGATGTTGATTTTCTGATAGGCCTCCCACAGTTCACTCTTATGGTACACAGACTTTCTCAACAGCAACTTGCTCAAATAGTTCTTGTCAAATTGCTCCCACCTAAAATTGACAAAAACAATGAGACTTAAAAACAATTAGCCATTGCATTCTTTTAGCTCTTGTAAATTGACGAGTACATCGCTCATCATGAGAACAGATATAGTTATCTAGCAATCTTTGCTAAGTGCCACTCACTTGTCCCTCCAGTGATGGTAGCCATTCAGACCAGCAATGTCCTCCACAGCTGTCAGAATGTGGTCAAAGGCCTGAAGACAGAAAGACAGACAAGTTCAGTGCTTCTGTATTATTTATGGCTATTTTATTTGACTTATCTTTATCTCTACAGACATTTATATTTATTTTTTTAGCATCCAGGGCTATTTTTAAGTGCACTTAAGATAAAATCCTACATCTTTTGCAGACATTTAAAAAATATATGGGTGTTTTTCAAAATATTTCTTTGTAAATAATCTAGACATTGGCAATTGGTGAGCAGTTCAGTCACTATACTATCTTAAATTGTGTGGTGTTTGGTCTATACAACTTGCTACAAGATAATATCTCTTCTATCCTCCTTCATTTTCTCAGAATCTCTCCTATATTACTTCAAATCTCTTCTGTCAGCTCAGCTACAATACAGCCTATCTTTAGCCCAGGTTTTAGAGAGCTCAGCAGGTAGCCCTGAGTCCCAGAGTGTGCATGCAGCAGCAGGGTGTGTAAGGCCTTCAGAAAGAGGATGAGGTAAATGGCAAGGCGCCGTGTGACCTCTGCGTATGTGTGCACATCTATTTGTGGAAAGGCAAAAAAGAGCTCAGATGATTAATTCATTGGAGAGAAGAGTGTAACGTCAGTCTGTGGCAATGCTGCTGTTTCAGTCATCAGATAGCACAGACAGCAAGGTCAACATCGTCACTCACACATTTCACCACAGGCAGTCAGGCAGGGACAGAGGGAGACAGGTGATGAGAAACAGAGACAGAAAAGAGGTAAGTGCATTGGAAGCGATATTGACTCACACGCTCATGGATCTCTTCGTTGATGGTAGGTTTTCTGTTTGTGCTGCGAGGCACTTTCAACCATTTCACTAAAGGCTTGATGGTTAAACCCTGGGAGGGAAGATTTGGGAAATGTCAACAAAACAGAGAGAGGGGACCATCCAATTCTTTTAACTAAATATCACATCTAATTTTTCTAGTAGCAGCAATAAAATTGGTCTTTTAAATAAACTTTTACATAACTTAGCAATATCACACCAGAAAAAAATGCTGTTTTCCGAATATCAGCACAGCTGTGATTGTCTACGCCCGAATTTAGACCAACAGCGTGATCGCATTGATATTGAGTGTGATATTTGCAACAAACAGTTCAATAAACAAGGTTAATCCTGAGTAACCTACATATTTTGTGTGTTTTTGCTCCTTTTAAAAGTTTTAAATAAAGTTTTCAATGAAGCACAAGCATAATCAACTTGTTACGCATTTCTGAGCAACACAATAGGAGTGTTAAAACATTTACTCAATTAAAAATACCCTAGGTAAAAAAAAATAATAATACTTGAGTGAAAGTAAAAAAGAATCCACATTTAATTGTACTTAAGTACTACTACTCATACTTTTTTTTTTTTTAAACCATATTGTTGTATGGTAGAAAAAGTAATAGTAGTATGTGATTCCAAATTCAGCAACTGTTTTCAAGCAAATCGGTTGAGTGAATGAATTCAGTGGCTGAATTCTGAACCACATAAATTTAAAATGGTAGAAATAGTAGAATTCAGAATTCAGCCAGCCGCTTCTTTCGTTCCTTAATGAATCAGTGTTTTTGAATGAATCGGCTAAATGAATGATTCTGTGACTCACTCGACAGTCACTTGTTGCCACTGGCGTATCAATGTAACCTACAGAATGATTCGCTGAAAAATCCCCACCACTAACACACAGACTGACAGTGTCAAAATGTATATTATTTATATATTTATTATGTATATGTATTCAATGTTTTAAATGTTTTAAAGGTGCACTGTGTACATTTTAGCGGCATCTAGTGGTGAGGTTGCGAATTGAAGCCTTTCGAAGCACATAGAGAAGCTACGGTGGCCGACACAGGACAAAGTCATTGTCTGAGACAGCAGAGAGTAGCTAACGCTCTGTAGAGCAGTTTATCCGTTTAGGGCTACTGTAGAAACATGGCGATGCAAAATGGTGACTTCACTGTAAGGGGACCCGCTGTGTATGTAGATAGAAATGGCTCATTCTAAGGTAATAAAAACATAACATTATGTAAGGTCTTTATACACCACTGAAAACATAGTTATGTATATTATATTGCATTTCTGTCAATAGATCCTCATAAATACTAAACACTGCACCTTTAAAAGCAATACCCAATTAAAAAAAAATCCAATACAGTTTATCCACAACTACCTGTTACAGAAAAAACAACAACAATGCATACTTGTCTAACAAGCGTGCATATTTGTGGGATCTGTGGAGAGATGAGTTCCTAACCAAAGCTTGGCAGTATATCCTGATGATTTCAGCAGTCAGATATTCTGTAAAATGTTGGATACACCAATATGACATTGACAACACACACATAGACACTAGAGATTCTCCAGCCATGAATAATGGATGAAATTGGAATAGGGTGAAAAGGCTGGCACTGGCCAGATGGGCACAGACACACACACATACATATACATGTACACATAGGCAGTACCATCAAAATCACTCCATTCATCATAATTAGCATCTCTGCTTCAGAGCAGCTTTGGAAATAACAGCAATTTAACACAGCAGTGGGGAAATGTCATGCCTGCAAGGCAATTACCTGCACACTACCCACACACACATATACAAGAAATGATAATAATCACAGCCTAAGGAGAGATGAAACAGAAAAAAAAAAAAAAAAACCATTTCTATCAACACAAAATTATTCTGTAAATGTGAAGGGGAGGGGAAACACAAATAGGCAGAATACAGAAATTTCTAAAAGAGTTACCTGAAACATGACTGTGAAGAAAACCACAACTATGGTTGTAGCCACAAAGTAGTCTTTAGCCTTCACCTGTTCTTTGTCTAAAAGAACCACCAGAGCAAAGGCCACAGCTCCTCTGAGACCGCCATATGACATCACCACTTGATCAATCTTGTCAAGCGGAACCAGTCTAAACCAGTTCAGGAACCAAGTTTGCCCTACTACACCTGCAAATAACACATTGAGCAAATACATATGCTACGTGTTAGAGCCGAGGCTATTAAACATTGTAAATGTATAGTGTAAGACTAATTTGGCATCTCAACCCATTATAAATGACAAAAGTAATTAAATGAATATCACATGAAAATACATGGTACATTTTCAGCTTACATGGTTCAGGAAACTATTTGATGTATGTAGCAAAAGTGAAAGTTAATTGTGAAGCACAATTCACTGTGAGTGAACTGAGAATTCTCTTTTCGTTTTTAACTTCAGTAACCAAAAAGTACCAAACAATACAATGTAACTACCATATTTTTTTGAATAGAATAGAATAGAACTCTCTCTTACCTATGGCCCTGAAGACTAAGATAAATATGAGTGTGCTGACAACAAGGCCAGTGTCCCAGGCCCATTTGGACTTGTCCACAGCTGAGATACCCAAAAAGATGAAGATGATCGTCTCTGCAATGCTGGCCAGGGTTTTCATGGTGTACTTCACGGTGGTCCGGGACTTCTGTGATATATTGGCTTCCACATACTTGTTGCAGCCAATGCCACAGAAAGTCATCCTGTCATGAATCAACAATAACATATATAATCATGATGACAGAATAATAGAATACAATAGATGTATTTTTATACATAGATAAAAATGATTATGAATCAAAATTATCATAAATATGATAGTTTAGAGTTTAATAGACAGAGGTTGTTATTGTCCTTATAAATTGTTTCTGACCTTTGTACCTTTGGGTTGATGTCTATATTCAGACAGAGATATGAGATATCCCCATAGTTACAGTCCATATACATAGGTTAGATTCTATATACATATAAATTCCATACACATAAGTTAGCTTTAGACAGGAATTACGCTTTGCTCATTGTGTAATATATGAATCACTCTGCATTACTCATTGAACAGACCAGAAACAATGAAGAGTGCAGAATTATATTGACAAGATTGTATTTATATCATCCAGTCTCTCATGACCTTTTCTCCTTATCTTTAAATCCTATTGTGACTTTTTTCAATTCTAACTCCATACCACCTTGTGCAGTAAGTGTGATAAAGAGCCATAAGGGGGCGCTCCACGCACCGCATTAGTATATGCTTACAAAATCAGCAGACAAAAAGGCATGTTTACTTTAATTCATATGTGAGAGAAATCATTCCTTGATATCTTGTAGTACTGATTCCTGTCCTTAAAGCATCTTGTATCCAAGCATGACTCTGCATCTTTAAATCTGTTCTATTGCTGTGCTAAGCAATACTAAAATGGGTTAATAATCTAATTCCTCTGCTGATAATCTCATTATGTGATTTATGACCGACACAAAAACTACTGAGATTTACAGCTCTGCACACATGGTTTGAAAACAATCTGAAAAAAAAAATCTTCAAATTGGCCATGGAAATATTCATAAACAACATCATGTTTTCAGCGTCATGTGCACAGATATACAGCTCACACAAACAAACAAACACACTCACCAGTTCTCATTCATTGTATCATTTATCCCTGACCCTAATTTCCATATTCCGTTCTCTATTATGCTCATATATTTCTCTCTCTTTTTCACTGTAGTATTCTTAAAGCATGAATCATTTCCCCTCTCCACATTAATCCTGTCATTTTACTTCATTAATCGTTTCAAATGTCAGCCACCACAGTGTTTGTCACAGAGCTGCACAGACACACAATTCTTTTTCTATCATGACTGGAACCTTCCATTGATTTCTGTTTTTTATACTAAGCTAATGATATTTCTATCCCTTATCCTCACACAAATCTTTCTGCATTTCACAATTTCAGACGTATTTAATCTTATATATTATTTTTCTTCTGAAATAATTTCATAGTTTGTGTACAATGTTAATAAAGATGCAATTTACAAATATGCAGAGACCCAATTTCAAATTATTAAGATGAGTATGCTAGCAGTGGCAATACTCACGAAAGAATGGCAGACAGAGAGAAGAGTTCTGCCGTCAGGTAGGCCAGGTAAACTAACAGGAAGACGAACAGTGGCTCTATGATGCGCACCTTCTTTGTAAAACGAGTGACAAAGGCCAGAATAACGGCAAAGATGAGACCAACCAAAGTCCCTCCAATACTGACAATGAGGAAGGAGACTGGAATAATTGCAGGAATGAAAAAAGTAGGTGTTATGTAAATATTAACTCATTTAGATATTATACTTAACAATATGGTGTGAAAGAAACAACTGACACATTTTGTACTTACCAATTCCTTTAAAATAGTCTGCAGTGTAAACATTCCCTGGTCCCACTTCCACAAAGGATATGTACACTTTATATAAGACCTGTTGAGAGAATTATAAATGTATCTCTCCAATACTAAAAATCTCAAAGATAAAAATACAATAAACATTAAACATAAAAAACACTATACCTTTGAACAGTATATCCTAGTGTTGAAATTTTTTAGCTCTGCAAGATTTTTTAAATGTTTTTGAAAGAAGTCTCTAAAAATCTACTAAAAATGTGAGTTAAAATGACATTAAAAGCTAATGGAGAAAGTACTTGGACAGATTGAAAGTGCATCTCCAATTGTTCCCCATTATAGCAATAGGTGCTCCTATTGCGCACATCTGATGAGGTAATATGCAGCTCAGCAGCCAAACTGAAGATGTGCAATTGTGTGAAGAGCATTGTCCATCTGAAGGCTCTCATGATTGCCTTGAATAATGAACCTGTCTTACGATATGGCCATTAGACCTGTAGCACAAGAGACTGAGCCTTACATTTCACTCCTCTATGAACATAACTAAATGAACAATGTTATCCAGTAGCTTTGATAATGAATGCAAAAAGAAGAGGCTGTCCCTGTTCACCATGAGCAATTCTACTTTTGTTCAGCCTGTTGTTCAGTGCCTATCAATAACAACAAGCATCTAATTAACAATAGATTAGTTTGATTGCAAAGTCAAAGCAGAATCTTCAGTAGCAAGCTATATGTTAAGTGCATGCTGGTTTGAGC
Organism: Coreius guichenoti; assembly: GCA_039654105.1. NCBI lineage: Eukaryota > Metazoa > Chordata > Actinopteri > Cypriniformes > Gobionidae > Coreius > Coreius guichenoti. The sequence continues at coordinate 33,666,233 of CM077168.1, forward strand.
GGTTTCCACTACATTTTATACAGTTAGATTGAGATAGTGGCTCTCAATTCGATTAGTGTCATGACCACATTTATTGGTTTATATTGGTATATATACATACACATATATATATATATATATATATCTATCTCACTCGACCTCAATAACCCGACCTCCAGTAAAACATTGAGATAGTGGCTCTCAATTCGATTAGTGTCATGACCACATTTATTGGTTTATATTGGTATACACTCACCTAAAGGATTATTAGGAACACCATACTAATACTGTGTTTGACCCCCTTTCGCCTTCAGAACTGCCTTAATTCTACGTGGCATTGATTCAGCAAGGTGCTGAAAGCATTCTTTAGAAATGTTGGCCCATATTGATAGGATAGCATCTTGCAGTTGATGGAGATTTGTGGGATGCACATCCAGGGCACGAAGCTCCCGTTCCACCACATCCCAAAGATGCTCTATTGGGTTGAGATATGGTGACTGTGGGGGCCATTTTAGTACAGTGAACTCATTGTCATGTTCAAGAAACCAATTTGAAATGATTCGAGCTTTGTGACATGGTGCATTATCCTGCTGGAAGTAGCCATCAGAGGATGGGTACATGGTGGTCATAAAGGGATGGACATGGTCAGAAACAATGCTCAGGTAGGCCGTGGCATTTAAACGATGCCCAATTGGCACTAAGGGGCCTAAAGTGTGCCAAGAAAACATCCCCCACACCATTACACCACCACCACCAGCCTGCACAGTGGTAACAAGGCATGATGGATCCATGTTCTCATTCTGTTTACGCCAAATTCGGACTCTACCATCTGAATGTCTCAACAGAAATCGAGACTCATCAGACCAGGCAACATTTTTCCAGTCTTCAACTGTCCAATTTTGGTGAGCTTGTGCAAATTGTAGCCTCTTTTTCCTATTTGTAGTGGAGATGAGTGGTACCCGGTGGGGTCTTCTGCTGTTGTAGCCCATCCGCCTCAAGGTTGTGCGTGTTGTGGCTTCACAAATGCTTTGCTGCATACCTCGGTTGTAACGAGTGGTTATTTCAGTCAAAGTTGCTCTTCTATCAGCTTGAATCAGTCGGCCCATTCTCCTCTGGCCTCTAGCATCAACAAGGCATTTTCGCCCACAGGACTGCCGCATACTGGATGTTTTTCCCTTTTCACACCATTCTTTGTAAACTCTAGAAATGGTTGTGCGTGAAAATCCCAGTAACTGAGCAGATTGTGAAATACTCAGACCGGCCCGTCTGGCACCAACAACCATGCCACGCTCAAAATTGCTTAAATCACCTTTCTTTCCCATTCTGACATTCAGTTTGGAGTTCAGGAGATTGTCTTGACCAGGACCACACCCCTAAATGCATTGAAGCAACTGCCATGTGATTGGTTGATTAGATAATTGCATTAATGAGAAATTGAACAGGTGTTCCTAATAATCCTTTAGGTGAGTGTATATACATACACATATATATATATATATATATATATCTATCTCACTCGACCTCAATAACCCGACCTCCAGTAAAACATTGAGATAGTGGCTCTCAATTCGATTAGTGTCATGACCACATTTATTGGTTTATATTGGTATATATACATACACATATATATATATATATCTATCTATCTATCTCACTCGACCTCAATAACCCGACCTCCAGTAAAACACACACAATCACACTATAATCTGCTGCCACTTCTACACTGAAGCCTGGTGGAAACCAGCTCAAGAGTTCAGAATCCCTAGAATGTGACTGTGGTAACTTTACACCTAATCTGGTGCATAAAAAGGAGATTTAAGATAAAAATCTTCTAACAATCTGGCTCAAAAAGCAGTTACATAAAGAGAACAAAAGACAATGATTGGGCTTAATAAAAAAGTTATTTATTGAAACATGCCTAGGGCAAATAGAATTCAATTTGCAAATAGAATTAAATAAAATGTACATATGTACAATGTAAACATACTTTTTTAAACCAAGAGTTCTCAACCAGGGGACGGGGCCCACTAGGGAGCCTCAGCAAATTTCCAGGGAGGGCACCAACATAAAAAAAAAAAAAAAAAAAAATTAAGTAGCTATATTATCTTAATTAAAATGCTAAAAAAGTTGTTTTTGTAATGTTTATTTATTTATATTAGAACAGAAGTACCCACAAATCAGCTCGGATAGGAGGATTTTAATTTCATCTTGGACAAAGGGGGGCTTAGAGTCAAAAAGGTTGAGAAGGGATAGTTCACACAAAAATTAAAATTCTGACAATTTCCTTCCCCTCATGTCATTCCAACCCTATATGACTTTTTTTTTTTCTCTGTGAGACACAAAAGAGGAGATATATTGAAGAATGTTTTTAGCCAAACAGTTTTAGTTCCCTTCCGAATGGTCAGTCGTATTGCGTCTGCTAGACGCATATGGGAAAACTCCTTTTTCCTGAAATACTGAAGCCTTTTATAAAATCACGCAGTGCTACTGCACAGCCATAACAGTGCTGAGGCCACACAAAAAGAGCAGCAACGTTTTAATGTCGCGCCACACTTGTGGCACATGCAGAAACGATCTGCATGAAGAGGACGACCACGGCGAGTGTGTGATCTGTCTGGGCAAGGCCCACACGGATGCCGCTCTCACCGGGTCCGGCTGCTTTCACTGCGAGAGTATGCCACTCTCCTCTCTCCGCTCGCGGATAGCGCTCTTTTCAGAGCGCGACCCCGCCCCTCGCGCTCTCCCGTTCCCTTTCCTGTCCGAACCTTGGCGGAAAAAACGCAGTAGTCAGAGGGCTGAGTATTCGGAGGCCAGTGAGACCACGTCGGCTCAATGCCCGCGTGCCTCGCTTTCGCCTCAGAGAGATATCTCTCCCGTGATGTTCTCACGTTCGGACTTGCACCCCCCGCTCGACGTCGAGGGTCTTGTCTCGTTCGGCAGGTCTGATGACGACCCACAAGAGCATCAACACGATGACTCCGTGTCATTGGCCGCTTCAGATGTGGAGGATTGGTCGGGCTCTGTTGATGATCCTGCCCCCTCAACATCTCAGCAACGCAGCGACTCCAGGGCTGGTGTGGACGCCAAACTCATCCGCGTCCTCGGCCTAGACTGGGCATCGCCTGAGGAGCCTGCACGCAGCCGGCTTGACGAATGGTTCCTGCCGGGGCGCCAACAGGCCCCTCGACAAAGAGCCGCGCCATTTTTTCCTGAGGTTTTTCCTGAGGCGTGCGCCGTATTCTGCACGTCTGTGCTCATCCACCTCGCACGCGCTCTCTACTATTGACGGCGCAAAGGAAATAGGTGGGCTGGAAGGCTTAAGTTTCTCACCCGTCTAAGGGACCACCTCAGCCTTAGCGGGTAGGGCCTATACTGCCACCAGCCAAGCAGGCTCCGCCCTCCACTCCTTCGTGCTATGGACGAGACTGGACCTGATCAGGAGGCTTTTTGCGACCTGCGTAGTGCCACAGACCTGGCTCTTCACGCTACAAAAGCCACCGTCCAAGCCATAGGCAGGTCAATGGCCAGCCTTGTGGTTGTGGAACGCCACTTGTGGCTGAACTTGACGGAGATCAAAGAAGCCGATAAGAACGCCTTCCTAGATGCTCCTATTTCTCCCAACGGCCTATTTGGCCCGGTGGTGGATAGCTTCACAGAACGTTTCACTACGGCACAAAAGGCGTCCCAAGCTATGCGACACTTTCTGCCCAAACGCTCCAGCTCTGTGTCTTCGAGTCGCCCAAAAGCGCCGACTCAGCAGCAGCAAAAGCCAGTGCCCGCAGCTGTCCAGCCCCACCCACTGCCTGAACAGCGTCAGCGCCCTAGTCAGACTTCGCTCCCAAGCGTCAGGGACCCCGGCCTAAGATAACGCTGGACCCTGAACAGAGGAAGCAGTCCTGATCGGCAGAACAGGAAGAGGGGAGGGTTAAGTCCCGCCGAGGCCGGACCGCCCTCCAAAATGCTCAAAGTTTTCCACCAGGGGCCCGTTCCAGTTCCGGCCAGGGATGTGTTGCGAGTGTAAGCAGCAAGCCTGCTCGAATGCGCGCTCCCTTGCACTCGACCGCTGTTATAGCGAACCCAATAAAAAACATACATACTCAACAAAAGAGCATTATTTTACTTCCACACCACACGAGGGTCGGCGCCCTGCTCAGGTACAACGCGCCGCCACTTGACACTATAAAACCCCTGTCCAACTGGGCCGAGGCTTGGAAGGCCATCCCTGGTGTGTCACAATGGGTTTTAAATAAAATACAACAAGGTTACTCGCTCCAATTCGCTCACAAACCACCCCGCTTCACGGGCATAATACACACTTCAGTAGAGAGCAACGTGTCTCACGTCCTCAAAGCTAAAGTAACGAGCCTACTGGAAAAAGGGGCTATAGAGGCGGTGCCTCCAGCCCAGAGCCAGTCAGGCTTTTACAGCCGCTACTTCCTTGTTCCCAAAAAGGATGGCGGCCTCAGGCCCATTCTAGACCTCAGACATCTGAACATGGCCCTTATCAAACGGCCTTTCAGATGTTAACGCTGAGACAGATCATCGCGCAGATTCGCCCGATGGACTGGTTTTTCTCAGTGGATCTGAAAGACGCTTACTTTCATATCCAAGTCATTCCCCGTCACAGACCGTTCTTGAGATTCGCGTTCGACCGTAAGGTCTACCAGTATACAGTCCTGCCATTCGGTCTGTCTCTGGACCCCCGCACTTTCACAAAGTGCATAGATGCAGCTCTCTCCCCTTTGAGACAAATGGGAATGCGCATTTTGAACTACCTCGACGACTGGCTCATTCTGGCCCGGTCAGAGGCGGAATTAGAATCTCACAAATCTGTGCTCCTCAGCCATCTAGAATGCCTGGGTCTCAGAATAAATACAGCCAAGAGCTCGTTGCTTCCCAGGCAGAGAATCTCTTTCCTGGGGGCGATTTTAGACTGATGAGGGCGTGGCTGTCAAACGAGCGCTCGACTATCCAGCAGCTTGTGCGCTCGTTCGAAAAGGGGACCAACAGACCCTTGAGAACCTTTCAGAGAATGCTAGGCCTTATGGCATCAGCTTCTCCAGTACTTCCGCTGGGCATGCTGCACATGCGCCCCCTGCAGTACTGGCTGAAACCACGGGTTCCTCCCCAAGCTTGGCGTTCGGGCCGACTTTGGATCAAAGTGGGCCACGGTTGCATCAAAGCCCTGGCCCCTTGGTTGAAACCCCGCCTCTACAAGTCAGGGGTGAGCTTGGGGACAGTTTTAAGACGAATGGTGGTCACCACGGATGCCTCCAACATGGGTTGGGGCGCTCTGTGCGAGGGCGAACCGGCCTTCGGCTCGTGGTCGAGCACAGAGTCACGGTTGCACATCAACTGCCTAGAAATGCTGGCAGTAGTGTTAGCCCTCAAGACCTTCTTACCACGTCTTTTGGGTTATCATGTCCTAGTCCGTACGGACAACACGACAGTGGTTTCCTACATAAACTGCCAAGGCGGGCTCAGGTCGAGACGACTCAACCAGCAGGTCAGACGTCTCCACGCTAAAAGCAGTGCATGTGCCGGGCAGGTAAGGAGCAGATATGCTCTCCAGGGGTCTGGTGTCCCCAGGGGAATGGGCCCTCCATCCCCAAACGGTTCAAATGATATGGAATGTTTTCGGGAAGGAAGAGGTCGACCTCTTTGCCTCCGAAGACAACTGTCATTGCCCAATATATTTCTCAAAGAGCAAGGATGCACTGGCCCACGAATGGCCCAGCCGCCTGCTTTATGCTTTTCCTCCAGTCCCGCTCCTTCCCCAAGTCTTGAAAAGAATCAGGGAGGGCAGGCACACAGTCCTGTTAGTGGCCCCACTCTGGCGGACCCATCATTGGTTCCCCGAGTTGATTCAGCTGCTATCAGCAGCCCCATGGCCAATTCCCCTGAAGAAGGACCTCCTTTCCCAGGCGAACGGGACAATCTGGCACCCCCGTCCCAAACTACGGGCGCTACATGTGTGGCCCCTCAAAGGGAGCTCAGGGACCTCCCAGCGAGCGTCCTGAGCACTATCAGTGAGGCTAGAGCTCCGTCTACTAGGCGTCTCTACGCCCTCAAATGGTCGGTGTTCTCTGACTGGTGTTCAGCCAGGAACCAGAACCCATTATCATGCAAAGTATCACATATACTTTTATTTCTTCAAGAGCTGTTGGATGCAGGACGCACTCCATCCACACTCAAAGTCTACGTGGCAGCCATCGCCGCTTTCCACGCGCCGGTGGCTGGTCAGTCGGTAGGCAGGAACGACATGGTTGTCCGTTTCCTAAAGGGAGCCAGAAGGCTTAACCCCCCGCGGCCTCCTACGGTGCCTTCCTGGGACCTATCTCTGGTCCTACGAGCACTGAGAGAGCCTCCATTCGAACCGTTGCAAACAGCCGAATTAAAGCCACTTTCGCTAAAAACTGCTCTGCTACTAGCACTGGCATCACTTAAGCGGGTTGGCGACATACAAGCGCGCTCCGTGAACGCTTCCTGTCTGGAGTTTGGCCCAGGTGACTCTAAGGTCATCCTCAAACTGAGACATGGCTACATGCCCAAAGTGCTTTCAACACCGTTCAAAGCACAGATGGTCACCCTCTCTGCTCTCCCCCCTCAGAGGATGAGAGACAGTTGCACCTGCTCTGCCCAGTCAGGACGCTGAGAGCATATGTTGAGCGATCCTCCCATTTTAGACAGTCGGAGCAGCTCTTTGTAAGCTTTGGTGGCCGCACCAAGGGGCTTCTGGTCACCAAGCAAAGTCTATCCAGGTGGTTGGTGGACTCTATCGCATTAGCCTATAATTCTATGGGCCTCCAGTGCCCCATAGGCGTCAAGGCTCACTCCACCAGAGGCATGGCCTCTTCCTAGGCATGGTCCAGTGGAGTATCTATTGGTGATATCTGTAGAGCGGCCGGCTGGTCCTCGCCGTCTACATTTACCAGATTCTACAGCCTGGAGGTCCCTGCGCTGCGCTCCTTGCTGTGTAATAAAGGAAGTGAGATGGCCTCGGTGAGCCCGTCCCTTCATGAGTTAGCACTTGGGGCCTTTACCAATGCTCCAGCGCTTAACACAAGTCCTTTCATTATGATCATGGGGATATGATCATAGGGGATATATCATGATATGTCAATAACTCTAGTTTGGGGCCCTTACGACTTGAGGGGGTACATGTCGTTGCGCTTATCATAGCACAGCGTGATTGAATAGGTTCCCATATGCGTCTAGCAGACGCAATACAACTGACCCTTCGAAAGGGAACATACTCGGTTACTTAACGTAACCTCGGTTCCCTGAGATAAGGGAACGAGTATTGCGTAGACGGCCGTGCTATGGCGCAAACGACTGGCGATCGTCGCTTCAGTCGATACAACCTGAATTCTATGGCAATTATAGGCAGATGCCCCGCCCACTTGGCGGGCTCTGCGCTCAACTTCGCACCGATTACGCCGCTCTGCCATTGGTTCATGCAGTTCCCACTGGCCAGCCAATAGCGTGCGAGTGGCCTCAGTACTATTATGGCTGTGCAGTAGCACTGCGTGATTTTATAAAAGGCTTCAGTATTTCAGGAAAAAGGAGTTTTCCCATATGCGTCTAGCAGACGCAATACTCGTTCCCTTATCTCAGGGTTATGTTAAGTAACCGAGTACGTTACCAATGACTTCCAAACAACAAAACACTGTCCCTCAGAAGAAAGAAAGTGATGCAGATTTGAAACGGCACTTGGGTCAATAAATCATGACAGAATTTTCATTTTTGGGGGACCTATCCCTTTAAAAAATGACTATGTAATTTTTTTGTAATGCATTACAATAACTGAGATTAAAATTCTCTGTAAAAAAACTGGAACATAATCAGCATATGAAAACTGCAACTGAAAACTATTCCTGCATTGACACTGCTAAAGCCTCAAAAACAAATGTGAATTTAAGCATAAACCTGAGGAATAATCATCTGAATGACATGGCATAGATGGCTATGTGCATGCTTTCACATTCTAGATGAGGTGATGTTGAAATAATGTAGGGCAGATTAAGGTGAAGTAGGTGGGGAATGTGTTAGTGATGAAGGGCTGGTCATTGGGCGTAATCCTCTACACATGGGTCAACAAGTGGGACATATACAAATTAATGGGACTGACCTGATATACCAATGAACATACAGTCAACACAAACCAAACTTTGCTCAAGCAAGAACTTGATATTTTTGAGGATTAGATATCGAACTAAATCTAATCCCAACAATATTATGTAGTATAAACAATTAACACTAAATCAGCTTATCTCTAACCAGAAGCTACTGTTGTCCCTAAAGTAATTATATAAAAAATACGGGGGGGGAAAGGGGAAATGGTTTGGATAATTCAGTGGCAATGCCTAAGCCTAAGTCATTTACTATCGATTTGCTTCTCCAGAGCAAGTAAATGACTTTTGGCTATGTCTGATTACATAATGATGTCAGCACTACAGCAGAGTGTTCTTGTGTAAGGTTACCATAACAACAGAAATGCGAGTGAACAGAGAGAACATAGAAGGATGGAGATTTTCCTCATCTACCTTGAGCTTTCTTTGAGCCTTTAAAATCCCGAAGCTAACCATAACTCTCAAATAAATAAATAAAGTACACGTCACTTATGTCAGGATTGTCTTTGGTACTGTACGATGACTTAATAAAAAAAACGATAATTAATACAAAAAAAACTAAACGGTAACACTTTAGAATACTGATCCATCATTAATGAATAACTACACAGGAACAAATGAGTAACGCAATATTAACACTAAAGTAACTGCTATTAACTAACAAGAAACTCTGATTAACAAATTAGTAAGTAATAGTGCTTAGTTGAATGTGGTAGTTCACTATTAGTTAATAAACACCTTTCATACCTCACAAAGGACTACTAAGAACTACTACATACAGGTTCATAATTAACATGAATAATGCATAATATATAATTAATTCTAAAGTGAAGGTAATGGTAACCCACTAGTAATGACTCAAGTGTTACTACATCCTTCTAAAAGAATTACTAATTATTTGGATCAGTATCAAAAACGTCAAAAGTTTACAATTACTTCAGTCATTACTAGAGAGTTATTATGTTTTTCACTTTAGAATACTGATCCAAATAATTAGTAGTTCCTTCAGAAGGATGTAGTAACACTTGAGTCATTACTAGTGGGTTACCATGATCTTCACTTTAGAATTAATTATACATTATGCATTATTCATGTTAATTATGAACCCGTATATAGTAGTTCTTAGTAGTCCTTTGTGAGGTATGAAAAAAAATAGTAGTTATTGATTAGCTAATAGTGAACTACCACATTCAACTAAGCACTATTACCAACTCATTTATTAATCAGAGTTTCTTGTTAGTTAATAGCAGTTACTAGAGTATTAATACTGCATTACTCACATGTTCCTGTTTAGTTATTCATTAATGATGGATCAGTATTCTAAAGTGTTACCAACAAAACTTAATAAAATAGACTACCGTTCAAAAGTCTGGGGTCAAAAAGATTTTTTTAAAGAAACTAATACTTTTATTCTGCAAGAAAGCATTAAAATGATAAAGGCTTTTACACTGTTACAAAGGATTTCTATTTCTTTTGAACTTTCTATTCATGTAAATGTATCATTGTTTCCACAAACACATTAAACAGCACAACTGCTTTTAACATTTCTAATAAGAAAAAATGTTTCTTGAGCAGCAAATCAGCATATTAAGATGATTTCTGAAGGATCATCTGACACTGAAGACACATGATCTTTCAAAAAAAAAAAATCAGCTTCGCCATCACAGGAATAAATTAGTAAAATTACACATTAAAAATATTAAAACAGAAAACAATACATTTCAATTGTAATAATATTTCACAATATGACTGTTTTACTGTATTTTTAATCAAATAAATGCAGCCTGGGTGAGCATAAGAGACTTCTTTCTAAAACACTTTTTTTTTTTTTAAATGTACCAACCCGAAGCTTTTGAACAATAGTGCTTTTCCTCACTCCCAACACTGACCATTACACTCTGCTAGTAGTGTGTTAGTCATGTAGACATGCTTGCATAGTAAAAGCTATTTATTTTGATGATTAACTAAGACTCACCACAGTGACAGCATCATTGAGCAGAGACTCGCCAAAGACAATGATGAAGAGTGTCTCATTCACATGGACTTCTTCAAACACAGCGATCACTGCTACAGGATCCACAGCCGAGATCAGAGCTCCAAATAACAAGAACTCCATCAAACCCGCATCTACTTTTTCATCTGCACACACACACGCACACGCACACACACGAAAAAACAAGCTGCAGTCAATAATTACAATCAAATTGACCACATCACAGCCCTAGTGGTGTGGGGTAGCGGTTAAAAATCTGGAATGGTAGTTCAAATCTTGCAATGGGCAATTCATAAGCTGCATTGTACACTTGAGCCAGGCACTTTAACCCAGGATGCTCCAGTGGGACTGTCCTGTGATAAGTGTACTTTATGTTGCCTTGGATGAAATGATTAATGAGTCAATGCAATATAAATATATATAACCTGTATCTAGGCTTACAGTATGAACTAAATAACTTGGCAAAAAAAGTTTTTAGTGATAATAATTATTAAACACTCCTGTCTTTTATAATATTGTGGTTGTCAATATTTTATAAAAGCATTAAGAAATGAAAATTAAAATCACAGTAACACAAGGCCTCAAACAGTTTGTTGCTTTACTAAAAGCAGTGGTTCTCAACCAGGGGTCAGGACCCACTAGAGGGCATCAGTGAACTTCCAAGGAGGGTTTATAAATCTTAATTAAGTCAAATAATATCTCTTATTTGAATTTGATTCCTCAACAGAGCTTGTTTTTATTTAAGGAACACATAGATCTCAAAATGTCTGGAATCACAAAATGAATCAAGGTTTACTGTTTTATGTATTGGCTGACACACTCATTTATGTTAATAAAAAGGTTGAAAACAAGCAGCTTTGTCATCAGTACATCAGAAGTGCCAGAGGAAATATTCCACCTACATGACTAAAGCACTGTATGATCTATGATCATTTAAGAATTCATATTTGGTTCCATTAGTTTGAACTGACACCCCATAATAACTCACCAATGACCCCTGCCATCTTGACTCCATATAGACAGAATCCAGTGCAGAAGGCATTCCACAATGTGCCTACTACAGCGTACATCAAAATGGCACCCAGATTGTCGAAGAAGAGCCGTGATGGCATAAAATACCCAGCATCCCCCACTATAGTTGGCAGAAGAAAGAGGAAAAAGAGCCCTGGGTCCAGTTGGTAAGGCTGCTTTTTGCTGGCGATAAGAACCACAGCACCCAGAACCAGACCCAGCAGAATCAGCATACAGCTCTCTGGGACCGCTGTGGTAAAACGCTGAGAGAAGTGGAATACTGAAGATGGCAGAGCAGAGAAAAGAGACAACAGAGAAAAGAAGTTAACATGGATTGAGCATGAGATGAGAGATATTATCTTGTCATTCACTATCATACAAAAGTGTGAATGTAAACATAGTAAATGTGTTTTATTGTAATGTCACTAAGGCTATATGAAATTTCTTTTAAACAGACTTGAACTGCATTTTACACATATTGTCGATACAATGCATTCATGTACTGCACTAGTAATGCAGTCTAAATAAAAAAAGTCACTGCAATATTCAACTTTTAGCCTTTGATATATGAATTATTACATCAAATAGAAAATTTTAATATTATTATTTTATTTCAAAACAATAAAATAATTATTCCTAACTTTTTTCCCAAAATCATGTATTTGATGTATTTATGTATTTTAATAATAGGTACTAGTAGATATTATAAAGATACTTGATACACCCCTACTTTCATCAGCCATTTTAAATTTGTGTTTTAAAAAAATGCTTTATAATGGCAGCCCAAAATTTTAACTCCAAAAAGTGCATCCATCCATTATAAAAGTAATCCGTACGGCTCCAGGGGGTTAATAACGGCCTTTTACTGCCATTATAATGCTTGGAAGAGCCAGGACATTTTTTTATATAACTTGAAAGAAGAATGTCATATACACCTAGGATGGTTTGAGGGTGAGTAAATCATGGGGTAATAAAATCATTTTTGGGTGAACTAACCCTTTAAAAGGGTAAAAAAAAATTGGGTAAAAAATGTCCACATCTTTATTGAGTTTATTGCAATAAGATGCACGTGCCAGAGACAACCAAAATGCATAGAATAAAACAAACCAAACAGAATGCATAGATAGCATCATTGCCCACGGCAGCCAACCAACCTCATTTAAAGAGTAGTTTATCAGTTACAGGTGCTGTAATTCCATACCATGGTTTCCGATGAAATGTTACACAACACCATTCTAACGTACAATGACTTCCAGTGACAAATACTGAGTCACAGTAAAACATCAAAATCATACTGCAGCTTTAAGAAAGGAGTATTAACAAATGACCAAGAACTGAACAAGGTGACTTCATACTACATTCACCAATAAAATGCAAGACTTTACTGTGGTTGTATGGAGCATCTCCTAGAATTCATCACAATATTTCCACAGTAGGACCAGTGTCCATTCACAAGTCACACTATCAAATGACCGTACAAAGAATAATAAGACGAGGAACAATCACACTGCAATAACCCCACGCTCAGGTTCCTCTGGCTCTACCTCAACATCTGAAGCATGAGGTGCAGCAGGCCTATGCTTAACAGAAACCACATTAAAGTAGTGGTTATGTGGACAAAAGGGGATTTGATAGATCATAATATGCTTCAATGGGGAGATATTAGTGAAAATGATGTTGATTAATATAGCTGATTAAAACAAGATAATCAAGGCACAGACTGGCCTCCATTTCTACAAGCAATCCTCATTAAATGTGTAAAATCACAACACATTATGGCATAATGAGAGATTCTAATGGCACTCATTATTAATGTTTCCATGATCAGAGTAATTCTGTGGAGGAGGGAAAACTGTGCACACCTCTGCCAAGAAACATAACAATCACCGCTCACCATGAGTCATTCACACAAGGACAGAAAAACACTGACGTACATCCAAAAAGCATACTAGACATCTGCACAAACACATGTGTACACACACAAACACGAAATAAATATTCTGATGCATATGCTTTGTTATGTACACATAAAAATACACACAGACAAATGTTTTAATGAGAGTGCTAGAGATTCATTCCATTCATTTATGCATATACTGATACTTGTGTGCCACTCCAACCTCACAATAGAGAAGACCTTCATACAGTATGTGTGAATCATTTCTATCACAAGATCTCCTACTTTTATTATTATTTGCCCTAAGCTTTCAAAACACAGTCCACATATAATTACAGCCATAATGAAAGAATATTAATCAATTAATCCAACACCCTTCATTTTCAGAGTCAGACAAGGAGAGAACTTTTGCACAGCTAATTACGAGCATAGAGTGGAGTGCCATCCTATTATGATTATCTTTATTAACATTAGAACAGGTCGATCATTAAGTTAAAGTGTGTGTAGTATATCTATCTATCTATCTATCTATCTATGGCAGTACTATAATGATGCTATAGGTTAAGGATATAATATTAAAACACTTTACCTGTAACACAACGAAATGTTGTACTGCTCTCACCTGTTCAGGCTGTGTACTCAGCACTTCAAGTCAGCTGAAAACTGTGCGCAGGTGCTTCAGATAGTGCTACTTTCTCCAGATGCAAGACAAATATTCAAAATGAATTTTTATGGTGTTACTGTGGAAATTGAATCATGGAGAAACAGATGATTGAGCTAAACGATCTGATGTAACTGCATGTATTGGCCAAAAATACAAGCTGGAGGGACGCCTGAGAGACACCCACACATGCAAATATAGGAGGTAGTACATTTTGTGTATACCTTATGTACTGTATGTTTTTTCGTGATCTACACAAAACATACAACCAGTTTTTTCTGTTAACCATTTGTTCTCAAATCCTAATTCTACATAAAATCTTCAATAACCAATTTGAGTTGATTAATGAACAATATCATGTCATATTTTTCATTCCCAACTGATAATGCTCATGTCCTGGAGATATCTTTTGAATACAGGCCTACTTATGGCACTAATCACTGTGGGCTCTTGCCTTGCTACAGCTCAAAAGAACAAAATAGACATCTCACGTGAAGAAATCATTTTCACGAGTCGGATCTTTTCAGTGAATCAGTTGAACCGGCTCACAAAAGAGGCCAAAATTCGTTCACGAATAGGACAAATCGAGCGGTTCAACTCACGAACCGAGAATCACCTAATTCGTAACGAGCAGAGAATAGATGCTGATAGCAGAAGCCTATTTGGAGTGAACCGAGAATTTGACTGATTATTTTTGACAAAAAGTTACTTAACAAAATAGCAGAAACAGAAACATTAATAATTAAAAGTAGTCTACTGGAAATTATTACAACAGTTTTATTCATGTACATTTTATTAAAACATGCAAAAATCGTTTAAGCCAAGAAATTATTTTAGCATTGTAAATAACTTTGCAGCCATGATTTAAAAAAAAAAAAAAGCCTGCAACAAAATGAAATAGGAAAATATGTAGCTATATAAACAGCATTATCAATCTAATGTAGCCTAATAAAAAGGCGATAAATAGCTACGTGGCTACGTAGAACAACATACTACGCCAGGGACCACGTGATGGTGACGTACAAGAATAAACGAATCGCTTATTTTAACCCATTCTTTGTAATAAACTATTCGAAAGAACCGATTCGCGGTCATGAATCGAACTTCCCATCCCATCACCACAGCACAGCCACAGCGTGAGACTGATGATGGAAAGATGATCATACGCAGTACCCATAGCCAATCAGACCTCGCCGTTACTCCGCGGAGACTCGGCGCCTTTTGGAGAGGTGCCGGTGGTTCGGCGGGAACACGGTGAGCTCACAGTCCACAGAAATATCTCGCGGGGCGTTACAGCGCGGATTGCAATAACACAGTCACGAAAATTACAGGTACAAAAAAGATAACAAACGCAGCCTACACTACTGTCTTTTAAACGCTGTTCGCTTATCTCCGGTGCAGCTAAAAGCCCATTTTATTATTTTATCAATATGTCCCTGAGGAAATGTATGAGCTTTATTGCCATGGCAACCACCAGCGTCTGTCAATTAATGACAGTGGAAGGGAAGCGCAGGTGGCTTGCGCTTTTTACGCACCGTTTTTACAGCCATCTGCCCAACACACAGCACCGAAGGCCCACTTTAATAAAACGCACTACACATATTCACGTCCTCAACATAATCAACTTTCCACACTTTACGCGTAACGACAGTCTAAGAGCCAGAGGAAGCTTCTTTTAAACACGATATATTACAGCCAAAACAAGGCTCGTTAAGTAAGCGAATACTTACACCATGTATTACAGAACTTACGTATTTTCGCCACACTGGCCACCAAAAGCCAGCTGGCTATAATGTAAGGTGTCTGCACGTAGCTCCATTCCCACTGCACTATCTTGTACCCTCCTCCGTGATGGTGAGACGACTCTCCGTCCTCCGTGCTCGGCGACGCAGGCTCCTCCGCAGACCGGGCGAGAGCAATCCCGGGATGCCCGTACTCCTCAGGAATATAGCGGGAGGAGACGGTGGATGTGACGGCAGGTGCGGCGCTTACCCCCAGCTCTGGCGAGAGCGACGCTCCTGTCACGTAAAGGTCAGTCGCTGCATCACTAGCCACCTTTATGAACAGAAGCAAACTCAAGCAACGCATCCTTTCGGCGTGTTCAACGGCGTGTCATCCTCATTTATTTTATACACTCCTGTTGCGATGGTAAGCCCTCCACGGGACGCCCCGTTACCGGTTTACAACATCAACACACACTCCACTTGCCGGTAACTCGCGAAGGTGCAGATGGCGTATAGGGACACGTGATTCGTTCGTGCACGAGGAGGTTCTTATTAAAGAGCAGTCACTCATCATCCACCTCAAAACAGTCAGTGTGCACCCAAAACTCGCGTTATCAGCCTATTTCTATGTGCCATGACAAATGACTGGAGAAAAGGAGAATTCAATTGGTAGTAATGTCAGAATAATCAACAAATCGATTTAGTCATTTAAGCAGTATATTCAAAATAATAGATCAATAATATTATAAAAGAAGCTGTCAATTGAATTTAAAATGACACGTGCGCCCCCAGGAGGTTAAAACAATGAAGCTGTTCTGACATCTGTCCCTGTTGGTTTGACTATGGCAATAAACAAATGATGAATAAAAACAGAAAAAGTCTAATAAAACATTTTAATTTTAAACTGAGAACTGTCTTGGGTTTCGAGGCCAACATGTTTTGTAAAACAAATCTGAATCAGAATACAATGTCTAACATTAGATGTACTGTACTTGCAAACAAACATTATTTGTGCAGGTGTCGAGAGTAATGACGGGGACACGCTACTAGTGATACATTCAGAGTGAAGAACACATGCACTCATGCAGACAGGTAATAAGGTCACACATAAAACAACAGAGTGACTCATAGTGACTCTAAATTCTTACAGCATAAACCCCTGTGCAAAAAAAGCAATACCAAGAAAATCCTTAAAATATGTGCTTGTAACAGTAATAAAGGGCTAGATAAATGTTTTGCTTTTAACGCAACTTTTAGAGAGTGAGTGGTCCATGCACATATTTTATAACACCATAACAGTGGCATAAGGTAAAACTAATTCATCAAAAACAAAGTGAAAGAATGCTTGGAAACATCATCTCCCACCTTTCTCTTAACTACAGAGCACATTAATAAATATCCGGACAGAAATGTGATACAGCAGAATACACGACTGTGTTTTAGAATCCACAAACCTATCAAGAAAGCGCTGTGATAAATAAAAGAAAAACAAACATGTGACCTAGGTTATGTCCTCTCTAATCAAGATATCCTTGGTAGTCAGGATATTCAGTTGAACACTACCCAGGTGCACATGTGTCAGCTTTCCAGACACAAATTAAACCCTGTCCAATACTAAGGAGTTTTTAATGGCCAATCATTACTGACAGTGCAGTGTAATCCAGGGTCCGGCTTCATTAATGGGCCCAGGAAACCAGTGTGTTTGAGTTAACCTATTGCACTGATTTCAGTTACTGGCATCCACGATCCTAACCTTTAGCTGAGCCATCACAACAAAAGTATAAAATTTGTCTTTAAAAAAAATCAGTTTTAACTTAAAACCTTTCAAACCCTTAAATACATCTCTGTGACTGATAAATTGTTCTCCAATCTATGCAATCTAAGTCTCTATACAAGATAATATATGTGCATCTGGTCAAAATATTAAGCATTTTACATTTACATTTATTCTTCATCAGTAAACATAGGCTGGTATTTAATACTATGCAAACAAAGTTTGTACCAATCAAATCATAATATGTCTAATTGATATCATGCACACACTTCAGGTATTTGTACAGTAACGCAGCTGTGTGTTTCAACTGGAAGCACATGATTCATCCACTGAATTGTTCAGATTGGCAGACAGAATTAGATGCAGGCATCCCACAAACTGTCTTCAGTGAAGATCCCTTTGTTATCGCAGTTCTTCCCGTCACAAATGCAGCTCTCCTCATGGCTTCATTGCTGCCTTGCAAGAGTTTTCCACAGCCAAAAGCCAACAGCTTCAGACTTTCCCGTTAGGACTGCCGAGGCCAAGGGCCTGCACCACATCCACACTTAGTCCACTCTTTAGAGTCCTCCGCACTGCAACACACACAATGCACATTACGTCATTTTCAGACAATCCATATAATGCCACTTAAACACGTATAACGACACTCATTTGATGCACTAAAATGATCGTAAACTGTAAAGGTGTGAATACATTATCAAATTTCCGGCAAAATTTTGCTGCAAAAAATGGTCCACTGTCTATTGTCAATAGTGTAGCGATGTATGAAGCACCGCTCACACAGAAGTCACTTTTCAAACCAAGCAGCTTTCTTTTGGTCAACATGGCAAATTCCCTTGAACCTGTTGTGAAGTTAGGTATGCTAAAAATCTTTTGCCCTTATGCAAAATGACCAATCACATGGATTCCTACTGAAATGACTGCATTTTGTCTGCAAAAATTCGCTGAACAGCTGTAAATGTGACTGCACCTTAAGACATACCATAAACCACTTCAGAATAATATAAATAAACCTAAGTCTCAAAGCTGCACAGAAGATTTTTTCAGGTTTGTGTGCTTTCGCTTTTTTTTTTTTAAAAAGCACAGTTGCAAGAATGTGCCCTACAAAAGGGCACCTGAGATGTCTAGCAGTTCAATCCGGCACAAGCAGAAGTAAAGAGGTGGCACGATATGGATCTGACAGGGAGATTTAGGGGCTTTTGAAAGCTAAGCAATGGTAGAAGACAGATTACATTATGTTTTGGATACAGATAGTGTTGAATGCGAACAGTGACTAAATCCTTAATCTCATCCCCCAGGTTTAGGGCTAAAACAACCTTCAGAACTGGTTATGAAGTTCAGTGGTCAAAAAAACAAATAAAAAATGCGTTGACAGTCAAAATGTACTCACATGACTTTCGGTTAAGCCGCGAACGTTTCCGTGTTTTTGGACTAGATGCCCTCTCTGTGGGATTCTGGGTGACAGACTTAACCAGACGATCCATGATCTCATCTGTGGCATCATCCTGTGAGCTGGCGCTGTCCTCTTTGGCTACAGACATGTGTGTGCTAACCCTGCCTAAACCTGTGTAGAAACAGTACAACAGATCAATCAAATCTGTGCTTAATTACAACAGAAACAGGTCCAAGATCCTTCAAGGGAAGCGTTAAAATGAGTGAGGCTGGTATTACTTCTTGGCAAGCTGATGAAAATCAGCCATTTGTAAAAGGTTCACAGATATTCAGGCAAATACAGAGTTGGGTGTGAAGTTTGAATCCATGGCTTATTCATCCAGGTTTTTTATGTCTGTCTTGACAGTTAGCCTTGTAAAATCACTTCAAAAAGACATAATTATTTACTATTTAGTCCACAAAAAAATCTGTTAGTTGAGAAAACCCACTCCATGCAGCCTGTGCGGTAGCTCTACCTTCATCATCATCATCATTATCCTCATGTGCTGATTGGCTCTCTACTGGTGAAGTAGGAGTGCAGTCAGAGTCATAAGGCCCCTCTGTGAGATCAAATGACCCAAACTTAATGCTCTCATTAATTATAAAGTTATCATATTTTGAAAGCTGCACAAGAGCTTTATCTTTGCACACATTCATGCTCCAAATGCTATACCTTCATCACTCCACTGAAGGGTTGGTGAAATTGGAGTGTCACCACCAGTGGTAAGAATCTCTATAAAAAGGACCCCCAAATAAATAAAATTAATTAAATAAATTAATAAATAATAATTATAACAAACAATAATAAAATAATTATTATTAATTAAATCAAATTGTCCTTTACTCTGGGCTGGACTTCACAAATCATTGCAGTTAGTGACGGTAAAAAGGCAAAATGAGTTCAATTTTAAGACACTGAGCATCATCTGTGTTTGGCAACTAAACTTATTGTAATTGAAACTGGAGTCCTCGGTTCTGCTTCTGGAGATCTACCTTCCTGCAGATGTTACTTCTCTGACTGTAATCAAACAAATCTGGTTCAGCTAATTAACTTTTCTAAAGCAGGTGTGTTAGAGGAGGAATGGAACTAAATTCTACAGGAAGGTTGGGCAATAGCAGGAGGACTGTCACTGGTCTAAACGGCTAACTCTAACTTATATCCTGGATTTGGTCTCTTACTTCGTACAGCACGGCTCCTGCGCAGATTGCTGTTGTCATTGTTGGCGATGAGCAGGTTTTTCATGTTCTCATGCTCCTCTTGGGCTGGCTCTGATTCTATTGTTGAAGAAACCGGGGATGGGCTGTCCTCCAGAGACAGCTGTGGAACTGCTCCAGAAAACTTCTCTGTCTGTGAAAAGATTGAGAGTATAATTAGTTACTGGTAATTGTTTGACTCAATCTACTCAACTGAGGGTGAGCCAGTGGGGTTGTGGACAAGGCCATGAAATAGTTAATTCCCTTAAATGAATGATCTGGGTTCAATAACAGTTAAGCTTTATTGACAACATTTGTGGCATAATGTCGATCAGGGCTGTTGTAAGAGGGAGGACAGCTGAGAAAATTGTCCAACGCCCTGTGTTGAGGTGGCCTGGGTAAATGCTTTATACTGCTGAGTGTTTGGAGGTGAACCACCATTTTGTTTGGGTCTTGGGAATTCTAACGACGAAAAAAAGAAAACATTACACATCTTCATCCTTTTTGTCCCATCCACTGAAAAGATGAAGATGTGAATTTTCATTTAATACTGCTCTTTACAAGCTATATACGATACTTGCATGTTTCCCAGAAGACAAAATAAGTACAATTCAACAGTTTTCAACCTCTGCTCTTAATGCATCGTGTTACCTCCTTGAGCATTGGTGAATATTTGCACCTTTTGTAATAGTTGTGTATGAGTTCCTCAACTGTCCTCAATGTGAAAAGACGGATTTTGAAATCATAGTCACTACTGGAAAGGGTTCAAATATGCAGAAGATGCTGGAAAACCAAAGAATGTGCAGGACTGGGAATATTTTTCTGAAGAACAGGGGGGAGTTTAACTTCTCAGGGGGAATCATGAAATTACTATCACATAAAAACACGACACGCAGAATTGGGAATATGTAAATATTCAATATATAAAATAGCTTAGTCAGGGCAGTATTTCATTTGCAATTTTTATGATCCCTCTTATTTTGCAAAAATTTTACAGATTCTGCAAAGTGTGTGTAAATATATGCTTAGTAAATTTAAAGTATGCTTTTATTTTAAAGTATGCTTTAAATTTATCATTCTTCTCAAGAGCTTCCATTTCACACCTCTGTGATCATTTTGCCCCGGGTTTTGGTGCGCTCCCGGTGGACAGCACGTTTGCGTTTCTGGGTGAGGACTCGCTCTCGAGTGGTGCGGTACTCCAGGGCAAACTCACTGATGATCTTACAGAACTGAGTTACTTTAGTGTCCCGCACGGAGTATGAGGGCTGACCCAAGTATAGCAAGAAGGAATGAAACCTGCAAAGTGGAGGAAGTAGAACTTAATATACTATATGCTCAAATTCATCCTAATTAAAACATGAAGCACAGTCATTCATGCTCGTCAACTTACAGAGAAGCATCCAAATTAATTTGGAATCTTTTTAACATGTTAAAATGGATTACAGTGTTTTTTTGTGTGTGTGTTACCTGTTAATAATGCGTCTGTGCACTACTTTCAGGATGATGATCCTTTCAGTGCAGTCTTTCAGGAATTCTGTCATTTTGCTTTTCAAGTTAGGTTTAGTTTCATGTTTGGCCATTACTTTAAGGTTGTCCCACGAGGCTTTGCACTTTCTCTCCAACTGAATCAGGTTTTCAGACAACTGCTCAAACTCCACCTGTGGGAAAAGGAAAGGAGGGAGTGATAAATGATGACAATGAATGCTAAAGGGTTCTTTGCATAGTCACCTACAATGAGAGAAACCGAACAGAAAAGAAACCCATGTGCACAGGAGTTCATGCCTGAATTAAAATGCTTACTTTTACAAGAAAAAACAGCTTAAAAATGGGTATAGCATTGAAAATCTCTGTACAAATAATATAATGTATAATAATGTAATGTAAGATGGAAAACAAATAGGACAAAGAAATCACATAAAAAATTTATATAAAGAAGTGTCTGAGGCACATACTTTAGCAGAGCGTGTAATAGCAGGGATCTCTGAGTAAAGGTCTGTCGTATCAGGGTAATTTTCCACCACAAAATTGGAAGTATGATGAAGCAGAGACTGCCTGTGTACTGTGTCCTTTACCTCAGTTACCTTCTCCAAATAACTGAGCTCAAATCCCTTAGCCTGTGAGAGAGATGAGAAGTGCTAATTAAAGTCATTATGTGATGAACAATGTAGTGAACTACTACATTGCCTTTCTTGGCAATTGGTGAGGGAAAAAAAAAAAAAAGCATAATTAAGACGGCTACTCATTAAATAGCGTGCCACAAATTAAAATCATGTTCTGAACAGTTATTAACTACTAACTGTCAAGTATTTTTTTTTTAACATGGCACTGTAACAACAACAACAAGTTGTATATCTAAGTGAAACAGCTTATAGAAAGAGGTGTAAGGCTGGACTTGATTTTGTCCATCAGGAATGGATTGTTGTGGTTTGCTATTGCTGTGATCCCATGCCAGTAAACATCATCAGAGAAGAAATGTTGCTGCAAATGGGAGGGGAAGTTTTTTTTTTTATTAAAGATTATGAGGGCACATGAATTAAAAAAAAAAAAAAAAATTATGTGCACAGATAAATCATTTAAAATAAATACTGTAATATTCCATTAAAAATAAGAATTATCCATTGTTTTATGGTGACTTTAAAGGTGTCTGAATTGATGACAGAAGTTTTAATTTTGTGGGTAAACTATTCCGTAAAATCAAAAATGTATTTTGATCAGTCTGCCCTGGTTCTATGCATGGTAGTAGAGCCTAAATACTATCTTCAGTACTTGTACACATGTTTGTAGAGTTCAAGAGGTCGTCATATACTACAGCATAGAAAAGGTGCCATGCATTGTCTTAAATCATATCTTATCTTCCACAGGCAACAGCAAAGGATTAAGGCATCAGCACAGAGCTGCTCTGACTAATCACGTGTCCATCAAGCTTCAGACCAGTTCATCTGCCCTTAATACAGGCACTTTAAAGGTAACTCTGCTCCTAGGACTGTGGAGGAGATGGAGCACTTACATTGGAGCTATTGAGGAAGTTGCCAATGGCCAGTAGTGTTGCGAGGATACGCTTGAAGGTTTTGTTCTTGGCAAGTTGTTCCATACCCAGTTTGAGGTCAAAAAGAGGCTCTGCAATCTCCTGCAATATTCATGTGTGAGGGATAGAAGAAGAGACGGATTGAGAAAGAATGTTTGCCATAAATGTCTCATTGGTAACTCACTAAAGTCATTACAAATGACTTTAGGTCAACAGAACTCAATTTAAAAAGCCTAAATTACAAAAATCCATTAATGGTTCTTTCCTCTGCTAACAGAGCTAGAGTTCAGCGACCAGTCAGAATGCAATACTAAAACACAGTAGGGCTGTGAATAAGTCTGAAAGTGGATTTAAAAAACAAAACAAAAAAAAAAACAAGTCAAAACAATAAATAGAATCTCAACATGGTCATACCAGCAATATGACAAAAGACACTAGTGTTCTATAGATAGTTACATGTATTAATCATAATAATAGGTACAAACAATGCTTCAACCAATAATATAACCAATTAACTGTAGGTTACCAAGCAACGCAGCATCAAATGTGTTTATCTGCATTTTACAACCGTTCCAAATGCAGCTCATCCAATCAGACTTTGGAGTAGGAACAGATTTATATATATTTTAATTTAATGCTCACAAATATACTACCTTTAAAAAAGTTTGGGGTCAGTAATATTTTTTTTTAAAAAGACTAATACTTTTATTCAGCAAGAATGCATTTATTTGATTAAAAAAGTGACAGTTTTATAATGTTACAAAAGATTTCCATGTCAAATAAATGCTGTTCTCTTTAACTTTATATTTATCAAAGATTCCAGAAAAATATTAAGCTGTTTTCAACATTGCTGCTCAAGAAACATTTATTATTATTATTATTATTATTATTATTATTATCAAATCAGCATATTAGAATGATTTCTGAAGGATCATGTGACACTGAAGACTGGAGTAATGATGCTGAAAATGTAGCTTTGCATCACAGGAATGAATTACATTTAATGTATGAAAATAGAAAACATTTTAAATTGTAATCATATTTCACAACATTACGGTTTTCACACTATTTTTGTTCAAATAAAAAATATATAATAATAATAATAATAATAATAATAATAATCTTACTGACTCCAAACTTTTAACACATGACCACCTCTGCATGGTGTAATATAACCTAGATTAGTACTAGGATACAGTAGTAACTGCTTAGCTGAATAATCATTTTATTATGATCATTGGAGCAAACAGGTTTTCATTCTTACTAAAAATTGAGTATAAAAATAGGATTTCTGACCTTCTCCAGGGTCTCATAGTTCAGTTTAAAGGCCCAGAGCTGTAATCTGGCTGTAAGGCCACTGATGGAGGACAGAGTGAGAAGGAATTGCTCTGCTGTACCCAGCGGTACGTCGGGGTTAGCCAGCTGCGCCTCCTGAATCTTCTGTTTCTCTTCATCTGTCGGAGTCATGGTCAGTATTTTCTACAGGCAGAGCGAAGAAGAAAAAATTACATCAGCTTTATACTGTGCAAATGAATCACTTAAATCTTTATTAATTTTACATGAATTATAAAAAGAAAGAAAAAGAATAAAAAGACTGATATTTGTTCTCAGAGAAATAAATGAATGCTAAATAAGTGAGTTACTACTGCCCCCTGTTGGATGCTAGTGCTATATTACCTCAATGCCCTCTTTACTGATGGCAAACTCATCAAAGGTGAGGATGGCACTCTTGATGACATGTACAGCAGGCAAAACAGTCATGCCAATATTGATGGCATTGCTTCTCTTAGGATCAAGCACTAAAATTGCAGCTTTCTTGGCCTCAGCACATTTCTGTATGAAAAAGGAGAAATAAATGCAATTTACATAAACCTAAATCTTTTATAGCATGCACTCACACAGACTGTATAAAAACAAAAACAAAAAAAAACAACAACAAAAAAAAAAGACTAAAGCTGTAGCTTTAACATTATTTCGTCTATACATTCAATATCAACCATTCCAACAGTGATCTCTGGGTCATCCAACAGCTTTAATGATTAATTTAAAAGAGTTCTAATGGCTTTACATTGAGAAATTGTAATTTTTGTGTAAACCCTAAATTGTTTATTCATAAATAAGTTTGCCAGTTTGGGTTGTTTGGCTTAATTTTAGTTTTTCATGTTACATATACAGATCAAGAAATACAAATGGAGCATGTGTAAGATCCATAAGATTGTATACAGTACCTTTGCTGTATAAGATTATAATCTGTACACACATTTGTAAAAACGAGAAAAAAAAACAAAAATTTAAATTATTTAAAAAAAATAAATGAATAAAAACAAAGATCACAAAAAAATAAACAGGTTTGCCCATCGCACCTTTGCTACTGGAAGTTCCTTGCCCTTGGACTCAAACAGGTGCTCCAGCTTAGCTGTATCGACTGCAACCTTATCAAGCGAAGCCCACACTGTGCCCCGCCCAAACTTGCACTTCCTGGGGCTGTCAGGCTGCTTAAGCTCCTTCCAAAACAGCTTGACCGTTTTCCGCTTCTTTAGAAAAGCTGGATCAATCCCCTGAGATGGGGACAGAGGAAGGAGTCCTGGAGGAGGAGGGGGCACACTCAAACCTCCAGGAGGTGGAGGAGGAGGAGGAGGAGGAGGAGGAGGGGGTGGAGCCAGAGCAGCACATCCTGGAGGAGGAGGAGGAGGAGGAGGGGGTGGAGCCAGAGCAGCACATCCTGGAGGAGGAGGGGGAGGAGGTGGCAGTGGGGGGGCAGAACCCAGTCCTGGCACTGGAGGAGGGGGTGGCTGTACTCCATTAGGCAAAGCGGTGTCAAAAGTGTCTATATCCAGCACATCGATATCCTCCTCCTCCATCAGATCAGAGAAGTCAAGATCTTTAATCCGCAGAGGTCTGGAACTGGGCTGCAGCTTCTCCCAGGCATCCTGACTACCCCTGGACAATGGTGTCATCATTGTCTTCTCCAAACTCTGTGAATGCGTCTCAGCTTCAATACTGTACTGTGGACGCAGCTTCTTGAGCATTTGTTCCTCCGCTAGCCTGGCGCGAGCGGCCTGAGCAGTACCTTCGAGGCTCTCCAGCTCTGCCCGTCTGGACGTGTCCTCTGTGGGCTGAGAAGAATGAGACTGCAGTCTGGAGAGCCGACCAGCCATACTGGTGATCCCATGCTCCTCAAGTGCACTTTCCAGACTTGGACTTTTTAGACCTCCAGAGGAAGTGTTGGTTTTGGAGTAGAGCATGTCCAGCATGAACTTCCTGTCATTAGAGAGGGTGCTGTGCTGTTCTGCCGTACTGCCCTGACGCTGCAAACCACCCTCTAGAGGAACAAGAACAAATCATTCAGTGCTGAAGGGAAAATATTAGCGATGCACAATATATCAGTACCATATTGCTTACTGGCCAATATTACATTTTTTAAGGTTTTTTTTTAGATTATTATTTATCAGTATCCATTGATGGTGCTCCAAAAGATTAGGGTGCAGATCG
This sequence comes from Coreius guichenoti, assembly GCA_039654105.1. Taxonomy (NCBI): domain Eukaryota; kingdom Metazoa; phylum Chordata; class Actinopteri; order Cypriniformes; family Gobionidae; genus Coreius; species Coreius guichenoti. Next base: position 33,692,546 of record CM077168.1, read on the forward strand.
TTATCGGCCGATAATAGCTTTATATAGTTTGATCGGTGGTCTCTATAAAAGGCAGATCAGATGACGCAAAACTCACAAAACAATTTTTTTATGCGCAGCTAAAATTGCTTCACTACATTCACCAGTGTTCTGGCAGTTCTACCAGGTGTCTGAAAAGGACAATAAATTTGCAACATCTTTGCGGAGAGCCGAGACATTGCAACAACACCAACCCTACAGCAATGACAGCAAGAAACTAGGGTTGTGCGATTTTAGTGCATTTCTTTTCTTCATAGGGATGCGCTTTCATTCCTCCCTAAAAGCCCAAACTTAACGACCAAATCAGCTAGATCAGTGATTGTCATAAAATACAGTCTACTGTTGCTAAACTGCATTACGTGCTTGATAATAAAAAGAGTTATTAAAACTGCTTTAAGCCGCGAAAGAGATACTGTTTCCCAAGAAGCTTTCTGTGCGCACGCTCAGAGAAAGAGTGGAACACGGACAAGCAAACATTTGAGTTTCGGGTCCACGACTAAACGGTTAAATACACACAGAAATATATGTCAAAATAATGGCTTGGTGAGTATTCACTTTAACACTGTCGGTTATGTCTTAAGACTTAAATGGACAAACAGTTGGGAAATAAGTCGCATGTGTGTATCGGTATATTGGATCCACGCAATCAATCTTAAAGTGACAGCAGCCTAATATTCCTGCTGCCGTCTGTTAATCAAACAAGAAAAGAGAGAAAATCACTCACTGCTCTTTAGTTGATTTAGTAGGATTAATCTATATTTAATTTACACAGTGAAGACTATGCAGTGTTGTTTCACATTTGATTACTTTCTATTGATAAAGAGTGTTCTGTTTTTTTTATTATTATTAGTTATTTAACAGGAATGCTATATTTTTTTAAGCTCTAAACTGCTCCTAATCACCTCTAAGAGAGAGAATGGAATATGTTGCTTGCCAATAAATAAAGAGCTGTCAATTCATGATACTTTTCCATCCATATGGCATAATTAAAACAATGGTCTATAAATAACATGCATAAAACGCCACACCTAATATTTAAAAATACACTGCAAATAATACAAATCACAAGCAAACAGCACTATAATAAATGACGTTACATGTCTAAAATACACGAGTAGTAATAAAAACTGCTAGACTGAAAATATACTTAGTTAAATCTTTAAAAAACACTAATTTAATAACAATGTTAAATGTAATATTTTGAAAATGGATATTCATTTTGAGATTTTTCATACTGTACATTACATTATGATGATTGTCCATGTATCAGTTATTAGCCATAACATGAAAAACATGATCTAAATTTGTATATCAGTGCATCCCTAGATAGTATGCAACATTGTTGGCATCTGCATTGTATTGAAGCAATAATCTTCATTTCAGATCCATATATGAAGTATAATAGCAGCGTGCTAAAAGAGACATCCTACCTTCGAAATGCCCAGTGCAAGCACAGATCATGTTGTTTCCACACGCTACCATCCTCTGCTTCAGTAACCCAGTGCAAACTAACAGCAGTTACTCTTCTCAGCTCTAACAGCACTGTAACCATCAGTGCTAACTGCCTAAATCCCCAATAAGCAAAAACGGAAACTGGTAAGGGGAGATTCCCATCTCAAAATCTAAATTGTTTATATCTGCCCACTGCTTCAGCTAATTTACACTCCCTGGACGAAAGGCCCTTTAGTGGCTGTGTCATTTGGATCACGGCCACTAGAGGAAGAGATGGAATCGCTCTCAAATATTTCCACTTTGAAGATTTCTATTTGAAATAAAGCTCTTGACTTCCCAAAGAAGCCCTCACACAGAAGTGCCTGACTATTGCTCTGTGTGTGAGAATTTCATTAAGCAGAAAGCTGGTTAAAGAAATCTACGAAGTGGAGGAAACAAGTCAAACAAGTTATTGATTTTACACAATGCGTCTCAAAAAGCTTTGTCTGCTCTAGTTAGTTGCTTGAAAATACAACTGAACTCTGTTTAAGAGTGACTGCTGGGTGAGCATTAAATTAGATATGTCGATGATTAACTGCATGTTCATGTCTTAGGCTGACAGAGATGGAGGGTGGTGGTGGGAATAAATCTCTTGCCTGCTTCATTGTGGGCTGTCGTTGTGTCCTCTTGCTGCTCCAGGGTGTGCCTGGTCAAGTTTACCCCCTGAGACTCCTGACCACTAATAGATCCTGCAAGACACATATACATAAAAAAAAAAAAATCTCACAAAGAAACCAAACCTATGCCTTTCTTTCTTCTGTGGAACACAAAAGAAGAGATTTTGAGAAATGTGTCAGTGTTTTTGTCCATATAAATGGAAGCCAATGACCACCAAAACATTCTTCAGAACATATTTTGTTGTCCACAGAAGAAAGGAAGACATACATCTTTGAAACAACATGAGGGTGAGTACATGATGAAAATGTTCATTTTGGGGTGAACCATCCCTTTAAATCACCCACAAGATGTTTGCCTGCATACAACAGTTTATTAATGCACGTTGATAAAACGGATGCAGCAGTGATGTGGACTAGTGGTTGCATACGTGTTGTCCAACTATCATTTCTGCTTCCATAACAAAAAAAAAATCATCTCACACTAAATTAGAAACTTTCAACCCTGCAAGACCTATGATTCCAGAGGAAGAACACAAAAAGATCATCTTAACCTTACAGCAATCAATCAAGTTGAGCAACTTCCTATCTATGCTTGACAAACCAGGCGACATAAGCAGTAATTAAAAGTGTGCAGTTTCAATTAGCAGTCAAACCATCACAGTTGGAATGCTTCTAAAAGTTATGCATCTCAGCAGGACACATCACATAATCATGGCAAACTTGCTCTAGACCAATCAGAGCATATTCCAGACTTGGCATGACTTGACAATTAACAGTAGTACATACAGTTGACATACAGAGTGCAGACAAGTTCATAATTCATGACAGTTCACACACAAACAGACAAATAAATGACCACAAATACTCTGACACTCATATGCATTTGGGTTTAGTAAAGATTCAATGATCAGGGGGAAAGCAGAGAGATTAAGACGTTGAATAATGACTGGAACTTTGGAAATAGAAAGAAAGACAAGCAGAGGAAGAGAATGAGCAAAAAGAGAAGTGGAGAGATTCAAAAGGGAAGAAATCAGCGCATATTTGAAAAGGAGAACATTACTGTATGACATTGTAAGGAACAGAAGGTCAGGGAATCAGCACCTGTGGTGTCGGAGCTGGAGACCGGCTGCTCGGCTTCAGTAGGCGTCTCTGCTTCTGTAGACGCCACACTCTTGCTTAGAGAAGGTCTCTCATATATGCCAAATGACTTCCTTTTCTTCTCCCACTGGGACGCAGCCAGAGAACGCAAGAACGTGTCTCTATAAAGCCATCAGAGAAGAAGCACTCATTTACTGAGCTGTAAATGGAGGGTTGCAGGACATAAATGTTCTGATTCTGAGGAGAAGTTATATATAGTAGACCTGCTCTGAAATGAGTGGTTGCAGAATACAGTGAGAAACAGTAAACTAGTTCAAATCATAAAGGCATATACTAAATTAACTTTATGGACTAAATCCTATTGGTTTGTCCACACTTTTCTTCTGTTTAGTACAATAAAAAAAGAGATTCTTTTTTAAAGGTAAATACACACTTTCCTGATACCGTGCAGTTATATCACAGAGAGACAAAAGATCAGACATTTTCATTTACACAAGAACAAAAGACACAGGCAATGATGTATAATAAATAAATATATTTTAAAAATCCCTGGCATCCCACCACAGAAATACTGCCCAGTGTCTGACAAAGACCACCACCACTAAAGCCACTTGCACCTTACAACCCCCAAAACCACAAGCCACCACTATATGTCCCTGTAGATAATGTAGTAAACACTGCAGAAAATACTGTGCATGATTAGTTCTTGTTTCAATAATCACCAAGCTGATCAGGTTCAAGCATTAACTCTCCCCACAGTGATCCATCAGAAGAGTTGTGGTAAGAGCTCAGTAACACTGAGGCATGTGTAAAAGAATGAAACGCTTCACATGAACGACATATTTTAAAATATTTTTGTTTGTCTTAAAACTTGCTGACAAAGGCAGCAAATTAGACAAGAATAATAATATTTTTTAAACCCAATGCCACTGCATTGAAACTTGTTCATTAAAGTTTGTCATCCATGTAGAATCATTAATATTACAAGAATTACACTACACGAAATTTTTTTTTTAGGAAAATTAAAAGGTTAACATTCACATACAGCACACAAACCCACACAGCATAGCATCTGAATTAATCCCCAAACACCTGGTCGCATGCTGATATATGCAGAAAGAGAGCCTGTAAACATACAGAGCTGCAGAATACTTACTCTAAATTCCTCAGAACCGGCAAGTCTCTATTCACATTCTCTGGACTGAAGAGAAACACTTCAATTTACACACAGTCTCCATATCACTGCACAAGTCTCATTCAATATATAGAAAATGCCTTGAGAAGAAACTGTGTACACTCCACCACATCTGGTTTAGAAATGGAAGTGATTTTCCTTTAAGAATTTAAAGGAATTGTTTTACCTTTTACAAACTTTTAACTACTTTTTAATCATTAAGCCTTTAAAGCTTTGGGAAAAAAATGATATGATTGCAGCCCACAAAAACAAGAGATAGTCATCTTTGAGTAACAACTTTACTTTTCCCATGACAAGACAGAGAATAAAGAATGACAGGAGGGGAGTGGGGGGGGAAGAGTCAGATAGAAAAAAATTATTATTCATTCACGACAATAAAAAGGTATTTTTCTCACTTCTAAACTAATATTCTGCACCAAATGTTATGTCTAAAATATCAAAAATCATAAACATCTGAAGAGAATAACAAACTTAACACTTTTATTTAAAAATCATAATTTTATTAGAATTTGTGGATTAGTTTTATCACGTTAGCAGATTTAACAATCTATCCAATTTATTCAAAAATTTCCAGCCAGCAGTTGTTTCCTCCAACCCTCCCTCCTTCTGACTTTGTCTCCCCAAAATGACTAAGCATCACAATGATTTAAAGTGCTAGCACCTCCAAAAGCCACATTCTTTGGCCACACTGCAGCTACTCACCAAAAACTGTCTGCCTGGTGCTGTCTGTAAAAGGAGAGAGAGAAGCAAAGCGCAGGAATGTTGGGCGCCACAGAAGTAGAGAAAGGGATTAGGAGATGTGCCAAATATTATGAGGGAAAAGAGGAGAGGAGTGAGAGATGCAGAATGAGAGAGAGAATATACACAAAGAGAGAAAACATAATCAGGTAATTGGCAAGAACAGAAGGAATAGTAGAACAAAAAACAGGCAAAGAATATACTGAAGAAAGAAAATCTGTTCTGACAAAGTAAAAATACAAGCAAAGAATATTTGAGTAAAAGAAGAAAGATAAAAGCAAGAAACACACCTGATCTTATTAATTAGAGTGAAAACAAGATCACACTAATTCTCAGTGTAGACATTTTTACAAATTAACAGCACAATTAACTGATGACTAAAATGCCAATTTCAATATTTTTTGAGATATCAAAAAGTGAAAACTTGCCTATTTTCCTTTAATTGCAGTTAATGCAGCAGGTTCCCCATATAAAATGTTTATCACAGCTCACACTGTTCACTCACGCCATTCAACTCATCCTAGTTTAGCTCATTCAAGACTTTCAAGTTGCTCCCAAAATATTCCCATGCCCTGCCTCCTCTACAGCTCCTTTCACATTTCTTTCCTCTGCCTTTTCCCCCCATTCCTCCTATAAGAGCATCAGTTGTTTACTTACTTGAAGACTCGTTTTCCCTCCGTCCGGCTGGGTTGCTCTGTTGCTGACTGGGCAGGGATCTCCTGAGGAGAGTCCGTTTCTGTGAAAGACGCTCTGCGGAGAGACAGTTAGTCAGTACAAGCTCAAGGCTATTGCACCGTATGGGCAGTTTCATGTGAATCAGGTCCACATATACACAAACACAAAAAGAATGTGCATGCCAGTAAACGCGTCTCTCCATTCACTCCAAAATACACTATTTGAAGGCACATTGTTTTATTTTATAAAATCAATAGATAACATTCATTTTCTGCTTTTCTTAGGGGTACAATGCTCATAAAGCTCGTTAGAGGAATTTAATACTTTACAATAAGGTTAACATTTATTAATGCTTTCAATACCATGAACTACTGTAACAAACACCTTCACAGCATTCCTTAATCCTGGTAAATGTTGATTATTTTTTTTTTGTTTTTTTTTTTGAAAAGTTTCTTTTGCTCTCCAAGGCTGCATTTATCTGATCAAAAATACAGTAAAATCAGTAACATTGTGAAATGTTATCATCATTTCAGATAACTTTATTTTAATATATTTTAATGTAATTTTTTCCTGTAATGGCAAATTATGATGCTGTCATTTTCAGCATCATTACTCAGTGCCACATGATCCTTCAGAAATCATTCTAATATACTGATTTGTTGCTCAAAAACATTTCTTAACATTATCAACATTGAAAACAGCATAATATTTTTTGGGAAGGCGTGCTAATTTGTTTTACAGGATTCTCTGATGAATAGAAAGTCCAGAAGAGCATCATTTATTTGACTTTTTTTTTTAACAATGTAAAAGTCACTTTTGAACAATTTAATGCAACGTTGCTGAAGTATTAATTTCCTTCCAAAAAACAACAACTTTTGAATGGCAGTGTATGGTAAACAGTATATTTATAAATTAATATTAACCTAGTTAAAAAAAAAAAAAAAACATTTTTAGTAGTTGATGACATCTAATGAATAAACTAAATGTTAACAACCTTGCTGTACTGGTTACATATATAATAATTATTATTATTATTATTATTATTAAATAATAAAGTTGACGAATGCAAATATAATTATTATTTATATCAGTATCACTTCATAAACTGGTTAATGACTATCAGCGCTGGGCAGCTGTAACACCAGTATGCTAATGATGTTTCTTCAGATGGATCACACTGAACCTTGCTGCTTTATTAGAGTCACTTTTATTTATCATTCGCAGATGAGCTGACAACATTACTGCAGTGAGCAGAAAACTGTGAGAGGCTTTTTCTGCAGTTCTGCTCAAGAGAGCAGCTTTCAGGATTTCTTTAGTGCTACAATAATCCTCTCCTGCCACTGCCAAAAACCTCCCCGTCTCCATTTGTTCAGAGTACTATTATGTAATATTTATACTCTGGTTCTGTATTCTTGTTATATGTAGCTACTAGATCACCTTTTATGTTTTTGATGTACCTTGTCAAATGTCAGATATTAATGCTAGTGAGACAACTGTCAAAAAAAAATTGTCCATGAGTGTAAAATGTAATTGTTAGTTAAGAAAAGTTTGAAATCAGATGAATTTGTTGAAGTTACCTTGGCTTGCTGACTTAACACCTGGATCTATAATCAAAAATCCAGATTATTTTATGCATTACATGAACTCTAAACTGGCATCAGATCAGTAGCCAGGACAAGTTCAACAAACACCAAATAATTAGTCAAAGGCTCAAAAGCTGAAGGTGATGTAAAATGTGATACAGACCTTTTGGAGATGCTTGAGGTTTCCTCTGTTATTGACCTCTCCTTTTTTAACCTCCGTCTAGAAATCCCCATGTGAGCTATGTACTGACTCATAAAAGAGCGCCCCCTAGTGAATGACCAATGATTTGTGGGAGAGAAGAAAAAGAAATAGAGAGAAAGAGGTGGAACAGTGATGGTGGTTACATGGACAAACAGGGTTAATATGTTGACAGGACCCAAACATCAGCAAGAATCAGAGAAAAACAGTTCCAACCACCACCCAGAGTCATAGAAAATACACAGTAATGAATTAGAAAAGGAGGAAACTGGCATATGAATAGAAATTGTTAAAATTAAGGATACCAAAAGTGATCAGTCACCAGTGTTAAACAAATATTACAAACACTTACTCTAAAGGATTATTTATGATACATGGATGTTAAAGAAATAATGCAAACTTTCTGTATTGTATATAATTATTTATATATTATGAAATTTAGTTATATATCACTACGCATACAAAAATATGCATATGTAATTAAAACGATTGTATAATTTAAGAAACTAAAATATAAATTGCGGTGTTATTGTATTTAATGACTGCGCTTGTTACTAGCCATGTTCCTTTGTCACATCACATAAAACTGGCAAAACATTTTGAGGAAAACACAAGCTCAGATCAAGAGAGCTGATAGGCAGTCCACATTTGTGCCCAGTTCAGGACCTTAAAGGCCAAACACATCCTGTCCAACTTTACAAAACATTCCTGGAGCTCTACGCAGAGAAGAAAGCTTCCCAAATAAAACATTCACTTTCCACATATGTGTGCAAGGAAGGACTGTTGACTCAATGTGCCATTTCAAGTGTTGCATTTGGCCAAAGTGAAATGTCTTATTGTGACTTGGGTAAACTGGGAAAAGCAGCCAACCAAAACTTCTCACATACCACATTTACAAAACCCTACATGGAACACCTGACAATATGAAAATGTAAAATTAAGCGAATATAATGCTGTTCACTCATGTATGATGCAGGTCTGTGTTACCAATCAAATTAAAATATTATAGTATATTTTCTACACACAAACAACTGGGTTTATATAAATGGCTTATAAAGAATGAGAATTCTTTTTTATTATTTTTAATAAATTATTTTAATAATTTGTTATTTGAGTGGCTGTACATAATCTGTGCTGCATCTTGGGTGCCACATGGTAATTACATAAGACTCACTGGAGAATGAATACTCAATTTATCACTAATGTTCCATGTACTGTATCAATCACTGACCGATATGGCCTTGTGTAAAATGTTTATAGACTCTGATAATGCCTGTGCAGGGAAGCTGGAAACAGTAGGTGAAGTAGGTAGGTATTACTCATGAATTCACATCATGATTATGTCTGCATAAAGAAGAGAGCAGCAGAGTGCAGGAATGTGTGTTTATCTCCATCACAGTCATCCACACAGGACAAACACAAACACACATACAGCCAAAGAATAAACAAATCTGGAAAGAATGTTTGGCTAGGTTAGTAAAATTCCCTACTGTCAGTCAAATAACAAGGTATGTGAGTGTTTGTTTCCTGTGGGTCAATGGTGTTATTGTTAACTAAATCTAAACCAATTCATAATCGTATTGTTAACTCAAATAAAGCTGAAATAAAATAAAATATAAATATTATATGACATGTTTGATGAAATAAGTTTGTTGAAATACTAAAATTGCTAAAATTTAAAAAAGAAAGCTAAAAAGAAATATAACGATAAAATCACAAAATGCACATAGCGAAATTACTAAAAATAAAACTAAAGTTATAAAAATAGCCAATTAATAAATTCATTTATAAATAGTAAATAGTAATAATAAATAGTATATAAATAATACTAAAATATACTGCTGTGGGTATGTGTGGAAATGAATTATTGTCAATTACACTAAACGGTAAAGCCGCTACTGATTGCTTTACTAGTCGATTGATACATAAGCTCCTTTTTTCCTACAGTACAGTGGGAAGAACAAGTATTTGATACACTGCCGATTTTGCAGGTTTGCCCACTTACAAAGCATGTAGAAATCTGTAATTTTTATCATAGGCACACTTCAACTGTGAGTGACAGAATCTAAAATCCAGAACTCTAAAAATCCAAAAATCCAGAAAATCACATTGTATGATTTTTAAGTAATTAATTTGCATTTTATTGCATGACATAAGTATTTCATACATCAGAAAATCAGAACTTAATATTTGGTACAGAAACCTTTGTTTGCAATTACAGAGATCATACGTTTCCTGTAGTTCTTGACCAGGTTTGCACACACTGCAGTAGGGATTTTGGCCCACTCCTCCATACAGACCTTCAGGTTTCGGGGCTGTCGCTGGGCAATACGGACTTTCAGCTCCCTCCAAAGATTTTCTATTGGGTTCAGGTCTGGAGACTGGCTAGGCCACTCCAGGACCTTTAGATGCTTCTTACGGAGCCACTCCTTAGTTGCCCTGGCTGTGTGTTTCGGGTCGTTGTCATGCTGGAAGACCCAGCCACGACCCATCTTAAATGCTCTTACTGAGGGAAGGAGGTTGTTGGCCAAGATCTCGCGATACATGGCCCCATCCATCCTCCCCTGAATACGGTGCAGTCGTCCTGTCCCCTTTGCAGAAAAGCATCCCCAAAGAATGATGTTTCCACCTCCATGCTTCACGGTTGGGATGGTGTTCTTGGGGTTGTACTCATCCTTCTTCTTCCTCCAAACACGGCGAGTGGAGTTTAGACCAAAAAGCTCTATTTTTGTCTCATTAGACCACATGACCTTCTCCCATTCCTCCTCTGGATCATCCAGATGGTCATTGGCAAACTTCAGACGGGCCTGGACATGCGCTGGCTTGAGCAGGGGGACCTTGCGTGCGCTGTAGGATTTTAATCCATGGCGGCGTAGTGTGTTACTAATGGTTTTCTTTGAGACTGTGGTCCCAGCTCTCTTCAGGTCATTGACCAGGTCCTGCCGTGTAGTTCTGGGCTGATCCCTCACCTTCCTCATGATCATTGATGCCCCACGAGGTGAGATCTTGCATGGTGCCCCAGACCGAGGGAGATTGACCGCCATCTTGAACTTCTTCCATTTTCTAATAATTGCGCCAACAGTTGTTGCCTTCTCACCAAGCTGCTTGCCTATTGTCCTGTAGCCCATCCCAGCCTTGTGCAGGTCTACAATTTTATCCTTGATGTCCTTACACAGCTCTCTGGTCTTGGCCATTGTGGAGAGGTTGGAGTCTGTTTGATTGAGTCTGTTTGATTGAGTGTGTGGACAGGTGTCTTTTATACAGGTAACGAGTTCAAACAGGTGCAGTTAATACAGGTAATGAGTGGAGAACAGTAGGGCTTCTTAAAGAAAAACTAACAGGTCTGTGAGAGCTGGAATTCTTACTGGTTGGTAGGTGATCAAATACTTATGTCATGCAATAAAATGCAAATTAATTATTTAAAAATCATACAATGTGATTTTCTGGATTTTTGTTTTAGATTCCGTCTCTCACAGTTGAAGTGTACCTATGATAAAAATGACAGACCTCTACATGCTTTGTAAGTAGGAAAACCTGCAAAATCAGCAGTGTATCAAATACTTGTTCTCCCCACTGTATAAACATGAATTGAATCCATTTGATGAACCCATGCAAAAAAATATATATTTTTTGTTTTTGAATTATTGGCATTATAGAGTGAGAACATGAGAGACACACCTTTACCTTCTTTGGACAATCCTTCTCAGACTGGATTCACATCTGAGACAATAGTGTAACCATCAAACCTAATTATCATCCTTTTTTAAACCTTTTCTTTTCTACAGTACCAGAGCTGAAAAGTCTGCTTAGGTTATACTGCCTCAAAGTGGACAAACATTATAATGCATTTACTGTTGTTTGCTCTTTTTGTTTATGAATGTGTAATAATGTATAAAAACACATTGCACTGTTAATACTCACAAGTTGTGTTCCTGCTCAGAGGTGGCAACAGACTCGGCTCCATTAGTCACCTGAGCGAGGGGTGGAGTTGGGGAGCTAGAGGTTGTAGAAGAGGGGCTGGTCAACACAGGACTGCCAGGAACAGGAGAATAAGAGGAATCTGACTGCTGAGGGGAGGCTGTGCGCGTCACCTCTGAAACACAGACAGTGCAAGTGTGAATGCTATAATCTTAATATAGGATCTGAAACAGTGATGTACAGACACTGGATGTGTGAAACAAGCCAAACACCTTCAGTGGACAGCAGAAGGTACAAGAACGGGGACGGAGAGAGACTGAATTGAAAATACCTAGTGTAGGGCTATTAGAAGAAACGGATACGGTTGGGGAAGCGGGTCGAAAGGAACTATCTGGAATACTGTGAGAAGATGAGCGCCGGCTCCTCCTGCCCTCCTGCTCGCTGGGGGTCAGCTTCCTTCTGTCTCTACGGATGTTAGGTGCCGCTTCATCCATCTCACCATCTTCATTCTTGAGGGCATTCTACAAAATATACAAAACACAGAAAACATTCAGTATTTTTAGTTACAATCTCGATCAAAAGTTTGGGGTCTGATTTTTTATGTTTGTGGAAGAAGTCTCTAATACGCTGATTTACTGCTCAAGAAACATTTCTTATTAATATCAGTGTTGAAAACTGATTTTCTTTTTGTTTTTGTTTTTTTCAGGATTCTTTGATGTATAGAAAGTTCAAATCATTTGAAATGGAATAATTTTGTAACATTATACTTTACTGTCACTTTTGATCATTTTAATGTCTCCTTGCTGAATAAAAAAAATATTTTCTCTTAAAAAAAAAAAAAATTGAACAGTAGTATATGTCTGAGAAAAGTTGACAGATTCCATATGGAGTGTATGAGGTGCATTGAGAGTTTACTTCATAAATGGTGAACTGTTGTTTAAGGTCACCCTCTGTGCCACTGCTAGTCATGTGTTTCTGGATGATGGCTTCCATTCCTAGCTGCTCCAAACAGTCTGTCACATCATAAAATGAGTCCTGATCTGGAAGCGCTGTCAGCGTCTGAGAGGACAGAGGAATAAATTCACATCAAGAGCATTGAGGTGCAGCATTGGTAACTACTGATGTGGATCTTGGTTGTAGATTGATATATGTCAGTATATCCATGTTGTAGTACCTTGTTGATGAGGGTCATGGTGTAGATGAGCAGCTCTGTGTCTGATCCATTCTTCGCTGACAGGATATCTGTTAGGTACGTCCAAGGCTTCACACCTGAAAGAGACAAAGTATTCCTTAAGCGCTCTCAAAAATCAACATACCCACTGTAGTTTATATCAAAATAATAATAATAATGGCTCAGCAATAAGGATGGCCCAGGGACAATGTGAGAGCATTTTGGCAAGCTGACAGAATCAAGCAGGCCAGTACTGTGGTATTCCTACATTAGCTACATCTTCCTCTATGTCTCACAAACAAAAACATCTGTATTTTTCTAATATATATTGAAAAAATTGTGCTGACCTCATTATCTAGCTGGTAGCACAGATGAGGACTTCAGAGTCTGGAATTGGCTAAACAAATCTGAAACCATGTGATATTGCTTTTCCACAAAAGTATGTATGTGAAATCACAGGTGTTATGAAGTTAATTATTAAAGTTTTTTTCTAAAGAAACTTGATGTCTAATGATTTTTTTAATCACCAACTGAAATACAATGCTTAAAATAGGCCAGTGAAAATGTTAGCAGGGCAGGTTCAAATTTGCTACTGCCAGTTTGGCCAGCAGCAGCAGCAAAAATAAATAAATAAATAAATAAATAAATACAAATAAATAAAAAAGGAATTAATGGCACATGATGAATTCAGAGAATCAGTATTATGAAAGGTTTAAATGTTTAACCTCTCTTTTCATCCACAATGTTGACAGCTTGAATGAGGAGTGGACTGTTGGACTCAGTGTATTCCACAAACACTATCAGCAACTTCAGAGCCGTCTTCACAACCAGCCGAGACTGAAGAGATAGAGAGAGAATGAGAAAGAGGCTATAAACAGGCAGCACTTACAGTCCTCATACAGAAGATGGCAGTATCAAACCTCAATCTTTTTAATGCAACCAAGTACTGCACATAATAGTGTGTAAGGATGAAATAAATCTGCTTTTCCAACATTAATAGAGTATTTTATCTCTAGTGTTTTGTGTTTGCTATTAAAAAAAAAAGTATTTTTCAGGCTTTATTTCTGATAGTTCTCTCATTTTCATGAACAAATGAGAATGAAATGATTACACAACAGCACCAGCCAGTTTATTGTGCCCCATTTCAATATCAAGTAACCTGTAATAATCATTTCGGTGGTGGATTTGGCAAACTATTCTCCCACAATAGTAATATTTCACTTTAATAATTAGAAGTGAAGGTTGAAAGTGAAGATCAAAAATTTTGATTTTGGTCCAGATTCACACCTACATTTCTGCACTAGCTTTTACATTTCTGGCCAACTTTATATATATATTTTTTTTTATAAATTACATTGCCATAGGATGAATTAACTTTTTTTTTTTTTTTTTTTTAACAAATTTGGCAGACTCTTTAATACAAAAGCGACTAGGAAACGAATCCATGAACTTGGTGTTGCCAGCCTCATGCTGTACTGTCTGAGCTATAGAAATGTATTTGTAAGTTGTGTTGGATAAATATAGCAGATAAGCATCTGTACAATAAGTAATCCAGCGGTTAGGAATCATACGTATGTATATCGTGGTCAGTATTTACAGATGCTGTGGTGTGCATGTTTGTGTTGCAAACACTCACCAGGCTGCCACTCAACGTGTACAGCCACTGTACCGTCTCGTTGTGGTTCACAACACCGTTCATTCCATCCACAAACAGCATGATCTGACTGAGAGCTGGGAACAGGACAGCAGATTTTAGCATACAGCGCCGGCATGCCCTTAAGGATCTAGTGATTTGTCCTAAAGCTTTCCTGTTTGCTGGTCTAATTCCAGCCAGTATAAACTTCCTGTAACAGATGGCCTATTTAGCCAAAAAAGTTGTTTGTGCTATTTGAAGTCTGCATGCAAGATGTGTGGTGTACATGCATAATAAATTCATTATATTCTACAAATGACTGCTGCCTTTAGAAACTCTGGACGAATACATAACACACATCTTTAAAAGTCACGTCATGTTAATGATTAGTGACAGAACCATCAATAACCCTGCTAACATTTTTAATAAGACATGCATGAAGTATTTTGTAGCAATGTTGATATGCTTATAACAAACCTCTGAGGATGTAGTTTTGGTAGTTATGATCTGCCTCAGCACCCACTTTAATGAAACATGTCAGACCCTCAGAGAGCACAAACTCTGGAACCAAGTCCTTATCATCCTGTGCAATATAAAATACAGAATTAAATCTGCTTCTGTGTACAACTATGATATACACTATCATTCAAAAAGTGTGGGGTCATTAAGATTTTTTTCAAAGAAATTAATACTTTTATTTAGCAAGGATGCATTAATTTGATCAAAATGCAGTAAAGACATTTACATTTCAACAAAAAAAAAAAAAGTGGTCAAATACGAATGTTGTTCTTTTGGACTTTCTATTTATCAGAGAATCCTGAAAAAAAAAATGGTACCATGGTTTCCACAAAAACATAAAATGGTTTTCAAAATGAATAATAGTAAGAAATGTTTCAAGTCAGCATATTAGAATTATGTGACACTGATGACTGCTGAATAAATTACATTAAAATCTATTTAAAATGAAAACAATATATTTAACAATGTTAACGTTTTACATATTTTTGATCGAATAAATGTAGCCTTGGTGAGAATAAGAGACGTCTTTCAAAACCATTTTTAAAAAAAATCTTACCAACGGTAGAGTATGTTTGCATAAACGTGCTTTGACATTGGCATGTTTGTCTGTTTACAACCATGAGCGTGTTTAAAGATTATAAACTGCATACCTAATAATAAAGAGGACAGAATGCTCTCTTATTATGTAAACTCGTTAGATGCCCTTTATAAGTATTTTTATGGTAGTGTTAAAGGGGTCATGACATGAGAAATCAAATTTGCCTTAATCTTTTGACACATAAGAGGTCTTAAAACATCCTGCAAGTTTCATAGCTTAAAACGTCCTCCTCATTATAAACAAAGCATTTATTTAACCAAGCTCCAAAAATGGCTCGTTTCGATATTTGGGGACTTGTGATGTCACACGGGCAAATGCATTTGCATATGCCTGTCTCCAAAGCAAGACATCAACAAATAGTTTTACATCGTCGCACCATAGGCCCCGCCCACTGGCATTCATTCGTTTAACGGCTGACACTTGCATACACTGGATGTGAGCACTGCGTCAAAAGCAAATAGAACCTATTATAAATCACTGACGCCGTCTACAGTGGATACAGTATAGAGATGCGCATTCAGTTTCTGACATGCTCCGCGCACTTGAGTCTGTCAACAGGTCAAATGGAAGAATGAAAGAAAGTTCACTTTGAGGCGTCCAGTTTAAATGGCTCGTTTGCGTCTTTGTACAGACTTCAGAAGGATACTGCATCAGAAACAAGTGGATGGTTTATTTTTAATGTCGTCGGAGGATTATATGTTTGTTCATAGAATTTGACTGCAGATTGGTTTGTAAACAAGGCACAGTGTAGTTCGAGAGTTCGCAAAGAAACTTTTGTTGAAAGATGAAGCAGTCAGCTTTATTGGATCTGACAGCAGCTGCATCACAATCCGCAAGTAAATGATTTCATAATGCTTTGTCTGTAAATGACAGCTTTATATGGATAATGTTTTAAAAACACTTATGTTCAATAGCGAGTGAGCATTGATACTGTTTCCTATGCATTGATGTTAACCAATCATAACAGTGGCTGTTTACTGACAAGCAGACAGGGGGTCAGAATGAAGGTTGAAAATAATTGTTTTTCAGCATATATATTTGTTTTTTTTAAAAGTGAACCTATTACATAGTAAAATAATAATAAAAAAATCATGACCCATTTAAGGAAATCAGTGTTATTTTCTTGGGACCTGTCATCCATGAATGATTTTTACCCTTCTTTCTTATTTGTCTAAAACCTTTTCAAATGGACTCGATGCATGCCTACTGCCTACATATTTCTGATAAAATCTCAGTGCTACACAAGCTTCTGGTAAAGTATTCTCCCATAGCAAACAGTAGGAATCTTTTTCTGTCATATTTATAACTGTCAATAAAAACTAATTACATTATAATATAGTATATTTTACACACGATATAATGGTGTATTATAGTTAACATACCATTCAGTATATTATATTAAAAATTACACAATGTGTTTAAAGCTTCTGGAACCTATTACTTAAACGTTAAGGTGGATTGTATTAGTGCAGCTTCATGCGGTTATGAGATATTTCCTCTGGATTATATTTTCTGCTTAATTTTTTCACAACTTAGGCTAAATGCAGAAGTGAACATGCATAAAGTCCACTGTAATACAGTATATGTGGAAGAGATAAAGTTATTGTCACTCATTTAGTTCACTATGTTAGTCTATACTTCTTTTTGTTCTATTCTTACTCTCACTATCTGTAACATCTCACAAGCCTAATCCAACTCACTCACGCATCACCTTTTCTCTCTTAAAAACCTGTTGTGTGTACGTTTCATGATCTCACCTGGAAGAGTTGCTTTAAAGAAAACAAGGACCGCCGGAGCTCAGGGCCATGGGAGTTATACAACTTCTCTATGAGAGGGAGAGAGGTAAAAGAATCAACAAAAGCAACAATACCTGATTCTAAGAGGCAAAGATTGTTATTGCAGTGGCACATTCACAAAGAGCACTTCAACACACACCTCATCAAGATGAGGATCAGCAATGAAAATGACCACCTACTTAATTTACCTACTGACATAAAGATTAAAGTTTACAGAATGACTGAGGCATCAGTGTCCACATCTGGCACTCAACTCACTCTGATAGCTAGATCTTACCAGTACAATCATGTGGTGGTAATTACAAGTAAACCATTTGCATTGATAAAAACATGGCATCATTAAGCATCAGATCTTAAGAATTCCCTAACTAGCTTATCATTTTAAGGAATTTGGGAGGAAATGAGAGGTGGTGTCACTGACTGCCTGTAAACAGTCATATAAATGCCTTGGACATAAATAGCACTGGATTGACAGGTTAGTCATGACACAAAAGTGTCTTATTTTCTTGATAAGCATTTAAAATTGTACTCCACTACCAGACACACTAACTCATTCTTTATTATTTTCCACATTTTGAAGCAATAATATAGTCATCAAAATTGTGAAATAATACAGAAGTATGGGAATGTAAAAATAAATCAAAACCAATTTTATAATTTATGTACTTTAAAGCTGTCATCTTTTACCTTCTACATTTTTTCAACCAGCTTCATGAGCAATTCTGCTTTTGCTTCATTATGTGGTCCAACTCATCCATCAAAAAGGTGTGAAATTAAAATTTTAAGTTTGTAAAGCCCTTCATAGGCACAGTTTTTAGGATCATGAGAAACAGTCCTAATTCTGACTGGTACTGTATGAAATAAATGGGGGGGGGGGGGGGGGGGGGGGGGGGGGGGGATATAACTCTATGAAACAGAGGGAAAAAGAAAAAGAGAGTATATCCATCACTAAGGTAGTGTATATGCAGACATTAAAGCTCACACAAGTACAAAAAAAATCTGTTGCAATACACAGCATGGACAGTCAATCATTTAGATCAGATTCCAATCAGATACACAAATAATTGAACTTGGACTGACAGCGTGAACATAGTCTCAATCCAGCTGGTTAGTATGTGCCTGTTGTGAGAACTGAAGGAAACTGGCACAGCAGACACTCCTCAACAGCAAATGCAAGCTGATGCACTCAGTCAAAGCATGCTACAGGCATTTATTTTACAGTTGATTCACCATCTACACCAATTATTTATTTGGAAAATTTGCAGACATGCTTAGTAAACAGTCATTCCTCAATGCCTGGGAATAGCATAATTTGTAAACAAGTGTTTGTAATGTTTGAAACTGTCAGTTCAAAAGGTCCAAGACTCAGCAAACAAACAGTCTATTTTGTGTAAAGCTGCTTTAAATTCATACAGTATGAATAAACGTATAAAACTTTCTCAACTTGGCAGATGTATATCCCACAATATCTGGTATAGCCATGAAAAGTGGTTTCTAAAGAACGTTGATACCATCTTGATTCACAGACTGGTCATGAACAGTGAATATTTGTACATTTTGTGCCCAAGTTAATGTCCCATGAGAATCAAATATTACTGGCCACTTGATCCCTTGATGTAACGTCATGAAGCACGTCAGACGAAGAGCTTCTGGCCTTTAGCAAAAGCATGGGTTTTTAATAATGTTTTGTTTTGGTGATCTGTTTTGACAACGAAAAGACCAAACATCTGTCACTATGATGTGTTCTGTTGTAGTTACTACCCCTGTCTGTCTGTGTGTGTGTGTGTGTGTGTGTGTGTGTGTGTGTGTGTGTGTGTGTGTGTGTGTGTGTGTGTGTGTGTGTATGTGTGTGTATATGTATGTATGTATGTATGTATGTATGTATGTATGTGTGAATGAATGTGTGTTTGTGGGTGTGTGTGTGTTCAGTCTGAGCTCAGTGGTAAAGTCCATGACAGCATGGAGAATGATGTGGTCCATCGCTGACAGCTGCTTGCTACTGATAACGACACACACACACACACTTCATTGTCAAAAGAACACAGACATTACAGATGGTCCCCAAACACATATGCTCACACAACACAAACTGTACACTTATGGCATTCATGAAGAACACGTGAAAATGTTATGCTGCTAGGGCTGTGACGGTGTCAGTTTTTTACCACCGCGGCGGTAATAGACCAACTACCGGCGGTGGCGCGGTGGTTGGGGGGCGGGTACACACACACACACACACACACACACACACACACACACACCTCAATTAAATAGCCTACATTTTGAAAATAAAAAAAATATAAACGAGGCTCAAACATCCATTTAAGCATGCGTGTTTATTTTAGTACTTCCGTCAGTGAAACAACATACTACAGCCTGTAAAACATTTAAATAAATATCAGTAAATAATGGTAATATAAATAATATAAGAAAGTTAAATATAATTTTTTAAAAAACAGAGGTGCGTCATATGCCGCTTTGCGCTGAAAGGGATGTGGGACACGAGCAGGAAAGAGAGCATCGCTTTTCTAATATCTTCATGTTTTCTCCTGATGTTCCAAAACTGACACTTGTAGTAAAAGGTGTGAAGAGCGAAATTATCTTCCGCAGGGTCAAGAACTTTAGGCTTTGTTTGATTATGCGCTGCGAGAGAAAGCGAAGCTAAAAATCTCCGGCGTGTATGAAATGCGCTATACACATAAACTTGACGCACCTTAAGTCTAACAAGCACAAACTGTGTTAAATAGAATTTGAAGTAAAATGTATATGTCCTACACCGTTTTCTACTTTACCACAGTAAATGATGCGAATATACTCCTAATTAAAAGCAAACAAAAGGAATAAACGTTTATAAATCACCTGTGAGACACGTAAATGAAGATTTGGGAAAATAAATAAGAGATTCCATGTCCAGTAGAATAAAATGGAGTAACGTTAAGCCTATTGTTAAATTCGTGGAAAATCGGGTGTTTAAAAAAAATCTTAAATTTGGCTCACCTCACAAAGCCTACCTCTCTCGTTCAGCATGAATCCATATGTTTTCCATGGCTGCTATGTAACATTTAATTGCGAACCTATTATTTATTTTGTAAATAAAGCTTTGTGCTTCACTCGTGTCATAATATTCACGTAAAACAGCATTCACATACAAAAAAAAAAAAAAAAAAAAAAAGTGTTTTGGCCGACCACCGCCGGTGCTACTCAGCCACCGCGGTGGTGCGGTTGTCACCTTTACCGGCACAGCCCTATATGCTGCTGCTTGGATGGATGTCACAAGCAGACAGGATATCATTTGACACACACACACACACACACACACAAAGAGAAGGAAGCATGGTTTTATAGAGAGATTGTGGCACACATATTTAACAAAATTCTCTCAATATCTCACTAAGAAAAATATATACTTTGCACATTCTTTTTTTTCACATGCAAGCATATATCCTTTCAATAAATTATTTTCAACCTCTTATTATACAGGCTAATAGATCTGCCAAGAATTTCACTGTCAGCAAATGTGGTACCATAAACCAGTCCTCCCAGTCTAAAACTATACATCACTATTGTGTTCATGAGAGAGATGAAGAATGACACGAAAAGAAGTGAGGGCAGATGGGCAAAATATTACGAAATATATAAAACGACACACAAACATGTAACCACCAAAGGATCTGTGTGTTTCTCTGTTGCTCATACATGCAGGGTAAACCAACAGACTAAAGCAAGCAAACAAGCAAACAAGCAAGCAAGCAAGCAAGCAAGCAAGCAAACAAACAAACAAGTAAAAGTGTACTAAGAGCTTTTAATCAAAACTCACTTTTTACACAGTCGGCTGCCCTTCAGATCCTACAGCTACACAATTACATAAAGGCTAAATCTGTAATGCAAAGCACCAGACTGACTGACATATTTGTTACACAGTTTTGCTATTTCTGTTCTTCCATACCTCATATAACCTGTCATGCCCAGTCATACAACAACAGCTACTGTTAAACTAATTAGATCACATCATAAAACGTCACTGAGGGGAAGCCCAAAACACAGATTTTTTAGGGACTTCACAAACTTTTCATGCTTTCAGAAGTAAATTTCTTGCATTTTAGACAACAAACACTAAAAAATTCCTTAAGAAAATATGTTCACAAACTGGTTCTAACTCAAGATGAACAGAAATATATGATTTGACTATGTCATAATAAAATGAGTGAATATAGAAAGAACAGTTGAATAATTTGAACACTATTAATTCAAGGATGGATCGTTTCAGGTTCGTCTGAGGATAAGCGAGTGACAAAACCAAATATGACAGAGGACACAGAATCCTTGAGAGAAACTGTGACTTGGCACATTCTTCACGTCACACTGAATGAGATTATTCACACATGGCCTCTCCCTCTGTTTCTGCATTTACTGCTCCAACTCAAGACTAGTACAAGATATTTGCAATGTCTCTAAGGTTAAACTTTTAGACAGCAGAATCAGTTCAAGAACATTGTTTAGACTGGGGATTTGGGATAAAGATATACAGTGATACTGCCCAACATATCAAAATAACTGTTAAAGTCACAACATTTGATTTAAGTAACTGTCATCCTGTCAGTTTACCCTGAGTAAAAGACTTGAGATCAACAATTCCTCCAGATATGTTGTATTAGTCAGGCAGTCCTGCAGTCCTGTGACATAGGGTGCTCCAGAGTCAAGCCCATTGTATAAGGGTTTTAGCACAGGAAGCAGAAACGTAGGAAGAGTGACACAAGGGAAGAGTAACAGACAGCACTCTGAGCACAACGGTCTGAAAACACATAGCACTACTAATTTAGGCCAGTGGGACCAAACATTTGCAAAGACAATGACATTAACTGATCAGCATTCACAGCGTCTACACTCGAAGCACTTATACTGCATGTCACTTCAATATTACGTCCTTAATAACGGTTCAATCAGCTATAATCGAGGCAAGATGAAAGCACAAGCAAAAAGGACTTTTCTAAGGGTATTTTATTTTTTCCTACTTTAATTTACAATGAAAATTCATTGTTGAAAAGTTGTCATAGAATTTTAGAAATAAATACTATGAATTCTTCTACTAATAAAATTCAACATTCAACAAAATACAATATTTGCAAATAAAATGTATACTGTACCATTCAAAAGTTAGGGGGTCAGTAAGATTTTTTTAAAGAAATTAATACTTAAGCAAGGTTGCATTGATTGATCAAAAGTGCCAGTAAAGACATTTATAAATGTACAAAACATCTCAATTTCAAATAAATGCGGTTCTTTTGAACTAAAACAGCATTTTCTAAGGATCATGTGACACTGAATACTGGTTTTGCCATTACAGGAAAAAAAAAAAAGTTACATTTTACAATTTTTAAATAGAAATTATTATTTGATCAAAATAAATGCAGCCTTGGTGAGCATAAGAGACTTATTTTTCAAAAAAATAAAACTCCACTATATTAAATACACACTACTAAAGTATAGACTTGGTCGGTGTAGTGTCATAGCTGGGGGTGTGGCGCATGGGCGGAGTCAGGCGTGGGGGAAAACAATCCATTCCCCCACACTGGAAATGCATGGTGTTATAGCCGTATAGCCTACGTAGAATCACTTCTGCCGCTCGACAGAGCAAGATAAATAGAAAAACTGAGCTGTATTGGGTCAGATTGTCCGTACAGTATCTGTGACTGGACAAACGACCCAACGGAATGGCCGGAGGTGTCATTTTCTAGTCAAAATGCATGCTGCTCCCCCAAATATTACATGACATGTCTACTTCATAAAATCACCCAGTCTTTCGATAAAGACGTTTGTTCAGTGTTCCTGAATTTAATGGATTTAGAGTATGTATTACATACATTTAACGTTTTAAAATGATCATAAAACTTGCCTTGTGCTATGAAATGGATATTTTTCAGAATATGCCGTGTGCATTGCAAAGAGTTCGGGCTAGAATATAACATGAAATGCACAGAGTCTAATGTCAAACGTTAATTTACCGCAGTATGTTTAACAAGCATTTGTCAAAAGCCTAAAATCCAGTTATATGATGAGCTGTTTGGCATCAATGACACAGGTTTGGATAAAGTTTAGACATCCATCAGTTTTCTGTTGTGTTGCATGCATGTAGCTTTATTTGTTTATTTATTCGTTTTTCTTGTTAGTACAGCCATGCACGAATGAACTAGTTCAGCATTTACATTTTACAAAGCAAATTTGGAGTTGACATGTCAGTGTCACAATATTATTGAAAATTTCTGACAATAGCGAAGTTTAATAATTAGCTTTTTTATAACAACCGTCTTCATCAAAAGACTGGGAGCAGCATGCTTTTTGACGAGAAAATGTAATTCAAGTGTCGTACATGTAATGTGACTATCAGCTTGTAAGCTTGAAGCCCAGAAATACAGAAGACTTTTGAATGATTTGTACATCAATAACCTCAACGTATTCTGTCGCTATGTGATAGCTCACCGTGAAAAACTGCTTTAACGAAATTGCCTGCTTTTTTGACGCAGTTCGAGACCCGTGACAAGTATGACTATATTGGCGTTTTTGTTAAACAAACTTTTGCCATTGCAATTAATGAAATCTCTTATACCAGCATCATGTAGTGCAAATGTTTAATTGTAACGGACGTATTGCACAGGCTTTCGGAATTGACGAACAGCTCCGTCTGTTTATTCAGCAGTATAAAACTTCAGGTCCGTTTTTTTTTTTTTTTTTACTTATTAAAAGTTTTTTACAACTTTTCGGCATTGCACCAGGCAAAAATCAATTGTAATCATTACAAAAAGTAAATATCAAGGTCTACACGCGTTCATTGGAATAGCTTGTTTTCCCGCCACGGCATAAACGGAGATGACGTTTTTTGTGGGCGTTCCCAGTAATGCCGACCAAGTCTATGCTAGTTTTGGTTCCCTCTAGATCAATCAGTGGAAAACAATCAGACAGGGAGTGCTTCATGTAAATACATTATATGGAACACGTTTGCTTCCATAGAAGGGCCTTCTTTAGCATTCTATTTTTGCTATACCAATTATCTATTCAAATCAGGTTAAGCACTTGTTAGTTTGTTAGGGCATAAACACAAAGCTCAACCTCAAAAATCTGAATGTAGCCTAACAAAATATTCAGAACATTTGAATGAAGATAAACCACTATAGCATGCCTTGCCAAACACACCAGTGTTATTCTCAGTGGCAGTCTGGCAAGACTACGGAAATAATCTTCTACCTCAGTTAACCCCCATTTATGTTTTTTCAGGGCCTGGTCCTCTGAAAGTCGATATGCTGTGAGCGATGATTCCTTATACTGCTCTATTCCATAAGAAGGTAAGAATAGAAAATGATGTATAGGAATCCAAACAAGATGTTTAAAGCAACAGACACAAAGATGCTACATATTCACTCTTAGTTTCCGTGATGGTTATGTTTTAATATCAGTGGGAGTGTAAACTAAACCTGAACATCTGAAAAAGCTTTCATCCTAGGGGCGATATCACGATATTTTCTGGTATTTATTGCGATAACGATATCAATGATGATATAAATGTAGTACCATTCCCCATGTTTTTGGCTACAAGTGAGAGCTGCACACATTCTTGAGAGCCTCAGAAAAACAAACAATGATCTAAAGTAAAACGTACCCATCATCAAATAGGCTCCTATAATAAACAAATTTCATAAAAGAATAAAAAAAAAAAAAAAAAAAAAAAAAAACACAATAAAAATCCAAACACCAGCCTTTTCAGAAATGGAAAAATTGCAGATATACTTTTCTTCTGTAAAAGCGCAGGTAATGTTTGAATAGTGTAACTGTGATGAAAACCATCACACAATACAAACAATAATAATTCAAATCAAATGACAAGTTTGAAATGTAAACACATATTCTGTATTTATTCATATTCTCATGGTTCAGTGGCAAAAATAGTGCAAACAGCAAAAGTAATAATCCCAACCATGTCTTCAGATTACAAAAAAAAAAAAAAAAAAAAAATGCAAATAATTTAATGATAGAATTTAAGTAATTTGAACTAAAACTTGGTAATCATGTGCGAATGAAAAAGTATGAATGCATATTTGTCATTCTAACTGAATTTAGGACTGGTGGTGGTGCTTAGACATTGTTGGTCATTCAGTGTTTCTGTAAAAAAAACAAAAAAAAAAACCTAACAATAATACTGATAAGATAATAATACTAAGAATTCTATAACTAATAACAATATAAACCACACTAGGGATTGATGAGCTTCTGGGTTTATGAATATTAATCACGTTGTCTCCCGAGCTTCCGCCATCGCTGTTTTCGCTCTGCACGTGGGCTGCGAATGGATCGCATCATCAACTAGGATTTATCGTTATTATCGCGGGAAGACTAATTCTTATCGTGGGGAGAATTTTTACCGTTATATCGCAAACGATAAGGGCGGGTCAAAGGTTAACACTGCAGGTCAAAACAATGGCTGGGCAGAAACTCTCTGTTTGACCTGCTCACAACTGCCATCCTAACTGCAGTTAACCAAATAAACTCCTGCTGCATGCCCATATGGACAAAAGAACTGCACATTGGCAATGACTAACATGACAGGGGAGAAGGTTTCCCATGGAGAGTTTAATGAGCCTGTGAAGACCAGTTAAGGGTCCCTTTTAGTAGCGCCACAACAAAAGGTTGTGGGTTAGACATTTAATAGCTTTTGGTTACCTGATTGCAGTACATTTAAAGACAGAACCTGTACAGCCTTATAAGGGCAAACTAGAAAAACACTCTCTCTTTTCGGATCTGCATCAATAGAAAGCATGCACAAAGCACATTGCCAAAAAGAGTAATCTAAATTATTCCCAGAATCTACGACCATGTTCAAGACACCATCAACAGTAAACGAGACCACAAAAGCAAATTATGCTTAGTTCAATAAGAGACATGACAACCTAAATTCATAGGATTAAACTTAACTGCTTAATAGTTACTGAGCGCTGACCATTACTGGTCCCTAAACTGGGAAAGCTTATATGATTAAATGTGAACGGCATGCTAAATGATTGCCTTTTACCCAGCTGACTCAACTGTCGCATTATCAACATCATGTGTTAAGCTTAGAGCTCTGTAAATAAGTATTTTGCGCATTGACATCTTTGTCCACCAGCCAGAGAGCTGTGCTGTTGTTGGGTATCGGTGTCCACTTAAGTTCACATGAACAGATCTTTATCGCTCACTGCCTTCAAACCCTACTTATTGCAGTAGGGATCTTGGCCTCTGTTATTTAAAGTAACAACGCACATGCCCTAAACCAGTGGATGAAACGCTAATGACTTAAAACTGACGCCAGGTGTGAGCAGACATAAAAAACACACAAGAAAGGTCATGAGTGTAACCACTAACTACTTATATATATATATATATATATATATATATATATATATATATAGATAGATAGAGATAGAGAGAGAGAAAGAAAGAGAGATAGTCTAGGGACTAAACATTTCATTGTGTCCATAATGTTCTCATCTCTTTAAAATAACACGGCACATGTTCTACTAATAAAAAGCCCTATTTACAGAACTTATTTGGTCAAAGGGCTGCTGTCAATGTTGAGCCAAGAGCAGCACAGCATGAAATAATTATGTCACTGCTGCCAATACATTAAGTTGGTGATAAGGATTGACCCCATTACTGAACTAGTGACAACAGCCAAGTGTGCCTGGCACCTTACACAGAGAGGGTGGAAAGAAAAAGCTTAAACATTGTTAAATGTTTTGAGAACCTTTTAAAAAAAGATTGCTTTTCAGTTTGACATGATTTGCTTAATGGTTCCATGTTTGCAGGCTTTACTTCTAGCATGCAAACATAATATTTTACATTTACATTAATTTATGCATTTGGCAGACATTTTATCCAAAGCGACTTGCTTCAGCTTTTGGCAGTTTCCCTGGGAATCTAACCCATTATCTTGGTGTTTTGCTAGCACCATACTAGCTACAGGAAAACATATCTACAAATCAATTTTCAAAACAAAGAATTCATTGAAATATCCAAAAACTGTGAATACTTGCTGAGTGTCCATACTGTCTAAATGGAAATGTCCAAATCTGTCAAAATCTGCATAAACATTTATGTTCTAGTCTAAGGTGGATGTTCTGGAGTTTTGCATAAGTCAAAAGCTGAATTTGATAGAAAGACTCTTTCTGCAAAAACACAAACAAGTTTTGACCATTTGGTCAGGTGTTTCCTCACATCAAAGACGGTGTTGGAGGAAAATTGTTGCTCCATGACAAATTTAGGTGATCTCCCTCAAGTGCATAACCGTAGAAATTTCACAATATTTCACATTATCTTTAGTTAATTATTCAAATCAATCAACCAACCAAATCAATAAACAAACAAACAAACAAACAAACAAACTAATTAAATTGTGAAATATGCAGATAGAAACCCCGCCAATAGTATAGATCAGGGATTCCCAAACTGGGGGTTGTGACTTGATAAAAAAAAACAACAGTAATTAATTACATCATTACAATTAAAATGAATACATCATTTTTTTAAATAAAAACTAAATAAAATATTAAATATTTTATTTGTTTACTTGTATGTCATATTACCATTAACCAGCATCAGAAAACTGTGAACATGTGAATGTGTTAGATTAAATATTAACTTAAAATCTCAAGGGGTAAATATTTTAGGTCAAAGAGCGCTGACAAAAAGTTTGGAAACTCCTGGTATAGTTGGACAAATACATGTGAACTCTGACAGACACAGATGCAGGATATCCTGGGCTAATGACTCACAGTACGTCCACCGGACTCATTCCTGCCAAATCCAAAAAAGTATGACCCCGGTATTATGGAAGAATTTCACTAGGTATGAAAGCTTGTGATCTAAATGAGTCACCAAGGTTATGAGGAGTCCCCAGAGAGATGCCAACACAGGGATATGAAATGCTTCAGGGGTGAGTGTGATGCTTTAGATAGAGTCTGCCAATTGGATGAGGAACACAAGGCAAGAAAAGATGTCACAGAGAGAGAGAGAGATCAGGCTTTAATGGTCATAAACGACTTGGGCACAGAGGGGGGAAAAAGAGATGGGGAGCTAAAACTGGATTTGCAGCATCATGGAAAAATGTTCCAGGGTTGTGCAAACTTAGGTAACCCACAATACATGTATTGGCACATTAGCTTTCGATTAGCCTGAAGGGGGAAAATAAAATTCAAATTGAATGTGGAACAGAGTACTTGCATGCATACAGCATTGTATCTCCACAGACACATTTTATAAATAGACTCCAATAGGACGCCTGCCATGCTTAGAAAACCAGCTCAGAGCAAATGGATGGGGTGGGGGTGTAAGAGACTGGGGTGAATAACACTTCTCTCCCCCCACCCCTCCCCCCCCCCCCCCCCAGCAGGGGTGCAGCATTTTGAACAGAAACGCTCTGAGCTCATGAGTCATGAGCTGTGAAAAGTGCGCATTGCTTGACTATTTATTTTCGTTTCGAATTGTTTCGTTTAAAAGTGGGCATTTCAAGCTTTCTATACACATATTTCTCATGTCTGTGAGGCAAGTAGCCTGCTGACTTTCGGTTTATTTATGAGACACACTCCAGTTCATGTGCAATGCAAGTGATCGCTCCGGCGCCTCCATGTCACGATTGTTTGCTATAGTCTATTTGCTTATTTATTAAAATCCAGGCAATTGACTGATGAAACATTGGTTAAAATTAAGATACAATTTATACAAAACGAAATTCACTTTAAAGAAAGGCTTTCTACAAAACAAAACTTAAATGAAGTGGTCAAAATCATTTCTGACCCTATGTCTTTGACATATATTACGCATCTTTGCACTTTTCATAATCAATATAGCCTAGATGAAATTTAAAAATAACATTACAATATTTAAACATAAATATGAAACAAAATACATTGTTTAATGGCTACAACAAGTATAGTAGGCTACAGTACAGATAAATTTCATGTCTGAGCGGGATTTGAGCGAATGTTGTTTTACCGGTGAGCGGATCATGAGTGGCTTTTGGTCGCGCTACACTGCTACTTGCTGGATAAAGTAGTTAGCTACTGGAAAAGCTACACTGTTTTAAAAGTAACTGAGCTACTGACAAGCTACTGAAAAATATAGTTAAGCTAGTAGCGTCGCTACTTGTAGCTCTCTACTGCCCAACACTGCTATTTATGAACTGCTACAGTGAAGTCAGTTCAGTGGAAAGGACATTTGGAATAGATGTCAATGAAACTTGTAAAATCGCCAGATTATAACCTTTTCTTTCAGAGCACACAATGTGAGAGCCAACAAGTCTGAACACGAGCAGCTGACATGCAGGAATCAGAGACAGGCTTACAGTTTGCCTTCGATAGTTCCCATACCTTTTGACAAATCATTTATTTATCCTCATTCTTTAAAGATATTTTTCATCCATATAATATCCATTGGGTCCAACACAACAATGAACCCCACTGACTTTCATTGTATGGACATATCTCTTTCATCAAAATATCCACAGATGACAGTCATTTTTGGGTTCACTACTAATTTTAAGTGCACTAAAAAAAGATATTCGCATTAGAAAATGTCTTAAGATGAATCCATGAAGATTTAACAAATTTCCATGACCTTTCCAGGCCTGGAATGTCCCTGATAATTCCAGGTTTTCTGTGACTGTGGGAAGCCTGCAGTATGGAGACACAGGGATTTAAAGCAGATCAGCCAACAACAGTTTAGTTAGATCCAGAAGTCACTGTGTTTCTTCTGTGAGCTGTAGAGGGTTAAATATTTAAGCTGTAGATGGAAGAAGAGATTAGAGGTATTTAAGTGGGTTAACAGTGTGCAGGGTGGCATCAAATTAAAAATAAACACATCTGTCCTATTTTGGCAGAATGTATACGTCAAGGTTTGAAACAGCACTTGAAGAGATTACATAAAATGTTTATTTGACTATGAACGTGACCTGTGGGTCATGTTCACGTGTCTGTGCAAGGGAGGGGGGCCTGTAGAGGTGTTAGAAAATGGATGCTAATGAAAGACGTACGGTTGGCTTTGCTAAAATTTGAACAGTATGTGCTCCTGACCAGCCTCACATAAACAGAGTAAGAAATAGAAGCCTGAGGCCTTAGGGATGACCTATCTGCAGCATGGCATTTCCTGTTGGCCAATTTAAATGACACTGTTCCTCCTACAGAGAATTACTTGGAAAACACTTAAAAAAAAAACAAAAAAACACCACATCCCTTTTCTGAGCTGACGGGCTATACAGTAGCTTTAATCAAAAGTGATCATTCTGATTTGAATTCAATTGAAAGTAAAAGCACATGAAGCTAATTATTATTTTTAATTTGGATGGACACAATCTATTCACTTAGCAATGTATTGTTGCTTCAATATTACATATGTAGTTTATCAAATACTAAACAATCTGCATGTGTTGCATATCTGCATATTTTGTCTGAAACCAGAAATCCAAAAAGGTTTATCTAAAGCAGTGGTCCCAACCTTTTTTTTTTGTTTTACCCCCATTATCCACAGCAATATTCGAAGGCCCTATGACTTATATATATACACATATACATATATATATATATATATATATATATACATATATATATATATATATATATATATATATATATATATATATATATATATATATATATATATATATATATATATATATATATATATATAAAAATAAAAAAAAACAATATATAAAATACCCATTGAGTTATAAGACTTAATTTACATGACTTTTCGAGGTCTAGATATCACACTTAAATATCCAGGTATTTCAATACAGTGGGAATCCTGATTTTTCAAAGAAACAAAAACAACACTTGATGAGGGGGTGAATTAAAATGAGAAATATCTTGATTTTTAGTTGTTTTGGCTCAATAAATGTGCCATATGTAGAATTTCAAACCGACAAGTAAGTGTATTTTTATGATAGCAGTAACTATCAATGCTTGTTTAGTCCCATTTTAAATTATTTTAAAGGGTTAGTTCACCCAAAAATGAAAATTCTGTCATTAATTCCTCACCCTCATGTCGTTCCAGACCCATAAGACCTTCGCGCAAAAACAAACAAAAATAACGACTTTATTCAACAATTTTGTTCTGGTCTGTGCCAATCTCCTACGCTGTTTACATTGTAAATACAGTGCAACTCCCGCGTCATCATCACACACATGCGTCGTGGTGCTCACGTGAACAGCATCAGCTGCCGTAGAACTCGAAAGCGCTGCACTCACTGTTTACAACATAAACTGCGTAGGAGACTGGCACAGGCTAGAACAAAATTGTTGAATAAAGTCGTTATTTTTGTTTGTTTTTGTGCACAAAAAGTATTCTCGTCACTTCATAACATTAAGGTTGAACCACTGGAGTCACATGGACTATTTTATTGATGTCTTTACTACCTTTCTGGGTCTTGAAAGTAGTAATTAAATTGCTGACTATGGAAGGGTCAGAAAGCTCTCGGATTTCATCATAAATATCTTAATTTGTGTTCCGAAGATGAACGAAGGTCTTACGGGTTTGGAATGACATAAGGTTAAGTAATTAATGACAGAATTTTCATTTTTGGGTGAACTATCCCTTTAAGTAATCGTGAGGCCCCCTTAGAATTTTGTCCCCTGGTGGAGAACCACTGCCCCTATAAAGCTCATGCTGATTTCATTTTATGCTTGTTTTTGTAGTTCCTGCTTTTCTTATACAATTTGTACAAAAGTGAGCAAACTGTAAATGTGACCAATACAGTACTCTCCAGCTGAATCCCTTCCATCTTTACGCAACTTTACAAAACTTGATATACTGCATACAATAATATGATATTCTTAATCCAGTTACAGAAACTTTAAATATGGCAAGGACCTGCAAGCTGAGGGTTCTGAGGAAAGCTTTGAACTTTTACTGGCAGACAGCAAAAAAAAAAAAAAAAAAAAAAAAAAAAAAAAAAAAAGACTGATTGAGTACAGGATGATGAATTACATTGTTTTGTGGGAACCTTTCCAAAGTGCTATTTATTTGTTTCTTTTTTTCTCTCTTTATTGTTTCTTTCTTTCCACTAAAAACTAGGATTGCCATTTAAATTCCTCTTTAGAAGGAAGTATTTCATGATTCAAACATGACTATTAGATGCAGGATGCAGCATCAGCTTATTTCTAAAAAAAACAGGAAAATAGAGGGAGATAAACACTGTCTTAGTTTTTAACCCCTAAAATCATACATTTTAACACGTTATTAAAGGAAATTAGCTTTTTTAATTAGCTGTTGATGCTGTAACTTTAAGTAAAGTTTACAGAAGCACTTATTTGAGCCACAAAGTGCGCATTAGATATTCATAAGCCTCTATGGAGTTATAAATCTGAATGGATATTTTACACACTCCTTCAGATACCCAAGAAGTAACTCAGCAGATTCTTTCATTTCCATAAATTATGTCTGCACCAGAGAGCAAAAGAGGACACAATACTGAATGGAAAGGAACACATTGTTCTGACATAGAAAATGAGGGAACTTGCTGGAGATCAGGAAGAGTATGAAGAACATACGGTCATAAAAACAAATCCTAAGAAAGTCCAATTCATACTTAAATAAATGTGAATGATGTAAAAGTGGAAAAGCAAGCTGTGATTCAGCTAAGAATCATTTAACAACATCACAGGAGGAGAAGCAGCACATGCAACATAAAGACTCATTCATATGCATAGTTTTGGTTAAAGATCATGCATTACTTTAAAGACAAAGCAACATTTCTCTAGACATTACTAGCAACGTGACAAGCCCTTTCCAGTTCCAACAGAAAAAATAATAAACAGCCATGACTAATAATAATGGCTTCATTAAAATGAGCAACTATTTTTACTCGTATCTGATTGGCTGGGCCAGCTGGCACGGACAACATCAATAGAGTGCTGATGTGGATCATGTTCAAGAGCCAAAGTCATGTGACCATGCAGTCACAGCGAGCACTGGAACAAAGCCTCTTTGGAATTAAGTTCTCTTTAATTTAAACCTTTCCCAGTTTAAAAGGTTGTTAAAAAAAAAAACCTACATTGCAAAGAATTTCAAAATTTTCATATTTAAGCAGTCAATATAACATGGGATGAGAAAACATCTCAGATCTGGAAAGAAAAACACTTCATGCAGAGACAGTATCAAAACAATCAGGCAATGTGACTAAATTCCGAAACATTCCACATGACATTCCTGATCCTGACAACACAATTACAAGCTGCAAGGACTCGACATTACCTCAATTACTACAAGACAGTTGTAGATTAGAAATAGAAATGTAAAACTGCTAAATCTATCGATTGTGCATGACCACAAAAGCAATTCCACAGATTAATGTATTACACACAGCACACCATCAGAGCCGGTTGGGAGTGTTATGTACCATAGAGTGACCCAAAACCCCCAGGGCTGGGACCGGTCTGTCCTGTCTTGAGGTATGTTACTCTCTTTGTGTCACTCAAACACACATACACATTCCTTATATCCGGGTAATATCATGCAAGACAAGACATGCATTCAGACAGAATGAGGGGAGAAAGGTGTTTCCTTGTTTGAACCTACTCATCTGTTCACCTTCTGCCAGACAATACTAATGAAAGTTGATAGTTAATAGCAGGGGCGTGACTATATGCCCTACTACTCGCCTAAAGTCTCGAATGCTTTTTTAATAGCCTCAAATATTTTCTGCTTTAAAAAAAACAAACAAAAATAAGGAAAATAAGGAATAAATAAATAAATAAATAAAGGAAAAGTGAACAAAGGAAAGTGTACACCGTCACATGGAACTTGAGACCTTGCAGTCCAGATACTGTAGATCTATGCTGATTACAACTGGATTGGGTGTCATTCGTTCTGCAATTTCTAAGTATGAGTGGAGAGGGAACCCTCACAATGGTAACTTTCTAACTACATCCTGGACATCAGAAATTAGATTCTAACTTAACAGTACACACTTGCGGCTGTATTACTGAAACTGAAAAGGTCTATTTCAGGCTGTATTACTGTCCATTTCCTCACTGAAATTACCATGGTTACTAAACAGATAGGATAGGATTCTGAGGGCGTTTTTGTAATACAGTCTCTGGTGCGTAAAATGGACTATGGACTATGGTCTATGGTTAGTCTTTAATGGGAGAAGAGATGCCAAGTTTTGTCCCTAAGCTCTTAACCAAAAACTAAATGAAAGAGCAAATCAGGACTGTCTGAGTAGATGCACACGTGCTATTTTTGCTATGGCGTAATGTTAGCTCATCTTGCACAAGTTAACGCTGTAATACATGTACACAACTTTTAAAATCTGAACAGACTTTAAAAGACTGAGAATCACACATTAACAGACTTTCAAGACATTCCGAACATTCATGCAGAGACATGCGCCGTGTTTCTAGGAGATGCATGACAAATGAAAACAATGTTTTTTAAAATCAGCTCAAATATCAAACATGTTTGATATCCTCCGATTCATAGTCTAAAGCTAAAATTTCACAACAAAAATCACGAGCACATTTCTTGTCAACTCCGACTGCCCAATATCTGCAGACTGGCTTGGATTTTGCCATCTAGTGTTGACTCGTCCAGACTGCAAATTGGGACAAAAATCTGGGCAAAAGTCATGTAATGTATTCCAGCCTTTAGTCAACTACTTCACTCATCCAACATGTCACTACAAAAACTCCAGAACTTGCTTCCTATAGGCCAGCTTAAAAACATTTAAGATGACCATAAAACACAAATATGGATCAATTTTCACTTAATCACTGACCTAAACCAATTGTAGTTGAACTATTTAAAGGGTTAGTTCACCCAAAAAGGAAAGAAAAAAAAAAAGAGTCAATTACTCACCCTTATGTCATTCCAAACCTGCAAGATATTTTAAATTAAATCTGAGAGACATTTCACGCAACTACCTCTTTGTCGCATCAAAAAGTTAATAAAGAGATTGTAAAACCAATCCATATGAATTGAGCCGTTTAGTCCAAATTTTCTGAAGAGATTATTTTATATGACGATCAGATTTAATTTAGGTTTTTATTCACATATAAACATTGACAAGTGAACAAACAGAAGCTCAGCCGAACCTGGTTGATGCGCGAGAACAAACCTCATTGGTTCTTGCAGAAGCTCAAATGTGCTGTGTAACATACGAGAATGAACCTCATTGGCTCTTGCACTTCAAGCAAGCATTCTTGAGATTCAGTTTACCATATCTGATGTGTGTATTGAATATTTATATGTAAATAAAAGCCTAAATGAAATCTGTTCATCATATAAAGCGAGTGTCTCTTCAGAAAATGTGGTTAAAACCGCACAATTCATATGGATTCGTTTTACGATCTCTTTATGAACTAAGTGCTAGTTGCGTAGACTGTCAGTGGAGGGATAGAAATATCTCAGATTTCATTAAAATGCCCTCATTTGTGTTTTGAAGATGAATGAAAGTCTGGGTGAGGTAAATGATGATGGAATTATCATTTTTGGGAGTATGGCACTCTTATGTTTATTACTTTAATAGATCCATGTTACAATGAGAGGCTATAGCCCGCTGAAGGGGTCACTGAAGATTTTGAGGATATAGTTGGAATGATCCCAACTGAGGGGAAAACCGAACAGGGATAATATCATTTCAGCATTTCTGGAGAACGTGGCCCATTTTTTCCTTCTCTAAGACAAACTAAACCAACAGCCAGAGCGGAAAGCCAGGGATGACGTACTTGCCACCTCAGCAATACACATACAAACACTGAAATGAGCACACAAATAATCTGTCACGTTCATCAAGGCGTATTATTGTGCACATACTCTTACCTAGGATGGAATGAACCCGCACTGAGAGCTGCGTACGGAGAATCAAGATGGGCTTTTTGCCTTTTCTGTAGAAAGAAAAATTGAGCAAACTCATTAACTTTCATTTCACATACACAACCAGTTTGTGCTTCCCATCAGCATTCTAGGTGAGTTATATTTACCTGAATTCTTTCACTACTTGAATAATAATGCAGATGGAGCAAAGTACATTTAAAACATTTTGAATTTGTCATTTTTCCAGTTGCAGACACATTCGCTTTACTGAAGGCCGACTGGAGAGAGAGCGTCAGAAAGAGAGAATATGGGTCGGTAGGGATTAAGGTATGGAAAGAGAGAGTAAACAGGCATGGAAACTATGCATCAAGGGTGTTCATGGCTAAAAATGGACTGCTCCAAGTCTTACGTTTTCTTCACAATGTTCTGGGTGGTTCACACACCCAGTCACAAAGACTCAGACATGAACACACACACCCAAGTTTTGTCTTCTATTTTCCAAGCGCTGCTGCTTCAAATGACGTGTTTCCTGTTGCCAGTCACAGCGAACCTGAAGGAGCTCCAGCTGCAATTTTGCCGGCTTACAAATACATACACCATGTATGCTTTAAACACATGCACCCACAAACGCGAACACTGTGCCCATACATACAATACATACCATACATACATACATACATAACCCAATTAAAAACACTTTATAATGAGAAATGGTATTTTCACTGGCATGGAGCAGCTACTGTAGTTCTCCTTCAAGTAGCCTTTTGCAATATTTCTTCCTGTAACATGATCAACTACTATTACTTTTGCATTCTGTAGAAATAAAGATGATGTGAATATTCTTATGCCATGAATCTATATTTTTAAATTACACTAGTGACATTGTGTTCATAATAATGCTACAGTTCATTTGGCCTTCTCTGAGAAATGTACAGTACCATTATATCAATGCATACTCTATTTCTA
Organism: Coreius guichenoti; assembly: GCA_039654105.1. Classification (NCBI taxonomy): domain Eukaryota; kingdom Metazoa; phylum Chordata; class Actinopteri; order Cypriniformes; family Gobionidae; genus Coreius; species Coreius guichenoti. The sequence goes on from CM077168.1 coordinate 33,729,592, forward strand.
CATGACCAAAATATAAAGTCAGGAGGAACACAATTTTGCAAAACCATAAAGTCCATGGCAGAAGAAAGAAAGGCAATGAGTAAAAGTAAAAAAATATTTTATCATTATCCTGACAATTGCATCCTTTAGATTTAAGAGGTTTAGGTAAATGACATATACACTGGCTACATCTCTTGAGTTTGGGTGCATGGCAGAGCAGAACATGATTTAACAGGGGTCTCAAGCTTAAAACAAATTAAACTCATGCTGAATCAGTTCTTGATAAAATACAGTAATGTTCAAAAGTTTGAGTTCAGTAAGATAATAATATTGTGTAATATTATTTACATTTAAAATTTTCTATTTATATATTTAAAATTTTATTTTTTTCCTGTGATGGCAAAGCTGAATTTTCAGCATCATTCATCCAGTCTTCAATGTCACATGATCCTTCAGAAATCATTCTAATATGCTGATTTGGTGCTCAAGAAACATTTCTCACTATTATCAATATTGAAAACAGTTGTGCTGCTTAATACATTGTGGAAACCATAAAACATTTGGTAACACTTAATTATACAATGTCGTTACATATGTTACATGCAATTACTGTAATAATAACAGTAAATTATGCATAATTACATGCAACTAACCCTAAACCAAAACCTATTCCTAACCATACCCTTTAATAAGTACATGCTGTTAATTAATATTACTAAGTACTTAAATGTATAATTACACTGTAACAAGGACATAAAAAAAATTCTGGATTATTTGAGGAATAGAAAATTCAAGAGATTATAAATGTCTTTAAGGTTACTTTTGAATTTAATGCACCCTTGCTGAATAAAAGTATTAATGTATTTCCAAAAAAAACTGCCCCTAAGCTTTTGAGTGGAATGGAGTGTACTTGCTTTTACAATTACTTCAAATGACTAGAAAAATGTATTAAAAATACAGCACTCTGGTTTTAAAGTGGTTCTCCAGACCAAGGCTGAACAAATCTGGGGTGGGGGGAGGGAGCCCGAGTACGAGTGTTAAAGTTCCAAAGTTATGCAATACTTCAGTTAGCGCTGACTCAGAGTTCTAGATCTGTGGTTCAGTGTTTTTCCTCGATTCAGTGTATTCTGAGACTGTCAGTCTAAGCTGTGGTCAACACACTCACTGAAATGCTGGCTCTGCCTGTGTGAAATCACTCATGTCTTTGGTGTGTCCAATGACTGTGCGTTACTAAGCAACGCTAGTAAATGATTTAGTGAAACTGATACGTGTCATAATTAGGCAAGGCCGAACATTCAGAGGGTCACAGACGTTCTACATAAGAGTTTGGCACGATTGAAACAGTATAAATGAATAATAAATAAGCATTAATATCAAATTAGTGCTTTTAGTCCAGCCATTGTTTTTGGTTTAGCCAATGCACAAGTTTATTCAGGCATCTGTAATATGTCCAGTCAAACATCTTTATGAATTAGCCTGTTATATATTAAATGACTTAAAATCGGTGTTCTTAAACAACCATGCTAGAGAGTTAAATAGGGCCATTTTCTAGTACCATCCCTCTTAAGTGTCATGGTACATCCCAAAAACTGTTTACAAATTCACTCATTGAAATGAGTCATTGTTGACAGTTTTCAAAACAACACAAATTGGGTAATTCCTCAACTATAGTGTCAAAGACTAAACACAAACACAGAGAGAATAGCGTTATCAGTGCATTTCCTGACTATAACAGGATCAGCAGCATTGTTTCAATTCTGTTCCATCCGGTTAGAGGAACAAATGGATGGATGTGTAGAGACAGAGACCTAAAAACATAATAGAAAAGTTCTTGATTTTACTTTGTTCTGCCAGACGCACCTCGCCAAAACGTAATGAACTGCCATGAGTGTGTTGGCTGAAACCCATTCTTTTTCTTAAGTCAAGTTTCTAACTTATTCTACAGACCATGTTGTTAAGAATTCATTTATAAGATGCTTTAATATCAGATCTACAAAGCCAACATACAGGAGCATCAAGAGACTTGAGAACGCAATGTCATGATTATAGTCTGATGACACCACTATGTAATAAAAAGATGACTAAATATAGCATTAGAGAGGGCAGTGCTGTTAAGCACATGATATAAAGTCCCCAGAGGAAAATTGGTTTAAACTTTACATTGTTGCACATCCCAAAAAAACAGGTTCATCAGTGGAGTGTTGCAAGCTTTTCTTATCCACTCTCTCTTCTAAACGCTCCATCATTATAAAGCCACGTTCCCAGCGTCTCTGACTAATGTTGTCCACTCCTTCCCTCTGGCCTCACTAAGAATATCTGTGTGTGAGTAAGTAACATTCACCTTATGAACGATTCTCCCAAATTTGGTTCATGAATGTGACTAAGAACTCTGACTGACCCAAGAATGGAAATAGTCATTCACTTCTACAGAATTTTATGCTGTTTTTCCTATTCATTAAAAGTATAAGGGTATGAATGAGGCAGACATGTTTAAGTCTCTGACGTAAAGTCTAAGCCATGTCTAAAGTCTTTCAAGGCCAAATCAAATCTAAGGCACTGTTTACACCTGGTATTAAGATGCGTTTTGGTCGATCGGATCATAAGTGGATGAGGGAGACACATAGCCGTTTACACCTGGGCCCTCATTTATCAATGGTGCGTATGCACAGATTTGTGCGTAAGAAAAGTTTCACGCACCATTGATAAATGAGGGCCCAGGTGTAAACGGCTATGTGTCTCCCTCATCCACTTGTGATCCGATCGATTCAAGTGTGGGATCTACCAATTTGTACTTATAAGTAGAAATGTGTGTAAATATAAGCACACCTCTGAGCATGCTTACGCAGAGAATCTAGTAGTAGAATAGCGACACTACACATAAAAAGCATTTAAGAGTGTCACAGTATGCATTAAGCAATCCACATGTCCTGTGTTTCCTTTAATTATAAAACACTCAATTTATCATTTTTGTAGTTTTAAACATGATGCGTAAATTGTGTCAAACCCTATAAAAGACAGCTGTGACAAATGTTGGATGCAATTATTTCCTTGGCCCCAACCTACATCCAGTTCCCTTACCGAAATCTTCAACAAGCCGAAATAAAATGGGGCTTTTATGCTATCACCAGATTCACAAACATTATTGGAGCCATACACTGCACCCACATCGCCATAAAAGCACCAAGCAACGAATTTAATGATGTAAATAGAAAAGGGTTTAATTCTGTTAACGTGCAAATTATTTGTGATGCAAATTTGTTGTTGTTAAACATCATTGCGCGACTCATTCTGTGTTTGTGAAGTTCCTCTTCTTTGCCATTATTGCGGTGAGGAAAAAACAATCACGTGATTTTTAAAGGGAAGCGTTGTCACCATATATGGTTTATTGGAGGCGCTTCCGAATGCTAATGACCGTGAACGTGAATAAGCATGGTACTTACGCACATGTGGGATTTATCAACAATGATTGCTTACTCATGTGCGTAAGAACTGTGTGTGCATGTTTGATAAATACAGATTTTCTTGTACTTAGGCACGTTCTAAATTTCATTCGTAGGACAAAATATAGAACCTTTTCTACGCACTGTTGATAAATGAGGGCCCTGGTGTTTTAATCCATCTCTTTTGTCCACTTTCAACCACTTCTGTTCTGATTTCTTTGAGGGGAGGGTCTTTCAAATCTTTCGATCTAACGGACAAAATAAACTAATTATAATGAACGAGCCCAGAGACGATGGAAAAACACGGAGAGCAGCAGCTTTTGTTTCTGCTCTGGCAGCCGCAAGACCACTCCGAACGCTGTGCGCGTGTATTAAATCAGGAATGGTGAGAGAACATTGTGCTTGGTACGTTTTCCGTCTTCAAACCAAACTTGGGTCTTCAGCTGACAAGCTTTGAATTCTGTCTGGCTAGCACGCTTCCCATTATGTTTACACGTTAGGTCAGTATGCGGTCTTTTGAGGCTGTTCGAATGCATTCAACCACATGAGCATTTACACTAAGAAAACAATCCAGTCGAATGCATTTTCGATTACCTCTGGAAGTGGTCAAAAGTGGACAAGCTCAAAACGTTTTAGACCTTGTTTACACCTGTATTTAGTGTCATCCACTTGTGATCCGATCAACCAAAACGCATCTTAACACCAGGTGTAAACAGGGCCTAAGACTTGGCTTAGATTTGTGACAAAAGACTATGATTTGAGACTCATACTCATATCCCTTTCATTATTTCTTAATAGGTTGCTAGTTAGTTTTATAAACTCTGCTGCTGAAAGATCAGTTTAAAAAAAATTATTACCTCATTCCTCATATCTCATAGTTTATTCATAAGTCAGCAAGGGACGGATTTCATTTAGAAGAACTTAGCTCAATTTTTTTTATTTCTGTAAATGCCACTATTGATTTTTTTTGGTTGATGTTTTGATGTTTGTTTGTTTGTTTTTTTGTCTCAGATGCAAGTTTACATCTCTGGGAAGAGTCAAACAAAGTAAGAGAAAAGCAAAGTAAGGGAGAAAGAGAGAGAAGATTAGATGGCAAAATGTAGTCATTCTTACTCCACATCGTCATAGAGCTGCTCCAGATCATCTCTCTGTTCAGCAAGTGATGAATCCAGATCCAGATAGTTGCCATTATTAGCCAGTTGCAGTGCACACTCCTCTAACTGAGAGAGAGAGAGAGAGAGAGAGAGAGAGAGAGAGAGAGAGAGAGAGAGAGAGAGAGAGAGAGAGAGAGAGAGAGAGAGAGAGAGAGAGAGAGAGAGAGAGAGAGAGAGAGAGAGAGAGAGAGAGAGAGAGAGAGAGAGAGAGAGAGAGAGAGAGAGAGGAGCAAAACTGATGAGTGTTTCATTTTAGATTATAATGTGCAACTGGAAGTCTTTATTCACACATATTTTGATCTGACAAGATACAAACTGCATCACAACTACAAAATAAAAGTGAAAATCCAATCATCAAATGAGTAACCCTTGAGACACATTCACATTATAAGCTTATGAAAATGCACTCATACACAACAATCAGCCATCATTATCAGTCAGCTACTGCAAAAGAAAGTGAGGTTATTGTTCTCAAATGGCAGTGTTTGATGCAGAATCACATCTGAAGCTGTGCTGAAATAATGATTTGATTGAAGTGCTGAGCTTATCTTCTGTTTACAGATCCCACCCTTTCCGCAAGCATCAACTCTCCAGAGTGACACACCTAAACCTGTGTACAATTACATACATGCTGATATTATCATATACAGTGGTGGTCAGAATTATTGGCACCCCTGGTAAATATGATCAAATATGGCTGTAAAAAATAAATCTGCATTGTTTATCCTTTTGATCTTTTATTCAAAAAAATTCACAAAAATCTAAACTTTCATTGAAGTAAAAGAATTGAAAGTGGGGGGTAAATCACATTATGAAATAAATGCTTTTCTCCAAAACACGTTGGCCACAATTATTGGCACCCTTTTATTAAATACTTTTTGCAACCTCTTTTTGCCCAGATAACAGCTCTGAGTCTTCTTCTATAACACCTAATGAGTTTGGAGAACACCTGACAAGAGATCAGAGACCATTCCTCCATACAGAATCTCTCCAGATCCTTCAGATTCCCAGATCCATGTTGGTGCTTCTTCTCTTCAGTTCACCCTACTCATTTTCTATAGGGTTCAGGTCAGGGGACTGGGACGGCCATGGCAGAAGCTTCATTTTGTGTTCAGTGACACATTTTTGTGTTGATTTTGATATTTGTTTTGGATCGTTGTCCTGATGGACGATCCAACCACGGCCCATTATAAGATTTCTAGCAGAGGCTGTCAGGTTTTGATTTGCTAGAATCCATTACACCATGTATCTGAACAAGATGTCCAGGACCTCCAGCAAAAAAATAGGCCCACAACATTAAAGATCCAGCTGTATTTTTAACCGTGGGCATGGGATACTTTTTATCCCTGTTTGCATCAAACCCATCTGGTGGATTTGCTGGCAAAAAGCTCTTTTTATAGTTTCATCTGACCACAGAACCAGGTCCCTTTTGAATTTCCAGTCGTGTCTGACAACTGAATATGCTGGAGTTTGTTTCTGGATGAGCAATTTATTTAATTTTTTTAGGCTTTCTGACCCCAAGACTCAACTAATCTCTGCGATTCTCCATCTGTGATCCTTGGAGAGTCTTTGGCCACTCAAACTTTCCTCCTCGCCGTGCATTAAGACAATATAGACACACGTCCTCTTTCAGGCAGATTCGTAACATCTTTGATTGATTGGAACTTCTTAATTATTGCCCTGATGGTGGAAATGGGAATTTTCAATGCTTTAGCTATTTTCCTACAGCCACTTTCTATTTTGTGAAGCTCAACAATCTTTTGCTGCACATCAGAACTATATTCTTTAGCTTTACTCATTGTGATGAATGATTAAGGGAATTTGGCCTTTGTGTTTCCTCATATTTATACTCCTGTGGAACAAGACATCATAGCTGGACAATTTCATGTTCCTAGTCACTCTGGTGTGCTAAAAAATGTAAATATTAATGGGAATATACTTCAGAGATATTTTACTAAAAAAATTCTAGGGGTGCCAATAATTATGGCCAACGTGTTTTGGAGAAAAGCATTTATTTCATAATGTGATTTACCCCCCACTTTCAATTCTTTTACTTCAATGAAAGGTTAGATTTTTGTGAATTTTTTTAATAAAAGATCAAAAGGATAAACAATGCAGATTTATTTTTTAGAGCCATATTTGATCATATTTGCCAGGGGTGCCAATAATTCTGACCACCACTGTAGCCATGTAGAATTACATGTAAACACATTTGGAAACACAGATATCTGCGAAGTGTTTTAATGTGTAATGGATCAGAGTATGGATCTATTTTGCACATTATTTTAATGATATACGTTTACACACGGTCTACTTTCCTAGCAATGGTTAAAAAGTTGAAGCTCCAGCTATAAGGCAGGTGAATGAGTCGTCGCCTAACCTAGAGATTCAATGAGGACATTGACCATTTACCTCCGTGAAACATTGTACTATTATTTAGACACATTCCACGAATACAGAAAACTGTAGCGTTCCATGATTTTTCTTTTTTTAAGTATCAGGGGCACAAATGCCATGTTTTTTGTTGTGCTTATGATATTTAATATATGTTTAAGAAACTTATGTAACAAAATTAAAATTAACTAACTTCAATTACCAAACACCTAGTATCATTATAGAAGTCACATTTTGCACGCAACCCTGATACGACGACAACATCTCAAAATATAGTAACAGCAAAAGAAGCAAACCTCCATGTAAATGTATATCAAAATAAAAGTTAGTTTGACCTTCTAATGTTGACGAACAGCATTTTTGCTCAAAAGCACTTTAGATATGCACTCCGGCCCTCCCACTATTACATTATAAACTATCACTCAGTACCAGGAGGTTAATCTGTGGACTATTCATTCACATAATGAACCAAGCCCTTTCCCAATGAATACAAACATTAGCCATATTACATTAGTTTGGCGTTACACACAGCTTACACGCGGACACTTAGCAGGCATTCGGCGCAGGTAAGGACCCCTTTATGAGGCAAATGAGGTTCACTGACCTTCAAAGGCGCTTCGAGCAGTTTGTGAACACCGGCGATCTGTTCGTTCAACGGCAAATGCTCGTTCAAGTCATACGGCAGAGGTCTGCGGGGCTCGGGGAAATTTGTGCACACAAATGGGTCTGAGTCCTCCAGATATTGCACTCGACATGTTATTGTAGCCATGGTTCATCCGTGGTCACAAAGTCTAAAAGTTAAACTCGCTTTCCACCGCACTTTTCTGTTTGTTACAACAAGTCATCTAAAAGAGAAAAGCGACTGATCCGCCACGCGCCACTGTCAACACTGAAATAAAACTCGGGCTGTAGTCAAATTAAAAAGCAGAGCAATGACGTAACCAGGAAACAGACCGAATGAACTTCAGTGATGCTGAACCACACAGTAGCATACTACTCTTACTATTTCTGTCATAGAAAGATATGGTAAAAGTAGTACGAGTAGTAGTATACTAGTATATAGTTTTTGAATTTATTTCTGTCATAGAAAGATATGGCAATAGTAGTACGAGTAGTAGTATACTAGTATGTAGTTCTTAATTCAGCATGAGTCACACGCCTGGAAATACAAGGACTGATATGATAGCTCACATTTATGATGTCACTCCACACAATTACAGAAGCAATAATAAAACATTTTAAAATGAGACTCAATAGCACTTTGTATAGGGTATGCTTCTTGACAACCTCACATGTTAGTTTATGGCAAAAGTGTTCATTATGAGCAGCAGGTATAGTGTACTGTTGAGTAAAATAGTGTGTTATGGCTCTATCTGCTGGTCAGATAAAGTTTTATTTGTGATGAGTCTGTTTGTATGTTGAGTTCAAATTTCATGCAAACCAAATGACTCATCAACAACCAAAGGAGAAATCTCTTTCTTCCCTTGAAACACACAGTGCTTCTATAAACACAATTTCCCCATATATTCAATAGGTAGGCCTACGTATGTGTTAAATAATTATCATAAATTGCAATGGGTTGGTTTTACATGGCCAATGTGGGGTGGGGGCGGGGGGATTTATATAGAATTATATATTAATTCTAAATCACTATTATAACAAGGTAATGTTTAAATGTTAGTTCAGTTCAAATATATTTATTTTATTGTCATCTCACACATGGATCTGCATTCAATTAATAAACAATATAATCGTTATTCTCAGTGAATATAGATTACTTATTAAATGAAAAGACTGAAAAAAAATGATTGCACAGCCACCAAATAGGTGGCGATGTGCACTAAGTAGGTTATGTAAATCGCCATTAAACAAAAGAAGAATTAAGTAGAATGGCACGCTTTTTCTTAGCTCTTAGTTTCCATGGTGAATCAGCGATTCGTTGCTCTGTTGAGAATGTCTTATGTGTTATCCAGGAACATACTCTGAGTTGTCTGAACTTACAGACATGTTTTTGGAACCAGCATACCTCGAGTAAGCAAGGTTTGGGTTAATCAACCGAGAGTTCAGGGTATATGTGACGGTAAGTTAACCTTGATTTCTGGAATACCCCCCAGGACCGTTTCAGAAAGAAGGTTAAGTGAAAACTCTGAGTATGTTAACCCTGAAATGAGGGAAACTCTGGGTTTTCCGTTTCAGAATGGGAGGTATGTCAAACCCTATTGGCAGATAATTTGCAAAATAAGAAGAATGCACTTAAATTAGCTTTTTTTTTGTCCCCCAGGAAACAAGACTAAATACTTATGTCATTTTTCTTATGTAGAAAATGCACCTTGATTTAAGAATCTTTAGATATTTTGACTGGAAATAACAAGACAAAAATACTAAGTAAGAAAAGTGCAGGTACATTCATTCATTGCGAATATTTTCATCAAGAGAACAGAGTCAAAATGACAAAAATAGCATCCTGTAGATGAGGAGGCTGCATTAATTTGTACGGAGTTACATTCATGTCGGGTGAGGATTTTTTTTTTTTTTTTTTTGCCATATGCACATGCATATTTATTTGAGTGGTACCATTTTTTAATAATAGTTTTCTATATAATATCAGGGATTCAGAGCATATAAGGAAAGGATGCTCTTTCGGAGAGTTTGTGTGGTTTCCTGGGCACAAACCCATGAGAGCCATCAAAGAGGAGTTTCACAGGATTGCAGGTCAGTGGTGTAGAAATCGGGTTAAATGACGTTCACTTGATAGCATCTTGTTGCAACCTCTGGAAGTAAGCCAATAATTAGAATTTCCTTTAGGATTTCCAATGTGGTTGGATGCATTGATGACACGTATATTCCCATCATCGCACTTTCCGAAAATGGATTGCTGTATGGAATGGATGTCAGATGGAAGGGTAGTCCGAGATATATGCCGTAACCACCACCACAGCTGTTAAATAAACACAAATTATTCTCAATTTATATGGTCATCTTTATTTCCTACAAATATTTTATTCTTTTTCCTGTTGGATTTTAATATTCTTCCTCCATCTCCTCTTCATCTGTCAGTGGTGCTGGTATTTTGTGAGCCTCTGCCTTCTTGCTGTTGGCTGAGTAGAAGTCAAATGATAATTTCATTACCCTAATTAAGAAATGCAACAGGTGGGATCAGAGAACACTTAATTATGTGAAAAGACCATTAGACTATGTGGAAAAGCTGCTGCCCATTGAAATAGACACTGAATGATATTTATTTAATATGTCAAATGTTTGTAAAGTCATGAAACCTACACCCATGAAGCTTTTATGCTTAAAGCTTTACCTGATTGAATTATGTTTTTATACTTAATGTTTAGCTGCCGCCATTGTTTTTTTTGCCTGTGGGATACCATGAAAATTAAACTTAATTAAACTAATTAAGAATTAAACTTACGTATTGACATTTGTCGGGTGCTGTTGCCATGGTGAATCGTAATTTTCGGAGCTCCATTTATCATGGCTTTTCATAGTCGTGGTGCACGTGCTTAACTCAGAGTTGATTGAACTCAATTCAGCTGTTCTGAAACCCAAAACTCAGAGTTTTCCATCTCAAGGTAAATCAACTTAGTTTAAACTCAATAGTTGGTTGAACCTCCTTATTGAAAAAGGTAGTTGAAACAAACTCAGGGTTACAGGATTAGTTTCAAGTTGACAAAAACAAAACCAATCCAATCAGGCTTTGTTGGTACCATGACACTGATCATCAACTTTCTCTGTCAACTCAGGCTTTGATCCTGAGTTTAGGTGTGGCATCAGTAGTGAACAGCCAATCACATGCTGTAGAACAGTGAAACTGAGATTCACTTCTCCCGAGAGAAGCAGTGCGATTCACTTCTCTCTTCTGCAGAATATTACGAGATTAAGAAGTAAGAACATTAAGAATTTAAACAAATTTACACAGCAAGAAAAGAGCTGTCTATGAAAGAGGACAACTAAAAGAAAAAATCTTGCTATATCAGTGCAAGTAAAAGTTGTGAAGTTAGTTTATATAGTTGATATAGAGATTTGAACACTAAAGCTCATATGTAGATTCTAAAGCTTATTTATATTACCTTTATAGGCTATATTTATATTAATTTAACCTAAGTGCTTAATAATAATAATAATTGATCAACTAAAACTGTACATGTGTAATGGATTATGGGTATAATAATTACATAAAGTCTAAATCAGGGGTAGGGAACGTTGATCCTGGAGGGCCACTCTCTTGCAGAGTTTAACTCCAACCCTGAAAATAAACACTCACCTGCCTGTAACTTTAGTAATCCTGAAGACCTTGATTAGCTTCAGGTGTGTTTGATAAGGGTTGGAGCTGAACTCTGCAGGACACTGGCCCTCCAGGATCAACGTTCCCCACCTATGGTCTAAATCATACAAAATTATTATAAATAGGCTTTGCAAAAAGCCAGACAATTTTGTCTTTAAAAATCATTTAATTTGGAGCAGAAACTCAGGGAGTGACTATTTGGTCAGAGGTGTGTCACTTTGCTCACAGCTGATTGGTCCAATTTCAGTTTGAGATTCCTTATCCAGAACATAACCTGCCCTGGAGCAGGTTAGCCATGGACCGCAAGTTACTATGGCGATGAACACTGCTAAAATCCAAACCACTTTAATGGTGCCTAAAACCCAGGGTTGGCGCAAACTAAACTGAAACATACCTGGCTAGCCACCTAAACCGACTTCATGGTATAGGCCCCTGGTCTACTTTTGGCATTCTTTACATATAATAATTTTAATGAAACCAGGCCTTTCAGATTGCCTGAAAGTTTTAGATCCAAGTAATTTCATCTACAGACAGAAAATATTTGCAATACTTTACAAAATGTTTATTGGTTTTTAAAACCACTTAAAAAAATCTCAACATCAGTAAGCACTTTTAATACAAAAGAATGAAGAAAATCTTGCAGAAATGTCATAAATTTATACTACCATTAAGAGTCTGTACATAAACAATAACAACATGAGGGAATAGCAAAGGTAAGAAAGAAAGACATGGGGAACAGTAAATTTTGCCTCTTCATTAAATTAGAAATAGTAGTGCTTGTTCAAAAAAACAAATGTTCACATACATACTTTAACAGGAAGGAAATAGTACATGAACACATTTTAAAATATAAAAAAAAACAACAAAAAAAAAAAACAGGTGAACTTCCTTCTGTTGAACAGAAATACTTATAAAGAGCGTCATGACATTTATGTACAGTGATTCTGAACAAATGCATATTTACGATTTTGATAATGTAATAAACGTTTGATTATTAAAACGTTCAATTTAATTAAACATTTTAATTGCTTTCACTCATTTACATGTAAGTACTTTTTACTTTTAACTTGAATCTTCTTTCCAAACAGTAGTTCTTCAAAACCGTATACTGAGGCTTCATGTATTGCACTGAAATTCTCAAAGCCAAAGTTCATTGAAGAAATTAGTGCAATAAAAGGAACCGCTAGAACTTTGTGAATTTTCAGTTGTTACATTTCCAGTGTTAACGGCTAGATCCCTGTTAATCAAAAAAAAAAGAAAGATATGCAATCTTGTAATATAAAACCACAATAAATATTTTAAAATCCATGCTATATTCCCACACAAAAGCACACTCTTCTGCAAAAAAAAAAAAACTGGAAGCCAATTAATAATAAATAGAAGATAAATCAATGTTTGAAAATGAAAACTCACACAAGCTATAACTATACAACAGATGTCTAGTTGTGTAAACTATTAATTTTAACAATTAAAAACTAAACAAAAAAAACTGTCAAGGACCATTGATCACTATTATAATGGTCATATTGTAAATATGAATGTTAGTCAAACTGGTAATACAGTGTCATTCTTTTCCTTTTATAAATGGAGCTTATTTACAGAGTGACACAAACAGAAGTTCAATAGTCCACTTTCTTCATCCCATAAGAATCATCCTGCTACAAATACCAGACGTATAAAGTCTGACATGTTCTGTAAATAAAGTTCAAGTGCTACAGTGGTCTTATCCAAATGACACTATGTATTCACAAAACAAATTCCCTTTTCAACCCCACAATCTTGGCCCCATTTCAACCTGGGTGACATTCCAACAAATTCATATTAAAACATGCACCTTAAAAGCTGGGGAAATAATTAAATTTCTCATACTAAAGTGGTCATACTAAAAAGGTAGAATTCCTTCAACATTTTTCTCAGGAACTCAAAAAACTTGTCTTTGGTATGGAAGTAAGGCTAAGATGGACTTCAAAAACTACCACACTCATACACCACAAGTGTATGCTCTGATATTCTGAAAGCAGTCTACCAATCAAGTGCATCAGTACAGCATGGTAATGGCCATTTGAGTTAAATGTCTTCATTCCAACTTTAAAATTAGCACCGAGTTCATTTATTAGTAATGTGATCTGGGTAATTTCAGTTTCCTGATGTTTTTACAGCTGGTACGATATTTTGATTAAGGGGTACAGGCTCTTTAATAGTGCATGTTATAAAGAAGTTCCTGAATGAAGTGCTCAAGTAGAAAACAGTCATTGAAAATGCCAAAACGAGGCATGTGCATGAGAGCATATATACGTCAATGAATATCATTTATGCAAACTGATAAATGACAAGCATCAATTGGGGAAAATTCATATGAAGTCAAAATGTGGCTAATCATCTATTTCTTGGCCTCATAAATGCATAGTTGACAATAAAACAAACATTTGGGATAGTTTTGACAACTGTCCTATAATTTTTTTACACAACTATAATCCGCTTTGGCATTTGGTTTTACCAGTTGCCCCCCTCCCCCCCATTTTTCCTTCAATCTCTTCTCAGCCATATTCAAACTGCAAATGCATTATAAAGGTGCCAGCTAGTGCAATAACCAGTGCCATTAATATTCAATGATTGTGTATATATATATATATATATATATATATATATATAAAATCCCAGCCTGTTCTGTGGGATAAAATCTGAATGATTTCTTTAAATCTAGAGACTGGGGGAAACTTGAGATGCAGCTCAGGAAAGCATATTGCAAATAATAATAATAATAATAATAATAAAATCATAGATTCAATTTAGTTAAATTAGCATATATAACTTTAAATAGCAAAAGTGCACTAATTTATTCACTTTGAACATTATTAATCAGCCATCTAACGTAACAAAACAATTTTGTGCAAGTAGCTGCATACTTCCCAATTGACAGTGCCACAGTGGCAATAAGAATGAAGCTGCAAATATCACATCTTACTTATTGCACACAAGTACAATTTGTAATGTGAGCCAATAAGTTATTACTTACTGACCAGCTGCTGCAGGTATAAGTTGCTGTATTTCAATATTAAGCATCACCTGAAAGCTTTGTGATCTTCCCTTATTCTTTGTTTACTGAAGGACAATAAAGATGTTACAGTAATATGTTCAAAGTTGTCAATTATTATGCTTTACTGCACATGGAAGCACCGCTTTTCTTTACAGAGTGAAAAAAAGCTAATTAGATGAGATATAGTACCCCATACAGCTGATGTAACCTCAAAATACAAATATCTTTCTTTAAGAAAAAGGGTTAAAAAGAAATTCTTATTTTCCAATTTTCCATACAATGCCCTTTGACTGCAAAAATTTTCAAAGGATTATACAAAAGTTGCATAAATTAATGCACAAAAGTGTAGAGGCATAAAAAAGCTCTCTGATGACTTCTTATGTAAAGCTCTGACGTGTTTTCTTTACAAAACTGGTGGGAAAGAGGCGGCAAAATGTGACAGCACTCCCAAGTTAGACTCGCGTTGTACTAACCATCGAGACAAAAACCCAGCAATTTTGAAAGCGCAATAATTTCTGTTCAGCCTGGCACTTCAATATGGACCTGTATCACAACGTCCAGGGGCTTACTGTAGTAGATGGTGCACAACAATGAGGTGAATACATACATCGATGAGATTTCGAAAATACATACATAGAAACCTATACAAATATAAAAACAGCACAAAAGCACAAATTAACCCAACATTTCCACTGTTGCCTGGTCTTTGCTCTCCAACCAGTCAAAGCCAGCAGAATTCACAGTCTCGCTGCAAATCTGTTGAAAAAGTGGGTCATTCTTCAGTTCTTCCAGTGTTGAGTCTTCATATTGGCCTTGCTGTTGACTAGGATCAAAAAGAAGGTTGGTGTCCAATGTATTTAAGTCATTTATGCCACCGGTGAGCTCAGAGGTTAGTCGCATATCGCTGGGAAACCCTGAACCCCCAGCACTGAGCTCTGATCCTTGACCATCAAGCTGTGAGCCAGCATTCAAGCTTTCCTCATTTAAAAGTTCTTTGAAAGTTCGGTCTAAATCCAATGGTTGCTGGTGCTGATGTTGTTGGAGGTTTTGTTGTAGAGGCAACAGCATGGCCTGACTTTGCTGTTCCTGCCCAAGGAGCTGCCGTCTGCCTAAGTGCTGTTGCTGTTGTGGCGGCTGGTGCTCCCCTGAGGCTGATTGTGCTTGGCTTTCTTCTACAGAGAAACTCATCTGCTCCTCCCTGGCATTTTTCATGAGGTAACCAGGCTTCTGGGACTCAAAGGCTGACGAACAAGGTGAGATCAGAGCTTGGTGGCTGGCACTGCCAGGGAAGCTTGGCACTGTGGTGGTCTCCAGAATCTGGGTGAGATTCATGCGGGCAGTGTAGTTGGACGGCATGTTGTTGATTCCGAGGCCACGTACCGAGTCATCTCCATCGCCATCCATTTTGCTGATGAGGACATTGGTGATGTTTTTGGTATTAATCTGCTGGCCTGATTGCATGGGTAGAACCTCAGACTGCATCATCACGGTAACTGGAACGGACTGACTCCTCTGTGCCATGCTGCTGACACTTGCATCAGGGTCACTGTTAGAAAAAATGCTTAGCACTTCAGGTGTTACAGGTGAGTTGAAAGGAGAGACCATGGAGTGGTGAACATTGGGAGTTTGCGTCCCACTCAAGTTGCGCTGCCTGACTGCCGGGCTAACGCTGCGGCAACGAAATGTTCCAGACCCTGAGGAGGAGGTGCTGGCTTTATTGTCAAGGGGTGCTGGGACAGCAAAACCCTCTTTCTTGTTGAGGCTAGCCATGCTTGCCACTTGCTGCTGGACAGGTGAAATGGGTGTCAAGCGGCTGATATGCGTGTCATGATGTCTGCTTTGCGACTGACAGGTCTGGCCCGGGATGGCAAAGGCGTGAGGCTTTCGAAAGTGGTCATCTACTAGGTCTTGGTAGCTGGGTAGAATGCTAATGCCATTGTTAGAGTTCCCACCACTGTTATTGTACCCACTGTTCATCCACTCCAGTTTAGTCTTATCTGGATGCGTTGCCATTGGTCTTTGCATGGGCTTGACAGGGCTCGAGGAGACCGTACTTCCGTCGTGGTATCCAGTGATGCTGGAGTTAATCGGAGTAAATGCAAAAGGGTTCCTGCATTCCACTGGGCTGGGTGGGACACTACTGCTGCAGTTGGAGTGTGGCGTGCCAATAGGTGTTTGTCGACTACTTCCAAGAGCACTGTCGACCGGAGTGGTGGGAGCTAGGCGCAAACAGGGGCTTTCGTGCATCAATCCCTGGCCATTTCCCATCATCTCTGAAGTGGGAGTAGGGGTCGGAGTGGGTGTTTGGATTGGGGTGCTGCTGCTATGAGCAGAGCTGTAGTACAGGGTGTTAGTCTGGAGGGTAGACATTATGGTAGTCTGCATGGTTTGATGCTGGCCTTGCAGTGAAATATCCACACAGTTGCTGAAACTTTGCATGCTATTGTTAATTTTCATCTGCTCTTCCATTTGTACAAGTTCCTCGACAATGCTATCCTGGGTCATGTCATCATCATTAAAGGGGTAGTAGCCAACGTTGGCCTGGGTTCCATAGTCACTCATCTGAGCCTGTTGGTTGGCAGGAGAGGGTTGAGCAATTGAAGGAAGATGCTCCATCACTGGGGTGGACATTTGCTTTGGCTCAGACACCATTTGCTGACCATAAACTTCTTGATGTTGTTGAGTGCAATCTTGTGGCTCACTATTCCAAAACACACTCTTCAGTTCACATACTGCAGAGGAGTCTGATTGGTCTAGAAGCAAATCCTGTGAGTTTTTTGTTACTTGTAGCAAAGCTTGACCTGGAGCACTAACAGTACGGGTGACCTCAACTCTACTTTCGATTTCTGTTGAAGATCCTTCCCATCTCCCTTGGGAGATGCTTCGAGGCCTGCTAACAGTATGAAACATGGTATTCCCTACTGATGTATCCTGACTTGATGTAGAGGTGACAGAAGCTCTATAATCCGTTACTGATGAAGCTCCTTCCCATCTTCCCTGGGTGATGCTTTGTGGCCTGCGAATTGTCTGGAAGCCAATATTCCTGACTGGAGCTGCAGTAGCTTTGCCTATGGCTGTAAGAGGTGCACTTTCTGGCCTGATTGGAGTACATGATCTTGGAAATTGCTTCATCATTATTTCAGACTTCTGTTCATCAGATCCACCGGCTGGTAGCACAGAGATGTGGGCTTTTTTAACAGGTGATGGGCTCAAATCAGTGCATAAGCCAGGTCTCTTGTGAGGGCTCTTGGATGCGAACACTACATCTTTGGGTGACGTCACAACTGCATTACTGCTGATTGACTGAGTGCTGCTTGTGTTCTGGTACAAAGTCCTTTCAGTAGTGTTAGACGTATTATTGCTGCCAGCAGCCAGAGTATTGGCACTAAGGAGTGTCCTCCCATTGCATTTGGTCCCTATGTCCAATCCCAGAGAGCCCTTGTGAAGAGGAGTGGGTAAGCTAGCCACTCTGGGTTTGAAAGTTCCTGACCGTTGTATACCACCAACAGAGTCTGGAGTGGTTGCCAGCCTACTAGTACCACCCTGCTCTTGACCACCTCCAATTATGGCTTCGATATTTGTTTTAGTGTCGATGACAGGTGTTGTGGTTGAGCGTCCTGATCTTGCCAAAACAGATGGCATTGCAGCTATAGACCCACTGCGAACACGCGTAACTGGCTGTGGATCATCACTGAGGCTGGCAACTCCAGCAGATGCAGGTCTGACTTTGTTGCTGGTAGGGGTATCTGCTGGTGTGCTGGTACCACTGCCATTAGAGCCCAGAGATATGGTCGTCATCTTGACAACATTGACCGAACTGACATGCGGAGACATTACTGTCTTGATGGGGCTGTTGGTGATAAGCAGGGTTGGCGAGCGCAGGGCTATGCCACTTGAGGCAGATGGTTTGGGCAGGATTTGGGCATACCGGTGTCGGGCTGACCGGTCGCTTACAGGACTAGCTGAGATGTTATGAGGTGTCTTGGGGCACTGCTTAATTGGCTGCACTGACTGCGTAACCACTTGAAAGTTTACAGGAAGAACTTTGCTGTCTGCAGCTGTCATGGGAAGAGGGCTAGGAGACATTAACTGCTTACTCCTCTGAACCTGCAGGAAATACAATAATGAAAAAAGAGAAATATTAGTTAAAAATAGGTGTTAATATAAAATGATTTATATAAAATAAATGTGAACATTTGTGACATAGTTTACCGTGATGGGGCTGGAAACAGCTGCAACCACAATCCCAATAGGTTGTGGCGAAAGAAGGGCAGGACTTCCACAAGGTATGCCTGTCCCTGTCCCGGAAGTTATGCCCCCATCTGCCCTCCTGGCCTGAGCTTCAACAGGGAGTGGAGAATGCAGTTTCTGTTCCTGCTGCTTCTTCTGTATCTTCCTTTGTAGCTGCTGTTTGGCATCTATGGAGGGTGAGACCAGGGTTTTAACCTGAGGCTGGAATGAGTGTGCATCAGCTGTGGGAGCGAATGCAGATGACTGAATGGACATCTTTACTCCTGTGGGAAAAAAAAGAGAATCAGTTGTAGTTATGACGACATAAAAAAAATAAATGAAATACATTTTTCCAAAACATATGCACTTATTTTTAGGTTTGTCTTGTATTTGTTAGCCACAAGGTGGAGACATTTCCAAGTGTAGGTACAGGGAATGAAGTGCTGGGCTGTTCCAAGTTTACTGTACCTGAGGGGGAACCGGTCATCACAGTAAGAGCAGCCACAGACTTAGTTCCAATGTAGTGGCTGTTCAAAAGAAACCGAGCCAGATCTTCAACGCTGTCAAACTGCCGACTCAGCACTTTCTGTGCCCACTCGCACACCAACCCACATGCGGCAATGCGCACCTCATCTTCTGCACTGGACAGTTGACCAGTAGGCTCAAACACTTCACACTGACAAGGAAAAATCAGCACAAATTTTTAGCCTTTGACACATGCGATTTTTAGGTATTTGAGAGATGTCTAATATTGTCATAATGGTAAGTGTGATAAAACTGCAGCGAAACAGAGGTAAGACAAGAAAATAAACAAGAAAAGATAAAGTAAAAAGAGAGTAGTAACTCACCCCATCACCTGATTTGTGAAGATCTAGGTTGGGAAGAGATGGCATGTGTACAAAAGCCTTCTTCCTAAGTCCACTATAGCAATATGTTCACAGAAGTCAAGGAAATACATACCAAGAAAAGGTATGTGGATGTCTACATATCAAAAACATACTGAAGATCAATTATTTGTTAATTGATAAATGTTTGTCAACACTGGAATTAAAACATTAATTTTGTTTAATCTGTCAATATGTAAGGCTAACAAAGTGCCACAAGCCATGAGGGGCAGAGGTGTTGGTCACAAGTAAAGACTAATCACAGAGATTTCACACCGAACAAAAAATACAACACGGTACTTGACTGTTAATGCATCTACTCTCTTTTGTATGAAAGGTTTGTGTAAGAAAAGAGACAGTATGTAGATCTACATTGGGTTTCGATCTCATGAACACTAACTGTACCTTTAAAGAACATGTCACACAGCTTAGAATGAAAGCTGATATATTTACCAGATATATTTTGTTCCTAGATGTACACTGTGTATGTTATTACATCAAACATGACCTTCACAAACCTTAAAGGTATGGCAACTACATTATTGTTTGGAAAAATCAATCATCAAAAAGCTTAGATTCAATTCTTGTGCATAAAAAAATACATGATGTCCTTTGCTGGAATGAAAGGGTGGCTTTCTTGGGCATTAGAGTTAGTGAGGATTGGATTTCCGTTGCAGTAGCAACCGTCAACAAAACAAGCATGGTTTATTTCAGTGACGCACCACTCTGAAATTAAAAATAATATTCATGCTTACAAATGCACTTTCAACCCTGCCTTACCTAACACCAAAATAACAAATGACCACAGTTACACAACATAATAATTTCGGAGATTTGACGTAACAGCTAAAGATTTGTTGTTGTTGTCGCTTACTATTATGGTATTTTTTAACAAAACACTAAAATAAGGTTAATTTATATCCATATCACCTATCAAATTCCTTTGAGGTAAAATCAAGAACAAAGTCAAATTTTACTTTTCCTATAAATTGGATTTTTCTCTTTTTCATTTCAAAATGAATGTAAAAAAATTGTTATAAGGTAGCAATACTAAAGCCTGTACTACCCAACAGAGCACAAAAGAGAAATGATCTCCACTGTAAGAAAAGGCTGTACAGAAATTAATAAGCACTTTGCTGAATGTCTTTTGAAGATCAGCATTTGGCAACCAATAGTAAACAGGTTTCCTATACAGCAAAACTCTGTTCAAGGACTCAAAGTTTATTTTGATTCGATTTCTGATTTATATTTAGCGGCTACATGAATTACAGCAACAGATGTTTTAGTACACAGAGTTCAGGACAGCAGTGTGTATATATGTGTCTGCTTTCGGGGACTGGGAAAAGGGAGGATGGGATTGTTACAAAAAGTTCCACTGAAGGATATTTGGATTTGCCTCGCATGCCAAGTCGGCGTGCTTTCATGTTGGGAAAGACGTTCTTCATGATCTTTCCAAAGTCTGCAGCACTGAGAGCGTGATACCCCAGGCTATCACAGTAACTCCTGAGAAGCACACACATTTGTAAGAAATGAATTACAATTTGCAAAGAGACCACTCACAGAAAACAATACAACAGCATCTCAAGCTCTGTGCTTGCTGAAGTACATTATACATAGACATTTTCAATCTCTCCACGTTGGCTGAGTTTTAAGTGTATGGAGAAAGCAAGATGCCACAGGATTCCTGGCTTACTTGTACTCGTCGTAGACTTCTTGTTTAGGCAGTGATGTTTCAGGATGCTCCTCAAGATGGTTCCGAATCCAGCTAAATGCATGCATCTGCTGGGTACGACTTGATGACATGGAGCTCTGCTCACTAAGAGAAAAAAAATTAAACAATACAATTTGAATTAAAGAATAGTTGCTAGCCACAGATACTATTTTGCTGATGTTTTTCTCCAACCATTAGCAAAATGTAATATGGAAAAAGATGATAAATGCATTAGTGAAGAGTTGCATTGCCCTCATTTTGCATTTGGATGCAGTTTAGTAGAACACATAAGATCACTCACGTTTTCTCATTGCCACTGCTGGGTCCAGAAGGCAACTTGAGATAGAGGTAGAGTTTTTCAATGTCTGTAAGCTTCTCCACATCTTGCTGCAAAGCAACAGAAACACAGAAGATGTGTGCTCAATATAAAGCAGTTATAATGTTTCAAGAGTGTGAAATGGCAAGGACGTCTTGCCATCACTTTAAAGTACAGAAGAAGCCTAAGAAAATTAGATTATCATAAAATACTGTAAAAAATTTATAGTGACATGACAGCATTTTACTTCTTGGTCACACTAAAAACAAGCTTTTGACTATAAGGAAAAGGTATCATTAGAACCACACAGAAAGTTTGATTAGCTGGACCAAATAATGGACCAAAAACAGTTCTTTTCAGAATATACACTACTCACAACTACTCAAAAGTTTGGGGTTGGTACAATTTTTGAATCTTTTTGAAAGAAGTTTCTTATGCTCACCAAGGCTGCATTTATTTGATCAAAAATGAAGTAAAACAGTAATATCGAGAAATATTATTACAATCTGAAATAACTTTTCTATTTGAATATATTTTAAAATGTATCCTGTGATGGATGAATTTTCAGCAGCCATTACTCCATTCTTTAGTGTTACATGATCCTTCAGAAATCATTCAAATGTGCTGATTTGCTGCTCAAGAAACATTCCTTATTATTATCAATGTTGAAAACAGTTGTGCTGCTGAGTATTTGCGTAAACCTTTTTACACGATTCTTTGATGAATAGTGAGTTTGAAAGAACAGCATTTATTTGAAATAAAAATGTTTTATAACATTCCAAATGCCTTTACTGCCTTTTTGACCAAGTTTATGCACTATTCCTGAATAAAAATGTATTTAAAAGATAATACAAAACTTACTAACACCAAACTTTTGAACAGTAGTGTATACAGGGGGTCAATGTATCAACATGGTCATAATAACTGGACAGCATGGGATCAAGTGATTCTTTACTGTCTAGCACGGAGGAGCAGTGCTGAACGAAGGGGGAAATCAGATGTTTGAAAGGCATCAGGGACAGTGTCACATGACATATTCTATCAAAATGATCCACTGACTATTTAACAATAAAGTAGTAAATAAATGCAAATTTACTCCCACAATCATACAGACAGATGTGTGCATTAAATAAAGATCTTATTCTGATCTTCAGGTCTCTTTATCTCTCTTACAGCTGTTGTTAAGTGTAGCACGTGAGCACTGAACAGCTCTTCAAAGAGAATGTGTAAGATGTTAGGGTGGGGCAGAGCTGATTTAAATTCTGCCCAAGTAGAGAGCAGCAGACACGAGTCTCTCCCTCCAGGCGCTGCTCCCCATCTTCACACCGGCTCTTTCTCACTCGCAAACATGTGCTTAAACCCACAAACATTCACCTTTTCTAAAGCACTGTAAACAGATTGGATAGAGATATTATAGTGATTTTCTGCACCTTGTAAACGTTGTGAGCTACATGCAAGAGTAAAACTCTGCGGCCTCTAGGCAGCAAGCCGGGCCGAGATCTGCAGAGCTGTGAGCCGTGAATTCAAATAAACAGACTTCAACAGGATTGTAAGGCATAACCCCAAACAGGAAGTCATCTAAGGTAAAAATAATAATCCCGAAGAATACCTAATCCTTCAGCGATCAGAGCAGTCGGTTAAGCCTGCATAAACAAGCCTTTGTTTTCATGGTGTCTGCCTCTGGGAGTAATGGAAGTGGGGCTCTTCAAATGTCCCACAACACCACACCACTACATCAACTACGTGGCCAAATTACCTCCTCGGAGTTAAGGCCATGTGAAAATAAACAATACGAACAACACACAGCTAATGAAACTTAGGGAAAGACTGTCAGGAAATGCACCTGTCAGTGTCACCTAATCATTTCTTCATCAGTAATGGCATCATCACTCTCTGCTGATTCTCTCACCCTCCCCTTTCCACTGGATTCTAAGAATAGTTGTGTCTCTCTCTGTCTTATCCATTAGTCTCTTCGTTGCTAAGGGTTGATGGCTAGCAAATAGCTAAAGTTATCAACCACTGAGCGCCGTTAGTGTTAACATTGGAGAGGGGTAAGAAAAGTAAGTAAAAATGGCACGAGAATGCAGACGTCTCGGAGCCAAGTGGACAACCCTATTTAAGAGAGGACTTGGCATGACTTTTTAACGGTGGACAAACATAACATAAGCATGTGGAAAACAAAAAGAGCACACATACACTACCATTCAAAGGTTTGGGGTCTGTAAGACTGTTCTAATGTTCTAACCAAAGCTAGATTTATTTGATAAAAAAAAATGCAGAAAAAACAATGAATACTGTGAAATATTATTGCTATTTAAAATAACTGTTTTCTATTTGAATATAGTTTAAAATGTAATTTATTCCTGTGATGGCAAAGCATCATTACTCGAGTCTTCAGTGTCACATGATCCCTCAGAAATCATTCTAATACACTAATTTGCTGCTCAAGAAACATTTCTTGGTATTAATGTGAAAATGGTTGTGCTGTTTAATATTTTTGTGGAAACCATGATACATTAAATAATAGCATTTATTTGAAATATAAATCTTTTCTAATATTCTAAATGTTTTTACTGTCACTGTTAATAAATTTAGTGCATCCTTGCTGAATAAAAGTATTAATATCTTTTTTAAAAATCATTAAATAATTAAACTTTTGATCTGTATTTTACACAAACATTTTTAAATAAGCCAAACTGAAAGACTCTTGGACAATGTACTTATGCTGATTTAACAATAGCTTTGTCAAAAGTGTTATCAACTCATCAATCATCCGTCAGTCTCTTAACACTGACATTAACAAACAGGTCATGATAACGTTAGGAAGAACCTGTAACTCATCATCACTTTAGCTCATTCATGCAGGTGTAATGTCCCCTGGGTAGTGTGCAGGCCCCTTACTCAGCACTACTGAGCCTACTAGACATGCATGAATAACTCATGCATTAATCAGAAGGACTGAACCCACGTCGCCCAGTTCTTACTGACAAGCCTACAGAAGCTTATCACAAGCAAATTCTTCCCGGCATGATGCTGGAACAATTCAATACTGGGACAAAGTGATGATGATTCAGTAGCAGTCAAGTACTCAAACCCTGAACAGTGAGTAAACATAATGAATTGAATTATTGTACAATACCCAGCATGTTTTACATTAACCGCTTAAAGGGATAGTTCACCCAAAAAAAAAATATTCAGCATCATTTACGCACCCTTATGTCATTCCAAACCTGTATGACTTTGTATCTAATGTTGAATACAAAAGAAGATATTTTGAGGAACATCTCAAGTTTTTTGTCAATAATAATAAAGAACAATGTTGTTTTGGACCCCACTGACTTTCATTGTAAGAACAAAAGCAGTTCCAAATATCTATATGTTCCATATACCAGTTTTTAACAAATCAAACCTGTAAACCTGTTTGTTATATATAGAAACCGTAAACACAAAGTTGAATGATCATTCAATTACAGAGTTGACATTGTTTGCTCTGAATTTCCAAGGTTGGCCAATATTGCCAGAAAAACTGAAATATTATGACAGAATGTTGAAAATGTATTTATGTATTAATTTATTTAATTATTATTTTATTTATTTATTGGTTGATTGACAAATGTTAGTAACATGTAAAAATGAGATACGTTAAACAGCAGGGCTTTGTGGGATACTACTATGGAATGAAAGTTTCATGAGAGGAGGCTGATGCAAGACTCAGCGAGAGCTGGCAACATCCTGCAGAGGTCAACAGCAGCAGACTAGAGGAGGAGGGGGTGGATAAGGACAGAGGAGGTGAGCAGCGAACACAGGGAACAGTCTAATATCTAGAGAGGATTTCACATTACTTTTACCTTGAGGGGCCCCACAGACCACTGTCAATTTGTCTTCCCCTTATACGTCACCAAACATTTAATGATTGTAACCCTAAGCCCTACTTCACCTAATGTGAACTTTCTTCGATTTCTCAGCCATGCAGAAACTGCCCCCATATTACAAAATTAGTACCTAAAATAAATCACACTGACATGCACACTTAGGTGACATTTGCAGGACATTCACAAAACTGTAAGCTTTGTCTCACGTCCTGCAACTGGATAAGGCAGAGTTTGGCGGCTGCCATACCTTGGCTGCCTGATTAGGTCAATGCTAAGTAATATATTTATATTGCAGGAATAAATGAGTTATATTACTACTTGTAACATGTAATTTGTCAGTGTTAATAAAAGACAAAAGCAAGTAAATTAAAGCAATCTGGTTTTTATATGCGTGTCACGCGAGTTCAGCGGCGCTGCAAATGTGTCTGTTGTTTACGATGTAATTTTTCAGCATTGAGTATTGTAGCCAATCACAGGCATTTCTAAATATTAATCAGAGACCGAAAAAAACAGAATAATATAAATAAAAAGCATAAAATAAATAGGCCTACACTAAATATTTTTCACTTAAATAATTAACAAATTAAGATGACAAAACAAAAATACACTGAATCCGTTTGAAGCTTTGAAGAACCGGAATAGTTTTTTCCATCAGACTAAGATTTTTCCGTCAAATAAATATAGCAGAAAACACCCTCTCAGATGGCACTGATGCCCCGGGAATACAGAGACAATGCCTCACTAGAGTGGCCAGCCTCGGGAAGCGCCTTTCGTTTGCTTTCCACCAGTCAAGAGCTTGTACTACTGCTGTATTTTAATACCGCCTAGCATATTTTGCAAGTAACTTCGTTGCCCTATCTGTCGAAATGGTCCCACACAGTAGGCCTACTTCTTTTCCATTGCTTCATTTTGCGAAATATGTCTGTGTAGGCACGTGTGGTTGCACGTGTCAACGCGCCCCGTGAGTTAACAAATATAGCATATTTTTCTTTAACCATGCAGCAAACTAAAAAAAAAAAAAAAACCTTAAAAATGACAAAAAAAAAACCTTTTAAACTGTTTAACTGATAGTATTAATCGGTCAAAATTCTTACTTTTGGTTAATGGTTAAACGTTCAATATAGTCAATATATCCCTAGTAGAAATCGTCTCATTATAGACATCATATAAATAAAAGATTCATTGTACAGTTTAGTCAGATTCATTGATTAAAATAGGAGTTCTCTTTCATCATCTCGTGTTCGAGATCCACCTATGGAAAGGGCATCTGTACCTAACCTCTGCAGAAGCATCCAATTGCACCAAGTCTGGCTTAACAGACAGAAGCGTGTGCCCAATGCCAGGTAAGGGGCCGCCCCTTACCAAAGTGCATAAAGCACCTGCACGCGCTATCTTTCCTCAGTCGTCATTTGCGACCTTTGGAATATTTTACACTCAGCTTGTGGTTTTACGGACTTCCCCATTGTCTATAGGAGGACACATCTTTTGAATCAGCCACCACCGGACGCGTTGGTCCTATCAGACAGGATTAGCTGACCTAATTACTGCAAGCAATCCACGCTCGCACTCTTTATCAGGCTGCCCGCCTCTCTCCTCGCTATTTTCCCCAGTTCTACAGCTGCCCGTCTGTCTGATTACTCATTTATTTTGTCGATGGCTCTAAAACCCACAACAGCTACCCCCGGGGACAAGCAGTCACGTGCCTGCCCGGCCACGTGCGGTGCCCTCATCGCCGCTAGGGATTCCCATCCCTTCTGTGTGGTGTGCATAGGCCTTAAAACATGCTGAAGAAGCTATTGACTTCTCCAGGCTTGTAGCAATTGCCTGGCACTCCCCAAGAAACTCCGGCGTCGCAGACTCAAAGTGACTGCTACACAGAGTGCTGATTTAGGTTTGTCCAACTCTGATGGGGAAAAAGGCGAGCACACGGAGGCCTCCCACGGTGCGGCCTCTTTGAGCTGGGCCAACCAAAGTGACCCGGCTCTTTTTGAGGACGTCTTATCTGTCGAACCCCCTTTTATCGACGAGCCACTCGGCTCAGAGGACGAGGACAATGCTGGCCTTCTCAACAGCTCGGAAGACGAGGATGCCATCCCGTCATCTGTGATACCTCAGACTGCTTTACCCCAATCAGTCCTCTTCGAGGTTTGAGAGTGAGCGGCCAATAATCTCAACATCTAATGGCCGGCCCTACAAAGTGCCTCTGACCATGAGCGGGACGTCTATGATGGGAAACTCCTGGGACCCTTTCCCAGCTCTAGAAAGTAGACCCCCCCTCCCATTGAGTCCTCTACCACCAGGCACCTTAATCATCCTTAAGATGGGCTGCTCGCCCCTCCCAAACCTGTTCTCCCCGGCAAAATGGATCGCTTTTCCGCGTCCATCCACCAGGCCTCTTATAAAGCCTCACCTTGACTGTAAGAGCCCTCAACGTATCCTCACAGCTTTCCGCTTACCAGGCCGAGCTCCTGGTCGACATGGAGGAACAACTGGAGGGCCTCTTCTACAGTCCCTTTATGACTGTAAGTGGCATGTGTTTGAGAGGTGGTGTGAAGAGCACTGGCTGGTATCATATCAGTTCTCAGTTTCTGATATTTTGGTTTTTCTGCAAGACCTTATGGTTGGTGGAAAATCCTTTTCTACCATTAAGATATGTTTAGCTGCTATTGCTGCATATCATGTTGGGTTTGATGACTCTACGATGGGGCAACACCCCTTTATTCGTAGATTTATGAAGGGTGCGCGCCGATCTCTTCCAGTCACTAGAAGAGCGGTTCCAAAGTGGGACCTCTCCATTGTGCTGGAGGCTTTGTCTCAACAGCCTTTTGCGCCTGGGAAACATTCCCCTTAAGCTTCTGTCTTTCAAGACAGCTCTGCTCCTGGCCTTGGTGTCAGCCAAGCATATTGGACAATATGCTCACTGAGGAAAGGTAGCGCTTGTCTGTTAAGCCAGACTTAGTGCAATTGGATGCTTGTGCAGATGTCAGGTACGGATGCCCTTCCCATAGGTGGGTCTCTTCTAGAGATCGACCGATATATCGGTTTCCCGATATTTAAGCATTTTCCCATAATCGGGTAACGGTTTTGGAATATCGGATTCACCGATAAATGGCGCCATCTTGTGGACGTTTTGAGAATTGCGTACAAGCCCGCCATTAAAGCGCTGCGTCTGAGCGGAGATGAGTCAACAACGGTGTTGGTAAAATAACTTGCATCCCTTAATTAATAAACTTTATTTAACATAACAGCCAGTAATGCACAAATGAGATATGCACAAATAAGATAGACTATGTTATGTAGTTTAAACTTGGAACAAAAAATAGAGACAAACTCACGGAGTCACGTAATCCGTCATGTCCCAATAAAGACGTAACTTTACATGAAACAGCCATGAATGAGTGCATGTTGAAAATAAAAGCGCTGAATTTATTTCTCTCTCTGTTGTCTATGCTCATCTCGTGAAGTCGCGTTCAGCCGTTTAACTCACTGGGTTGTTGCTCCAGCATAGTCACCGTATGTAACTTTTAACAAGACCCACTCGTTTCGATTCGATACAAATCACGATACTAAACTCACAGGCGAATCGTTGTCATTTAGGAATGAGATTGGGTGGGTGTTAGAATTGAGATTGAGATCTTTTAAAGATTAATCGTGCAGCTCTACTCAAATCTGGGGAAATTGAGTGCAATCACAGAGCCATTCACAATAAACAAAGCTTATTGGTGACTTAAAGCATGTTATCACTCAACCTCACTGCAAATAGGCTTTCCAACTAATGTAAATCAATATTTACATAGTCTAACCGTATTAAATGTATGCATCTTCAATGTGTATCTACTTTGGATAAGCTTCCCCCATAATAGATGGTGTTAACTGTTAATATAATCATCTTTGTCATTGTTTTCACCACAATAGAGTAAGTGCACTAAAAGACTGTACTGAACTACCGATGACAGTGCTGGACCGGCCAAACCCTTCCTGAACTGTAAACACCAAAGGAAGTCAAAGCAAAGTCCGTCAATATTAATGACCTCTCTCTGGGCATTCCCCAAGATGGCACACACATACTGTATAACCACACACCTTGTTAGGATTGTCTCTCATGCCATTTCAATATGCTGCCACAATTAATTTAGGGGTTAATAAATAAAATAAAATAAAATAAAAACGTTCTAGCTTTTTAAGAAAAGGCACAGTCACTGATCTTTAGTAAACCATTTGGATTTCTTCTTCACCATACATGAGAGCATATATTTATAATTTGTTACACGCATTTTAGCATTGTCATATCTGATAGCAGAAGCAGTATTATCCATCATTTGACAGATCTGACTCACAAACACTCCATCTATCACTCAGTAGCCAGTCCTGTTGTAAAAAATACCAGTATCATAACAAATCCAAGTCCCAAAGAGAATCAACTTTTTTTCTCCAGAGGAGGGAGAGACTACCTTAACTTTGAGTTTGTTTATCACACCTTATGTAATATAGGCAGCAGTCTACTAACAAACAATAAAAAATACTTCTTACTTGTAGATGTCCAATCTTATTATTCAATTCACCATGTCAATATCTTAAAATTAACCAAATAATACTATAGTATAATGCTATAATACTATAATCCTATAAATAATATAGAACATTTTTGCAAGCTTTATATATATATATATTTTTTTTTTTTTTTTTTTTTTTTTTTTGTATTTATAAATTATGTTTAGGTTCAAAATGTCAAGTACTACAGTATTCTTCTTATTTAACTCTTATTTATGTATTTAATATGTATTTCCAGTGAATCGACATTTTTCATTACTATCAAATACTCACCAAAATGCAATCCACCTTTGATTGTACAGTTTTGCTGCAAAAAAAAAGAGAAGATAAATAATCAGCATGACACAAGGGTAACTTAAGAAACATTCATAAAGCTGGCTTTATTAATAAATCAGTGGCATTCAAAACATCTTTCCATCCTCTAACCCGTCGGCCCTGTCCGGCTCAGACCAATATATCCTCAGGAACACATGTGCTTACGCACAAAAAAAAGTATCTTGCTTTAGTGTTCCATCACACTGGAGGTCTATAAATATTCCTGCCAATGAGAATGTTTTGACCATCAGGATGTTTGAGGAACCAGAATGAACCAGTATGGAATCTCTATACAGGTATGGAACAGTAGAGAGGATCCAATTTGCATTCAGAGTAATGTAAAGATACTTTCCTTGTGATGGCTGTAGAATAATTTGAACATTCAAAGGACTCTAGGTACATTCTGGGAACAGTCACAGGTCATTCTGCATTAAAGGTGAGAATTGAAAAAATGACCCCTTGCAAAATGTACACACACATTTCTTAACTAACTAGAAACTTTCTCTTCCATTTTCTTCAACATCACAAGAAATGTCACATCAGGCCACACAGTGGCTGTACAACAAGACTGAGATCCAAAACCAAAGGTTAATTGGCGCAAGGACAACAGAGAATAGGGCACTATGAATGACAAATCAGTGTAATTGTAACTGGTTGTTCGCATGACCTGCAGTTATATATAAAATATATACACACTAGGGGTGTAATGGTTCTTTAAATAAAAAAAAAAAAAAAAAAAAAAAAAAAAAAAAAAAGTTGATGGATACACATTCTGCCTTCCCAATACATTACAACAACAGCGATGATAAAAAAGCGTGGACAAAACAGTCACTCTTGTATGAGAGTGCTGTCTGCTCGAACTTGACCCGTCATTTACGCCGTCATCACCCGGGTGTTGATATCGTGCAAGCGCAGGTGAGACCTGAACAGCACACAATGCTATTTGTGTTAAACTAAACTCAGTTAAGCCTTGCCAATTTAAACATTCAAGAGCAAGACGCGAAAAAAAACTCACGCACGCTTAGAGAAGATTTGTGTGTGTGTTTGTGCACTCATCTTAAGCGTGCAAATATTGAGATTCACACAAAAAAACATGGCAGCATGCCTGTCTTGCAGAGTATCCTAGCAAACATAGTAGGTTATGTCTTAAGTAAAACGTAAACAGTCGATAAAGACGTGTGTTCATGTGTAACAGTATGTACTGATGTGCATTATTTCTTAAAGGGAAAGAAGCCTTTTCCTGCTGTCTGTGTTTTTAATGTTAATCAAACAACAACTGACTAAGAAATCACTCACTGCTCTTGACTGAATAGCTTTTTTAACTTCAATAATGAATCATCTTTATTTAATTTATACAGTGAAGATTATAATATGCAATGTTATTTTATATTTGATTACTTTATTCAATTTCCTGAAAAAAATTGAAAAGCACTGTTTATGCATCTTTGCTCTAATGTATGTATTTGTGCTGTTGCTTGTAGTTTGATTATTTGTTCTTATTTTGTTTATTTTTATTTGACAAATGTCCTAATTTCCCTAAACATAGCACATAGCGAACCGTACCGAAACCCTAAAACCGTGATATAAACCGAACCGTGAGTAATTTGAACCGTTGCACCCCTAATACACACACAGTGCAAAACAACAAATATATATATAAAAAAAAAAAATTGTACATACTGTATGTACCTATAATGGTACAAAACCTATTTTTAATGCTTTTATAACAATAATTTATAACATTAAAATGTTAAAGGTGCACTATGTAACTTTTCCGTCTGCTAGAGGTTGCCTATTCAAAACAAAGGCGTAGCTTGATGACGCCAAGTTTGAGCACAGAATCTTGGGACATGTGGTCTTCACCTCACAGTCGGTTGAAAAGAATCGGGATAGGACTCGGGCAGAAATCATGTTCATGGATGCGATTATTAACGTTACTGTAGTATGAAGCAGAGCAGGACCGAGTGTTGTGGGAGCTGAGCAAGGCCGCTGGAGCGATTGTTAAGAAGATGAACGCAACACACGCCTCGCGAGCAGCGGGACTTTTATTATGTCACAGTCGCTGGCGCCATTTCTGCTTTTCCGGTCATGAGTATGTGGTAACGCAGCTCTGTTTATCATATTAGATACATTTGAGTGTGTTGAACAAACCGAGGGTAATGCGGATATGACACCATTGACTGGCGACTCCCTCACCCCTGCTCAGACGTCCCGGTTCCTTGGTTAAAATTGCAATTTTCTCACAATTTACAAATAGTTGGAAACATTTTGGATATTGTAAGTATTCACAAAATATATAACACTGGCCTAGTGGTTTTTGGATATTTTACTGCAAAAATCCTACATAGTGCACCTTTAATAAAAACAGTAATAGTAAAAATATATAAACAAAAATGCTTGGTTTGGTATTAATTACCTGCTGAAACATATTTATCATTTATATGGACTTATTAGGGTTGTCAAAAGTACCGGTACTTAAGTACCAAGTCGATACTTAAATTTAAAAAAAGTAAAGATACCAGCTTTTCTGAAGCACTGGTAATACCGAGAACCGGGTCAATTCGGTACCTGCTGATAGGCGGCTACTTTCAAACACTCCTGTGCATACTTGTGTAAGCGCTCTGTGAAGAGTGTCAAAGGTTTCTATTTATTATATCACAGTCATGTTTGTTGAGCATATGAGCACAATCCGCAAAGCCGATCAGAGTCCTTCAAACTAGTCAGAATCACTCAAGCAGACGTCACAGTTTCGTCACTGCAGTTGCACGCACATTGTGGTGACAGAAAAAACAGTGGTAACAAGTGGAGAAAAACAGGCGAGATGCACCTTTGGCTGTCAAAATTGGAATGTAAAAAAAAAAAAAAAAGAGATGGTCTTCATTTTTACAGAATACCGTTGTCGAAGACACCCTTTGAAGCTAAGTCCATGCGTTTATGGTTGCAAGCCATTAAACGAACAGGCTGGATCGATGAAACCTGTGACGATTTCCCTACTATTAACGCATGAATTTGTAAACAATAGATCTACATAATATTCACATATGCAGTTCATAGGAGGCATAATATATTAGCCCGTACAGTTACAGCATGAAATAATATTTAAACCTATAACATTTTACACATAACATTTAAACCTATAACATTATCATAATCTCAACATAATCTCACAATTCTGACTTTTTTCCTAGCAATTGCAAATTTATATATTCCAGTTCAGGCTTAATAACTCGCAACTGTGAGTTTATTATGGCTGGGTTTTGACACAAATTTCACAATTCGATTCGATTTCGATTCACAAGCTTGCAATTCGATTTGATTCCGATTCGATTCAATATCGATTATTTTGGATATATCAGGTACAATATAGGCTGGACCAGAATATTCGAATATTCGGATATTCGTTCGGTGGGTTGGTATTCGATTTTCACTTTTGGGATTCGAATATAGTTTGGTTTTTTTGCACACCTGGCATCCCTCTCGAAACGGTTCTCATTCGCGCTTGAATATGTCTACATTATAAAATCTGGCGAAATACAATACTCTTAAGTTGAGCTTCCATAAGAATGTACTGAAAACGCGCGAGAATGGACACGCACCGTGAATGACAGTGTGGCCGTGAATGCATGTTCACTGTGCGCGGCCGTGAATGAATGACAGTGCGGCTGAATTATCAATTCCCGTTATTATCAATCTAAATGAATCTACTGCGAAATATAGGAGCGTGTTAAAACTCAAACGTGAGATTTTACTGGGACGTAACAGACCTGTGTGTTTTGTATCACTAATGCAGTGTCCGTTCTCGGAGCATACAGTGGGGAGAACAAGAACATTTGATACACTGCCGATTTTGCAGGTTTTCCTACTTACAAAGCATGTAGAGGTCTGTAATTTTTATCATAGGTACACTTCAACTGTGAGAGACGGAATCTAAAACAAAAATCCAGAAAAATCACATTGTATGATTTTTAAATAATTAATTTTATTGCATGACATAAGTATTTGATCAACTACCAACCAGTAAGAATTCCGGCTCTCACAGACCTGTTAGTTTTTCTTTAAGAAGCCCTCCTGTTCTCCACTCATTACCTGTATTAACTGCACCTGTTTGAACTCGTTACCTGTATAAAAGACACCTGTCCACACACTCAATCAAACAGACTCCAACCTCTCCACAATGGCCAAGACCAGAGAGCTGTGTAAGGACATCAGGGATAAAATTGTAGACCTGCACAAGGCTGGGATGGGCTACAGGACAATAGGCAAGCAGCTTGGTGAGAAGGCAACAACTGTTGGCGCAATTATTAGAAAATGGAAGAAGTTCAAGATGACGGTCAATCTCCCTCGGTCTGGGGCACCATGCAAGATCTCACCTCGTGGGGCATCAATGATCATGAGGAAGGTGAGGGATCAGCCCAGAACTACACGGCAGGACCTGGTCAATGACCTGAAGAGAGCTGGGACCACAGTCTCAAAGAAAACCATTAGTAACACACTACGCCGTCATGGATTAAAATCCTGCAGCGCACGCGAGGTCCCCCTGCTCAAGCCAGCGCATGTCCAGGCCCGTCTGAAGTTTGCCAATGACCATCTGGATGATCCAGAGGAGGAATGGGAGAAGGTCATGTGGTCTGATGAGACAAAAATAGAGCTTTTTGGTCTAAACTCCACTCGCCGTGTTTGGAGGAAGAAGAAGGATGAGTACAACCCCAAGAACACCATCCCAACCGTGAAGCATGGAGGTGAAAACATCATTCTTTGGGGATGCTTTTCTGCAAAGGGGACAGGACGACTGCACCGTATTGAGGGGAGGATGGATGGGGCCATGTATCGCGAGATCTTGGCCAACAACCTCCTTCCCTCAGTAAGAGCATTGAAGATGGGTCGTGGCTGGGTCTTCCAGCATGACAACGACCCGAAACACACAGCCAGGGCAACTAAGGAGTGGCTCCATAAGAAGCATCTCAAGGTCCTGGAGTGGCCTAGCCAGTCTCCAGACCTGAACCCAACAGAAAATCTTTGGAGGGAGCTGAAAGTCCGTATTGCCCAGCGACAGCCCCGAAACCTAAAGGATCTGGAGAAGGTCTGTATGGAGGAGTGTGCCAAAATCCCTGCTGCAGTGTGTGCAAACCTGGTCAAGAACTACAGGAAACGTATGATCTCTGTAATTGCAAACAAAGGTTTCTGTACCAAATATTAAGTTCTGCTTTTCTGATGTATCAAATACTTATGTCATGCAATAAAATGCAAATTAATTACTTAAAAATCATACAATGTGATTTTCTGGATTTTTGTTTTAGATTCCGTCACTCACAGTTGAAGTGTACCTATGATCAAAATTACAGGCTTCTACATGCTTTGTAAGTGGGCAAACCTGCAAAATCGGCAGTGTATCAAATACTTGTTCTCCCCACTGTATTTAGCAAATTGCTCCTCTCTAGAGTTAATTTTTCTAGCTCACTAACGAGTTTATGGACGCTGGATATGGTTTTTCTGAGGTAAATGTGACGTCACATGACATTGTTTACAGGCTGTTTTACTGACGTCTTTCCGCGGTTGAAACACTGATTGAGCGATTCCATGTGACATGATACGGATTTCGGTAAGATTTAGCCTACTCTATCTTTTAACACACTTTCAGATGCTCATTCATGTTTATTTCGCGCTGTAACTGGTATTAAGGCGGAAGAAAAGATCAGTTCATGTGAGCTCCGCGCTGCCGCTTCTCTTGAACTGAACTGAGCTGCGCCAGAGCGACCTCACGCCACAGCGCCAAAACGGTATTTATGTTTTTGAATTTCATAATAAAATGGACGTAATTTAAAATCTGAGACTTTGTTTCATATCAATAGTAACAAAGCACAAAGATTATTGTGATTTATTGGATGGGCTACAATGTTCCATTCATTCATCAACTGAAAACAGGATAGACTAATCGATTCTTGGGATTTAAGAATCGATATCGGTTCGTAAAAATGAGAATCGATTAAAATTGAGAAATCGATATTTTTTACCCAGCCCTAGAGTTTATGTCACAATTCTGAGGGAAAAAGGGCAGAATATCAAGTTTACTTTCTTATCAGAATTGTATATAAACTTGGAATTGCCTTTTTATACTTTTACTCTGTGGCTTCCATAGACTGCTACTACAGAACTATCACGCTCCGGCTTTTGCGGCAGGAGCGAGACAAAGCGTGAAAGTTTTGGGCGGGAGCAGGATAAAATCTATCATATTTTTTGAGGAACGGTACATAATCTTGTGGGAATGGGACTGAAAAATCCATCCTTCGCAGACCCAAATTTTCGGCCCAAATTTCTCTGGCACTGGCCCCGAGCCATCAGGCCATCCTTACTGTCAAGCGCTGATTTTCTAATCACCAAAGCTACACCACACACAATGGCTTTTAATTATAGGACATCCAATCAGGCTGCGTGCTGTTCCAACATTCTGACTTTTAAATCCCATATAAAACCTTTCAGGCTTATGCCACAGGCCAAAGCCAAATAGCATGTGTGTTCTTAGAGAGTCAGTCATATGACTGTCCCTATGAGCGAGTGAGAGGTCAGGGAACTAATGAACTGTTACTAGGCGAGTTGTCGTTTGCTTTCATGTGGCTTCAGGCCAGGTAAAACTCATTAAACTGTTTCTAGGTAGTCTTGAAGCAGGTATAGGATTGCACTGCTGGGGTCAAGGCAGGCTGTAAAAACAGGATTTCCTGTTAATGTCACTTCCTGTGGCAACACAGGTTATTATGGACTGTTTCAAGCAGACATCTGATTGAGACTTACTTAAGCTAAACATGATGCAATCATCAACAGCAAAGTTTAACACTATTAGCCCAGTGTTCACATGATACACAGATAAAGGGCCCTAATTTAGAGAGCAGTACATCTTAAGTGCACTGCAATGCTATACATGTCATACGAGGCCCATTCATAAGAAGTTGGTAGTGTAAATGAACTGCAAAACATTAGAAGACAATATAAATATACTATTTGTGTCCTGCTTTATGCTGCGTAGTAATTCTTTATATATGTAAGCTCCTATGGTTTACACAATGCGGAAAACGGGGACGGAATTGCTATTCCAGTCAATAAAACGTAATTTACTGTATAACATGAATTGTCACAGAATTTTGCTAATTTTGGATTAATAAATCTAGTTTAGGGCTGTACAATTCATTTAAATGGTGGACTAGTGTCTGTGATTATTAAACCGTAAAAGACTGAGAGACAAAACATTATGGCCACCTGCCTAATATTCTGATGGTCATCTGTGTGCCATCAAAGAGCTCCAACCTGCCGAGGCGTGGACTACAAGACCCCTGATAGTATCCTGTGGTATCTGGCACAAAGACATTAGCAGTAGATCCTTCAAGTCCTGTAAGTTACGAGGTGGGGCCTCCATGGATCGGAATTCCCAGCACATCCCACAGATGCTCAATTGGATCCCACAAGCCTTGCTGTTTCAGAGATACTCTGACCCAGCCGCCTGGCCATAACAATTTGACCCTTGTTAGAGTCTCTCGGGTCTTGTCTCCTGCCCATTTCTGCTGCATCAAACACATTGACTACAAGAGCTGACTGTTCACTATTAATCATCTAATCTACTCAGAACTTGTCTACTACTCAAGCATGCCATCTCACTATATGAGGACACTCAACATGAGAGTTTACATACTACATTTAATTTGGTAAAAGAAATTATTGCCAAATATGAACAGAAACTCAAAGATTTTCACAACAAACCATCAAAAAAAAAAAGTTTAGTTTAACTTGAAGAAACCGGCAGAAATATATTAATATTGTAAAGTAAAATTTACATCTCAAAGTAATAATAATAAATGTAATAATAATAATAGAAATAATAATAATAATTTATTAACAATTCTGTTGTGCATGATTAATTTGACGAAAATGCAATGTTTTGTTGTAAACCTTCACTGTCTTTCCCACATCCATGGGAGTTACAGTGTAGAGAAGCCCCAAAAAGGCTTAACAACCGGACTGTTTCTTGCTCAAAGTGAAGCACGGGGGTGGATCAGTGATGGTTTGGGCTGCAATATCATGGCATTCCCTACTGTGCTTGATGGGCATGTCACTGCCAAGAACTACTGAAGCATTCTGAAGGACCATGTGCAGCTAATGGTTCAAACATTGTACCCTGAAGGAGGTGCCGTGTATCAGCATGATAACGCACCAATAGACACAGCAAGACTTGTGACAGAATGGTTTGATGAACATGAAAGTGAAGTTGATCATCTCCCATGGCCTGCACGGTCACCAGATCTAAATATTTTTGAGCCACTTTGGGGTATTTTGGAGGAGCAAGTCAGAAAATGTTTTCCTCCATTAGCATAACATAGTGACCTGGCCACTGTTTTGCAGAGGAATGGCTCAAAATCAAAATCCCTCTGGCCACTGTGCTGGACTTGAATCTGTCATTTCCAAGATATATTCATGCTGTATTGGCCACAGAAGGAGGCTGTATACCATACTAATAAATAATTGTGGTCTAAAACCAGGTGTCAGGTATCAGTTTCATTCATTTTATATACAGTATTTATATATACACAAACACACACATATATATATATATATATACACACAAACACACACATATATATATATATATATATATATATATACACACACACTCACCTAAAGGATTATTAGGAACACCATACTAATACTGTGTTTGACCCCCTTTCGCCTTCAGAACTGCCTTAATTCTACGTGGCATTGATTCAACAAGGTGCTGAAAGCATTCTTTAGAAATGTTGGCCCATATTGATAGGATAGCATCTTGCAGTTGATGGAGATTTGTGGGATGCACATCCAGGGCACGAAGCTCCCGTTCCACCACATCCCAAAGATGCTCTATTGGGTTGAGATCTGGTGACTGTGGGGGTCATTTTAGTACAGTGAACTCATTGTCATGTTCAAGAAACCAATTTGAAATGATTCGAGCTTTGTGACATGGTGCATTATCCTGCTGGAAGTAGCCATCAGAGGATGGGTACATGGTGGTCATAAAGGGATGGACATGGTCAGAAACAATGCTCGGGTAGGCCGTGGCATTTAAACGATGCCCAATTGGCACTAAGGGGCCTAAAGTGTGCCAAGAAAACATCCCCCACACCATTACACCACCACCACCAGCCTGCACAGTGGTAACAAGGCATGATGGATCCATGTTCTCATTCTGTTTACGCCAAATTCTGACTCTACCATCTGAATGTCTCAACAGAAATCGAGACTCATCAGACCAGGCAACATTTTTCCAGTCTTCAACTGTCCAATTTTGGTGAGCTCGTGCAAATTGTAGCCTCTTTTTCCTATTTGTAGTGGAGATGAGTGGTACCCGGTGGGGTCTTCTGCTGTTGTAGCCCATCCGCCTCAAGGTTGTGCGTGTTGTGGCTTCACAAATGCTTTGCTGCATACCTCGGTTGTAACGAGTGGTTATTTCAGTCAAAGTTGCTCTTCTATCAGCTTGACTCAGTCGGCCCATTCTCCTCTGACCTCTAGCATCAACAAGGCATTTTCGCCCACAGGACTGCCGCATACTGGATGTTTTTCCCTTTTCACACCATTCTTTGTAAACTCTAGAAATGGTTGTGCGTGAAAATCCCAGTAACTGAGCAGATTGTGAAATACTCAGACCGGCCCGTCTGGCACCAACAACCATGCCACGCTCAAAATTGCTTAAATCACCTTTCTTTCCCATTCTGACATTCAGTTTGGAGTTCAGGAGATTGTCTTGACCAGGACCACACCCCTAAATGCATTGAAGCAACTGCCATGTGATTGGTTGATTAGATAATTGCATTAATGAGAAATTGAACAGGTGTTCCTAATAATCCTTTAGGTGAGTGTATATATATATCAATAGACATTTAAGGTTTGTTTTTCCTGTAAACAGTGGCCTGATTTAAGCCACACTTTTATCCTGTCGGTCACTGCCCCTCCCCCTAAGATCCCCTCCTCCAGCTGGCCGCATGTGCTCTGATCATAACAGGAACGTAAACAACCGCCTGAGAGACAGAGAGAGAGAGAGACAGATAGGCAGAGCGAGGGAGAGAAACGGAGATTGGGGGAGGAGGTGAAGGGTCACTGTGTCACTGGTTGGAAAGGAAAGCATGGACATCTCTATCTTTTACTCTCAATAAGGTTGTCCTGGGAAGAGGGCAGAGGCCTGTGAGCTTCACGGCTAATTCCACATGAACAGAGTGCTGAGCTGACTGAGAGCAGCCAGACATCACAACAGAGAATAACACTACTGCTAGTCAGAATGACCTACATGTGTGATATTTGTGTGTCAGTGTGTGTGTCAGTGTGTGTGTGCAAGAGAGATTGGGGATGAAAAATCTCTCTCTCTGTCTCTCTCTCACCAACAGACAGAAAACTGCACTGAACCTGATGAACTCAGCTACTACTGACTGTGCTGCATCTCATAACCTCCTGGGTGCACTAAAGGCCCAAAATACACATCATCTCGTTCTTTAATTTCAATTGATGTCAATCTAAACAAAATCAGGCCAAAACAAAGTTCGTTTTGAGTTTGTTTTAGGAGTTTAAAAAAGCTTGTCAAAGCAAACTTTCCAGAAATGACTGGGTTGCACTTTTATTTGAAAGCAACACTGACACTGTTTTTTCATGTTTAATACTGTAAAGCTGCTTGCTTTAAAGCAATCTATTGTATAAAGTGCTATAGGGTACAATGGTGCTAAAGGCACACCTTAAGAAAAATGTGCTTTTCATTACTCCCATAGTGTATGACTGCAGAAAATATATATGTTTGTATTGAACGTTGATGGAACAACAGATTTTGTGTGAAGAAAAAAAAAAAAGATAAAAAGCGGTTTATTTTGTTTAAAAAGGTTCACCAGCATGGGGCAAAAGGCAATAGTTGTTCAAAACAACCACTTTAGCAAAGTTTGTCAATTTTAATGACAGTATATTTATTGAAGAAAAATGAATTCTTTTATTTCAAAAATATATGTAAAATATATATAAAAAAATGTAAAGATTCTGAAAATATTGAAGGAGATCCCATAATTAATGAATATAGCTCTACAGTAGTAACAATACATTTAATTTTATTATATGATTTTATTAATATCATATTTTTAAATATGATGGTTTCATTATAAATATGGTGATTATCTCTAAGGTGGACACCCAACTTAATATGATATTTACCATCTGAATCTAACCATGTCATGTCAACAAATGGAAAAGTCAGCTAACTATTTATCATCATGTTAATTATGGTGCCTTTCACCCAAACAGCAGGGGCTGTTATTTAAAAACTGTCACTTAAATTACCTTGAACAAAACTGAAAATCATTAAGACCCTTTTCTCAAAATACATTCAATAATTTTAGCGATTCTCATTTGCTACTTAAATCTACAACATTTTTAAAAACATTAAAAAAAATATTACATCAAATTAGGGCAGAATAAACTTTGCGCTGCTGCACGCGATCGTGGCAAGGATCAGCCAAATTTCCACGTGCATCTTGAAAAGCGGTTATCTAGTGGTTTAGAAGAAAATAAAATCAAAAGCGCCTTTTACCCCGGTGCGCCTTTAGCCCTGTTGTACCCTATAATAAATGTGACATGACTTGACTGGAGTGCCAAATTGCAGGGCTTGTGCAAACACATGCATATTGCTATGATCAGATGCTTTCTTAACTGCTATATTCTCACCACTGTCATTTTTGTTGTGTTTATTTTGTTATTAAGAGGAAAACGCTCAGCACATATTTCTAAACGCGATCCCAGCAGCATGGGCAGTGCCGGGGTGTTTGCTAACATATGCCACCGCAAAGGTATTTCTAACTTGTTTTTACCCCAAAGCAAAGAACCTAGCCCCTTATTTACACTGTACAGGTCTGCGGCGCATTACGACTCTGACACCGGAGACTGGTGCCACAGAACGTTTCAGAAGCTTCTCTCCACGCTGCTTCGCTAAAGATAGGTGCCTAGTCTATTTTTGATGGACGCCGCATCCAAGCCACACAGTTAATACAAAATAAAAGTCAAAAATAAAATAAAAGCCCTCCTGCTCACAGGCACTGTATGTGAAATATAGATACAAGATAATTAAGGATGTATTTTAAACGACAAAAACACAGCTACAAATCTTTTATCCTTGTCGTTCATAACTGGTCTTTTAAGTGTATTAAAAGCCTACTTTGTCTGTAGGCTACAGCACAACAACGTAGGACATATCAACAAACACAACCAGACAAAACAACCATTTAGACAAGTTACCCATGGTACCCCCAAAATCAAGAAAAAACACGAAAAATCAAGAAAAACAAAGTCAGACATGTAAAGCTTGTGGTCTCGTGAGTCCAGTTGCTTCACTTCTGAAATGCTCCTGGTGTGAGATGGCATCGCGTGGAGGATGGAACAAAACGTCGTCTGAGCAGTAATGCGCCGCAGACATGTGCGGTGTAAGTATATCGGGGCCTTTACACACACACTTAATCAAGCCATCAACGCTGAGCACAGTTATATCTATAATACAGGTATATTATAATTAGATTAAATGTACACCACTGCTATCACATCTACAATTTTACTTTTTTTTTTTCAAAGCATGACTTCATTTTAAACACATCCAAATATTTGAAGCACAAATGAGTATCACAGGCAGCATACTAAAGCTAGGTGTACTCACACTAGGCACGGTTGCCTTGTACCGTGCCCGAGCGCGATTGTCCCCCCTCGCCTTAACGAACCGCGCCCGGGCACGGAATGGAGCACTCACACTAGTC
Organism: Coreius guichenoti; assembly: GCA_039654105.1. Lineage (NCBI taxonomy): Eukaryota > Metazoa > Chordata > Actinopteri > Cypriniformes > Gobionidae > Coreius > Coreius guichenoti. Next base: position 33,772,554 of record CM077168.1, read on the forward strand.
AACCGAACCAGACTTTGGGGGTCAAACGCGCCCGGGCACGGTTCAGAGCGCCTAGTGTGAGTACACCCTTAGAGAGCTGCTAATAGCAAAAAACTGTATGGCCGGCTTCAGTCCAGCTGCTCTAGAAGAACGGTCAGATTCCCAGACTGCTGTAAGCAGAGGGGTGATCTAAGGTTTCAAAAACATGCCTAGTAAACCATTGATATCTTAGAGTCTGTTCACAATTGCAGTTTGGTTCTCTTCATTCTTTTGGTCCAGAGACCAAAAAACAAAATGATACATTTTATCCTGGTTTGCTTGGCATTCACACTGTCAATTTTAACAACAAACCTAAACATGAGATATTCAACGGAACTTACTGAACATCCAAAACAACGTGTGCTCGTTCTGACGCCTGTACTAAACTGTAACGAGCAACATCGCTCCTACGGTGAGAAAAACCAGATACGCTTAAGCATTCTGTACTTTTTAGGGCCGCATCTTGTGACATCATGTCCTGTTTTTGGTTTGTTTAGATGTCTTTGGTTCTTGTTGATTTGGTGCTCAAGAAACATTTATTATTATTGAAAACAGTTATCTTTTTTTATGAAAACCGCAATACAATTTTGGTCAGGATTCTTTGAATATAATGTTCATAAGAACAGCATTTATTTGAAATAAGACATATTTTGTAACATTAAATGTCTTTACTGTCACATTTGATCAATTAGGACATCCTAGATTAAAAAAAAATACTAATTTCTTTAAAAAAAAAAAACAGAAAAAAAACAGTATTGTATTTATATGTGTATGACACTACTGTGTGTATACTTGTGTTTTGGGGGACAAGAAATATAATCAAAATGCATTTTTCTTTTACAACTTTTCATCTGTGTGCAAGTATAAAATGACATGCAAACCAAAACCTCACACCTTGTAAGTAAATCGGAGAAAGTCAGAGAGGAAATGCTATGATACACAACTAATTTTCTGAATGTCTTCTCAAACAGGACAACTGTAACCTTCATTGGGACTAAGAGTATTTTGCAGACCTAATAGAATGTTTATGCAGCAAATCCACAGACATAGATCCTTCCATTGTTTGAGCAATGAGCATCGGTCTAAATGTAGGCTAAACCAAAACAGAATCATCTAACAGCAGCAAAGCAGCAGTTGCAAGCTGTTCTCAGAGACTGCAGCTTGGCAAAAACAGCTAGGCTTTTTGCCAGCGGTGCTATGGCTCATTTTCATTTCTCTTTGAAGGTGATTACCACCATTGTGTTTAGATCTCTTCCCCTCCTGTGAAAGATTCACACACACTGATGTGCATGTACATAATCACAGTATTACACTGAAAGTACAGCTCATTCTTAAACAACCCCCTCTGCTGGTCTGTTGGCAAAAAAAAAAAATCCTTACCAGGTGAGATTCTAGAGATTTGTCTGCTACTTCTTTTCAGTTAATAGGCAGTATTTATGCATCAATAATCTCCATCATCAATGTATAAATTACAAGATATTCCCATTAGTGACAAACTAGTTACTACTGGTAAATCACAATCTCTTTTCCACAAGGTTCGCTAGCACCAGTGCCAAATACCCTGTTCTTTTCCACAGGGACAGTACCATGTGCCAACCAGCATGCCAAATGCAGCTCAGGGGTATCAGCTATCACATCGACACGACAGGCCTAACCTTTAGAGCTCTGCTCAGAGTGAAGGGCAAGGAGCACCGGCTGAGACGGTCCACTCATCATACGGATGCCTGAGTAAATGGCCAATCCATTTAATAGTACTTAGAGCTATAATGAACAGCAGAATTTGATTGCGAATGACACCCAGCTTCAAGTTAAACTTCAGTCAAATTTACAACAGAAAGTAGTACGACAACTTTAATAAAAAAAAAACAAAACTGGTGATTATCAAATCCACGGTTAGACAAATCACATTGAATGAATTAATTCACTGCTAAAAGGTCAACCTATAGAGAGAAATGGGTAAAAAAAAAATTTTTCCATCTCTAAATGCTCGGAAACTAAACTGATATTTTATAGTATTTTTGTGTGCATTTGGTTGTTATTATTTTATTAAAATTAAATTAATTGGTAAAATAACTGTTAGTTATGTCCAAAATAACTGCATTAATCTATTCTGAATCCACTGATAACAACAGTCGAGCCACTAAGTGCGACTATATTCAAACAAAACTGCATTCAAAAAGAAGTAAACACTGTTACTTAATGATTGGATTAATTGCTATTTGTCCTCCTAAACCAGTCTGCTTAAAGATTCCCAGGAAATGACAAGTAAGGTCATAATATCCGTTAAATTTCCGGGTTTTTTTTTATAGTTGCTTATGAGTACTATATATAGATATAGAATTATAGACACATACATACATAGCTGACAAAACATTACAGAAAATTATTTTCTATAGAAATGGCCATGACTCCAATCTCACACCAAAATACTCTGCAGAAACACCAATATTACATATTTTTGCACTGGGTGGTGGTGAGGGGGATGGAAGCTGCAAAATAATCCTGTCAGCGATTTTTTATTTATTTATTTATTTTTTAATTTTCGCTGCCACAAGCAATGTCCATCAACAATGATCAATTCTAGGTAAAACTACTAACCTAAGACAGGACTGGATTGAGTGACCATGCACACAGAAGCTATACATTGTCCTCACAAATATACTGAGTAATACAAATGCATGTAGAACGCATGCGCTGCTACGCTATAAACATCATGAGCCATGGCTGCATGTTTCACGATGTCTTCATCTTTAATAACAGTAACTAAGCGCGTAGCCAGTGAATGAATACACATTTTGGATCACCGCAACACAAACTAGAATGCGAAGAATACAATAGGTCTGTCGGATGCAGTGGTGCATACAAGGACAGCATGTCTATGATGCACACTGGCCGTTTAAATGCGCGCGGCTGTACCCGGCTGCTGCTGCACGCGAGTTGTTTACCATCACTAGCGCGCCCACTAAATCTGTTAAGAGCGCGTGGTCGCGGGAAATCTTTCGCCCACTTCAAGACACAGACATTTCACTTTCTGCACTTTCACAAGACGACAAAAAAAGCTCTTAGCCGATAAATAACGACTACACTGTCCAAGACAGGCAATACGAGTAACCAACCTCAGATTTTTTTTTAAATTTAAACATCTACTCAGTTCAAAACAAACAACTTTGATAAGTTCACTTATCGTTATCATAATAAGGAAAGAAACGGTGAGATTAGTTCTACACAGAGTTACTGTAGCCATGACTCACTGTCAAGTGGAAACGAGGGACCATCTAGAATAGAGCTAATTAGGATGGAGAGCCTTCGATCCCATTAACCCCCACATATCCAGCAGCAGCACTCACTTACTGGCCATTTCAGACAGACTTACCAGATTGAGTTCTTTATTTTTAGCTGCAACGCATTCGCCTCATGTCCTTGCAATCCTTGAACCGCGGACGGTAAAGGTCCTACCCCGGGACCAGACTGCTGCTGGTCATCAGCCATCACGATGCGACTCTGTTGAGACGAGGATGTGGATCTAACAAGTAGGCCTTAACCTGAACCTGGAGAATGCAGCTTTCCTCCGTAAAAAGTACATCACGATCACCGCCTGTTCATTTCACTGACAAATCGGACTCGGCTTCAATAGACCACGTTGGTAATTCATGGTTTGTGGTTGCAGTTGAGGTCACTATCTCTGCGCGTGCACCAGGAGCAAGGAAACACTTCGAGCTGCAGCAGGTTCAGAGTCAGACACTACCTACCTAGTAGCTCACTGGCGACCACTGGGGAAGCTGCTGCTGGGACCGCGCATGCGCATGCGCACTGCGCCACCAGCGGAAACCCACACGAGGGTGCTGCAGCGAGTTCATCTAGTTCAGTAGCATAATCACTCATGTTCTTCTGAAGCATAACTGGCTGTCAGTAAGGATTGATAATATCCCTCTCATTGTTTTACAAGATTCCCATCATATTCGATTGTTTGTCTCTTTATCACTCACATAAAGAATTCACCCTGGAGGTTGTGTTGGAATTTCCTGTCATGTAATGCAATAAATAAATGAATACAACAACAAATGATCTGAAATACACATTATACTTCTTTTATATTTTATTTATTGCCAAGTAAATTACGTAGGCGTTGAACGATTACATTTGTATTTTAAAAAATAATGGGGGTTAAAAGAATCAACAGTGTGTATACATAAAATCGCCTTTTGAACGCCATATGACATATAAATGTCCTTAAATAATTAAAATTAAATGACTCGGATGAAATGGGAAGGTAGACACCGTTGCTTAGCAACGGCGTCTCGCCACTAACAAAAATGGCAGACCGCACACCCAGACCCGCGCTACCTCCTGTAAGTCTAACGAAATAAAACTCTCTAATCCTCTTTTCGAGTTATGCTGTATTAATTACAGTTTTACCTAAAGTACTCTGTTGTGTATTGAATAAAATAATCTACGTTAAATACCAATATTGGCAGTTCTTTTACTACTCGGTTGCAAATGATCAGACATGAAAATGAATGTCTGTTACCTGACAGAGCAATAGCCGTCTTAAATGAAGAAAAGCCGTAAGAAGTAAGAAAGAAAGTAGTATTTTCAGGGCGGAGAAAGATTAATAATTGCAATAATAGTGATACTTTATTTCTACTCAGTTAAAAAAGCCTCAAACGTCTTACTCGGAAAGGCCTTCCAGACCCAGACCTCAGAGCAGGTCTTCATCTGCTCCTTCAAAGAAACCACCGCAAATGGACCTCTTAGCCAAAGAAGAGGAATACAAGTATTTATGGTTTTATTACTTAAATGCACATTCGTTTTAATACGCTGCTTTGTATGTAGCTTATACCCAGTGACTGCATAACAGGTGCCATAAATAATTTGGATTAGAACATGGTGTCTTATATATCTAACTGCTTGCAACTCTGATACTCCTCAGACGTCTCAATGCAGAACTAGAAGCAAAAACAGCAGAACTTGTTCGGGAAGCAGAGAAAGTTATGGTAAGAGTAGACAAAAGTATGAATGTGAAAAACAGCAAATGATTTTGATAAGAAATCTTTGAAAGATCTGAGAGATTATGGTCTGTACTTTTAACGTGTGTGCATAGCTTATAGTAGCCTATGTCATATGTATGCTTTTGCAACAAACCCAATCATTGACACTATGTTTTCTTTAATTGTGGTTTTCAGAGGGATCAAAATGAGGTGCTCTTCAAACCAATCTCCTCCCATCTCTCCATTGATACTGACCGTGATTTTGAGGATTCTAGGTAACAGCTCTCACAATTTGACATGAGCATAAGCAACATCATTTAATGTTTGCGAGCATAACATTTTGTTTGTCTTAGGACGGTGAGTATAAAAAAAGAAACAACGTCTAAGCAGCCCACTACGGTACAACAAAACTATCATATGAATCAGTGCAAATGTGGATTAGATACAAGACCCCATTACTTACAGGAACCCATTTCTGTTGTGTTATGTAGATCATAAAAAACAAGAACTTCTCTGAAAAATCTTCAAAGCCAGGCAAGCCAGGCTCAGGAAATAGAAAAAATGCTCAGTAAGTGTATTCTCAAAGTTTTTATTATTATAAAATAATTATAAAAACATTTATTGTATATAATGAAATGCTATAAATCTGAATGATTTTTGGTCTATGGGGTAATGTCAACAGAAAAGCAACACACACTGTGGTTGATGATGTTGCTATTCCTGAAGACTTTGGGGATTTTTCACTTGCTAAGACAATTAGCATAATCGAGAACAGGGTTAGTGATGATCTCACTGAAGAACACTTGCAGGATGACATCATGCCCAGTGTTGGAGATGAGATGGGCGCAGGTTGGTTAAAAAGACCAAATATGTTCAAATATTGAACTTGTTGTGCTGTAATACTATTTGCATTATGACTTATACATTCATTTTATTCTTACAGAGGCTCAGATCAGATTTTTGAAGGCTAAACTTCGAGTAATGCAGGAAGAATTAAACAGACTCTCATATGAATGCAACAAGAAGGTAAGCAGTTAGAGATGTGTTCAAGGTGGATTAATCTATTCAGTCAGGTCAAGTTACTCTTGCTCAAAATCCCTTTTGTGTCTTGAAGGATGACGAAAACAGCATTTTAAGTAGCAAACTGAAGGACGTGGAGGAGGAAAGGGCAAGATTGCAGAGGACTACAAATGTCCAACAGACTCAGGTTGAGAAGCAAAGAGCTTTAGCTGAAGAATCCAGTCGGAAGTGTGAAGGTCTGCAACAGCAAGTGGCAGCACTGCAAAAGGTACTTGAATTGTTGGCAAAATATTATTCAAAATTCTTCCCACAATCTACTGAAACTTATTGAAGTGACAGAAAAATGTTCTGCATCAACTAAGTATCAATCTTTTTTTAACCTCACTAAAACCCCAATTCCTATAGGAGATGTATAACATTATATGCCATAATTCCTGTTAATCAGAGCTGTGCCAGGATCCAGAGCCGTGGAATCCTTGGCATGGGCCCTTTAACCTGATTCGTCCTCTATGTGTAAATTGAGACTATGCCACAGCTGCTCAGAGTGCAGAGCACACTGCACTTGGGCTTCTGGGACAGATATCTTTGGAACTCACTCTTTCCCTTATGATAGGGACATGGAAACTGAATGATGGTAGAGAATAACAGTATAACTAGATAGAAATTCCTATAAGAATGGGACATATCGCTTAAAAAAACACCTATTCACTGCTATCTTACTTTAGACTTATTGCATGTGCATGATGTGCCTTACAAAGACCCAAAGCCCAAAAATGAAAATTCCATCATCATTTACTCACCCTCATGTCTTTCCAAACCTGTTAGACTTTCATTCATCTTCAAAACACAAATTAAGATATTTTTAATGAAATCTGAGAGCTTTCTGTCCCTCTTTTGACAGTGCACGCAACTACCACTTTGATGCTTCAAAACGTTTGTAAAGTGATTGTAAAACTGATGATCAGAACTAATCAGAAATGAGCGGTCTAAATTTTCTGAAGAGAAAGTGATCGCTTTATATGATGAACAGATTGAATTAAGGCATTTATTATCATGTAAACACTGACCAGTGAACATAAACTGAAGCTCAACCGTACTTGCTTTGGTGCACGAGATCAACTTCTAGTGAAAGCTCAAATGTGCTGCGTAACACACAAGAATGAACCTCATTGGTTCTTGCACGTCAAGCAAGCATGCTTGAACTTCAGTTTACCATATCTGATGTGTGCGTTGATGAATGTTTATATGTGAATAAAAGCCTAAATTCAATCTGTTCATCATATAAAGCGACAGCGTCTCTTCAGAAAATTTGGACTAAACCGCTCAGTTCATATGGATTAGTTTTACAATCTCTTTATGAATTTTTTTAAGCATCAGTTGCGTAGCTGTCTGTGGAGGGACAGAAATCTTTCAGATTTCATTAAAAAGATCTTCATTTGTGTTTCGAAGATGAACGAAAGTCTTACTGGTTTGAAACGACATAAGGGAGAGTAAATGATGACAGAATTTTTATTTTTGGGTGAATTAGCCCTTAAATATATATACCGTTGGGACATCTGCATCTGCAAATACAATTTGCACTGTATGTTTTCTTCAGTTATACGTAAATGCCTGTCTGTACACTCTAGGAGTTGGAAAGCATGAAGAGGACCCATAAGCAGGCAGCCAGTACACACAGTGCAACAGAAGTGCGGTTGAATAGAGCTCTGGAGGAGGTTGAGAAGGCTAAAACTCAGCTCAACAAACTCAAACAGAGCAGTAAGGTAATGTGAACTCAGATAAACCGGCATGAAATAAACCAAGTGATGTGTATTACAGTTTTCTGTGCAACAAATCCTTGAGTGTACTGTTTGGCACAACAATTTACTCCAGAAGTATTTCAAATTTAGATGGCATTTTTGTTAATTTAACTTCTTCTCTAATGCTTTTTTACCCTACCGAAGGATTTAACCAGTCAGGAGCACCAGAAGATTGAAACCTTACAAGCTGAGAACAGAAAGCTGGAAAGACAAAATGCTGAGCTCATCATGGGTTTTAAAAAGCAACTCAAGCTAATAGATATTTTAAAAAGACAGAAGGTAAGAAATCAGTATCTTACACAATTACAGTAATATCATATCACACTAACTAACCTTACTAGAAAAAACATAAAAAGCATTTTATGTTTATGTTGTATTTTTGAAAGATGCATTTTGAAGCGGCCAAGCTGTTGTCCTTCACTGAAGAGGAGTTCATGAAAGCTTTGGATTGGGGAAAGGATGGAGTCTCATAGGTTTCTATTTTGTTCTTTGTAAATAGATTTTAAAATTAGATGATGTTGTACAACAAACAGTTTACATTTCAAGAGCTCATTCACTGTTTAACAATCTTCAAACTTCAATAAATAATAATATGCTGAATATCATGACAGTGTTTATCAACCCTGCCACAATAATTAAATTACATCATGTTTGCCATCTAGTGGTGCATACTGAAATCACAACATATGTTCAAATATGACTTTTTCATTTTAACATTTAATCATTTGTTATTTTTATATACAATGTATACACAACAAAAATATCTTATTCCTGCTAGTAAATAACTGCTTTATTCAGGGTATGGGCCAAACCCACTCTTCTTCATTAGTAGTCCACTGTAGGAAGTGTGACCATTCTGATGAACTCCTCATAATGAACGAGTCCATCACGCCCAACATTAGCCTCTTTAAAAAGCTCATCCACTGAAAAATAACACACAATTAACAGTTAAACAACACATTCATTCTGTCTAATAGTGCTAATATACTGAGATCTGACTTATAAAATGTATTTATAAACTCCTCAAACAGGATACATCCCTAAAAAAAGGCATGAATTAAATGGGGTTAATATTTAAATCAGTTAAAAAAAAAAAAAAAGTGCCAATCTCATTTGATTAGCTCTGATTTTTGAATAAATCAACATAAAACTAGGAGAATCTCAGATGATTTATACCTTCTTTTTCAGTGAGCTTTTCTCCCAAGCCAGTGAGTTTAGCCCTTAACTCAGAGGCCAGAATGTAGCCCTTCTTGTGTTTGTCTGTCATGCGCATAGCCTCCAGAATTTCAGTCTTAGGATCCTCCTGCTGCATCTGTCTGTGCATCATGGTTAGAAATGTAGAAAAGTCCAGCTCCCCTGTCTTATCTGTGGTGGGGATACAGCAGAAAAGATGTATGAACTACTAACACTGAAGACAGCAAAGAATTGATTCAAACACAATTAAGTATTGAATATTTTACTTCAGCTTTTGTTTGATTCCAGTGCCTCAACAAGCTCTTACACTGGCCATATAAATCATGTCATAACTAAAAATCTGATTGTTAATTAAAAGGTTTGTGTTTGTGTGTGTGTGTGTGTGTGTGTGTTGTCATTAGCACAATGAGAGCACTGGTCCAATGTATATCGCCATTAGCCACAGGTGGCACAAGGAAGCTGAAAGTGTTGACAAGAAAGACATATTCACAATTCAATGGAATGTGTTAATCATGAGGTCTAAGAAAATGTTACCTATTTTGTGGATTTGCAGATGTCTATCCACTTCATTAAATGTGGGACTTGTACCCAAACAGCGCATGACAGTAATAAGGTCTTTGGCTTCAATCTTCCCCTTTCGCTTCTTGTCATAAAGTGAGAAACATTCTTTGAACTCTACATGAAAACATGTAAAACTACAGTGAAAAACAATTCCACAAAAAATTCATGTACATGTCGTTTTTTTAAAATAACAATTTAGTTTATTTTAATATAGTCGTGAATTTACATTGCACACTTTCTTTCTGTGTAACACAGCTTACCATCAATCTGAGTTTGTGTTAAGAATTTTGCCTGTAAAGAGAGGTTTTAAAAAACATGTTGAAAAATCAATAATAATTGAATGAAAATAAAATGTAAGAGAAAAACATCAAACTCACCATGTCTACACACGTATCGGCTGTTCAGGGAAAGAGTCACTCCCTCTGGATTACCTGTAGGATCTAAAGTCCACTGCAGTGTTAACGTAATTGATAGCCTTGTTGTCATAGGAACATCGATATAGGATTCCAACTATCATGTTATACTGTCTGCTACAGTAGGTGCAGCTCATGATCACACTCACTGACTCATAAAAAGGTATATTTAGGGAGTACAAACTTTATTTAGATAAAAAAGGACATAAAAGCAACAATTTTACAGTAAGCCACAATGATGAAATGTCTTTATTCAATATACCAAAATGACAAACATAGCATTGTATAGTTTGCCTTGGGCAGACACAAGGAGTAAGTAACACTGGAACTTAAAGGGGCCACAAAGTGCTTTTTTTAAAAATGTTATGTTTTTTGAGGTCCACTTATAATGTTATCAAGATTTTTACATCAAAAGACATCCTAATTTAGAAGTAATAGGCTATTTTCTATTGTATTCTTTCAAATACTCTGTTTTGATAGGCGTGCCACATTCAAGACTTGGAAATAAACGGCCACTGCTATGATTGGGTAACAGTTTTGCATGTTAAAATAATTTTCAACATCCCCGCCATTACACACGTGGAATTGTTTTGAAAACTTCCGATGTTGAAAAATCTCTCATTACATAGTTTTTGCCAACAGTGTAAAACATGTATGCATATTACATATGCTTTATAAGTCTTGGTTGTGGCAAATAAAGTTTAAGTACTTCCACAGTTATAGTTGACAAAGGATGACTTGCGGTGTTTAGTGTAAACAGAATTATGAATGAATGTATCATCGTTTGTCGCACTGTTGTTCTTATAGGCTACTCATCGTTCATCCTTTTCAATGAAGTGAAAAACATATACATTGTCATTTGCAGTGTTGTGTTTTAAATAAAATGAAACATGTCTTTCTGATGACAAAACAGAAGATGTCACTCAGTGAAGCTTTTATTCAGGATTACAGTGAATCAAAACGACAACAAAAACAGCGTTCTCTACGTGCTCTCTTCCATTTCCAGGAATCCCCCGCATTTATCCTCAGAGGCATCTCTATTGTTTTGTTGCTGGAGTAATCCTGTGTATGCGTCTCTCGTATTTACGTTGATCTTCTTCTGCAGAGGCGGTCTTTCATCGCACTATGAAATAATACTGTGACAAAATCCGAAATTAGTCATTTTGACAACTTGGTTTCAATACATCTGTTTTCGGTAAGTTTTGAGTTCTGAAACTTACAGGATATTTTTATAGTACAATGAACACTTAAATATCAAAAGATCAAGAAAATTTGATTTCTCAATTCATTACCCCTTCAACCCTAACCCGAATTCAAGAGCAAATAATTTTCAGTTTCACTCAAGGTGTCATTAAACACTTTTTATTGGAGAAATATCAGTGAAATGTAGTTCAGATTTGCTGTTCGTATTTAACTGCCTTTGATGTGTAAGGTGTAAAAGGACCAAGGCTCGGGGACATAGATGATACCAGGATACTTTTTGCGCAAAACTTTATCATTCCACAGATATGCGACCCAAACCAGAACTAATCCCAGAGTAATGATGAAGTTATAGAAGAGGAAACGGCCATTGCTGTCTAGCCTGAAGCCCATCCGCCTCTGGCGCATCACAGTGGCAACCATGGCAAAAAAGGTGAAGACATACAGAACAAAGATCTGCCCCTCAGTAATCAGATACCTGAAAAAATAGACCACATTAATGTTTGGACAACATTAACATTTAATTTCTGATGACTGATGTATTGTTGGATCATTTTCTTCTTGTTGAATTTTGTCTTTCATTTGGAAATATGTTACATTACAGAAATAAACTGACTTGAGGGTTGCTTCAACTTGATTCTACATATCTTGAAAATGGACTTGCATAATTTACTTACCAATAGTACACTGCACTAGGGCCAAGTAGCAGCCAGCCTGAGTAAGGCATCTTCTCATCTTTAACTTGTGTAAAGCAGCCAGTGAAATACAGGAAGAGGATAAGGAAGAATGGGACATACCTATAATGATAACGGTGGAGGAGGGGATGTTTTAAACTCTATATAATATAATGTAAACTTGTATGCAATAACAGATTCAATGTGAGAACGGAAAATATACTTACCACATGCAATGCCCTAAGTGCTCATCATAGTAATACAGAAGCTCAAAGGAATCAATCTGAAAACCACATAAAGTATTAATTACCATTAGAAATAGTTTCTTCAGAGCACATAATTTGTTTGATCTGTAAATCGAGCTACTGTACCAGTGAGGTAGGCTTTAGATCCTTGATAATGGGGTTTTCTCTGACGGAAAGATGAAGCTGGTATCCACTAAGGATGAGACGATGGTTAATAGAGTCTCCCACTAGGTGTATGCTGGCTCCCATGACAAAGGTGATGATGCTGAGATAAACAGCTGAGCGAGGAAGGGCCGTGGGACTCCGCTCAATCAGCTAAAAAAGGTTACAGACAGATCAAAAGAACACTTTTACTGATGCATCTCAAAATGAAAGCACACTCAAAACATAAGGGTTCGAGATGGGGAACACCCTATAAAAACACATCCTTTTGTTTTTACTTTAAATCGTAGAAGAAAATGTGTACCTTCAGTAATAAGAATGGTGTAATGACATTATATGCCATGTGAAAATAATCTCCAACACTTGGCTTATTTAGTGGAAACCATTCTAGAGGCATTACGATCTAGATGAAGAACATACAAAATTGTTATTGGTATTAAAGAGAAAAGGACATCTTAATGTATAGATCACACCTTGTTTGAACTTGTACCATAGCAATTGGCCTCCCAAAGTCCAGTATCCAGTTCTGCACAGTGAAATAGAGCCAGAGATCCGTGTGAAAATGGGATTGTGCTGCTGCAGAAGGTGTTTTCTCAGTCCCAGCTCTGCTTTTAAACATAGTACAGCATTTTCATAATAAATGCTAGTCGAACATGTTTGTTGAATATACAGTCTGTGCATTACGAAAACGGTCATTTTAATCGCATGCCATGCTTTTGAGCTCCAGACAAATTACACGTTTGAACGCACAGTAAATCACCCGTCTACCCTGTGACCTGTTCAGGTACTAATATTGCACAATTAAATGGTGATATTAGATAACATTTCAGCATTAAAATCTGACCTCAAATATCCCGGAGTCAAAGCTGCAGACTGTGGTCTTCTCCGCATGGTTAATCGATTTGTTTTTTATAGCAATGTCAAAGTATTCTTTGCAACTCTACTATAGTTTTGTAGCCAATCATTTATTCATTCAGCCACATGCCAGGTCATACACTGAAGGTGTAAAAGTCTAAACACGCCATTAATTTTATATATATATATATATATATAAAACTCAGTTTCAGTTCACTGATACAGTCAACTATATGCTTATTTCTTAAGATGTTGATATTTTTGTTTGTTTGAATCACGTGAGGTTCTTCCTCAGTTACGGCTGCAACACAACATAGGACACTTACTGCCATCTGCCGGTCTTTATTAATATTGTCTAGCCAGCCTACAAGATACTTCATATTTTTATCTTTATAGACGTAGTAAGTATAATATTCCGAATTCAGCCCTCAGCAATGACAGTAATCATTTTATTAAAGTGAAAGTAATTATATTGAATTTTGCTCAAGGCTGTCTTCTCAGCACATTCATGTTTACAATGTTGTTTTTTGACTGATTTTTTCCTTTGATCAATTTTCCACAATTATTATATTTATAATACCACTTCGTCAAATATATCGGTCAAAGTGATGCCGTTGTCGCTAAGGCACTTTTATTTTGAAGGCACAATACAATAACAGTCCTGTGATTGTATGTAGCCATCTTAGAGCTCTCTCTCTCTCTCCCTCTCCCTCTCCCTCTCCCTCCACGGCCTACCTAGGCGTTTCTCTGTTCACATCGTCAGTGTAAAGTTCACCGTGCTGGATTAAAGATCTTGTCAACAGCAGCAAAGCAAGGTATCACTAGAAAATGAGCGTTATTCTCACCTGACCACGTTATCTCCTGAGAGAGTTACATGAGTGTTTACGCGGTACAGGGGCTGTGTAATGAGGTATATGTTAGCTCATGTAGCTGTCATGATGGGAGACATGTCTGTCAGTGCTTCATATAACGCTTGTAAACACCCCGGATCAAACGAAAGTTGTCTAACTCACTTACCGCAAGGTTGTCAGATTTAATTTGTCAGTGTTTAGATGGTAGTTGCTGGGATTGTTTATTTTATTACACCAGTATTGTTTTAAGGTGCGAAGGCTAACAGGGTGTTTTGGCTAGCTGATGAGTGCTGCCACTATCATTGCTGTTCAATATACACTGAACAAAATTATAAACGCAGCACTTTTGTTTTTGCCCCCATTTTTCATGAGCTGAACTCAAAGATCTAAGACTTTTTCTATGTACACAAAAGGCCTATTTCTCAAATATTGTTTACAAATCTGTCTAAATCTGTGTTAGTGAGCACTTCTCCTTTACTGAGATAATCCATATTATCTAATCCATAATCCACTGGCCAGTTCTTGTATGGCCAGCATACTCACTGGACATGTCACCCATTGAGCATGTTTGGGATGCTCTGGATCGGCGTATACAACAGCGTGTTCCAGTTCCTGCCAATATCCAGCAACTTCGCACAGCCATTGAAGAGGAGTGGACCAACATTCCACAGGCCACAATCAACAACCTGATCAACTCTATGCGAAGGAGATGTGTTGCACTGCGTGAGGCAAATGGTGGTCGCACCAGATATTGACTTTTTTTTGGACCCCCCAATACAGTAAAACTGCACATTTTGAGTGGCCTTTTATTGTGGCCAGCCTAAGGCACACCTGTGCAATAATCATGCTGTCTAATCAGCATCTTGAAATGCCACACCTGTGAGGTGGATGGATTATTTCGGCAAAGGAGAAGTGCTCACTAACACAGATTTAGACAGATTTGTGAACAATATTTGAGAGAAATAGGCCTTTTGTGTACATAGAAAAAGTCTTAGATCTTTGAGTTCAGCTCATGAAAAATGGGGCAAAAACAAAAGTGTTGCGTTTATAATTTTGTTCAGTGTAATTTTATAATCCGTAATCTGCCCTGTTGATCATGTCCTGCGTTTATTAGAGGCTAATCCTCAGAGTTACAGTATTTGGGGTGAAGTGCAGACTAAAGCCGTTAACGTACTCAGAACTGAATTCTTCACTAGAAATTCGTGTGAAATAGCAGTTATGGAGTTATCTGGAGCTGTTTATACAACTGTTACACCTGTCCTCTAATTTGACAGGTCGAGTGAGCTAACAGGTGTGCTGATAATTATTAGTATGGCAACAGTGTCACTGTTTTTTTATGAATTTGTTTTTACTTGCGCATCGAAACGTAGTTGTGTGACTCTTGCCTGCAGCGACGAGCAGGCTGTGAAAGTCAGAAGAACGTCTGTGTTTACAGGAGCACTCTCAACGGGTTTCTCTCTCTAGTTGAGCACGGAACGATAAATGGAAAACATGGAGTGGCGCTACGGAATGGGACTGCGGAAGGCTTAGAGGCGAGGAGTGGCTTACAGTCTTTGCTTTTGTTTAGTGATGCCAGTCAGGTCGATGATTGATTCTTTTGGAACAATTTTCATTGTTGTGCAACATAACTGTTATAAAAACAATAATCACATTTGCAGTTGTGTTGGTATTCTTAAAATCGGCATGTAATGAAAATTCATCCTATCTATTTTCTAAGTGCATGTTATAGATCTGTGAACGATTCATCCATGTCGATGTTCTCTCTGGTGATGTATGCCAGATTTCTCCAGTCATTTAGTCTGGTTAAACTCCGCCCCTGCAAGCTTGTGTTCATTTTTTTTTCCACTTTCAAGAGCAGTGTCCACATCTCAAAATCCAATCAAAAATTAATGCATAGAACCAAGTCCCCCACTTTACTTTTTTTTTTTTTTTTTCTCAATAATCCATAACACTCAGATGTACATCACAATACAGAAGAAATTAAAACTTGCTACTTCTGTTGTGATGTTAATATCAGCATGTGTAGGCTATGTATGATTACATGCAACCTAATGTACCATACCTTCAACATGTCACACTTTAAATAAGCACACTTAGCAGCGACGAGTTCTGTATATTTAGTCAATTCAGTGAAATTTTACCAAAAATTTTTTTTATTTTAGCCATTTTTCAAATATGTTGAGACATTAGAAGTTTTGATTTTTTTACATTCTTTGCCATCTGTAATGCTTATAAAAGAGCTGTGTTTAGCTGTATTATTTGTGTTTTGACAAGTTTTGTTTACAGTCGTGGAGAAAGTTATGTCTTCAGTGTGATACACCGTTCATATATATATAGTTCATGCATAATTTACCTCACTCCCATTATTGAATACTTTGCATGAAAAGGTGGGTGAGCATGGTACATAAAGTTTTGTGGGCATTTTATATGAAAGACCACTTTTTAGTTTGGCAATAGGCGTAGTGTGTTTCAGGGTGGAAACTAGCCTATACATCTTTTCCATTTTAGTATCTACGTTTCTTTAGCAATTTGGTTAATTTTAGAATGTAAGAAGTAGTTGTGTGTTGAGAGTCCAATCCAAATCTACTTTTAGACTAAATCGTATGCTACCATTTTGCATTATGAATCTGCATCCTATGTATAGTAGGGGTTTCTTCCTCTTTATTCTCATGACAAACTTAGAGGAAGCTTGTAAAGAATTGGAAAACACCACTTCCTGAAATAAGCTGATTCTAAACTTTAACGTATTTCTGGGCTTGAAACTTTCAGGCAGCACTTTAAAATAAACACAACTTGTACAGATAAGAGCAAACAAAATATTTCTTCTGAAATGAAGTCGCCTGAATGATAGCCTGTTATTCTTATTTCAGTTGTTCGTTGTCACTATCCAGCTATCATATCTGCCGGCAGTTGACCTGACTCTTGCTCTGGCAGATGTAGAGCACACTGGTTTACAGGACAAAGGTTACAGCCCACTGATAAGTGCAGAACATTGGACATTGAAAGAAGCCTTCCATTGGTTTACATCAGGTCATGTTCAATGTGAATTTAATTGTGCTTAATTCAAATAAGAGCTATACAATTCATTGAGCCCTTGAACAAAGGGGATCATTTGAAACAATAAAAGGATTCTTTCTCCGTTTTACAACTGATCCATTGTCTTTTCTTACAGCCGATACAACGTGTGCGATTATCATGCAATTTATGAACAAAATCTGCTTTTTTAGAAGTATATCTTACTTTCCAGCTTGTATATTAGAAATGGTTGTTCAGAAAGTGCATTATTGTTCATTATCTTGGGCTGCTGAGAGTTTCTGACTTGTTAGCATTTTATTTGTTTTAAATTCTAAGTTTTGTACGACCGGTGACAACCTGGACTTTGGTCTGTTCCTGGTGTAGGTGTAACAGTGGGATGACACAACATCAGGGTCGTATCCCGATTAGCATTATTCTGACTGTTAAAGCACAAACTTTTTATGATGTCTAGTGGTGGGACTCCTATTACTGCTTATTTTTAATTCAATAAACCCAGAAATAATATCCAGGCTTTGCAGAAGTTTGTTGTATGAGTGCCCTGACTGTTTTCTATAATTGGCTTCCTTTTATTTTAAGATTTTCCACTGAAATGTTCTTTGTGCATCTGTTCAGTGACTCCGTATCTTTCTACATTATTTCCAAGATGTGCTTTGGGAGATTCTGTGGGGATTTCACAGCCATGTGAATGACCGCTAGTAACCTCTCATGTGCCCTCTTGCTCGCTTTTTCTCCCTCCTTTTTCCTTCTCTCACTTTCTTACTCACTCTGTCACCACCTTCTCTGTCATTCTATCCATTTGCTTGTTTTCTCTCTTGCTTTCTTGTTTTTAAATAATCCTCCTGAACACCTCAGCTTTGGAGCTATACAACCTCCAAATAGAAGTCACTCTTGTTTTTCCTCTCTTTGTTTTGCTGTCAGTCAGAAAGCTGTGACACAGAAGAGTCTATTATAGGAGAGAAGTTTCCTCTGATGGCATCCAGACTATTGGAGAGAAAAAATGTGATGTGCTGTTAGTGACGCAGAGAACAACATGGATAGACAATAACAAATCATCATTCTAGGGGTAAGTGGGGCTCTCACTCACATTAACATGCTTCAGCACCCATATGCACTCTACATACAGTATATCAATACATTTGGAGTGTTTTTTTTATTGTATGCTAAAAGATTTACCCTAATGTTCAAATCTACTTCTTATATTCATAGTTAGATGTGTTTTAATTGTCATGCTGATATTCCAGATGTTAGCATGTGTAAAAAAAAATTGTGTAACAGCCTAATTAATTATTCCATTATTTAAAGGCACAAAATATCCAAAAACCACTAGAACCATGTTATATATTTTGTTCAGCTGTGTACTTACATTATCCCAAACACTTCCAACAATGTTTAAATCCAGAGAAATCAGTGTTATGGATGCTACCCTTGATTTCTGTCGAAACCATGGAAACACCAAATATGCTTTAATATAGTATGTATTTTATTATTACAGGCGAGCAACTGTTTGGATATACATTTATCAACAGAAAACTAATTGTTATACAGCGCAACACGGTTAGTCTTATACCATGCCTCAGAGACAACGCTATTTTGTCAAGTGGCTAACATAGCATAATCAGAGAGCGCTTTCTCCATCATACAATATATTTTAAAATTAATCGCATGTCATTTAGTCATCCAGTTTTTATTAAAGGGATAGTTTTTATACCGAAAAAAGAAAATTCTGTCATCATTTACTCACCAAGCAGATCTCGGCAGCCATTAGTGGGGGTGGGGGGGGGGGGATACTATGGTAGTCAATGTCCGAGATCTGCTTGGTTACAAACATTCTTCCAAATATCTTCCTTTGTGTTCAGCAGAAGAAAAAAAATGTATACAGGTTTGGAACAACTTGCGGGTGAGTAAATGATGACAGAATTTTCATTTTTGGGTGAACTATCCCTTTAATATGATATTTTAATATTGATGTAGATTTTTGCAAAGTGCAACAAGTCTCTTATACCCAGCCACCGAACGAACGCACAGAGTAACGTTATAACATTTTTCAACACACTCAAATGTATTTAGTATGATTGTTTTAACCATGTAAAACAGCACTGCGTTACCCCACATACGCAACGAATAAAAGCATAATAAAAGCTCAGAGACCGGTGATTCACGCAGGTCTCTCTCATAAGCATTTGCTCCTAAGGGCTCTCGGTGCGTCCTTTTTTTTATACCACTGTAACGCTAATAAAACTTTAATACATTCACTCATCCATGAACATGATTTCTGCCCAAGTCATCAACTGTAGAGGTGAAGATTCAAGACTACAACTCCATGATTCCATGCTCATTCACGACGTCATCAAGCTAAGCCTTTGTTTTGAATAAGCGAAACTCACATACTGTGCCTTTAACTGATCTTATTGGTGTATCAGCGTAAAGATCAGAATTAAAAATGTTCATGGTATGGCCAATATTATAAATCTATTAAAATTTAAGAAAATGTAAACATACTAAAAACTAAAATAAATAGTTTGTATGCAACAACTGTTTGATTTAGTAAATAAGTGATCATCATAATAATAAAGTAGGAACCTCAGGGACTCTGGTTAGACGGTTATAACCTATGGATTTTAATGAGTAGTTGGGTATTTTATGAAAAGTTGTTTGTGTTTGGTCCAAAACACAATATCTTCATCAATATAAATTTAGAAGGATCTGGAGTACATTTGGCCTTTCAGTTAACACCATTGTCATTTAAAGAAGTTCCACTTGGAAGTCCTGCTTTTTTCTGCTGCTTTTTTGTTTTTTTCTAGTAGTATTTTATTTTTGTGAGTCATGGTTCTTGTCCTTTTTAGCTGATAAGGTCATATTGTAGAATTGAATCAGCATTTTTTTGCTTCATTCTTAATGCATGGTCACATTTACGCTTGCACAACAAAGTTTCACAAGCAAAGTAGGCAGGACCCTACTTGTGGTTGTGGACTGCCCACACAGAGGTCACTGCCAGACCAAGTAACTTGCTGTTGGTTAGTGCTGCGGTTTTTGCGTGTCAAAATTCACCAAATTTTAACTGATGCGAAATTCGCTTCGTGAAATGTATCCATCATTGGAAGTCCATCAGAAAAATTCCATTAGGCACATTTTTTGTCATGTCAGGGTTAATGCGATCAAACCTTTATCCAAAGTATTCTTCCCCAACTCAGATGTCCATCTCTGTTAAAACGGTTTCCTAAAACTCTCAAAGCAACACCCATGAGTCTTGACCGAATTTTTTTTTTTTTGTACTTTCAATTCCTATTCTCAAGTAGGCAGTTCATACACCATGCTTAGTTGGCAAAAACATGCACTCAATTTAATGAATATTTCTCAATTTTTCTTCTTTTTTGCTTTGCACAGTTTAGCAAAAGAGAAAATTCCCATGATGTGAAAGGGTGACTGTGTAGTTTTTGCAAGCTTTCCATACAGAAGTGTGACTACTTAAGGAACTGTGCAGACAGTCATTAGTGAAGATCAGCATTGCGTGCGTTTGTCAGTGAGAGTGGCAGACCACTGCTGCTTATATTACGTGACTGGCTTGTGTGTGTGTCAGGTGTGTCATTGTTGCTTTGATTCTCCACTTTGATTTAAACACACTCTGCTGTTTGCTGTTCTACTCTGTAGGTGGTTTTGATTTAGTATTAAACTTTATATTCAAAGTTAGTGTCGGCAGTTCTTGTGACTGAATATTATAAACTGAATCGTTGACACAAACAGGCAGTTTGTCAAGACTTCAATTTTGCCTTTCATTGTGCTTTGCAGGTGCAGTGTTGGTTCGTTATGACAAGTGGCTGTGTGGAAGATGTCCACCCTTTCTACGACTGATATCACTGATGTTGGTCATGGTAAGACTCTCGTTTTTCTTTCACTAGAATGTGAAAATGTTCACATACAAAAAGTAGATAAAAATCAGAAGCTGCCAGAAAATAGTTGAACACTTTAGTCACTCTTATAAATGTATGAATGTCATTTGAATTTGATAATAAAATATCAAACCAAGTGGCCTTTATTTCTAAGAAAAATAACGCAAGCCTATTTTAAGCAAAACATTTCACCAAAGGTTTTGTGAACTTAAAGGGATAGTTCACCCAAAAATGCTCACCCTCATGTTGTTCCAAACCTGTATGAGTTTCTTTCCTTCTTTTGTTGAACACAAAAGAAGATATTCTTTCATTATTTGCTAAAACTTAAATTTCAACAAAAAATACAACATTAGATTAAATAACAAGTGGGGGAATACAGAGGGGACAATACAATTTATTTGATAATAGTTCTATAATGCGGGATGTTTTTAAACCTTTTTTTATTGGCGGAATTTTTGATGATAATAGTGAACTATCTTCCTTTGTGAGTGTGGTATTTACACATCATACAAATTAAGTTTATGACATCATCTAGCTCCTTATTACCAGAAACATCACAATGAACAATAACCTTAATGGCAGAAATATTCTGAAAAATTTGAAGCCAGAAATAACAGAGTTTCTTCCTCCTTTTGGCAGTTAAATTTACCAAAATATTTAATGCAAGGATAATAATGATGAATAATGATTTCATTTTATTATTTAAATTTGTTGGGCACTGTCCATACTTTATGAAAATAAACATATGGGTAGAGTGCTAAACATTTGCCATAAGCTTTAACAATTTAAATGTTACTAGGAATGATGGAATTTCCCATAAATTAATGGATTCTTGACCTAGGTGTGTTAAAGTTTGTAATTAACCAATTAATACATACAAAATAGGTTATATCAATGTTACAGTATATTAATGCATGTTGTGTGGTGTGTTATAGTCACAGTGATTTGTCATCCATCAGAACTAGAGAAGTATAAAACACATTTTCACATCTCGTTGGTTTCTTGCTTCAATGACTAGTCTTAAGGACTCCCTGTATAATAATATCAGTGTGAAAAATGCAGCATGTGACATGATCGAAAGTCATCCGTCTGCATGTGTATGCAGCACTATATTAAAAAATATCTAAAGAAAGAAAATCTAGTTCTTACTACTAATTGAGTAGTTGGTTGTTGGACACCTGGTTGATCATCAGACCCAGCCTTAAAAGAAATATGTGTTGTTGGTGTGTGTACAGGGGACTCTCTGTGCTGTGCCAGTGAAGAGGGCCCTTCAGCAGCGACAGTAGAAGTGAAACAGGAGTCTCTCAGTCAGACGGCCCCATACAGCACCTCACACAATGAGCTGAACGACACGCTGCTCATGGAGCCCAGTGACATCAAGATGTACCCCTCAGAGGACACCCCTGCACCAGGTGAGATTGAACAACTGGAGGATACTTCTGGACTTGTCATAGATAATATACTTCACGTTGCTTATAGTGTAAATTGATTCAGATAAGGCAGAGTTGAACTTTACCTGTTACATAATGTGGGACATGGGACTTTTACTCATGTATGAACATGCATGTCAGTATGTATGGATGAACTTGTTTAATTTGTTAAGTAAATAAAAAATGCATTAGTTAGTTAATTTATTTGTTATTTGTGTATGTTGCTTTGGATTTGCAAAGCTCATACATTAGTGTCTCTGTCCTGTGTGTGTTTGTGCAGAGGGTCAGCCAGTGAAGAGAAAGAAGGGTCCTGCTCCCAAGATGTTGGGGAATGAGGTGTGTAGCGTATGTGGAGACAAAGCATCTGGCTTTCATTATAATGTGCTGAGCTGTGAGGGCTGTAAAGGTTTCTTCAGACGCAGCGTGATCAAAGGAGCTCAGTACAACTGCAAGAACTCCGGCCGTTGCGAGATGGACATGTACATGCGCCGCAAGTGTCAGCAGTGCCGTCTGCGCAAGTGCAGGGAGGCGGGCATGCTGGAGCAATGTGAGTGACACTCTTAGACCATCAACATCTACACTACCGTTCAAAAGTTTGGGGTCGGTCAGATTTTTTTATGTTTTTGAAAGAAGTCTCTTATGCTTATTTGATCAAATATACAGTAAAACAGTAATATTGTGAAATATTATTACAATTTAAAATATTTCAATAGAAATAGTTATTTTAAAATGTTTTTTTTATTCCTGTGATGGCAAAGCTGAATTTTCAGCAGCCATTACTCCAGTCTTCAGTGTCACATGATCCTTCAGAAATCTAATATGCTTATTTGATTCTCAAGAAATATTTCTTCTTATTATCAAAGTTCAAAACAGTTGTGCTGCTTAATATATTTATGGAAGCTGTGATGCATATTTTCAGGATTCTTTAATGAATAGAAAGTTCAAAAGAACAGCGTTTATTTGAAATAGACATTTTGTGTAACTGTGCAACTGTCACTTTCGATCAATTTAATGCAATCTTGCTGAATAAAAGTATTGATTTATATTAATTAAATTTTATTGACCAAACTTTTGAATGGCAGTGTACCTTTCTTTCACCCATGTCTGGCTTTTTTCCTTAAACATAGATGTCTCAAGTAGTCCATGCAGCTGTCGTCAAATCTCTTATCTGTTATGATATGTCCATATGACATTGTGATTGTGTGCTGCTTGTTTTGCTTATCATTCTGTTAGTGGCTTTATCTCTCTGTCTCTTATAGGTGTGCTGTCAGAAGAGCAGATCCGACTGAAGAAGATGAAAAAACAGGAAGAAGAGACGGCACGTACCTCTACAGTGGCAACACCCAGCCCTGCCCCTGAGATGCCCCCTCTGGCTCCTGAACAGCAGGAGATGATTGAAAAGCTGGTGGCCATGCAGAAGCAGTGCAACAAACGCTCTTTTCTTGATCGGCCCAAAGTCACTGTAAGTGCATTTTTGTGCACTGTAAGAGTTTGTTTTCAAGCAGACTAAAACAGTAATTCGTCATTTTGTATGTCATTGTAAAAAATGTCCTTGTATGACTGAAATCGTACCAGTCTGGTTTTTGTGAAGTTGGACTAACAGACTTAGATAATGCGACTGTAACTTGGCTTTGTCACGTTTATCAAACTGCAATTCATAGTTTTCACTTCACATCACGTCACACCTATATAGGAATGCTCACCTGGAGGGCAAAACAAGGCTTTACTCTGCTGCCTGACAGTTATTTTTGCCAGGTTTGTACTAAATACTAATGTACCAAAACAGTGATATTAAAACATCAAATTCAGTATGCAACTTACTGATGATGCATTCTATATACAAGTAAACACATGTGCCCAGAATATGAACGCAACATTCCAAATTGCATGTTGAGTGTTTAAACCATTATAAAGAAAATGCTAAATGTGGTTTAATTCATTAAGACAGTGATATTTGAGGACCAAATTCACCATAACCCTTATTAATTAAACATTATCTATAGAAAAGGAGATGAAGCCAGAATATGAACGCAAAATATTTTTTTTAAAGGCTTAATGTGCAATTTAGGGCGTAACGTTCATAGTATGCATCATCAATAAGGTATATATTGAATTTGATCTTTTATTATCAATGTCTTGATACATTTGAGCACGTCAAGCATTTTCACGTTAAGTGTTTCAGAATGTCACAGTTTTTTTAGTGATTGAAATATTGTGGCAGGTGCTGTATATGGATCGCAAGTACCCAAAGCTTGTAGTTTGTTCACACATCTTTGTTTTTCTTCTTTTGAGAGGTGATCTATATAGTTGTGGCTTGAAACTAGGGATGCACCGATATGAAAATTTTGGCCGATAACCGATAATTCTTTATATTTGAAAGCCGATAACCGATATATTGGCTGATAAATCTAAATCCAAATTTTTATATAATTTTTGAGAGCCTGATTACAAAAACAAGTCTCACCATTAAAAGCCATGTCTCAAGCACATAATTATTGATGTTATCATTATAATTTGATGTAGTTTATATGACAGACTTGCACTGTGCATGTTGCACTTAACTGTATTTTCCTTTTCAAAGTGATTCCAATCATATTTCAAGCAATTCAAAACGGCCATGGCGAACAGTGCACGTCTGAAGTGTCTCAGCTGAAGGAAATAATCCATTATTTATCGCCTTTAATATATTGGCCAAATTTTCTTATTGGGCCGATAACGATAACATTAAAAATGAACATTATTGGCTGATACCGATATGGTGGCCAATATATCGTGCATCCCTACTTGAAACAGATGGGAAATGGACAGGCCTGTGCTGCAGTTCTATCAATGTTTTGCCCTCCAGGGCTCCGTACCAGTCATGTGACTGAAAACTATGAATTGGCCTCTCCATTGTGCCCTTGCTTCGAAAGACCTGTGTTTAATCCTTCAAATATCCAATTGTGCATTGTGCTATCTTTCTGAATCTTTGATGCATTGATCCTAAATGTTTACATCAAGATTTGTTGTTTTTCAGCCATGGCCACAGAGTCAGGACCCACTTAACCGAGAGGTTCGACAACAGCGGTTTGCTCATTTTACTGAGCTGGCCATTATGTCTGTGCAGGAGATTGTAGACTTTGCTAAACAGCTGCCTGGCTTCCTGGAGCTCACCCGAGAAGACCAGATTGCCCTGCTGAAGACCTCAACTATAGAGGTTAGACTGACTGACACTTAACACACATTGTTTTCAGTCATGTTCTGTTACTGTTTTTGTGTGCACAGATGGATCACTCTTTGGCAGACTTGTTTCTGCTGTTGTTTTGTAGCGGGAAGTACTTTAGAAAAAATGCCACCTGGTGTCAAATTATGTTTCTCATGAAAAACCAAGCACAGCCTGTACTGCTTGTTTTACATACCTGCTAAACTTTCTTTTCTCCTGTAGATCATGTTGCTAGAAACTTCCAGACGTTATAACCCAGCGATAGACAGCATCACCTTCCTCAAAGACTTCAGCTACAATAAAGAGGATTTTGCCAAAGCAGGTACTGTTTGAAATGTTGTTGTATGGGTGCTCGATTTTTAAACGTGCCTGATGGATATAAAAAAAAAGAATATTATTTGCTAACATTAGGCAACTACATTAGTTAACATGAACTAATAATGAAAACTACTTCGAAAGCATTTATTAATTTTAATGTTAATTTCACCTTTTAGTAATAGATTAAAGACCACCTATGTGGTGTTTTTAATATGCTTTAAGACAAACCATGTGCAAATTAATGTCAACACCATTGCTGAGTATTTTCTCCTTAAAACGGCAGTGTACCAAAGACAGACTCAAAAATGCGGTTTGAAACCGCCCCGTTTCCTACCGTCACATACATGTAACCAATCCCGTCAATGCATGGGGCGAAGCTTTTCTGCAGTGAGCACAAGAACACCTTTAAGAAGGGACAGGAAAAATATATTAGCAATATAGCAGGTGAATTGTGTATATGATGTATGTTACGATGTTATGATGAGCTATATGCCATTCTCCACTGATTTTCTATGATGTTTAAAGCATTTCTAAGGATACTGATTTTTAGAAGTCAGCTGTCTGACTCTGAGATGGCGAACGGGAACATGGGTTGTGTAACATTAGCAACACATTATTAGCTGTTTGATAACGTGATCAAATGCTAATCATATTAATTACCGCTATGTGTCAGACGTTGTAGAGCGCGATACATAAAAATGGACTTGTAGACGACCCTATATAATTCCCCCTTCCTTTTCTTCTTCTGAATCAGTTTCTAGTTCAAACATGTATGGCTGAATTAAACCAATATTAAACAACGTTGTGTAGCGTTTACAGTCTCTTCCATTGTTGAATCAGACGTCATTCTCTAGAGAATTCTTCTACTGGATTGCTAGGTGACGTGCTGTGAGACTGGAGCAAGGATCTGCTGTTTGGATAGGATACTTCATAGCTCTTTCCCCCGGTTTCACAGACAAGGCTTAAGCTTAGTCCTAGACTACAATGCATGTTTGAGCTATTTTAACAGAAAGCAACTTGCATTGGCATATCTTAAAAAATGTCAGTGCTATTGTTTTGTCTCAAGATGCACACCAGTAATGTTTTTTTTCTAAGGCACATTTATAAAAGCTACATGTCCTAATTAAACTAAGGCCTAATCCTGGTTCAATCTAAGTCCTGTCTGTGAAACCAGGCCTTTAATTAGTTTGTTTTAATCTTCCTGAGAATCTAAGATCTGAGCTTGTAAGACTACACTGCTACTCAATAAAGGATATGACTTAGTTTGAGTCATCACTGTTCTAACCGGACAAAGCTGCAAGCTGTTCAACCCATCCGAACCAGAATAGAAGGGTTTCTACTTCACAAGTTTTTTCAGTGTGGTTGTATTTGAGACCTGTTTTATTGTTGTTCATGCCCTGAAATTATCTCTGATCTCTGTCCTCTCTGACTCATCTGCAGGGCTGCAGGTTGAGTTCATCAACCCCATCTTTGAGTTTTCAAAAGGCATGAATGACCTCCACCTGGATGAGGCAGAGTACGCTTTGCTCATTGCTATCAACATTTTCTCAGCAGGTCAGTTTGATACACATGAACCAATATTATATTGTTTGTCTTCTGCTGAGTCTTATCAGGCATTACATTTTGGCCTATTCCCATTAAGAAATATCAGTACACCCTGTTTTCATGGGTGAAAGAAAAAAGAAACAAAATAAATATAGTACAATGGGTTTTATATAACTCAAATTATAGAAGAATATTTATATACCATTTACCAATGGAGTTCTAATAATTACGCCCTGTTTGGGTTTAATAAAATTTTATGATTAGAGATAAACATTAACTCCGTTCTGAAAGGGGAAGGCATTTTTAATCATGCGTTAGATTTAGTAGATACTACAAACCCGATTCCAAAAAAGTTGGGACACTGTACAAATTGTGAATAAAAACAGAATGCAATGATGTGGAAGTTTCAAATTTCAATATTTTATTCAGAATACAACATAGATGACATATCAAATGTTTAAACTGAGAAAATGTATCATTTTAAGGGAAAAATAAGTTGATTTTGAATTTCATGGCATCAACACATCTCAAAAAAGTTGGGACAAGGCCATGTTTGCCACTGTGTGGCATCCCCTCTTCTTTTTATAACAGTCTGCAAACGTCTGGGGACTGAGGAGACAAGTTGCTCAAGTTTAGGAATAGGAATGTTGTCCCATTCTTGTCTAATACAGGCTTCTAGTTGCTCAACTGTCTTAGGTCTTCTTTGTCGCATCTTCCTCTTTATGATGCGCCAAATGTTTTCTATGGGTGAAAGATCTGGACTGCAGGCTGGCCATTTCAGTACCCGGATCCTTCTACGCAGCCATGATGTTGTAATTGATCCAGTATGTGGTCTGGCATTGTCATGATGGAAAATGCAAGGTCTTCCCTGAAAGAGACGACGTCTGGATGGGAGCATATGTTGTTCTAGAACTTGGATATACCTTTCAGCATTGATGGTGCCTTTCCAGATGTGTAAGCTGCCCATGCCACACGCACTCATGCAACCCCATACCATCAGAGATGCAGGCTTCTGAACTGAGCGCTGATAACAACTTGGGTTGTCCTTGTCCTCTTTAGTCCGGATGACATGGCGTCCCGGTTTTCCAAAAAGAACTTCAAATTTTGATTCGTCTGACCACAGAACAGTTTTCCACTTTGCCACAGTCCATTTTAAATGAGCCTTGGCCCAGAGAAAACACCTGCGCTTCTGGATCATGTTTAGATATGGCTTCTTTTTTGACCTATAGAGTTTTAGCCGGCAACGGCGAATGGCACGGTGGATTGTGTTCACCGACAATGTTTTCTGGAAGTATTCCTGAGCCCATGTTGTGATTTCCATTACAGTAGCATTCCTGTATGTGATGCAGTGCCGTCTAAGGGCCCGAAGATCACGGGCATCCAGTATGGTTTTCCGGCCTTGACCCTTACGCACAGAGATTGTTCCAGATTCTCTGAATCTTTGGATGATATTATGCACTGTAGATGATGATAACTTCAAACTCTTTGCAATTTTTCTCTGAGAAACTCCTTTCTGATATTGCTCCACTATTTTTCGCCGCAGCATTGGGGGAATTGGTGATCCTCTGCCCATCTTGACTTCTGAGAGACACTGCCACTCTGAGAGGCTCTTTTTATACCCAATCATGTTGCCAATTGACCTAATAAGTTGCAAATTGGTCCTCCAGCTGTTCCTTATATGTACATTTAATTTTTCTGGCCTCTTATTGCTACCTGTCCCAACTTTTTTGGAATGTGTAGCTCTCATGAAATCCAAAATGAGCCAATATTTGGCATGACATTTCAAAATGTCTCACTTTCAACATTTGATGTTATCTATATTCTATTGTGAATAAAATATAAGTTTATGAGATTTGTAAATTATTGCATTCCTTTTTTATTCACAATTTGTACAGTGTCCCAACTTTTTTGGAATCGGGTTTTTTTGTAGTTAGTTAGAGATTGCCATCTGGTGTGCTGTTGGTTTATTTTGAGAGCTTTTAATGATTCATCCTACAGTACTTCCCAAGGCAATTTCTCACAAAACTAATGAAATGCAGCATCATTCATTTGCGTCAATCACTCTCTGTGTGTGTGTGTGTGTGTGTGTGTGTGTGTGTGTGTGTGTGTGTGTGTGTGTGTGTGTGTGTGTGTGTGTGGTCAGACCGACCGAACGTGCAGGATCACGAGCTAGTGGAAAGACTACAGCAGCCATATGTGGACGCCCTCCACTCTTACATCAGAATAAAACGACCCAACGTGAGTATGATTTACCTCATTTAAAATAACTGTTATATTTTAAAATGTGATTTATTCCTGTGATGGCAAAGCTGAATTTTCAGCATCATTACTCCAGTCTTCAGTGTCAAATGATCTGACAGAAATCATTCTAATATGCTGATTTGGAGCTCAAGAAGTATTTCTTATTATTATCAATGATAAAAAAACCATTGTGCTGCGTATAATTTTTGTGGAAACCGTGATGCGTTTTTTTTTTTCAGGATTATTTAATAAATAGAAAGTTCAAAAGAACAGCATTTATTTGAAATAGAAATCTTTTGTAACATAAATGTTTGTACTGTCACTTTTGTTCAATTTAATGCATCCTTGCTGAATAAAAGTAATGATTTCTTTAAAATAGAAAAATCTTACTGATCCAACAGAACAGTAGTGTATCAAGATTAGTTTGTCAGAGGACTGCTATATATTTTGCCTGTTGTGTCCTTTTACATCCAGTAGATGGCACTGGTGATTCCACCCTTTCATCAATAACGTACAATAACAATTGACTATAACCAGTTATTTTAGTATTATTTATATACTACTATAGTATTTATTAATATTTTAATTTAACTTTTTTTAATATTTCTATTTAGCTTTCATTTTTTTATTTCAGTTTCAGTTTGTCATTTTAATGCTTCAACTTAAACTTGTTTTATTTTCTAATATTTTATATATATTTTATTTTAGCTTTATTTCAATTAATGAAACGATTTTTAATAGTTTTAGCAATAATAATACTGTATAATTGATGAGGTTTTGCTATTACTATGTATTCCTAATCATCCACTTTCCTTTAATTTCCACCAAAGGATCATCTGATGTTTCCCCGAATGCTGATGAAGCTGGTCAGCCTCCGCACACTGAGCAGCGTCCACTCAGAGCAAGTCTTTGCTCTGCGCCTCCAAGACAAGAAACTCCCGCCTCTACTTTCTGAAATTTGGGATGTCCATGAATGAGCCAGATCTCCGCCTCCAGGACAGAATGAGCCAGTGTCAGGGAAACCTGGGTGGGCAGGGATCGTCTACAGACAGAACACAGGGTCCTTAAGGGCTGAAATGTCTCCCAGAGTCACGAGGAGCCTGGTTTTATCATTCTCATCCTTGACTTCTCTATTTTGAACCCAGTAGTCAGTGAGCTGCTTCCTTTGAATGTGCTATTGATAGACTGTATGGCCAGAAGTAGCTCAGGGACCGTTCAAAACAGGTAGTGGTTATTTGACCATCATTTGAGCTTGGGGTTCCGGATGGGTTTGGATTCAGAGACTTGGTTGCTAGAGTGAGCGGCTACAAACAATGTGGTCATGGTTCTTTTCTTTTCTTTTTTATTTTTTTTCATTTTGTTGTTGTTAATACTTAATGTTTCCAGTACCAAAAGCTTTGAGCAGGTTTTGGCAATGGTTTCTTCTCTATAATTCACAGAAGAGGTTGTCTTGAAGGTTGTTCATTACAGAAATGTTTATTTACAGTGTTTTGTGGTTCCACTCTGGCTGATTGGTTGGAAATGGCTGGCGGCATTCTGCTATTTTGAATTTGCATAGATCACGCACAGAATTGAGGAACAGTCTTCTGTTAGTACAGGCTAATTCGCTTTTTTTTTTTTTTTTTTTATTACATGATGTTTGACATGCATTTAGTCTTGTAATTCATGTTAAAATGCAATCTTCTGTTAACACCCAAAGGTTTTTATAACAAAAATCAATCAGTGCTTTACCAGTGCAAGCCATATTAACTCAGAGCCCATGTTACACTGATGCACATTATCACAACGTTCACAAGGAATTCTGTTTTCTGCTGGTTGGAATATTCAGAAAAAGAACTAACAAGCCAAATGGCCTGATTTTATGAGGTCGAACGTACTGCCCAATGTTTCGGAGTGGTTGAAAGTGCTTATCAGTGTAGAATATGGTTGACGGGGATTGGTAAGAGTCACTGGATCCGAATCAGTGTGCTGCTCAACTCACAGCGACTACTGAGATACATATACCTCTGAAAACATAATGCAGACCATGACTATTCCTTTCCCATTTCATTATCACGTTTAGTTACGGCAATCTCCAAACTACCATGTCATGCTGTAGTTTTTTTATTTACTCATCAGTTCTACCTGGTGGAGGGCTGATATTGTTTGACAGTTCATACTTAAAACATTAACTTAAATGCACAAAATCTATCTTAGTTGATGCCTAAGGTGTCTTGATTACTGTGTCGTCAACCCCCCCCCCCCCCCCCCCCTCCGTACGGTAATATACATCTTCCAAAATCAGTGAATGAAATTGTCATAGAAAATAACATGGGCCGTTAATGTTATATTTCATCACCTCACTGTATTTTTGTTTTCATATAATGTTTTATTTAGTTCTATATACACCCATTCATCAATGAGGATAGTTTTGACATCTTTTATTTCCACATACTAAATAATTTAAATCTTTTATATTATATTTTTTTTTTATGTGATTTGCAATTATCTAGCATAGTCTGTTTTAACACAGTTTTGTTGTACCTCACTTATACATTATGATAATATTCAGATAGTCTGAATGCGCTTAGAATAAAACCTGTCCCGTCCTCATCAACCTACTTTGGTTTTGAGTAGGTTTAAACTGAACCATATCACAGCAGTAGCTCTGAAATAATGGACTAGGCAATTGAGAGCACTTTGTAATGTCTACTAGGCTCCGTGACAATACAAAAATCCAGTGTGACCATGTACAATTCAGGATTTGCTGATCACAAAAAACACTTTTATGATGGACATGGGTTGTTGTGAATCAATGTATTATGGAAACTAACATGCAAAAATGAGCAGAAAGCAAAATTTCTGTGATTGACTAAACGGTTGTTCACATTGTTGAACCTCCATGACAGGGGTGGGCAATGTTGATCCTGGAGGGCCACTCTCTTGCAGAGTTTAGCTCCAACCCTGAAAATAAACACTCACCTGCCTGTAACTTTAGTAATCCTGAAGACCTTGATTAGCTTCAGGTGTGTTTGATTCGGGTTGGAGCTGAACTCTGCAAGAGAGTGGCCCTCCAGGATCAACGTTCCCTACCCCTGCTCTATGATCTTCCTGTTGATGTCATTGCTTATCTGTTTGTGCACATAGGAATTGGGATGAAGGCTTAGATAAATTCTAGTCATTACTGTAATGAGTATCATAAGCTTTTTCTCCAAACTGAAATGATAAAAAGATCTTCTAACAGAATGTTACTACATGAGGCAGAGTGAAATACAAAGCTGATTGTAGTTCTAATTTATTTGTACCCTCTCAGCTCAGTGGACCTCATTACTCTGATTAACTTAGTCTTCAATACAGAGTCATGGAAGGATGACATAGAAATGCAACCTTAAGTTTTAACGCCTTAAGTCCTTGGATGTATACTGCTTTATATGTATAAATTAAAAGTAGACTAAATTTATTGTTTTGTGAGAGTATATATTTATCTGATGAAAATGCTGAAAAAAATTAGATAACTCAAAGCCTATTCTTTATACAGAATTACATTTACCTAAAACAGGGAACCTCCGTATTGTTTCTGTCTTTTTATTATTCTGCTGTTTTTTAATAGATCAGGGTTGATCCTGTAAATAAATACTGAATCTGAACTTACACCATTGGTGTCAGTGATCTGTCTATTAGCACTTGTGTTATGTAAGCATCTCTCTGCATCCTTATTTAAGGAATATGAGCTTCCGACGGAAGCAAGTATTGTGTTTGTTTACTCAATCAAACCCACCCTCTCTGAGCAATATGCAAATAACGAGTCGCCTACGTCACTGGACATTAGTTTGAGCCCTTAGAAAATAGTCTTACCACTGGAAGAGCTCCACTCTGCAGCACATACCGAATGTTTTCATTTTTAACCTCGTTCCAACGTGTCATTGTTAATTAAACGAATAAACGCCAGGAAACCGCCAGTTTACGTGTCTGACTATAAGCGTAAACGTGAAGAAGGCATGTCCCCTGTAAATGAATGAATGGTACAGTCCAGGCTCCGGCTGTATGCGGAACTAATTTGGCGGAACTCACGCTCGGTTCGTACAGTAGTGATGGGAGTGATTATTTTCCGCGAATCGGTTCTTTTGAACACATCGTTTCAATGAACCGGTTCTTTTTTATTTTCTTTTTTTAATTTATTATATTTTTCTCCGATAAGGCAATCTATCAGTGCATTGATTTTATTGCCACAAAGAATATAACATTTACTAGCAAAAAATTCTAGTTACAAAGTGAAATTCTAAATGAACTAAAACATACACCATATAAGAGTCTTGCAGGCAATTTAATTATGAAAGTTCTTAAATCAATTCAAATATACATCAGCATCTTTCTTTAAGAAGAGAACCGTTTGAATCGATTCAGACGGATCTGTACACAAATCGTTGAGAACAGTTTAACGGATTCATTGAAAAGAACTGATTCAAACGAGCGATTCCATCACGAATCGGACATCACTATCGTACAGTCAGTTTGCAAGCAGAGAGAGAGAGCCAAAGAGAGCCAGAGAAAGGGGGGAGGAGGAGGAGGAGGAGGAGGCGGAGGCGGACGACGACGACGAGGAGCAGCACAATCATCACCGCATCACTGACTGAACCGCTACCGCAAGACACGGATGGGCAATAGTCGCGTCGTGCCACTGTCACATCATGTGTTCGTCATCTTATGTAGCGATGAATGTGTTTTGAGACGCTGTTTCGCCGCAGCACGGCCAGAGATACACCGCTAAAGCGAGTGGCAGTGTCGTTAGCTCCTGTGGGTCAGTATATCTTCTATTCCCGTTCTCACTTATAACTGATATATGACGCTTATATGATGGTTTGCTCTGGATCAGTGGTGCAGTGATCAGATGGATGAAGGTGGCTGCGTTATAACGGTGTAGAAATGTACGCAGCTGGTTGTGTAAGCAGCTTTGACAGCTAGCTATTTATCCTGTTAGCTACTGCTAGCAGCTGATCATCGTTTTTCACTGTATAAATGTGTATTACGCTGGATCTCTGCTCATAATATATGACCAAAGACTCTTAAATGTCAGGAGAGCCTAAAGACAAGGCTGTCGATAGACAGAGCTCTCATAATTAATTGATGCCCTCATACTCAGTGCATTTGATGAGCCTGAATCATATAAACAGCAGTTTAACAACACACCCGTTTCCAAAAATGATCAGATCTGCATCCCTTCATTTGATTATTGTAAAATCCTCTACAGATGTCCGTATTTTTGTCCTCCAGACCAGAGGTCATAACATAAGGACACATGATTTCTCTCCAGAGGGGGTAAGGATGTAGTGCTGTCATCATGATGATGATGATGATGATTATAATGTGACAGGAAAAGCTCGGCTATATCACCTCTCTGACTTAGTAAACCTTTTTGCTTTGGAATAGCTGCGACATCAGGCCGTGTATAAGATGACTTGGGTGGTGTTGTTACTTTCTTGGGTGAAATGTGAGACAGCTCTCTGCCTTTGTCATTTCAGCCTGTTTCCTGTCACCATTTGCAAAGTATTCTTTTTATTTAGTGGAAGAATCCATTTGATTGAGCTTATAAAATCACAAATATATTATAAGCTCTAATTTGGGTGTAGACGTACAATTCAGTTTACTACTTGATACTGTGTCTTTGATATAGTTAATCACCTGTGTGTCAAAAGGCAAAGTGTCTGTTAAAAGTCAAATAATATGTTAAAATCCATGTACAGGATTAGATCTGGACTAAAGTCATAATTCACAGCAATACGCTTTCATCTCTTGTATATTAAAGGTTCAGCTGGGGGTAAGTAGTATAAGTGTCCGTATAAATGAATTCTGGAATTTGTCTCCCACTCTCTCTCCCTTTGAAAAGTTTCATTTTTATAATGACAGATGAAATCTGTGTGAATGAGTGATTCTCAGTTCCAGCTGTAAGTGGAGAGTTCATACTGTATTTTGAATGAGGTATATGGGATAAATGTCAGAATTTTTTTTTTTTTTTTTAAATATATTTTTCTCCAAAAAAAAAAAAATTCCCATATGCGTTTTGTCCATTAGAAATGGGGTTTTCACTCTGTAAAGAGAAGTGACTGGCTGATGGTTTCCCAGCACAACGCGCAGACATGACTAATCGATAATCAAATTCCTTGTCGATTATTTTCATTATCGATAATAATCAATTTAATCGATTAGTTGTTGGAGCCATAGATAAAATGTTATTTTTGTCAGCTACCACTCGTTAGATAGAATTTTGCCCGCAGAGACACAGAGATTAAGTAGTGCCGTAAAGTTACATTTATTTATTTGATTGAATTATAGGCCTAACATTTAGCAATATAGCAGGTAAATTATGTATATGATGTACATTACGATGTTATGATGAACTATATGCCTTTCCCCACTGATGTTCTATGATGTTCAAAGCATTTCTAAGGTTACTGATTGGCGCCACTTAGATGGCGAACGGTAACATGGTTTGCGTAACATTAGTAACACATTATTAGCTGTTTGATAATGTAGTCAAGCAAAAGGCTAATCATATTAATTACCGTTATGTGTCCGACATTGTAAAGAGCGATACCATTATGCAGAGTTTACTACAGCAACTTGAGTAAAGTTGAGCGAGTGGATCTCTGAGCTGGTGCGAGTGAGTGGAGGTGGGGATAATTTGCATATACTAAATGAAGCAAGGGTGTAGAGTTACATTCAAGCTATTTTAAGGCATGAAGAATTTTTTTTCAAAAAAAGTTTAAATATGCAATTTTGAGGATCAAAGATTAGTTTTTATTGACAACAGTGGGACTTTAATAAGTCACAGGGCTGCATTGAAAACAAGTTTCTGTGCTCCTGATTGTTTCTGTGTGTGTGTGCGCGCTTCAATGTATTTTTCAGTGCATTATTATAGAACAGTGATTAAACTGACTTGCCTCAGTTGCCTGTGCATTAAACGGTTTTATTGCACACCTTCCAACCAATCAGAATTCAGAATCGAGTATTCAGATAGACCATGGTGTGTGTGTGTGTGTGTGTGTGTGTGTGTGTGTGTGTGTGTGTGTGTGTGTGTGTGTGTGTGTATATATATATATATATAACAAAAAGGATAACATGCAGCTTGTTTTTTTTATAAATAAATAAATGAAAACAAATATATAGTGAATAATTAGCAGCCTAAAGAAAATGCAAAACAATGATGAAATAAAATACTGGCCATGATGAATTTCTGATGTTTTTATGTTTATGTCCTGTCTTAAACATTTCAGCTGTCACTGTGTTAGGTGTCCCTCCCTGACAGAGTTCAGTTTAAATGTACATGATGCAGCAGATCATTTGTAGTGAGGCTCATTTTAGAGGTTTGAATGCAACTGCAGTCATTTCTCCTTCTAGGGTGTGGTTCTGCTGTATATCCTCAGAGATAAAAGATGGAGATCTTTATCAGGTCTACCTAAGCAAGTTGTCGTATATGACTCAACACTATAGAGAGATATTTCACTAGTCTCATAAATATTCAGTAGCAACTGTCTCTGAGAAATTCAACTCTGAGACTCTTTGAGGGTGGTTTTAGTTATGGATTTATGAGAAAACCAATGGGATTAGGCTTATTTTATCTCAGGCACAGCAGTAGCTTGAGGGGTGTGCTGTGAGCATGTGTGCTGCCAACGGGTGGGATGGCTTTTGGTGATCAGCCTCTTTCTACCACATCAACAAGTCTGAGTAATGCATCGCCATGGCTTTCACAGTTTAGTTTACACTGTATTTCACCACACCTGGAGTTTTTGGGAAACTACAGTAAAATATTGCAACTCATTGCAAATTGTGCAAACTCAATAGGCATGACCATGCTTTTTTGTAACGCAGTGCCTTGTTAGAGAAATAGGCTTAACTTAATCTCAGTGATGATGCTCACGCAGGTAGTGTGAATTTGGGTGGCAAAATAAATACATGCCGATTATGTGTCACAGATGGATGTGTGAAACAGGCCTTGTTATATATTGTTTGCACTTTTTATATATATATATACTGTATGTGTGTGTGTGTTTAGAGCTGCACGATTCTGGATAAATTGATACATTTTTCTCTGTTTCAAAAAGAGATCACAATTTTCCCACGATTCTGAACAGACAGTTTAACAAAATAACATGTAATTTACCAGAGGTTCTGACAAATGTTAACTGCTGCAGCCTATTTAAAATGTTTAATGAATCTGAATAAATTATTTTTAAAAAATCAGTTTGAATCACTTATGTTATTGATCCATCAAGTTACTTTCAAAAGGTGATTTACTCAAATAATAATCGCTTCCGTAGACATCATTGTTTATATCCAAACTATAAACTTTTATCCCAGTTCTTCTGTGATCATTTGATTGTAACACAGAAATAATGATACTGTGTGGTTGAAAGTAGGGCTGCAACTAACGATTATTTTGATAATCGATTAGTTGGCCGATTATTTTTTCGATTAATCGGATAAAAAGCCCATTTTTTATTTTATTGACAAAACACACTATTCCACATCCTGTCCAATGCTGTCCTTCAAACAAACGTGTCAGCTGAGTGCTATGAAAACATACATAGTGAATATATCTACCATTATATAAATTAACCATGGTTTTACAATGAACAAAACAAACAATAATAATAAATAAATAACAGGGTTATTTTAGTTATTCAGTGGTAACCACAAATTAACCATTGTTTTGCTTCAAATCCATAGTTTAATTATATGGAATTTGTGTGATTATACAAATGGGCAAAAACATGGTTAATGGTGGTTATAAAAAATGGCAAAAACATGGTTAATGGTTAATTTTCGTAAGGTTATGTTTGTGCTATACATTATGTGCAAAAAAAGTTACTAAGCAAAAGGAGTTTAAATCCCTACATTAAAATGATATTAAAGAAAAACAAAAACAAAAAAACAGAAACTCAGTGTTACCACATAAAAGGAATGTTCTGCAGGAGCACACACACATTTGCTATGGACACAGTACTGTCATTTCTTTATCCTGTAGAAACGTCTTATATTTATATTAAATTACACGCTGTTATCCCTTTACAGTTACTACTCTCATAAAATACTTGAATTACATGTTGACTTTTAAAACTAAATTTAGCGCCTAAAGCAGATATTTCAGCTAAATGAATGTTTTTGCGCTGAATATTAATGGTCTCTCTCTCTACTGCGTTCTGTCTATTTGACGCGCATGCGCGCGCCCGCCGCGCCGGCGCTCGTTCAGTGAAGTTTGAACACAGACTGTCAGGATGCGCTTTCATGCAAAATGGAAATACTCTCGTGAATTAGTAACATTCACAGATGAGGATATAACTACTGTTCTCTATATAGATCAGTGGATATAATCTGTAAAATGAACGTTTTGCGCTGAGGACG
This sequence comes from Coreius guichenoti, assembly GCA_039654105.1. NCBI lineage: Eukaryota > Metazoa > Chordata > Actinopteri > Cypriniformes > Gobionidae > Coreius > Coreius guichenoti. The sequence goes on from CM077168.1 coordinate 33,811,571, forward strand.
CAGACGCACATCTGTCAAAGTGCATGACAGGGTATGTTAAATGCTAATGCATTCGCTTGAAGCTTAAAATAAACATTTCTCATGTTTTGGGCACTTGGATCAGGTACCTTTCCTGCATCAGCTCACTCTGTTTCCACTCCACTTTTTCTAGGTGCACGTTTTGTCCATAAAATGCGTTATTCAGTGCTGTAATTTGGTGCGACTGGTGGAAGCTTGTCGTGCACAGAGGGCAGACCCGACTAATCGATAATGAGAATCGTTATCAATGATTTTCATTATCGATTATTATCGTTTTTATCGACTAGTTGTTGCATCCCTAGTTGAAAGACTGTTTGTGACTGTTTCATAATTCATACCTAAACATGACAACTGCTCTCTGTGGCTCAGCAGCAAAGCAGATTTGAATGTTCGATTTTGATTTTGTTTAATAGACGCAGGACAATCATGGTCATTTAGGAATGAGATCGCGTGGGTGTTTGAATCGAAATTGCGACCTTTTAACAATTAATCGTGCAGCTCTAGTGTGTGTTTAGACTGTGGACCCTATTAGCCTTTGTGTACCTTTTGTTGCCTTGTAGCCAGTAAGTTGACTATTGACCATCAGATCAAACGTTTTGTCAGTGCTAATCCGTTTTAAGTGGCTCCTTAATGATTAAGATCATACCATTCTATAGCTACTTCGAAAAAATCCTGTTGCAAACCAGCTGTGAAAAGTGGGGGTACAAAACCTTAAGAGTCTTGAGAATTTTGAAAAAGCCTCAGGGTGATGTTAACCCATACTAAACCCCATGATATAACTTGCAGGTCTATATGTGGATTGTTGAGCTGTGGAAGCATTTGTTCTTAGAAAAGAACGTCCTCACAGATCAAAGTAAAATGTCATGTTTAGATTTAGATTTTCCAGAGTTTCATAGTGTGTATTCATTGTTTAATGAATACACATTAAAGGGGTCATGAACTGCGTTGTTTTATTTTTTTATGATGTTTCCTGGGGTGCACTTATAATGTTAGAATGCTTTTTACATCAAAAATTGTCATAATTTATAAATAAAAGGCATTTTTCCTACCCTGATTTTAGCCCTCTGGTTTGAACGCTCTGTTTTAAGGGCCGTGTCTGCTGTGAGAGTTCAGTGTAAACGCCCACTGCTGTGATTTGGCTAACGTCTTTCCATTTGAAATAGCTAAGTATTACTCTCTCTTTTAGCGTGATTTTACTATTACAGCTCTCATGGTTAACTAATCATGAAAAGTGTTGCATTACATTTAGATCATGGCATTACATTTAGATCTATGGCATTATATTCAGATCGTGGCATGAAAGGTTGCAGAGATGAACATTGTAGCCGATCAGAGACATGTTGAGCGCATGAAAGCAGGGATCTCGTCATTGCAACTCAGTTTCTGTACACTAACGAATGCTTTCATCTTCACTAACAGTGCAAACGTGATATAGTTCAGAGATTCGTTGAATAAAACGGGAGTCACTGATAAACGCGTCACTGATAAACTCTCGCTGTTTGATTGACAGCTCCAGCGCGCTGCTCCAACAATTGCAAAGGGAGCTTTCTTAGATCACTTTCTTTATAGAATTTAATCACCGTTAAATAACAGATTATTTTCATCCTACTAAGAGAAACAACGCAAGTTGACGTTTAGTCACTGGTTTGATTTACTGACACACAGACAAAGAACATCTGACTGTACATGAATCATTACATTTCAGATCAGGCATTAGAATTAACACGGTTACTTACATGTTGCATTACTGTCGAGCCCAAGCACTGCACAATATTTTGTAATCCTCAACGGCACGTTTATTGCTTGGTAGCTCGATCTGGTTTAACACCACATAGGCCTATGTTACTTTTAGGCTACCTATTCTATTGCATGTCATGCGTGAATCGGTGGGTGGGGCTAAACAGGCATTGATGAAGTAGGCGTTGATCTTCTTCTGCAGAGGCGGTGCTTGCCTCCATTTGACGTCATAGATTCCCACTTTGAAAAACCTGTGGTTTGCTGGGCCTGGTGTCAATAAAAGCTTTTATTGGACTAAAGTTTTCAGTTCTGAAACTTACAGGATATTCTTATAGTATGGTGACCTCTTATATGTCAAAAGCTCAAGGAAAATTTGATTTCTCAGTTCATGACCCCTTTAAAGGGAAAATCACTTACTGTTTAATTTGTAATTTGGTATGTAAATTGTCACAATATTGACGTAAAAGTCAAATTAATAACACTTACTGATAAAACAAAATAAAAATCTTCAATATCTGGACTATAATGAAGAAAGAGTATAAGTCTGTTTCAATTTACAGATCTTATCTTTACAAGAGCTAAATGTTCCCAAACATGTGCTTCAAGACTATAAAGCCAATAAGAGACTACTCCCCCACCTAGAAGACAAATACTTTTCCATTTAAACACACATACCAGTATAATGAAAGCTTGAAGAGCGATAGACGTCTCAAGATGAAGCTGGTTACACGGTTTGTGATCTGTAGAGGAACTCTGGAAAGTAAATGATTTTCTCTTTTTCGTCTGTTATTTAATTAAAATTAAGCACACAGACAGCAGCAGGTATATTATTATATTGCTGCCACTTTAAGACCTAATGCAGAGATCCAATGTATTGACACATTTTCTCCCAACTGTTTACATTCACTCAAAGGTGTACTGTGTAAATTTTAGCGGCATCTAGCGGTGAGGTTGCAAATTGCAACCGCCCACCTCCGTTTGAAGTGCATAGAGAAGCTACGGTGGCTGACACAGGACAAAGAAGTTATTGTCTGAGACAGCAGAGAGTAGCTAGCACTCTCTAGAGCAATTTGTCCGTTTAGGGCTAGTGTAGAAACATGGTGGTGCAAAATGGTGACTTCACTGTAAGGGGACCTGCAGTGTATGGAGATAGAAATGGCTCATTCTAAGGTAATAAAAACATTATGGTTCATTATGTAAGGTCTTTATACACCACTGAAAACATAGTTATGTATATTATATTGCATTTCTGTCAATAGATCCTCATAAATATTACACACTGCACCTTTAAGACATAACCGACTTAGGGATGGGCGATCTGAATTTTATTTTGTGATCGATCTTGAAGACGTCCACAATCTACTTTTCAAGCGAATCGTAGAGATTGTGATCTTTTATGTCCTCGTAATAGCGGGACTTTTCATTTGAGGGTGCGCCAGACTTTTAATTTGACGGCTTCGAGAACGCCGGCTCTGAGAAATAAATTCACTGGATAGAACTGTTAAACAAAGAAAGTAAACTGTATACGAAAGAGTATCATAGCGTTTACTTTTATATTATTAGTAACAGAAAGGCAAACACAATTATACTTTCTCATTTACTGTCAACATTCAGCAAATGCGCATTTATATCCTTTAAACAAATCTTTGAATATCTAATAAACATTTAATTTCACAAACCTTGCAGGCTTAGTCGAATTCAGCTGTCAGATATTCTGAAGTGCGCATTTGTATACCCTTTATACCCTTGATTTAAAACTATGCTGCGCTAGATTCAGTTGCCCGCTATGTCATATCAATGTCATTTTCACTGTGTGCTGTATGTAAAATTAGTGTTACCTTGTCTTTATTTGAAAAATTCCCAGTGCGCACAAACTTAGATTACTACTGAGTGTCCTATTGGTTACAGTGTTTATACAGTGTATTCTTTTTTTTTTTTTTTTCAAACTATTTCTTTATTTGTAAAAAATGCTGTAATATGATTACAGAATCAAGAAGTTACAATCTAAAGTAAGTCTGTTTAATTAAATTTTCAAATTATTTATACAAATATTAATTCAATATCGGCCATTGGCCACCCTGCTCTTTAAGATATCGGCACCGGCCATCAAAAAAAACAATAACAGTTGACCACTAGTTTAATGACTATTTTGACAACTGATTGTTTAATGCAATACTGTTTTAATTTGTGCAAATAGATAAGTCCATAGGCTTGTTCCAGTCTGGATATTCTCGATAGTACATCTCAAAAGTTGGGAAGATTGCGATTCAGATCGTGGATCATGATTGTTATTATATCGTGATTGTTATAAAATCGTGATATGAAATTTTGGGAAAATCACCCCACCCCTAAACTGACTGTTCTTACACGAATACTTGCAAAGATGGCCATTTTGACATGTTTGTGTGTATTTGCCCACCTTTAGTTGCAGTGTTAGATGGATGCAGAATGATGTGTCATGACAATGAATGAAACATAAAAAAGTGCAGTTCAAACATAGTCTTATTGCTAGTCAGTGTAGCAAGAGACGCTCGAGTTATGTTTCAGTTTGTGTTCGTTGAGTTAGTTGCTTATAGCCTATTACGTCTTTTCCCTTAACTGGTATATATTAAGATCAAGATGTACACTTGTTTCACAAAGATTTTTTAGTTTGTTTGGCAAGGCACACTGGCTCTAAAGCTTTTAAAAACACAGAAGCAGCATACAGCCGCAGGCTTCAGAGAAAGCTTTTAAAAGGCATGTGTCCCTTTAAAAATAGTGTCTCACTTACTAATCCAAGAGGAAAAACATGCTCAGTGTTTGACGTCCTCTTGAGGTGCACATTGATTCTCCTCATAGTGAGCAAGTGTGATTCTTTTCAGTCATTTCTGATTGTTCAGCTATGGTTCACTCTCATGTACAGCAGAATCTTAGCATCTGTTTAGTTTAGCAACAGATTAGTTGAGTTCTAATTATTTAAGACAGTTTTGTGCTCTGACTTTCTGAAACGCATGAAAAGCCCTTAACTTCAGTCAGATCCATTACAGACGATGAAAGGTTTTCTCTGAGTGCTTTACGGAACTAAATGCAATAGCTGATGTATGATTAGCTAAGGCATTTGTTTGTTCATTTCTCTGGATGGAAAGAAGCAATTAGCCTTGTTCATTTTCGTTTTGCTCATGCTCATTTTATTGGCCAAAGGCTGTTCGTTGTCATTCTATGTGTATGGTGATTGGGACAGTGTATTGTCTGTTTAAAATAGCTGTCACAGCTGTGCTCATGAAAAGAGGTAGTATTGGTTTCCACGGCGACCGTGTGGAATCTCATTACCCGAGGCTGATTGTAGAGCCATGAGGCAGGCACACTATGATTGACAGAGTACGAGATCATGTCACATTTCCAAAAGACTCATGCGCATATATGTTCCCTGGAGGTGATGAGGTCTGGGATTTGTTTTACGCTACCTAATTAACCAGGTAGTTTAGTAAAATTGAGGGCACATTGAGTGCGTCATTACTTTACAGCTGTGCATTATTGCCTTTGAATTAAATATTTTCTATGAGATGCTTCAGGAAAGTTATAATAAAAGCTAAACGAAATGTGTTTCTGTTGTGTGTGTATGCCACATTGGGAGATTTTTTTAATTAAAAAAAAATAAACACAAAGGTATGTATTTTAATGTAGCTAATTAATAAAAAAAAATCACATTTTTATGAGCTTGTTGCAGATCATTGAATATCACATGTATGATTAACACGTCATATCAACTTATTATCTTACACAAATTCTGGTAATTGTAACTAGTAGCTAAATGCTAAACCCTTATTTGTGGAATTAACCTACATTTTATAAAAACGTGTATATATATATATATACACTCACCTAAAGGATTATTAGGAACACCTGTTCAATTTCTCATTAATGCAATTATCTAATCAACCAATCACATGGCAGCTGCTTCAATGCATTTAGGGGTGTGGTCCTGGTCAAGACAATCTCCTGAACTCCAAACTGAATGTCAGAATGGGAAAGAAAGGTGATTTAAGCAATTTTGAGCGTGGCATGGTTGTTGGTGCCAGACGGGCCGGTCTGAGTATTTCACAATCTGCTCAGTTACTGGGATTTTCACGCACAACCATTTCTAGAGTTTACAAAGAATGGTGTGAAAAGGGAAAAACATCCAGTATGCGGCAGTCCTGTGGGCGAAAATGCCTTGTTGATGCTAGAGGTCAGAGGAGAATGGGCCGACTGATTCAAGCTGATAGAAGAGCAACTTTGACTGAAATAACCACTCGTTACAACCGAGGTATGCAGCAAAGCATTTGTGAAGCCACAACACGCACAACCTTGAGGCGGATGGGCTACAACAGCAGAAGACCCCACCGGGTACCACTCATCTTCACTACAAATAGGAAAAAGAGGCTACAATTTGCACGAGCTCACCAAAATTGGACAGTTGAAGACTGGAAAAATGTTGCCTGGTCTGATGAGTCTCGATTTCTGTTGAGACATTCAGATGGTAGAGTCAGAATTTGGCGTAAACAGAATGAGAACATGGATCCATCATGCCTTGTTACCACTGTGCAGGCTGGTGGTGGTGGTGTAATGGTGTGGGGGATGTTTTCTTGGCACACTTTAGGCCCCTTAGTGCCAATTGGGCATCGTTTAAATGCCACGGCCTACCTGAGCATTGTTTCTGACCATGTCAATCCCTTTATGACCACCATGTACCCATCCTCTGATGGCTACTTCCAGCAGGATAATGCACCATGTCACAAAGCTCGAATCATTTCAAATTGGTTTCTTGAACATGACAATGAGTTCACTGTACTAAAATGGCCCCCACAGTCACCAGATCTCAACCCAATAGAGCATCTTTGGGATGTGGTGGAACGGGAGCTTCATGCCCTGGATGTGCATCCCACAAATCTCCATCAACTGCAGGATGCTATCCTATCAATATGGGCCAACATTTCTAAAGAATGCTTTCAGCACCTTGTTGAATCAATGCCACGTAGAATTAAGGCAGTTCTGAAGGCGAAAGGGGGTCAAACACAGTATTAGTATGGTGTTCCTAATAATCCTTTAGGTGAGTGTATATATAATTTTACATTAAAGTAATATTGAAACTCAAAGTAAGATAAAAAAAATAAATAAAAACCTACTTCTGTTATTTAAAAAATGTTAGTTTAGTTGGTTGACATTTGAATATAATTATTTATAGACTGATTGTTGACCATGTTCACACTTAAGTCAAAATCTGCAGAAATGTCTCTTAACGAGAAAAAAAAACATAGTTGTGGCCCGATGCAGTTGACAGTGAAGTGGATGTCATTGGCTTTTCAAATTCAGCCAGGATTGTAATTTGATTGGATTAGTAAGAATTTTAGTTATGATGATCTGCAAAAAATATTACGTACATTTCTGAGGAGTAAAACGCATAATTTTTGCCTTTGGAAATGTAGCTTAGTAAGAGTATAAGTATTTTCAGTATTCCTCTTGTAAAGTACACAACCCTAAATAAATTAAGCATAATTACTTTACACCCCTGTTCTACTTTAAATGTCTGTTTTTAGGCATCCTATAGCTCCTAGAAACCTCCGCTGCAAGTGTAAGTGATTCATGTTGGGTCAGTTGTGAGAGCTGTGATTTAAGAAAAGAACAACACAGAGGTCCTGGTGTCAGATGAGCCGGGTGATGCTTAGAGGAAGAAACAGAGGCGTTATTGATGTGTTAGTCACAAACCATCTATCTTCTCTCCTCCCTTCCACCACCTCTTCCTCTCAGAGATGTTGAGAGTGACGGAGGAAGAGCAGAAAGTGTCACTTCAGCAGAAAGAAGAGGCTACTAATCACAGTGTGAACCCATCGGCTCCTCTCACACCAGAGATTAATACATCCTATTGGACAAGGCCAAACTTGCTGACTGGACTAGTCATTCAAAAGCAGTTTGAGTCAAGGTTCAAGATAAATTTTTGTTCTGTCTAGAATTAAAATGTTCCAGGCTTCCAGAGGACATGGCTAAGTATAATATGTTTTGAGGGAGGAAAAGGATGAGAAGAAGTATTTTTCCTTCATGTTTTGGGGTAAAGACAATCAAGTAAAAAGATAAGACCGTACATTTTCATTTTTAAATGAAGTTATTATATGCTTATAAATCTTATGCCTTCAACTGTTTTGAACAATAAATACATAACCTGCATTAACTATGACCAGCCACGACAGAGAATATTTATTTATTTATTTAGTGGATAAGTCATATTAGTTTCTTGCACATTTACAGAGCCACATTGCAGAGCACCTCTGACTCACACAAACTCTCTCTCTCTCTCTCTCTCTCTCTCTCTCTCTCTCTCTCTCTCTCTCTCTCTCTCTCTCTCCCTGTCTTTCTTTTAGTAAACTCAAAATAAATATATATATGTATATATATATATAGCTGTGGTGCACAAATCTTGACAAATGAACGTGAATCTCTACTATAGAGTAAGTACCTGCTCAGTGTTGACCCTGATGAGATGCTGCTGAATGCAGAAGTCCTTGTTTCGTGAGCTGTATGCAGTTACATAATATTGCATAACACCATTGTGATGAAGGATTCTGCTTTTAGGGCCACATGAGTTTTATTTAAAGGGCACCTATTATTTTTTTATTTTCCCTTTCCTTTAGTGTGTAATATAGCTGTTTGTCAGTGGCGTAATTTTGTTTTAACTTTGTGTGTGTGTGTGTGTGGGGGGGGGGGGGGGGGATGCTATATCAGATTGTACAATAACAGTTGTAGAAAAAATAACATTACGATGTCCAGAAATAAATGTCATGTTTAATCTGATAGTTTCATTCTTATATCTACTATTATACAATAGAATATAATACTATAATATAATATTATATATCAATAATACAATATATTGTTAGTCCCGAGATTCTTCACGTTAGTGAATAAATACATAGATCCGCAATTAGCATTCGGATTCCATAATGGTCTGGTGGCAGAACTTTTGTTAAACGTGTCAGAGGTTCCGGGTTCTATTCCACCATTGTATACTATAGTAGAACAATATATATATATAGATATAGATATAGATATAGATGATATTGATAGACGAGCAGGGACATGTCTGTGTGCATTTTGTTTTGTGATTTCACCGGTAAGAATAGAGTCTCTGCAACGGCATTAAGAGATTAAATTGAAGACTGCACGAGCCAAAAGAGACATTCTGCCACTGATAACATTGGCAACAAACTCTCGGCATGATTTCTAAAACAACACATTCCAGCGCCAGATCGCCATTTGCTAGTGTGCTCCAAAACAATGACAAAATTCCCATTTAGAAGACACAAGCGTGGCAGATATGTGGGATATTCATATTTTATTTATATAAAATTTTATTATATTATTAATGTAGACATGTATTAGTAATGGAATGTTATTGGAAATAATGGAATATAATTACTGTATTTTTTGTGATTAAGCTATAGGATTTGTGCATTTATACTAAATGTATTTAGGCTACTGTTTTTCATACAAATACCATAGAAACCATACAGTTACGTTTTACCATGGTAGTAGTGAGGTGCTATATGCATGGTTTTAACTGTGGTTATCATGATCTAATTTGAATAAAATTCAGAATGTTTGAATCATGTAAATATATTCTAGCATACCCCAAAAATAAAATCTTTAACTTGTAAATAACGCGTATATAATGCGTAATATAGGCTCTTGTCTTTAATTATGAGCTGTGATATCAAGAAATTACCTCAAACCATTAAGCTTCTGAAGCAAAGGTGATACAATTGTTTGTCAGATGTTGGGTGCAGGTATCTGTCTGTGTGTGAGAGCGTGATGGAGAACTCTGCAGTGCAGATCATCCAGAACCTCAGATAAGCACTGACCCACTTTTGGGTCAATACAGAAAAAAACACAGACAATGCAGTAAAGACAGAAGAATCTGCTTCTGAAACGGCATCTGGCTCTCATTTCATAATTATTGTTCTGTTTACGACCTTTCACAAGAGTGTCTTAATGTTTGCTTTAGTTAACAAAGTACAATGAACTAGAAACATGTCCTGCTTGAGTAAATTGCATGTTGATACTAGACAATACAGCTATTATTGACTTTTAGCAGATTTCTTGAACAACAGTGTTGTTAGTTGAAATGATATCATCCAAACCTTTTCTTGCATGAAATCTGAGCTTGCTTTCGTTTGTATTTACGTTTGAGGCATGTGCTCATGTATGGGCTCTAACACATGAGGAACACAAATGGCAAATCCATGCGGTGAGGACACAGCTGGGCTCCAATCCCTTTAGCTTATCAGAATGTGTGTTTGTGTGTGTGTATTTACATTTGCTGTTGAGCCTCCTGTCAAGATGTGTTAGAGAAGACTGCAGAGGCTTGGCTTGTACTGTGTGCTTTGTTTTGACTGTATAGTTCGATGTCAGAAATATATGAATGGTACTGCCAGACACAAAATAGTTTTGGAATAAAAATGATATTTTGAGGTAGTGATGCACCAAAATTGACTGAATTCCCTGAAACAATGATGTTTAATTAGCTCTTATCTAGCAAAACAGTGATAAGCTACAACAGATATGTATGTCAGCAGTGTGGACGCACTTCAACCATTACCAAAATTAATAATATGTAGTATTAATATGTAAAATTATGCTCTGCTGAAATATCGCGAGGAAACTTGTTTCCAAAGAACTTTACTACGACTTGGTTAAATTTGGTTTCGTTAAAAACTTTTTTGAAGTGTAAAAAATTGTCTGTTGGGGCATGTTTTTCATTTTTAAAGGTGTCGTAAGTGATGTTAGCCTTTCTGGAACTTCTGCCAGACTTAACTGTTGTATTACACACTCTCTCTCCTTACGAAACTCCGTACTTTAAGGATACTATTATAACGTTAAGCAAGAAAAACAAATAAAACAACTGAAAAATGTATATGAAGCTGAAAATGCTGCTTAACATGAATGATCCACTAATAACTTCATTCTTTCCATAAATGGGCTGCCCTGTGTGCAAAATGATTGATTGACAGCCAGAAATCAGCTCAGTCTACAAAGAATCTGACTGCATCTTGTTGTCAATTATTTTATTTTTTGGATAACTTCTATAATGTTTGCTGTTACTCTTCTCCAGACCCCATTCCTGCACACCACAGACCGCAATGATTGGACGCTGCCTGCCTCGATCGTCCAACTCCTAGTTCTGCTGCACCTGATTGGACAACTTCCTGCCTGAGAGCTGATTGTTGCTACAGTTGCCATGACTTAGAAACACTCCTGATACAGAAATGGAGAAAAAGAAACCATGCCCCCGCCTCCTGGACTACCTGGTGGTAGTTGGAGCCAGGTAAGGAAGATTGTTCAGTGATGTGTGGGTGTGTTTGTGTGTGCTTCTATAGGTGCTTAAGTAAATTGCGGAAGAATTAAAGGTGAACTGATGTGTTTTGTTAGTACATGGCTTGTGCAGGTGTGTTACAGGTTCCCGGCCTCAGCTATATACTCTTAGTTAATGTTAAATGTGGTTGTATGTTATTGTCATCAGGTGTAGTTTTGACAGCAAGTTACAATATGGGAGTGTTAATATATTTGTGGAGCAGCTCCTGTCCTTCTCAAACTGTTGTAAAAGTATTTTTATTATGTATGTGTATACTGTATATATGTACACGACCGTTTAAATGTTTGGGGTCAGTACGTTTTTTTAAAAAATGTTTTTGAAAGAAGTCTCTTATTCTCACCAAGGCTGCATTTATTTGATATTGTGATTACATTTTATTGTGTAATATTATTACAATTTAAAATAACTGTTTTCTTTTTGAAAATATTTTAAAATGTAATTTATTTCTGTGATGGCACAGCTGAATTTTAAGCAGCCATTACTCCAGTCTTCAGTGTTACATGATCCTTCAGAAATCATTCTGCGGATTTGGTTTAAGAAACATGTATTATTATTATCAATGTTGAAAACGTTTGTACTGCTTTTCAGGATTCTTTGATAAATAGTTCAAAAAGAACACAATTTTTGAATGGAAATCTTTCATAATAATGTAAAAGTCTTTACTGTCACTTTTGAACAATTTAATGCATCCTTGCTAAATAAAAGTATTCATTTATTTAAAAAATCTTACTGACCCCAAACATTTGGATGGCAGTGTATACAGTGGGGAGAACAAGTATTTGATACACTGCCGAATTTGCAGGTTTTCCTACTTACAAAGCATGTAGAGGTCTGTAATTTTTATCATAGGTACACTTCAACTGTGAGAGACGGAATCTAAAACAAAAATCCAGAAAATCACATTGTATGATTTTTAAATAATTAATTTGCATTTTGTTGCATGAAATAAGTATTTGATCACCTACCAACCAGTAAGAATTCCGGCTCTCACAGACCTGTTAGTTTTTCTTTAAGAAGCCCTCCTGTTCTCCACTCATTACCCGTATTAACTGCACCTGTTTGAACTCGTTACCTGTATAAAAGACACCTGTCCACACACTCAATCAAACAGACTCCAACCTCTCCACAATGGCCAAGACCAGAGAGCTGTGTAAGGACATCAGGGATAAAATTGTAGACCTGCACAAGGCTGGGATGGGCTACAGGACAATAGGCAAGCAGCTTGGTGAGAAGGCAACAACTGTTGGCGCAATTATTAGAAAATGGAAGAAGTTCAAGATGACGGTCAATCTCCCTCGGTCTGGAGCACCATGCAAGATCTCACCTCGTGGGGCATCATTGATCATGAGGAAGGTGAGGGATCAGCCCAGAACTACACTGCAGGACCTGGTCAATGACCTGAAGAGAGCTGGGACCACAGTCTCAAAGAAAACCAATAGTAACAAATTACGCCGTCATGGATTAAAATCCTGCAGCGCACGCAAGGTCCCCCTGCTCAAGCCAGCGCATGTCCAGGCCCGTCTGAAGTTTGCCAATGACCATCTGGATGATCCAGAGGAGGAATGGGAGAAGGTCATGTGGTCTGATGAGACAAAAATAGAGCTTTTTGGTCTAAACTCCACTCGCCGTGTTTGGAGGAAGAAGAAGGATGAGTACAACCCCAAGAACACCATCCCAACCGTGAAGCATGGAGGTGGAAACATCATTCTTTGGGGATGCTTTTCTGCAAAGGGGACAGGACGACTGCACCGTATTGAGGGGAGGATGGATGGGGCCATGTATCGCAAGATCTTGGCCAACAACCTCCTTCCCTCAGTAAGAGCATTGAAGATGGGTCGTGGCTGGGTCTTCCAGCATGACAACGACCCGAAACACACAGCCAGGGCAACTAAGGAGTGGCTCCGTAAGAAGCATCTCAAGGTCCTGGAGTGGCCTAGCCAGTCTCCAGACCTGAACCCAATAGAAAATCTTTGGAGGGAGCTGAAAGTCCGTATTGCCCAGCGACAGCCCCGAAACCTGAAGGATCTGGAGAAGGTCTGTATGGAGGAGTGGGCCAAAATCCCTGCTGCAGTGTGTGCAAACCTGGTCAAGAACTACAGGAAACGTATGATCTCTGTAATTGCAAACAAAGGTTTCTGTACCAAATATTAAGTTCTGCTTTTCTGATGTATCAAATACTTATGTCATGCAATAAAATGCAAATGAATTACTTAAAAATCATACAATGTGATTTTCTGGATTTTTGATTCCGTCACTCACAGTTGAAGAGTACCTATGATAAAAATTACAGACTTCTACATGCTTTGTAAGTGGGCAAACCTGCAAAATCGGGAGTGTATCAAATACTTGTTCTCTCCACTGTATGTAGCCATTGCACAAAGTGCATAAAAGTACAAGCACTAGGGCTGAGAAAAGTCTTTTCCCCTTTCCTAATCAGGCAACCCTGCAGCGATAGTGTGGCACAAACACCTCAGCTGCTGAGACGCTATCCGCTGGAGGACCACAATGACTTTCCTCTGCCCCCTGATGTTGTCTTCTTCTGCCAGCCCGAGGGCTGCCTGAGCATCCGTCAGCGTCGGGTCAGCCTCCGCGACGACACTTCTTTTGTCTTTGCTCTCACCGACAAAGACTCAGGCATCACCCGCTATGGAATCTGCCTCAACTTTTACCGATCTTTCCAGAAGGGCCACCACCGCCCACGAGCTGAAGGAAAAGGTCAGTGGTTATAGCAGTTCTATGAGGCGTAACTATTTTATCATCCTAATTTAGTTGATTAGTGTCCTGGTTTTGGCAACTAACCGTTTGTAACCCATCTTGAACATCACATATGGCTGTAAGGGTGCAGTCACGACATCATTTGTCCTGAATATTTTTCTTTATACAGGAGAAAAGGGCCCTTATGCAGACTCTGCAGTGGAGGCCACAGAGAAATCTGACCCCTCCATATTGACACTTCCAGGGGAATCTACGGTGCCCTCTGCAGGAGACGGGGCTCTGCCACCAGGCGAGCCAGGCTGCATTGCAAAGTCTCCACGATCCAAACGCAGTGGCCGACTGGCACCACAGAACCGGAACAGCACGTTAACGTCTCTATGTATTCTGAGCCACTACCCTTTCTTTTCTACGTTCAGAGAGTGTCTGTACATCCTCAAGCGCATGGTGGACTGCTGTAGCCAGCGGCTCAACCAGAGACCCGGTGCTGCCAAGTCCACACAGCGGTGAGAACAGCCTTCTTTATTTTTTTTCTGTGGATTATGTAGTTATGTAACTTTACCCTGAGATTTAGCAAGATAATACTTCTGCACAGAAGCGTAATAATAACGCGCCTAATAGCGCCTAATAACGGCAATGTTTTGCAATATCTTAAAGTAGATGTGTGAGTGTCAAAGATGCTATATCTAACACCATCACAACTGGCAACATTCTGCCTCTCTGTTTACAAGTCATGTTACTGTCTGCATTCCATTTTTTGTTTACTCTTTTTGAGTTAGTTCACATAAAAAAAGAATTTCTAGTGATGCAATGAAATGAAAATTCTGGGCCCACTGGGTTGAAATCTGAAACACTTCATCAGTTTTATTTCTGTTGTAATATTAACTCTTTCCCCGCCATCGTTTAAAAAAAAAGAAAAGTTGCCAGCTACCGCCAACGTTTTTGGTCGTTTACACCAAAATTTCATGGCCCCAGAACATTTTGTTGTATGAATATCTGAACATGCAATATACCAAAAGAACAGACCCTCTGCTTTTAAACAAAACAAAAAAAAATCTGTTTCTAGCTTCATGTATTCTTTCTTTATTAACACTTGAATGTGGGAAAGTTTCATAAAAAAGCAACATTTTGAGAAAATCACGTTTTTGTCAAAGACTACGTCTGGATCAGATTCAGTCGATGATCAAAACATAGATGGAGTCAGTGTTGGGTGTAACTAGTTACTAAGTAATTAGTTACTGTAATTTAATTACTTTTCCCTTGAAAAAGTAAAGTAAGGGATTATTCCTATTTTTTCTGTAATTTAATTACAGTTACTTCTGATGTAATTGAATTAAATACTGTGTATAGACTGTAGAACAATTAAATATATAATACAATAGTGGAATTAACATAAAAATTTAAAGTCTAACCTTAAAATGCATGTTTTTATGTATCCTTCTCACATTTGTAATACTTTGGTCAGTTAATAAGAATAATTTATGTAGTTTTATGTTATTTATTTGAATGAATTAAAAGAGTCGTTTCATGTCTATCCTTGAATCACTTAACTAGTCGAGGTTGATGTAGGATTTAGAAAGTAATAAGTAATTAAATACTTTTTGGAGAGAGTAATTTGTACAGTAATCTAATTATACTATTGAAGATGTAATTAGTAACTAGTAATTAATTACTTTTTTAGAGTAACTTACCCAACACTGGATGGAGTAGATCGAGTCCATCAACACCCCCAAAGCTTCACAGTCCTAACCACTTCCTGGGTCAACATTTCACTCAGTAACATTAGGCCTTTTTAATTTATATGCTGTTTATTGTTGATGATCGCATTATTTTTCATATGCATCTGCTTAATATGATATTGCTCATTTCTGCTTCTTCTTTTCCTGTGTTTTGATCTGGAGATACTGTACTCGTTCAGGAGATGCATAATAGCGCCCCCTACATTATAACAGTGATAACACGGAAAGCCGTAAAATCCTGTCAATGGCAGGGAAGCGTTTTCTCATAAAAGACGAGATAACTCGTGAATGGCGGGGGAGTTAATAAATTACATGATTACACTAACTTACCTTAGTTGATTTTACAGTATCATATAGGCTTAAAAAATTAAATAGGCTCACTGAAAATCTGAAAATATTTTCTCTCAAATCTCACTCATCTTGTGCACTTTAAAATCTGGCATATCGTGATACATGAGCGAACCCATTGAGGTTTCTTCTTTTCCTATATGTTGGTATTGCACATTAAATAACAAAGAACTTGTCTCATGTCACGTAATTGAGCAACATGAATATGAGAAGATAATGAAATAATTCAATTTTGAGGGGTGTATTACCTCTTTAAAGGTGTCATGAACTGGCTTTTTTTTTTCAACTTATTAGGTTCGCGTGGTTTTTACATTCAAAAACATCATAATGAATAAGTAATAGGCTATTTTCTACCCTGGTTTTGAGCCTCTCTCCTGGAACGCTCGGTTTTTATGGGCGTGCCGCATTGAAGACTTGGAAGTAAATGCCCACTGCTATGATTGGATAACAGTTTTGCATATTATAATTAGTTTCGACTCCCCCGTCAGTACACGTGGGGAATTGTTTTGAAAACGTCCAATGTGGAAAAATGGCAACCGGAATGATTCGCCCATACATGTTCGACCCAGAGTCTGATCCCGAATCACAGGACAATGAACCAAGAACACCTCAAATACTCTACAAATACTCAAATTCTGTGTGTCTGTTTGACAAGCTACATCCTTCATAGTGACTTCTGTGACTGATTAGACACGTACACATAATCAGTAGATATCAAAGGATCTGTAACAATGCAATACTGTCACATATAAAAAACATGTTTTACTCACATAAGTGTGTTGCACCATTCCTGTCGGATCCAATATAGAAGGCACAGCATTGTGTTTTAATCTCAATATGTCTGCAAATCCAGTCTCGACCTGTGTCTTGTTTACAAACGATTCCGCAGTGAAATGAAGCGAACAAACGTGCAATGTCTTACACACATGAGCTGGAACTTCATTAAAAATAAAATTCAACCACACATTCATAATATTAGAGTCCGAAGGAAGCTTATGCAGCGACTGTGTTCTTCCACAACCAGGCACAGCGCAATATCTTGCTATCTTCGGCATGTTTATTCCTCGGTAGCGCGATCCGTTTAGCTCCACGAGTCGGTGGGCGGGGCTACAGAATCAGGCGTACTTCTTCTTCTGTTGAGGCGGCGTTTCACCACACGCTGACGTCAAGGGTTGGCATATTCTGAGATCGAGCGTTTGCTGGGCATGGTGTCAATAAAAGCTTTTCTTTGACTAACAAGGAAGTTTTCAGCTCCGAAACTTACAGGATATTCTTATATCACAATGAACTTTTATATATCAAAGGCTGAATGAAAAGTTGATTTCTCAATTCATGACCCCTTTAAATACGTTATGCTGGGAATGCCATAAGGGCTCTATGTTGTTAGATCCTGTATAGTGTGCTGATGATTTTATAAAAGAAAATCACAAGTGGAATGATGTGTGACAGCCCTTATGACTCAGAGAGAGGGATGAGTGAGAGGAAAGGAGTGTAAAGATGAGTGTTGGTGTGACAGGGGCTGGGATTGTGTGAAGGAGAGAGGGTTTTTTCTTCCTGAAAGGTTGTGCAAGCGGTCTTGCAGCGTGGTTCTCCACTCCACACAGGAATGGTTTCAACAAGATCTCATTCACATATCACTGTGGTAATGGTAACTAAATCGTTGAGTGTCTATTGGTAAACACTCTGCATGATAGCACTCTGCTGCAGATCAATAAGCATTGAGTAGAAGGATTTTTATCTCTGTGATTTCCTCAGCAAAGTCTATTCTTGCGTAACCTAGCAACCACATCCACCATGAGCCACAGTCGCGCTTGCAGGCCTCAATTTGTTTGCAGTTGAATTGTCCTCCCAAACCCCTTTTGTTTGCTTCCAAGTGTGGAGAATAATTTAACCAGTATAGCAGCCTGTGTTGAGTGTTCCGATATGAAGTTCATATTCCATGTAGATGCAATGTTTTATCTTTTTATCTTCTTTTTCTTGCAAATTTTTTTTTTATCTGCATTTCAAATTGAAATGTTAATTTAAGCATTCAGTATTTTTTTTTCTTTCAGTTTTGAGTGGAAAAACATCTGTGATGAGATGAAGACTCCAGTCATATGAGAAACTATTTTATTATACAGTCACGTCATCTTTAATATGTCAAGATTACTCACTTTTTCAGAAACCCTCAGTTATTGGACACTTTTGCTTGTGCAATTAATTATTCATGGCTGACTGGAAATAGAGTATTTCTACAATGGCATCTGCAACTTCAGCTTTTGCCTGATGCTACTTTTGCATTACTAAGTGTTAGTCCATAGCTAGTGGATAATCATACTATAAAGACCCATTCACACCAAGGACAATAACTATAAAGTTTTAATTAGAATCCACCCAACATTATTGGACATTATCCTTATAGTTGTGACCTAGTGTGAATGGGCCTTAAAAATTATGTATGTATGAATGTAGTTTTTTTTTGCGGTTTTCCTTTGATGGAGGCTTAAAAGTACTGATACAGAATCAGATTTCTTTTAAGCAAGGTTGTGACCCACCAAGCTGATGTTCGGTCAATGTTGGGCCATCGATGAGCATCTGTCTGGGCTAGTTTGTGGTGTGTTCCTCACATTGGCTGTAGTCGGACCCCCGTCGATGACAGTTCAGATGATTCAGCATGTTGAATCGCCGTTGGTGCCGGTTAGATGATGGTTGATCAGTTTAGCGAGCGAGTCAGTGCATAAGAATCAAAGGAAAAATAATAAAAGCAAGAAAAGAAGTCAAGACAGTAGGTATAGACAGATGGATGTTCTAATTTTACGTCATCTTACCTGAGCATAATACTTTCATAACAACATGAGCTGCCTGGAATGAAGAAAGTGATCAAAGTGATTGATATTCAAAATGGTAAGCAAGCGCTGCTTGGTTTATGGTTTGTGTAGGCCTATCTGCAGTCCTAGTTTAGGTTTCCCTTTTTAAATGATAATATAGACTATTGAGACCTGCTGATATAGACAGTTATTTCCTTACAGGCAGAATGTGCGTGCTTGTTGGCAGTCGGCTGTAGTCTCTGTGGTGTGTGTTCAAGCACAGCTTTTTGACCTAGACACACAAGGCAAAAACACAGGCTTTTGTCACTGCTAGTTCTTTACTGTCGGCTTGTTATGTCACGGCCTTTAGACTAATCTCAGCCATGAAAACATGAAAATAGTTTTTTTTTATAAAAATGAATCAAACTTCAATCAAAACTAACCAACGCATAATCGTGCTTAGGGGTGGGCGATATGACCAAATTCTTATTTCACGATATGACATTTTATTTCACGATAATATATACATCACAATATAGTTATTTTGTATTATTTTATCTCATTTCTGTTAAAAAATAAGAAACAAGAAGCAAATTACAAACAATAGGACAAATACAATATAACAAAAATGTGAATTAAAGTTTTTCAGGTACAATACGTTTATTTAACATTTAGTTAGAATTAGTACAGATATTTAATAATCAAATCTAAAAATAAAATATTGCATAGTCTTCGCTGTAGGAATTAAATATAAATGTATCCTTCCTAAAGCTAAAAAAAAAAGTTATTCAGTCAAGAGCAGTAAGTTATTTTCTCTTTTGTTTGATTCATTATTAATGACATTAATGACACAGAGCAGCAGGTAGGTATATTATACCAAACGCACGGATACATTTTACTGATACACATTCAGTTTACACCCAACTGTTTACTTTCACTTGAGACATAACTGCTGTGTTTACATGAATACTTCACATGATGGCCATTTTAACATAATTGAGTGTATATTTGACCATTCAAGTGCAATAAGACGTGAAAGAGAACTAAATTCACGATCGCATGCTAAGAGACGCGGCTTTCTGTGTGTCAGTCAGCACGTGCAGTTCTTTTTCACTGCTTAATAACTCTTTTTAACATCAAGCATGTCCCGCTCTTTATATTCTCATTCATGCATTTCATCACTCTGAAGTGCTATATATTTACATACTGCAATATACAGGATATAGCAAAATCTCTAATGATAGACATTTTATACCGTGGTGACGATATATATATCGTCATACCACCCAGCAGAGTCCTGCACGGGTCCTGTTTGATAAACCCGCTTTATTAACAGCACACCCGACCCGATATCTGACAGAAACACTAATTTAATTACGTACCCGACCCGCTTGACATGAAAACCGCAGCCCGACCCGAACCAAATTTTCCACACGAAGTAGACAGAAACAATTTATTCATTTTTTTCATGTAACGTAAGCAATAAACATTACGTATTATGAGTTCATGCAAGAACAATTAATAGACACGCAGCCCATCATGTTAACAACAAAGAAGGAGAGAGAGAGAGAGAGAGAGAGAGAGAGAGAGAGAGAGCGAGCGACATCTGTCTTGTAAACTATGTAAAACTATACATCAAGTGAACAATCTACTTTGTACAAATTGTGCATAAATCACATCACTGGGTCATGCTATCCGCTTAGAGGTCTAAAAGGCATAGATTAAAAAACATTGGTCCTCTTTTTACCAGCATGAAAAATAGGCTAAAACTTTTATTCATATTGTGAATAGATTAAATACAGAAAGCGCGCTTCCTTTAATATAATATCTATAGCTGTCAATCAGATGCAGCTCGACTGGCAGAGCTTAAAGGGGCAAGTCGCACAGAAGCCTTTAACGGTCTGCAGACAGAGCGTGAACACAATCACGGCACCGTTTGGAAGCATCTGCCTATCACTGTGTACCGGATTGAGTCGAAATAATCTTGGCTATTGGACCCGCAGCCCACCCGTGCCTACCGCACGTCTGACCCGCACCGCACCCGACACGTAAATATTATTCCACCCGTTACAGCAAATATTAGCGGGTCACCCGCCCGCCTGCAGGACTCTGCCACTCAGCCCTAATTGTGCTGTGCTCTTTCCGGTCATAAACAGCCTACAGTTTTGGCTAATGGACTATATTACTTGGTGAAAGCTTAGTTTATTCTTGCGTTGTGCCTAAGCCCACCCAAATTTATTGTTTTAATCAGAGTGCCTACCTACTTGGCAGTCTCAAGCGGCCTTATGTCACATTACAGTGAAAATTTCAAATAGAAATGACTCAGACACCATGTGTATATATGCCACTATAGTGACTTTGCAGTAAATGTGTTTTTAAAGACCATTTCTGACTCAGTCATCATGTTCTCTCAGTACTGCAGTGACCTTGGCTTTTCCCTACGTTTGTAGCCTTTCAGTATGCACGACTCAACCTTGTAATGACAAACCACACCATGCGTCATACTGTTCTCAACTGGGCTACTCTGTGTGAGAATAACCATATGCCAGTCCAATGGCCTAATCAACAAACCAGAAATCAGTTTTCACTTTATCAGCACACTTAAACCACTAAAGCAACTCAGTTTCACTATTGTGGTTCTCTATTAATGAAACACAGGAAACCTGTGGTATGATAGAATTTTAAAAGTTAGAATTTCATATATGTGAATAATCTAAATATACACTACTGTTCAAAATATTGGAGTCATTAAGAATTTTTTTGAACTTTTATTTAGCAAGAACACGTTAAATTGATCAAAAGAACCAGTAAATACTAAATGCTTTTCTTTTGAACTATTCATTAAAGAATCCTGAAAAAATGCATCACGGTTTCTACAGAAATATTGAGCAGCACAATGGTTTTCAACATTTATAATAAAAGGAAATGTTACTTGAACACCAAGTCAGCATATTAGAATGATTTCTGAATGATCATTCTAGAAGAAATAAGAAAATTCACAATTTGCAATCACATAAATAAATTTCATTTTAAAGTAATTGTAATAATATTTCACAGTATTACTGTTTTACTGGACATATTTTTAATAAAATAAATGCAACCTTGTTGAGTATACGAGACATCTTTCAAATTTTTTTTTACAAAAATCTTACTGGCCCCCAAACTTGTAAATGGTAGTGTATGTTTCTATTTATGCCCAGTTCTAAAATATTTAGTTGGGTATATTTTTTCTCTTTTTGAGTGGAATCTTTTTATTATTACTTATCTAGTTATTTTGAATGACAGTAAAAGCATAGAAAAGTATGGAACTTCATTAGTCAAAAGGTGCAGGAGCAATAATTATAATATTCAACTAATTTGCATATTCTGATATAACATTAGCATCATATTTCAGTGCAGAACTGTGGTTGGCTAGAGAGTCAATATTCATTAGCATTCATGTCCCTAAACAGGCCTGTCTTAATATGCAACTACACCACATATTAATAAAGATGTCTTAGTGGTTTTGACACCGCAAATTGACAGTGAAGGGAAAAAGATAACGACGGGTAGAGTGCGAGAGAACAAAAATGTTAAGAGCTAGAGAGTGTTTGGATCTGGTGGGGACAGGCTGTGTGACAGATTGAGGCCACTGACTGTAGAGCAGCTGTGAGAAGTGGGAGTTCTCAGATGAACCAATTATGACTTACTGTAGTACCTCTACTCAGCCCACACAACCATAGTCTGGCCTGTCTGGATCTTTAAAAGAAGACACTGTGTTATGTAGGCCTAAATGATTGACCTGAAAAGCCTTGACAAACTAAAACCATTGTTATAAGCAAAAAGGAAATCATAATTGCTGATCTCCAATTATAATCTTTGATCATATTTACCAGGGGTGCCAATAATTCTGACCACAATTATATATATAGTTGTGGTCAAAATTATTGGCACCCCTGGTAAATATGATCAAATATGGCTGTAAAAATAAATCTACATTGTTTATCCTTTCATTAAAAAAATTCACAAAAATCTAACCTTTCATTGAAGTAAAATAATTAAAAAGTGGGGGGAAAATCACATTATGAAATAAATGTTTTTCTCCAAAACATGTTGGCCACAATTATTGGCACCCCTAAAATTAAAAAAAAAAAAAAAAGTAAAATATCTCTGAAGTATATTCCCATTAATATTTACATTTCTTAGCACACCAGGGTGACTAGGAACATGAAATTGTCCAGCTATGACTTCTTGTTTCACAGGAGTATAAATACGTGGGAAACACAAAGGCCAAATTCCCTTAAAGCTGCAGTCCGTAACTTTTTTTTTTTTTGGTTAAAAATGACTCAAAATCAATTTTTGAGCAAGTACATAACCAGCCAAGTTCGAAACTATCTCCTTACCTTAGCCCGATTCACAACGGTAAGCTTGTAATAATGTGTTATAATTTATAATTTCAAGAAAAATCCTCCTCGCTCATCTAGAAACAAACTCCAGCATATTCAGTTGTCAGACACGACTGGAAATTCAAAAGGGACCTGGTTCTGTGGTCAGATGAAACTTAAAAAAAGAGCTTTTTGGCAGCAAACCCACCATGGGTTTGGTGCAAACAGGGATAAAAAGTACCCCATGCCCACGGCTAAATATACAGCTGGATGTTTAATTTTTTGCTGGAGGTCCTGGACATCTTGTTCAGATACATGGTGTAATGGATTCTAGCAAATACCAACAGATAAAAAATCAAAACCTGACGGCCTCTGCTAGAAATCTTATAATGGGCCATGGTTGGATCTTCCATCAGGAAGACACCAAATCAACACAAAAATGTGTCACTGAACACAAAATGAAGCTTCTGCCATGGCCGTCCCAGTCCCCTGACCTGAACCCTATAGAAAATGAGTGGGGTGAACTGAAGAGAAGAAGCACCAACATGGATCTGGGAATCGGAAGGATCTGGAGAGATTCTGTATGGAGGAATGGTCTCTGATCTCTTGTCAGGTGTTCTCCAAACTCATCAGGCATTAGAGAAGAAGCGCTGACGTCTTGGCAAAAGGAGGTTGCAAAAAGTATTTAATAAAAGGGTGCCACTAATTATGGTCAATGTGTTTTGGAGAAAAGCATTTATTTCATAATGTGATTTACCCCCCACTTTCAATTCTTTTACTTCATTGAAAGGTTAGATTTTTGCTAATTTTTTTGAATGAAACATCAAAAGGATAAACAATGCAGATTTATTTTTACAAACATCTTTGATCATATTTACCAGGGGTGCCAATAATTCTGACCACAACTGTATATACATACACAACACAATACATATACATATACATACACAATATATATATATATATATATATATATATATTAGGGCTGTCAATAGATTAAATTTTTTAATCGCGATTAATCACACTTTTGTTGTGCGATTAATCGCGATCACACTTATCGTGAAATTAAGCATACGTCATTTATCTCATTAAACACATTCATTTTGTCATAAATTGCTATATCCAAAGTAAACATTCCATGAAGGGTGATTCTCACAAAACTGTATTTTCTGCAAGCTTCAAGGATCATTGGAGACTCCAAAAGGACACCAAATAAGGAGTCCATATAATTCTATTATATAATAAATTTACACACACCTAAGCACCCATGAAAAAAAAACATTACATAAAAAAACTTTACAGAATTCACAGTGTATAGTATGTGTACAGAGCAACAACGAGATTGTTTTCATTTTAGACGTCTAGCTGCGATACCGAACAGGACCACACGGAGACGCCAAAAAAACTCCTAAATCAACCCCTAAACACAACAACGTACACATGACAAATCAAACATTATCATTCCTGAGTGTGTGTGGAAACAACGCGAATGTACTGAAATGTGTCTGTACATGAATGCAGCGTGCGATCAGTGATCGAGAGCGCGCACACACACGGTTTGTTCTCTACGGCTCACGTACTCGGGACTCTCACGCGCTTAGTGTACGACTCCGGTACGTCACCAAAATTGCGCTCTTCAGAAACAATCGCAGAATACGACAGAGCGCGTGTTTTAAAGCAAAGCACACACTGGAACGAACAATTCACTAAAAACGCAATGTGAGTCTCTATAGTCTCTATTCTCTCTGATATGTCTGATGTAATCAGCATGGCCTTCTTTACATTAGTGCTGTTTTGGACTGTTTGAATGAATTCGATTACTGGATCACTGAACACTTTCCCAGATTTTAACGGCTTAAAATGGCCTGATCACAAACAGAGAAGCAGAATTGGGTTAAAGAGTTAGAATGGAAATTTCCTCCTACTAGGGTTACAGGTGCTTGTAGATGCTCAGTGTGATAAACTCCCGACTTCTAAGATCATCTAACTGCGTGACGGAAATTACGTTAATGACGCAGCTTCACGTACATCTGTAATTTATTTGCGTTAATTGCGTTAAATTATTTTAACGCGTTAAGGACTTTAAATTAATCGCATGCGTTAACGTTGACAGCACTAATATATATATATATATATATAGATTCCAAGTGCTCTGGAGACATGCAGAAACATGCATAGAGTTTGGAATTTTATTATTAAGTTATTGAAATTTATTTACTGAGAATTTTGACCTTGGCTGTTGGTCTGCTGTACACAAAACTGCATTAGTTACTTCGCTTGTGCACCATTTGTGCGCCATTTTGAAAAATCAAACTTGATACAAAACAAAACACCTAAAAAACCCCCAAGTAATTATCCATGTACTTTCTTCTCTTTGGTGAATGATGTATCTGTTGTGTCCCATTTGTAACCACAACAAAGTGAGTTTGCACATTCACATCATTCACACATTTTTCATGACTGTCATCTGACAACCGGAGTTCCAGTCTGGAGATATTCACATCAAAGAAAGCATACTTTTTTTGTAGTTTTTTTTTTATTGATCTTGATTTATAAAAATCACGTGCTTTTGTATTTTTATTTACATTAGGATTGAAAATATATGGTGATGCAAACAGTAAAGTGAGCACTGTGTGCATGTTATGGCGTCATCTAGTGCTTTTAGAGCTTTTGAACTGTGTGCCTGATTACTGCGGTACCATAATTTTACTTAAAGTGATTAGTAGTTTAATCCTGAACCGTAGATGCCAGCTGCCACTGTTTTTGTGCTATTTCTCTCCTTCAAACGCTAGAATAGACCACTGAATCAAGCCAATGCCTTAATGTACTGGACAGTTTTAAAACCAATGAACAACAATTAAATGTTTAAAAATTCAAGGAATGAAATAGAAATGTGCAGCAATATGAACAAAGATAAATGAAAAGGGAAGAGACCTTGTCATACTTATTCTTTGTTGTACTTTTGAAACTGATCCAAACAATAGAAAAATGTACACATGTATGTGTGTATTTCTCTCCCCCAGGGACACAATGTGGCGTGTGTTCACAGGCGCTCTGTCCATTGAGGAAAAAGAGAAGGGCAGTCAGGTGCTACAGGACCTGAAGGAGATCGAGTCATGGATATATCGGCTGCTGCACTCCCCAGTGCCTGTCGCCGGTCAGCGACGTGTTGATGTGGAAGTGCTGCCCCATGAGCTGCAGCCTGCACTGGCGTTTGCCCTTCCAGACCCGTCCCGCTTCAGCATTGTAGATTTCCCTCTCCATCTGCCCCTGGAGTTGCTGGGAGTTGATGCTTGTCTGCAGGTCCTGGCCTGCATTCTGCTGGAACACAAGGTATGGATGGCCAGAGGAACACTACCAACTCTATCAGATGGCATAGGCCCATGGATTACCATATTTGTGTACTCTATTCATGGTACTCCAAGATATATCAAAGAACATGGTACCACCATGGTAAATGTCCAGAAATACCATGGTACTTTTTTACATGGTACTTTGCGACTATGCTTACATGTTCCTCACTGTATATGGATGCACCATATACCTGTACCTTATCAGTTATTAGAATCAATATTATAAAGTTTTTAATTTATCAGTAATCAGTATCAGTCAATATTGGATATTTAATTGTTTACGCTCATTTCCCCTATTTTTCATTTAGATTACCTTTGCACTAGTAATTTAATAACACTGTTAAATATAAGAATTTTATACTCCATATTATTATGTAATATTATTATACTCAAAATGAATTTTCAATTTATCTAGACAAAATATTTTATTTTATAAAATTGAATACAGAATTCTAATATTGACCATTTATTATATCATACCTTGTTATCATAGCATGCACATGATTATCGGCCAGATCATACCAGTGGTTCCCAAACTGGGTTATGTGCCGTTCATTTAATTCTACCCCACCTTATAATAGCATTAAAACTCAGCAAGTATTTCTAAAAGGCTTAAAATTCCATAAAAAGTCAAATACATGACATCCAATCAAATGATCTTTTGCGGTCAAAACTGACTGCATCCACACAAGCAGCGTGCATATGATTGCTTGCAGAGTATGCTGCCTTAGCAAATCGCACTACATTACTGCCATTCTCGACAATGTACCTTTGTAAAAGTCGTGTTTTAGCACTTGCTAGCATGAAGAACAAATATAGACACAGACTGTGCATAGAGATCGATTTAAGACTCAAACTCTCTTCAATGCAAAAACATTTTTTTCCCCAAATAACCACACGAATGCAAATGTGACATTGATTTTATATAACAGTTCCACAAACAAAAGGGTCATATTAAAGTGCCCCTACTCTGCTCTGATTGGTCAGATGGCCCAGTCTGTTGTGATTGGTCTACCGCGTACATTGCGTATTTTGGAAACAAACCCCCATTACCATAACTGATCTTCAGCTCCGTCCAGAGGCTTCCAAAAGCTCAGCGATTGTACACACTGTAAAGACAGAAAGGATGACGTCGATTTTACATCAATCCCAGCGCGAGTCCAAATCGATGAAACATTGGAAGAACTAATTATTCAACCCGAACCTTGAGCAGGATGTTTCTCAGTGATGCTACTCAGTTTGAAGTACATTATGAGATGTTTCAACTGTAAATCCTCACCATCAGCATTAACAAGTGTGCGTCCATCAACAAACCCGTGTGTGTGTGTGTGTTTCTAATTTATTGCGGTGCACATGCGGGAACTGTATCAATAAAGGCACATACAGTACGTTAGCCGAGCACTAACGTGAATGACTGATGTAACATTAAAGCTTACAAAACAAATCTTGCTCCATCCTTTATCTTTACTCAAAGTAGTTAGAATTACAGGCAATCTGCATTAATAGACACAGTTTTAGGTAACACTGCAGCCCACAGCTGATTTACAGTAATATTTCAGTAAGACAGTAATAACGTGAGTTAGCCGGTTAGCCAGATACCTACCTACAATAAACACATTGTAGAGCACAGCGTCTTCTCGACATGATGCTATCCGGTATCCGCTGAAGTGTTTGAGGTGGTTCAAGTTTTCCCTGGTGTCTGCGTGCGCAATAAGTGGACGGGCAATTAGGGATGGCTCAATACCACAATTTTGGCTTCAGTACGGTACCACAATCTAATACCGAAGTACCGATATTAAATCTATACCATACAGGGGCTGCATTTTGGCGTGGGTATTGCGCATAATTTTACTCATGCTTTTTATTTATAAAAGTAAAAAATGCATTGGAAAATCAATTTAAGGAAGCAAATATCGTCCCTTAATGGAAAAGGTGTGACTGCAGTCTATGTGGAAGCGGGGGTACGGTATGCAGAAGTATGTTAAACGCAGGTTTTGGAACCACTGCTCTATGCAGTACTGGTATATTTATATACTCAGTATAAATTCACTTGTAGCATTTTTAAAATGTATTTTCATTAATTTTATTAATTAGTATGATTACCGATTTACGGTGTTAACCTGATTTTTCATAGTGCATTGCTATTTTAAACTCATAGCAGTAGGGTAACCTGAGCTTGTTGTATTTTTGGCACTTGATATTTCACAAATATCCACAAATATTAAGTTTTGTGTCATGCGTAGTGAGAGGTACCAATGTACATTTTTTGAATGCTGTATTTTAGTATTGGACAAGCTGACACTTGATAGGAAGCAACAACATTTATATAAGGCAGCTTTTGAAATGTTTTAGCTTTTTGAAACTATTGCTGTGTCATGGATTAGATTAGGTTAGGTTAATGGTTGTCTGTAGATCTGCTGTTTCAAGTGGATCTAGTCTATCTTCATTTTGTCTATGTGGGTCACACTGATAGTGACAAGGAGACTTACTCTCACCCTCTGCTGTCTGTAGGTGGTACTGCAGTCCCGAGATTATAACGCCCTCTCAATGAGCGTCATGGCGTTTGTTGCAATGATTTACCCCCTTGAGTACATGTTTCCTGTCATTCCACTGTTACCCACCTGCATGGCCTCCGCAGAACAGGTAACATTACATCTTTTTTGTGCAGTTGGTGTATAAACAGTGAAGCTCTCCTTATATCTGTCATACCCATCTCTAATATTTCTAGCTCCTGCTAGCACCCACTCCATATGTCATTGGTGTGCCTGCCAGTTTCTTCTTGTACAAGACTGATTTTAGGATGCCTGATGACGTTTGGTTAGTGGATCTGGACTGCAACAAGGTGTGTTGTCTATTTAAACGATCTGTAACTACCCAGACAAGGGTTTGTGGATTCTAACATGTTGTAAATTGTGCATATAGCAGTCTTATGTAGGTTGTATATCTTTATCCCTGTAGGTCATTGCTCCAAGCAATGCAGAATTGCTCCCTCCCCTTCCTGAACCCGAGGCCTCTGAGCTGAAGAAACACTTGAAGCAGGTAAATGAACCAGATGTTCTCATCTCTCTAAGGAGCCCTACCATTAACTGTGAATCTGAAGTGAACACTAACTGGATTCTAGAAGCAGTGCATAGTAATTATGCTGTCATCTAGCAGCTGCTGTAAACATGACTAATTATAATAGTGCAGTTTAACCAAAGAGAAGGCTGACAATGCAAAGATATTTTTAAACTCTATCATTTGAAGCCAAATGCAAACAGAAAATTAGACATTTTCTGATGTTCCTAAAGTTTGATTACCAATTAATAATTTAGTTGATCACTTATGTATTGTAATGACTGTATATTCTCCCCCTTTTTTGTTCCAGCTCTTGGAGGTAATACGTTTTGAGTTTCCCCATCTTTAGACTTGAGAAAAGCTCTCTAGTTTTCTCACTTAACCCTTTGCAATCCCACATAGACCCTTATCTAGAGCTTCTGACCTGATTCTGGGCACCTCTGAGCTTAAGCAAACCCTATTAACATTTGACTGTGTTGTTATCAATCATTGCCATACATTGACAAACTCTGTCTTTCCTCATGCCTCTTTAATAGAGACACATTTAATTTGACCACAATCTGTTGTCTTTGTGTTTGTTAGTCTGCAGCAGAATTTCTCAGCCAAATTGATTTACTGTTTTATTTCATCTTGCACCAAACATAATCGTCATGCTGTCATTGTAATATCTCAAGCCAAAATAGTCAATACACTGAATCATCAGTCATGAGTCATGACTCTTCATTCGCCATTATGAATACCCATTAATCAGGTCCTCATCTTCAGATCATGATTGTTTTGAAACCTGACTTAGATTGAAGGTCATCTTTTTCAGTGGTTTACAGATGTACAGTAGTGCCCTGTAATTCATAAAAAAAAATGAAAACACACCGTGGTTCGAGAACTCCATGAGCCAGTTTGGAAATTTATATTTTTCTTGTCACTGTCATTCGGTGCTATTTCTCGCGCAGTTTAGCTTCAGATATCAGGGAAATTTGTAACATCCTTAATATCACTCTGTTCACTTTAATACACATTTAATACATGGGGGTGGGGTGACATCACCAAAAAGAGTATCCTGCTTCCCTTTCCACCTCATAACCCACTGGTTTTCTTCTGATTTTTATTTCCTGTGTGCACTCATACTGTCCAGTTAATGGTGTGTTGTGTCCTTCTCTATTTGTATCTCTGTGTTTTTTTTCTCCTTTCTTGAATTGTCTCCGCTCACTTTTGGTCACATGATTTCCTAAACTTCTCAGTGACAGGTAGTCATGTGACATTGCCTCCATGTTTTCTTGTGTCCTTCAGTGTCTGGTAAGGTTGACTGTGATCACCCAAAAGCAGATCTTCGCCTCCGATTCCAAGGTTCACATATCTTTGCATTTTGAATGTGCACGGAAAAATAACTCCTGTCTCTCCCCCCGTCATCAACACCAGTAGACCTACGCAGACACTCTCTGTAACCTTAACAAATATTGAAGCCATACAGATACTTCTTTATTCTACACCCTTTGAATAAACACACTCAGAAACGCACACACTTGTGACTGTGTTTGCCTCCATAGCCTCTAACTCTCTGCACTCTTCCTCCCCTTCTTTCTGTGTGATGAAGGTCTTACAGAAGCCCCCTGTTTCTCATAGCACTATGTTTGGCTTGAGCATGTTCCAATGCAACTTCTCACTTACATTATGCTCATTAACCCAAAGCAAAAGAAAAAAAATCATTGTAATCAGCAGGAGCGGATGATGCAATTGGTTTGATCAAATGGCGTGGCAAACGCAGGGTCTGAT
Source organism: Coreius guichenoti (assembly GCA_039654105.1). Taxonomy (NCBI): domain Eukaryota; kingdom Metazoa; phylum Chordata; class Actinopteri; order Cypriniformes; family Gobionidae; genus Coreius; species Coreius guichenoti. The sequence continues at coordinate 33,842,837 of CM077168.1, forward strand.
GGAATGCCAATTGAGAGGCATTGAGTGAGCAATGGCAGAATTCCCAGAGTGCTTTGTTAATGGCTCTATGTGATGACCGCACCCTTCCCTCTAACATTTTGACTATTAAATTAAATCTTTGATGCAGCACCGTCGGTTCAGGCAATTACTTTCTCTCTCATCCCTTTGTAACATTTTCAGAAGTTTAAAGGATTAGTTCACCCAGAAATGAAAGTCCTGTCATCAGTTTCTCACTCTCATGTCGTTGCAAACCTAAAAGACTTTCATCCATCCTCGAAACACAAAGGAAGACATCTGTCCTCCCTCCATTGATTCCACCAAAACTTTGATGCTTCAAAAATTTCATAAAGACATTGTAAAAGTAATCCATATGAATATTCAAAAGAGAAATGATCGCGTTACATGATGAGTAGATCAGTTTTTCCCACAGGATTTTGTGAGACTGGTGGGTGGACCTCGGCCCCTCCGCAAGAAAATGTTGTACATTTTAAAGTTAAATTCATCAATCTGGTGCACTTTGAAAGTTCAAAATTAAGAGCTCCAACCCATGTTCAGTGTGCAAATTTAACAAAGAAAAAATTGGTGAATTGACTTGTACCTGAACTTTAAAGGGGACTCAAAACTCTTTTTTGTAGTTTTCTTATATAGTGTCTACATTACATTCACACTGGTGTTTTAGGAAGCCAAACAATTAGAGTATAATAATAGTAATAATAATTTTATATTTTATTATTATCCCTAATACCATAATAGACATATATTGTAAAACAAATGCACTGTAAAATAAATGAAAAACGAATACTAAGTGATAAATGAATACTTTCTACACTTGCAAGAGAAAAACTCTTGAGCTTTTATTTGGACGGAAACTGCAATTGAGCCTTTTGGTGGAAAACACCAGATCATGAGCTGATCACGTGAGCGAAGTGCACACTTCACTTTGAAATGTGCAGCGCGAACAGCGTTTTGCTATTTGATTAGAGGATAAAGCCGTATTGCGACGTTAAAGACGTTTTTATGTGAGAAGTTTAAATATATTTTCGGTTCAGTGGCGGGACAGATTACACTATGGCAGGCCGCCACAATCTAGTTAATGAATGGAAAACACTAGATTTAATTTAGGCTTGTACTCCCATATAAACATTGATCAATGCACATACATATAGCACATCAAAGTTCAAGCATTCTTGTTTGACGTGCGAGAACCAGTGAGGTTTGTTCTTGTGTGTCATGCAAGCATTTGAGCTTCCGTAAGAACCAGTGAGGTTCGTTTTTGTGTCAAGCACCATATTTGATGTGCTCTATGTATGTGCATTTATCAGTGTTTCTATATAAATAACAGCCTAAATTAAATGTGATATTAAAAGACACTGGGTTTGGAAGTGTGTAAATGATAACAGAATTTTCATTTTTGGGTGAACTATCCCTTTAATCTAATTTTGCGCAATCTTATTTAAATAAAAACGTTGACTTTGGTTTCACCTTTGCCATTCAGTAGGTTTGTAGACAAGTTAATAAATATAGGCCAGCAATGTGAGACATGATTGCCTGAGGCGATACTGCTCTTACTTCAGTCTTCCCTGTCAGGATTCATTCGTTAAATTGATCTCTCCTGTATCCATATTCCTCCTCCACCTCTCTCTCTCTCTCTCTCTCTCTCTCTCTCTCTCTCTCTCGCTCTCGCTCTTTGTCATCAATTCCTCCATGCAGGCTCTGGCTAGCATGAGTCTGAACACGCAGCCTATTCTGAATCTGGAGAAGTTTCAGGATGGACAGGATTTGTCTTTGTTGCCCCCTGGTCGTGACAAAGCCTCCCCCTCCTCCACTGAGTTCAACCCGCTCATCTATGGCAATGATGTGGACTCAGTTGATGTTGCCACAAGGTATGAATTATTGTATACTGTATCTAACATGACGGGATTGGCCGGAGTTTCTACGTTAATAGTATGTCATTTTAGTGCCATTTGAGGTACCAATGGTCTCTTTCCCAACATATAAAGGCCTAAAAGCCATAACATGTGTTTGTAGACTTTAGTATATTTCTGAGCAGTCAGTGGGTCTCATTCACTAACTGTTTGTATGCTTGAACGTTTTCTCGAATTATGATTCATTAATAACTTTCGTGCTAAAATGTATTCTAAATTTATGATAAAATGTACAAACAACTGAAAGCACACATACGCAAAATCACATACCCTTGGTGGCCTTAAAAACATGTGTCCTGTGTGTATAAATACAAATAATCCATGCAGTTATTAGTGCATAAAACCCATTGTTTTTGCTGCAGAAAATACAACATTTAAAACAAGCCAAAAAATTAGCTTATAAAATATTTTTTCAGTTATGCCCCATAATGTACATTTGTTTTTTTGTTTTTGTTTTGTTTTTTTAATCTTACCATTAGGGTGGCGATGGTGAGATTCTTCAACTCTCCAAACGTGCTACAAGGGTTCCAGATGCACACACGCACTCTGCGGCTCTTCCCTCGTCCTGTGGTGGCGTTCCAGGCCACGTCTTTCCTAGCCTCTCGTCCACGGCGGAGTGGATTCACCGAAAAGCTCTCCCACACCCAGGCGGTGGAGTACTATGGAGAGTGGGCTCTCAACCCCACCAACCTGGCTTTCCAAAGGATTCATAACAGTAAGTGATATAAATATACCTTATCCTTCATCCTTAAGCTGCCTTTTCTTTGACCTCCAGATTTGACTGTTACACTTTGCCCCCTAGTGGCAAATGTTAAATAATGTAAATAATTATTCCTGACTTTCTTCATATCTGCCCATTCTGGAGAAGTAACAGTTGTTTATGATAAAGTTAGAAATTATTGATGATTCTCACCTTTGCAAAACTAAAATCAGATCTCAAATCTGCAGAGGGTGACAACTCCACACAGCCCCGTCTTCAATTGTAACTTACTTTTAGTCTATTGTCTACTGTTTGTCCTAAGCAGCTTTAAACTTACCTGCATGTGCAGTCTCACTGTAAAGACTGTCCATTATGTGTTTCCCACTTTGTGTGTATTTCAGATGTGTACGACCCCTCTCTAATAGGCGATAAGCCTAAGTGGTATGCCCACCAGTTACAGCCAGTATTCTACCGCGTGTACGACGGAAACTCTCGTCTGGCGGAAGCGTTGAGTGGACCCCTGCAGGATGAGACCAATGATTCAGACCCAACAGATGACAGGTTGAAAACACCAAATACACACGTATACTTGTCTGTGAGTTTTTGTGAACGTGCAGCTGTATACACATTTACAAAAACTCATAGACAAATGCTATTGATTCTTTTTTACATTTACATATATACATACACTACCGTTCAAAAGTTTGGGGTTAGTAGTTTTGAAATAGTAGAAATGAATACTTTCATTCAGCAAGGGTGTATTTAAATTGATAAAAAAAAATAACAATACAGACTACAGTAATGACTTTTATAGTGTTACAAAAGATTTATATTTCAAATAAATGCTGTTCTTTTGAGCTTTTTATTCATCAAAAAAATCCTGAAAAATGCCTTCACAGAAATTACACTTTAAAATAGAAAATAGTTATTTTAAATTATAATTTTCCAAAATTACTGTTTGTACTGTTTTTTTATCAAATAAATGCAGCTTTGGTGAGCATAAGAGATAAAAAAAACATTTAAAAAAAAGTCTATCTCTGTCAGAAACATTAAAAAATCTTACCGAACCCAGACTTTTGAACAGTAATGTATATTTAATAGATTTTTGTGTTCAAAATGTTTTTGACTATTTTAAATTTGATTTATTTGTTATTGTGTACAATTTATTTATGTATATTTAATATTTATTATTTCAGTGGTAGTGACAGTGAAGCATATGATGACTCCAGCTCTTCCTACTCATCTCTTGGAGATTTTGTGAACGAGATGATCAAAGGGGACATACAGGGGGACACACCAAGTTAGCTTCACCATTTTTAGTCTCTTTCCTAACCATAGACTCTTCTTCTCACTTTATTTATCATTCTATAGAGATAAATCTTGATTAAACTCAGAACTGTTGAGAAGTTCAGCTTCATAATTGTTATATTTGCTCTTTAGATGTTGACCCCCTGACCCATGCTGCACTGGGAGATGCAAATGAGGTAGAGATCCATGACTTCCAGGAGTATAAGGGGGACAGCGGTGACCCAGAGCCAGAAGGTCCCCTAGAGGCAGCGGACAGCCAGCCGCTGCGGTCCAGCTCCAGCACCACGGCCAGTTCCAGCCCCAGTACAGTCATACAGGGAGTCAACCATGTCAGTGATTAAACTACATATGTTATCTGAATCTAGAGCAAAGCCTTGTGTGGTGTGATACCTAAATTCTATATGTTTCTTTGTGCAGGAGCAGAAGGAACCTGTTGAGGTAGAGGCGACAATAAGTATGCCCCTCCAGAACTCTGTACCAGGACTGGGTACTCCACCTTTTACAAGACCCGCCCCTGATCCGGTGCCTGTTGACCCAGGCAATAAGAAGCGAGAGTATGATAATCCCTATTTTGAGCCCCAGTACGGCTTCCCTACAGAAGAGGATGCAGAAGCAGATGAGCAGGAGGAGAGTTACACACCACGATTCAACCAGAATCTTAATGGCAACAAGTATGTACTCTGTTAATAGTCCTACACAAACACACAGAATCTTCATCTCAACTGCACAGAGCAGCATTCAACGTCCTCTCCCTAAATTGTGTGTGTGTGTGTGTGTGTTTAGGCCATCACGTCCATTGAGACCCAGCAGTCTGAAGCTTCCGGGGGAATCTGACGGGGAGGGAGATTCCAGAAATAGCTCTCCGAACTCCACCATCTCCAACAATAGCGGCGATGGCTTCGGGGGACTCATGTCCTTCGCCAGTAAGTGGCCTGCTTAACATAACCTCTATTTATTCCTTAGTAGCTCATGCTCCCGTTGCAAAATTTGACATACAAATACTTAAAACACAAATTAACATAAATGTTTTGGGGGTTTTTTTGCTGAAGATATTTGCTTAAATTTCTGACTAATGTTAAAATTATTGAAAAATATGTGAAGTTTACATGGCATCCTTTTTAACTAATTTTGTTAATATTTGCATTACTGTTCAAAAGTTTGGTATCTCTAAGAATTGTTTTCTTTTTAAAGAAAAAACTTTTTTTTACTTTTTAGTATTTTATAACAGGATTACTGAAGGATCATGTGACAGTGAAGACTGGAGTAATGGCTGCTGAAAATTCAGCTTTGTCATCATAGGACTAAATTACATGTTAAAATATTCAAATAGAAAAAAGTTATTTTACATTGTAATAATATTTCACAATATTACTGTTCTAACTGTATACTGTATACAAATAATTGCAGATTTGATTCGTATATGAGCCTTCTTTCATAAACATGAAAACATCTTACCAATCCCAAACCTTTGAACAGTAGTGCATATTAATATTTATAAATAAGAGTATCTTCACTAGCATATTGGCTTTTGCTGAGAACTAACTAGGGCACTGGACTAAATGTCTGCTATTTTGACAACTCCATTACACACAAACGTGTGTTCCCGTTGTACATTTCTCCTGAATCGCGTGTGTGCAGGTAACCTGTATAAAAACCATGGCACCAGTTTCAGTCTGTCCAGTCTGGCTCTGCCTAATAAAGCGCGAGAGAAGAACACACCATTCCCCAGCCTCAAAGGTACACACGTCCTCCTCGGATCTCTCCATGTGACCTTCCCGTTCATCCACCCATCTGCTCGCCCTGTCTCATTCCTCCAGTCTAGTCCAATTATCTTCTTCTCCTCTTCTTCTTTCTCTCCTTCTCTCCAAACCCTTTTATCTTTTCTTTTCCTGTATGCTTATTTTTTTACCTCTGTCTTTACTAAGGCAGTGTAACTAATGCTTGAATCACTCCAATTAGTCTGAACTTGTATATTAACTCCACTGAAGTAATTTATGAGTCAAATAAGGGTCAAATAAGTACGTCGAAGTAGTTGTAGAATTAGACAATGATAATTCATTTAAGAAAATCTGTAGTTTAAGAGAGTTTTTGTGAACGAGATGAGTCTGTTTAGTACAGGCATTCGGTATAGAGAGACTCCAACCTCAGCTGTTAAAAAGGAATTCTTACTTCTTTACTTTAGTTGACTAGTTTTAATTTTTCCACTTTTTTTCTCTTCTTTCTTTATATTTTGTTTTATGTATTTAATTTAAAGAATATTTTAATTTTGATTTAACAGAGGACACACATCAAGGTTTGTGGGAATGTTTGCCTGATTTCTTTGTCCCAACCCTTTGTCTTTTATCCAGTGTTGCTGCCTTGAAAGTGACGATTATCATGCCTCCTCTTTGCTCCACTAAGAAATTGAATTAGTGGGAAAATGGTGGCATAGACTAGGGCTGGAACTAACACAATTTATCGAATAATCTAGAATAACCCCCCCAGTTAAACTATTAATCCTTTGGTTAATTTACCAATAAATAATAGCCATAGCTACTCTATTTACTATTTATGACAAAAGGTTAGATTTATGCAGTGTAAGCCTAATTAGGAAGGGTGTTTATTTTGGCTGCATTTCCGATCGCTGCCGGTTTAGACACGTGTAACAAACCATAGCAGTAACCATAACTAAAGAATCAAACATGGCGGTGTCCATAAAACCTTAAAGTTTTACAACGATTGTAAATGCATTATTAAATCAATGAGTTCAATCGAGGCGTGAGTTCATTCATTACATATTTTAAATAACCAACAATAGCGTTAAATGCTTTGTAACCGGTACGTTTGAAACTTCGTATAAAACTGAATGCTGTGTGAACACAGCCATATTAAGCACAAAATATGGGACTGACAACCATATTCTAGTGATGTGTAAAAATTCACTATAATAGTCCAAATATTTGCACTGCCATCTCGTCGTTTTGAGGTAGGAGACCCCCGGGATGTTTTCTTTTCAGATGCTCCTACAAGTTAGGGCTGCACGATAAATCGCAATTTACATGAAATCGCGCTTAACGCGATTTGGCTTATCGCAATTATGAAATCGCAAAGGCTGCGATTATCTTTTTGTTTGTCAGTGCAGGACGGCTCTGTGATCAGTAGCAAATGCTACTTCATCTGAAATCACTGCGAGTTTGAGTCGCTTATAACGTGCATTTGAAAAAGGAACACAAGTCAAACATCTTTCCAAACATGAGAAGCATTTAGTCATGTTTAATCAATCAAAGCATTTTAATCTGTTTATTCAGCTCACCGATAGTATGATATTCATAGGGATTTCCAATGACATGTGCTATCGTACTTCTGAGTACCTTGCGCGAGAGCGCCCTCTGGCTTGCAGATGGAGCAGCATTTACTACTGATCACAGCCGTGCTGCACTGAGAAGCTGCGCATGCAATAATCGCAACCTTTGCCAAATCGCATGCGGTTTTATTGCAATTTATCGTGCAGCCCTACTACAAGTTATGCTGCTGTGGTTTGCCATTTAAGTTTTATAGATTTTATTTAGTCTCTGTTTAAAAAATTCCCACACTTTAGATATTTTTGTAGTAACGGCTGGTATTCAGCATGCCCAGAGTAGCAGCCGCCATCATTGGGGATGGCCATAAACAGCGCTACGAATTGTCGCATTCCACGCAAATTGACGATAATCGATTACGTTAACTCATTGTTCCAGCCCTAGTGTAGACATATATTCACTTTCTAAGCTAGCAACCATGGTTCTTATTATTGCTGTTGTTGACTTTATTTTCTGTTTGTTTATGATTTTGGATGATGTTTGAATTTCTCAGACGATGGTGATGACAGTCCTGAAAGTCCTGGTATGTTTCATATCTGTAGCCTGCCCTAATGGGAAAACAAATGGCTGTTTATAGTAATATAGAACCTATGAGTCCTGAGAGAATGAGAAACCCACTTTTCTGACTTTGAACCTGACTGACAGACCTTCATTGGTTTCTAACTCCTGTCCTGGATGCTTCCTTTTACACCCTTGAATCTGAACTATAACACCAAACACCACTTGTCATGAACTGATAATGTCTGCTATTTCAGGGTTGGAAAATAAAATTTCATGGGACAGCAGTTTGGAACCTCTAAGATAGAGGATATATCTGTGCTCACATATATCCGCTATACCTTCCTCCTCCTTGTTCCTACTCTGTGATTGTTAGTAATGAACATTATAATGGTGGCACACTTTTTAGTAGTTAACAGCCAGCTCATGGTTAAATTATTCAAAATATATCTTTTGTGTTGTGTGCGGTGTGTTTTTGGAGTGATCTTTCCTTTATTTGTGTGTCTGCTCAATTGGAGACAGAGTTGAGGTCTGTTCCATTTCAATTCCACCTGAGCTCCCTGGGTGAATTGAAGATAACAAAACCACACTGGGAGAAGTGCAGTCACTCAGTACATTTCAAGCTCTGATCAGCTTCAGAACTGAAATGTAGTTTCCACTAACCTTGGATGATGAATTTTCACCAAAGTCTTGGTAAAGGACACTTTGAAGTCTGACGGTTGTGATGTTTTAAAATAAACCGATGATATGTCAAGGATTGTAGCTTGTACACACAGATAGTGTGCAGCTTTAAGCAGAGAATAGTAACGCTGCTTTTAGAGCTGGGTACAGGAGAAAACCAATAGAGCACTGCAGGAGACGAAACCACTCTGCATTCCAGCTAGCACGTCGACTGGTAATGATTTTCTTCTTTTAGTGTTCAGTGAAAACAAACATACCCCTTTTCACTGTCAAAACAGAGGAACAACAAATGGCCATCTCTAGTTTCTCTACTGACCAGAAAATCCCTCCAGCAGTTACACCATGTCAGTTTGAAGAATGTGTTCTTGACCTTTTTTCTTCACAAAAAAAAAAAAAAAAAAAAAACTTTTAAAAAATGTGTCCCCTTTGCCATCTATTAAATGTCATTTTTGCTCTATTCTTGACATAAAAAAGACAGCATTAAAAAGCACCGGAAATTCAAATATGATATAATAAATAATGAATAATGAATAGCTTGCATTATTAATGAATGCAAGCTTGCTGTCAATTGTGGAGGGGCGGGGTTTAAGTGAACTAAATGATTAGAAGTTGTTTTAACAGATAGATTGAGTTATGACATTTTTGATTAAACATGACGAGGTCAAAAAATTAAACATAAGCATCAATGAATTGTTCATGATATGTAGAGCATGCATTTACAAATTAGATTTTCATTTCATGCCGACTTTAAAAAAATATTTTTAATTATTTTTGGAATTAATCGCACATGTAACATCTTTTTAAAAGCACTAATCAGTTATTTAGGGCTGAAACATTCTAATATTAACATTAATGTTTCTGTTTATTATGTCCAATTTATTTGTTTAGTTTTTGCTTGTTTTATGAATGGAGTTTTGTAGAACTGCTTCATTCTGTCATTAATCACATGTAATCATAGTTAATCAAGACCTTCTGAATCACAAGCTATTCTGACCAAATGTAAATCTGGAATGCTCAACTAAAATCACGTATCTTTTTCTGAATTCCGCCTTTCTCTCTCTCTCTCTCTCTCTCTCTCTTCTCTTTCATATTCCATGCTCTCTGCTGGTTTTCTCTGTTGTTATATGTACACGTGTTCGACAGTTGTGGGTTGATGTTTGGACTGGTTCTGTCTGGGCCGGTGTTGTTCTCTGTCCCCTCTTTGACCCCCTGCACTAATTCTGGCTTCTGTGTCCAGTATTTGGGCTAAATTCTCTAATGGAGATTGTAACAGAGATCGGCCCGGGGAGCGGAGAAGGTGGGTTCCGCCCTTTGCTGCGTGAGCTGCATGCTTCTCCAAAGCCAGTCAGCTACATCTCCCAGCATCCTGTTCCACCATTGCTTCCTCATTCCTCACCTTCAACAGTCACTTTTTGTCGGATGTCAGTCACTATGATTGTTACCATTTGACTCTTTTGTTCACGTGCATCATGTCTTTAGTTGATGGACTGGGCCTGTAGAATAGGACTGCTATGTCATGTCATATAGAGAGATTGATGATGTCTGTGAGACTTGGGATCAGTCTATAGGATCGTATATATGACAGACAGTGAAGGAAAAGTCAAAAAGTATTCAGAATCCATGAGAACTTCTTTAATACTATTTAAAAAGTATCTCATGATGTTTGTTGAGAGAATGTCCAGAATGTGCAGATCTGAAATCTAGGCAGAATAAGCAGAAAGTGGCTACATTGACTGGGTTTTATTTATTTGAAAATGAACGTGCTGATTTATCGTAAAATAAATCCACTCTTGGTGATTGAAGACCCTTCTGCATCACGTTGGTCTCCAAGGCTGCATTTATTTGATCAAAAATACAATAAATACAGTATATTTAAATACAGTAAATATAGTAATATTGTGAAATATTATTACAATTTAGAGTAACCTATTACAATTTAGTAATAATTACTAAATTATTAGAATTTAATTACAGCTTATTACAAAAATTATTACAATTTAGATTTTTACTTCTGTGATGGCAAAGATGATTTTTCAGAAATTCCTTCAAAAATCTTTATTTCAGATCCTTCAGAAATCATTCAAGAAACTCAAGAAAGATTTTGTAAAAAGTTGTGCAGATTAATATTTTTGTGGAAACTTGGACATTTTCAGGATATTTTGATGAATGGAAAGACAGAAAGAAAGGCATTTATTTTATAACATTATAAATGTCTTTACGGTTACATTTGGTTAATTTAATGCATCCTTGCTGGCCTCAAACTTTTGAACAGTAGTATATATATAAATATACTAGTTATATATTATGAGGTGTAATGCAGCTTATTACAGAAGAACCGCAGTGCACTGAGCCACGTGAATGATCAGCTCTCCACTGGATATTCAGCAGCGATTAGTTTATCTCATTAAATAACAATGGTATTTTCTGTTTAAATGACTGATCCTCAGACAAACTGATCCTCCTAGCAGGCTTCAATTCGTAATTCATGCATTTGGTTTTACTGCTATAAGTTGTTTCAAAACACCTCTTTGGCAGGTTTGTAATAGCATATAGTTATTCAGACTTCATTGTGTGGCATGTAAGTCTCGTCTGAAAGTATTTCCTGGCCCAATCTAACATGTAATCTGCCACACAGTGTAAAATGTGTGTTAACATGGCCATCTGTTAATGCCCTTGTATGTAGCACAAGCCATCAATGCACCGGCTGTGCTTTATGCATGTAAAAGATCTATGCACAGAGGCCGGATAGACACACACACTGAATTGCTTTGTGTGTGTTAGTGTATGTGCTGTTGCCGTACACTCACAGCTACAGTAAGTGTGTGTAGTACGATCGTCTAAACTGAGAAGGCTCATTTAATTTTTTTTTGTTGTGTTGTTTCTTGTTGCCATCCAGTCTGTTTCTCACTCACACATTCTTCCACTCATTTTTCTCACTCTGTTCTTTGCCTGTATGTGTGTGTTTGCACCAACTAGCGTCATTGCTCCTGTACTGTAACTCTCCTTACTGCTCCAGTCCTTGAGTCGCCCGCTGTCAACGTTAGCGTCATTAGTCATGTAATAACCCCACGCTGCAGTATCCAAAATACTGAGGTGCAAAGGAAAGTTTCATGTTAAAAGCTGTGTGTGTTGTCCTTTACTTCTGTTGATTCTATACTATTACCAGACACGGGATTAAAACATCTGTGTAGGGGCCTTAGACTGCACCGTGTGTTTTATTGCTGTAGTCATTGTGTTTCTGCTGTGGTGATTAGATGTGTTTTCAAGTGATGTGAATTTTTAACTGAAGTCATAAAATGAATTCACTCTTTATTTGTGTGTTTTGGGGTGGGGGACGGGTAGGTTGGTTGGTGGGTGGGTATTGACACATGGAAGCAGGTTCCATGTGACAGGTATACATACATATGAGGTCCAGTCTGACAAAGTAAATGGTCTGTTGTAGGTGCACGAGCTCCCAGAGCGCTGGTAGATCAGAAATCCTCTGTTATTAAGCACAGCCCCACTGTCAAGAGAGAGTCTCCATCTCCTCAGGGCAGAGCCAACAACACCAGGTACTGCATATGTCTTGATTTATGCACTTTTATCCAAAACATCTTGCAAATTAGAAAAATACAAGCAGATGTGATTAATCCAAATGAAAAAACTTAGTAATAGTAGTGAGGGAATCATGATAAATGTTTTTTTCAGGATTTGTTGTTGAATAGAAAGTTCGGTAACACTTTAGTTTTAGGGTCCAATTCTCAATATTACCTATTTGCTTATTAGCATTCATATTACTAGGGTATTGGCTGTTTATTAGTACTTATAATACACATATTAATGCCTTATTCTGCATGACCATATTCTACATCCCTTACTACTATTAATAAGCAGTAATTAGGAGTTTATTGAGGCAAGAGTCGTAGTTAATTGTTAGTTAATAGTTAGAATTGGACCCTAAACTAAAGTTTGAGCGAAAGTTCAAAAGAACATGAAATATAAATATTTTTAACATTATAAATATCTTTGACACTTTTGATTTAATGATCAATTTTAAATAAAAATAATACATTTTTACTGACCTCAAAGTTTTGAATGGTAGTGTATGTACACTCACTGCCACTTTATTAGGTACACCTTGCTAGTACCGGGTTGGACCACCTTTTGCCTTTAGAACTGTCTTAAATCTTCATGGCATAGATTCAACAATGTGCTGTAAACAATGGATTGAGAGCTGGTGACTGTGGAGGTCATTTGAGTATAGTAAACTCATTGTCATGCTCAAAAAAATGAGATGATTTGAGCTTTGTAACATGGCACGTTATCCTGCTATAAAAGGATGGACATGGTCAGCAGTAAAACTCAGGTAGGTCGTGGTATTTAAATGATGCTCAGTTGGTACTAAGGGGCCCAAAATGTGCCAAGAAAATACCCCCCCCCCCCCACTCCATTACAACGCCACCACCAGCCTGAACGGTTGATGCAAGGCAGGATGGATCCATGTTTTCATATGGTTTACGTCAAATTCTAACCATATCATCTGAAATCAACACTCATCAGACCAGGCAACGTTTTTTCAATCTTCTATTGTCCAATTTTGGTGAGCCCTTACAAATTGTTGCCTCAGTTTCCTGTTCTTAGCTGACAGGAGCGGCACCTGGTGTGGTCTTCTGCTGCTGTAGTCCATCTGTTTCAAGGTGCGACATGTTGTGCATTCAGAGATGCTCTTCTGCATACATCAGTTGTAACTAGTGGTTATTTGAGTTACTGTTGTCTTTCCTATCAGCGCAAACCAGTCTGGCCATTCTCCTCTGACCTCTGGCATCAACAACTGCTGCTCACTGGATATTTTCTCTTTTTAGGACCGTTCTCTGAAACCCTTGAGATGTTTGTGAATGAAAGTGCCAGTAGATCAGCAGTTTCTAAAATATTCAGACCAGCCCATCTGGCACTAACCATGCCACGCTCAAAGTCTCTTAAATCTCCTTTCTTCCCTATTCTGATGCTCAGTTTGAACTTCAGCAGATCTTCTTGACCATGTCTACATGCCTAAATGCATTGAGTTGCTACCATTGGCTGATTAGATATTTGCGTTAATGAGCAGTTGAACAGGTGTACCTAATAAAGTGGCCAGTGAGTGTATGCAAAAATATTACACATAGTTATACATAGTTACGTTATTGTTAAAAATAAACCATTCATTAATAACCTCAAATTATTTGTAATAAATATCAATGGGATTTGTACTTTTTTAACCCTTCTGTTGCGTTCTTTTGAGTGCCTATGAAGTGAATATGTGGCTCTTGCTCCAATAAACCTGGTCTGTGCAGTGAGAACCAGCAGTTTCTTAAGGAGGTGGTCCAGAGCGTGCTCGATGGCCAGGGTGTGGGCTGGCTCAACATGAAGAAGGTACGCCGCCTGCTAGAAAATGAACAGCTTCGCGTCTTTGTGCTCAGTAAACTCAACCGTGCGATCCAATCAGAAGAAGACGCTCAACAGGAAGTTATAAGAGATGTGGTGAGTTAGAAACGACGAGTCAAACAAGAGTTGATGCTGAGCTAAAGCAAAACTCTAATGTTTTACTCATTATATAACTCTAATGTTTTGTTCATTATATTTTTGTGTGTGCCTATATGTATAGGAGATAAACAGGAAGGTGTATAAAGGCATGTTGGACCTATTGAAGTGCACAGTGTCTAGTTTGGAGCACTCTTACTCTAATGCTGGCCTGGGAGGCATGGCCAGCGTCTTCAGTCTGCTAGAGATAGCACGCACACACTACCAAACCAAAGGTAACCTTCATTTGAATGTCCAAAACAAAAATTCTTAATGTTTAGCATCAAACATGGTTTCTGCCTGCAGTCAGACCAATAGATATATTCCAACACAAAGAGTTCCCGCTTTCTAGAAGGTTCTTGTTCTTCTTCTTCACAGCCATGTGCAACTTGGTGTCAGTACCCTTGGGTTTCAGCCTTTTTTTCCATACCTGTTTAGAGAAATCACTTGTAACCTATATTTAAATTTTACTTCTATCCCTTTTTCTCTATGTGCTATTTCCTCTTCTTTCTATTTCCCCTGCTCTTTTCCTCTGTGCCCGCTTGTGGCTCACAGACCCAGAGAAGCGGAAACGGAGCCCCACAGAGGGGATTAGCAGCCCAGGCAGTAAGGAGAGCCCATCAAGCCGAATGGAGAGCGCCAGGGCGGCAGGCGTGCTCCTGGTACCCCGTATACAATTGCCACCACCCTCCTCTGGGAAATCGTCACGGCAGTTTGATACACAGAGTCTGAACGAAGAGAATTTTATTGCCTCCATTGGTGTGTAAACTGCAGTCCTCATTGCATGCCCCCCCTTCTCGCTGCTTGTTACGTTCCCTGAGCTTACTGGGGGCCACGTGTCCCACGGGTCTGCTTCCTCTATTTCATTAACTGTCTACACCGACTTTGTGCCTAAACTTAAGAATTGCAATGGCTCAGTGTTCCCTCACCTGAAAATTTTAATTCTGTCATCATTTACTCATCCTCGTGTCATTCCAAACCTGTATGACTTTCTTTCTTCTGCAGGACACACAAAAAAAGATATTTTAAAAGTCAGTGGTGTCCAAAACATTGACCCCATTGACCTTCGTTCTATAGTCAAAAAAAAAAACATTAAGACATTTTTTCAGACTGTCTACTTTTCTGTTCCACAGAAGAAATAAAGTCACAGATTTGAAATGACTTGAGGGTAAGTAAATAACGACAGAGTTTAATTTTTTAGTGAACTCATACATTGTAGTATGAGTGATCCTTCCAAAAACAGTCAAATTCTGCAGTTCTCTAGCTTTTGGAGCCAACAAATATTTTAAGGGGGCATTGGTTGGTGTAGACACATTACTGGAATATTGTGATGGATATGAACCCAATATATGTAGACAACTTCTGGAATGTTCAGCGTGTGTTTTTTTCAAATCCTGTTTGCCAGTCCCGACTCACCTTAAATCCATTAGATGCATGTTAGTGAAAGACTCTATGTAGCCGAGAGTGAACTAGTGGGACGGTGAAGGTCTTGGACTGAACCACTACTCTCTATAAAAGGGTTCTGAGCTGTTGTCTCCCCTGTTAACAGTCCTATGATGAGCCCTAAAGCCAACCGCAGACACTGCTTACATTTGAAACGCCTGGAGTGGCATGTAGATTTTTAGGCCCAGGCCTCTGATTGGCGGTCATATCTGGGTCTGTGTACAGGGGATCGTCCACCACCCCCTCTCAAAACCCCAACCCTCATAACCTTGCCTTGTCTGTCCTACGGTAATAATGCACCTGCAATTCTACGGAATGTCTTTGAGACTGCACCCCCTGCTTTTGCCACACCTCATTTCACTCACCAGCTGTGAGGCTGAGTTGTCGTTCTCATCTCACGCCTTTTGCACCTCCCAGGCCGTCCACCCTCACCTTGGAGAGCCATTGCCCATTATGGATGACAAGAATGGGGAAAGAAAACCAAGATATGAGGCTGATTTTGTGTGAAATCCATCATTTTGGCTCTTCAGGAACAGGGTGGCATAGCTTAGGATGTTTTGTAATGGGACCCCCACTAGCTTTAAATGATTGGATGGTTTTATATGACATCAGATCCTTCATTTAGCTTGCATATGGCTGTGTGAACATTGCAAAACATCCTTGTTTTGGAACATGCGACTTTGCACTTGATCAGTTTTATTTATTGTTTTTTTTAATAATTATTTTTCTCTCTAAAAAAAAAAGCTCATCCTCCATATCTGACAATTCAACCGGCTCTCTGATTCTCTCTCTGTCTTTCTCTCCTTGCTTGCAATGCATCTTGGGTAGAATTGTGGAGCAAGCACCAGGATAACAGAAAGCAAAAAGCTTTGGAAAAAGAACAGAGTAAGATCACTTCCCTAAGCACCCAATTAGACTTTCCTATGCAGAACTGCAAAACAGGGACTCTGTCCTTCTACCTGCACCAGTCCTCTTCCCTTAAACCACTTTCTATTGTGGGTAGAAACAGAATCTGCCCCCAAATATTCAACTACTTCTCAAAAAGCCCATTTAGACATGTGGCCCAAACATTTTGTCAAGGAATTGCATTTATTTAAAAGGAGCAAGGTATATAGATGCAAAGTTAAAATGGCAATCCATCCAAAGTTAATGTTGAGGTATAAAATAAGCCCTGTACACATACAGAATTAGATTATATTGAAATGAAATCAGTATTTGGGCCAGTATTTCTAAGTGTGCAAATCTGACTCTTGACTAGGGATGTGCATTTTGGTTATTTTGACTGCTTGAGTACTTGACAGATATTGAGTACTTGTGTCAAAAGGCCTTTTTTTCAAATTATATCGCGTCTTTCTGTTTTTTAGCGCCTCACGCCATGAGGGGAGTGTTTTTTTGTCTCATTTAAAATGGTTCTTTTAAAAAAAATGCATTGCAAGACCCCTGCGCTAGAAAGTGTTCCTGCGTATACACAGTGTTCTAAGTGCCGTTGCTCATGCAGACTGAAAGTCAAGTCTCTGTATATAGGTGCCTTCCAATCAAAGAAATCGGACCGCAAGGTACCACCTGATATTCTATTGTAACCAATCACAAACTTATCACGATTGATCAATGCTATCACTTCCCAGTACTCAGGTATTAATGCCCATTCCTACTCTTGACTGGCTTGCTCTGTTTTTGACTTGGCAACTTATCATTTCTTTCTTTTTTCGACTGTGGAGTAGATTTATATCACAAGTACTTTTAGAGTTCCTACATTTAGTTTATTTTTAATTCTTATCAGGTGGTGTAAATAAATGATAATCAGGTTATTTTTGAGTAGATTTGTAGTTATTTTTTACAGTTACTTCTCAATGACGGTCACTGAACAAAGGCATGCATTGTCTTTGGTTTTCCACCTCATTTTACTTATAGTTACTATACTTGCAAGTATGAGATGTGAGAAACTACAATCATGCCAGATTTCAGTTACTTTTTTCAGTCGAGTATTGAAAGAGATTCAAAGATCACATGCACATGCATTCTGTTTCACTTCGCAAATTTTACAGTGGAAGATTTGGAGTACAGCTTAAATATCATTTTTTTGGTCTTGATGCCTCGTACAGCAGAATCAGTTTTAAACAAGTTGGGGTTTGCCAGCGCAATATCGGTTTCTTCATTTAAGAGTGCGCTAGTAGCATCTGAAGCTTCCTCCTGTCCGATTGGTTGACTGTGTTTTGCCTGCATGTGTGACTGCTTTTGTCTGTGTGTCTGTGATATCTAGCACTACTGTGTATGAACTGATCTTGCCCACTGTCAGCTGATCTGCTTCTGTGAGTTTCCCCAATATGACCGCAAGCATTATTTGTTTCTGTCTGTCTGCTCTGCATAGTCTAATGAGTGGCAGCCGGCTGAAATGGCATTATTCCCCTTGGTGATAACTTTCATGTCGCTCTGTAGAACAGAGATGGCTTCAGCTCACTGTTAGTCATGTGACGTCCCGGAATGCAGTGCAGAGAGTTAATGGATGGAAGAGCTGATTGTATGTTTTATACAGGGGCCGATGGAGCAAAACAGCGTCTAGAAGGTGGAGACACTGATGAAAAGAAATCACAGATCAGTGCTGACAGTGGCCTCAGTGTGACGTCTGGCTCACAGGTTGGTGTTAACCTAATATCACAGTATAAATCTAATATAAATCTTTAAACTGTGACTATTTTATTTTATTTTTTGCTATCATTGGCCTGTTTCATCTATGTTCTTCCTGCTCGTCCCTTCTCCAGAAGAGTGATACGGAGTCCCTGGCGAGCTCCGAGCCTCCTGCTCTGACGAGAAGCACCAGTCAGGACTCAGAGGCTAGCACAGTGGTAGGGCACGGCCAATGCAGAGACACTGCCATCCTTTCCCTTTGATACACTTATGTATATCCAAATTATATGTAGTTCCCACAAACAGTTCTGTCTTACAGCTTTTACAGTCTTTTTTTTACAGTCTTTCTTTCTTGCATTATAGACAAGTTTGTTACTTTCTGTTTGTGCTAATGGATAGTTCACTCAAAAATGAAAATTCTGTCGTCATTTACTTACCCTCTATTCATTCCAAACTTTGATGATTATCTTTCTTCTATAGACCACAAAATGAGATTTTCGGGGGAATAATCTCACTGACCATAAAAGTAGTCCATACGACTCATACATACAGTAACACTGTATTCCAAGTGTTCTGAATGTAAATACTATTTTCTAGAGTTGGAGTAGAGTTGGACTCGAAAAATGTTTCCGAATGCAACCTAGTCCAGTGCTGTTGGAGAAATTCGCTCTGGACAAATCATGCAAATGTCACTGGCCTGACTGTGTCAGTACTGCATCATGAAAATCTATTTAATCATTTATATCATTTAATCATATATATATCTATATAAAATCATATGCATGTGTTTTTAAGTCTTGCCAGTTTAAACTTTCAAGCAATTTTAAATTGATCAAGAGCAATAAGACACGAAAAATAATTGAATTTGGTACTTGCACTCTTGCATACACCCGAAACCCGCGGTGCAGCTTTCACGTCCTAATGTTTCTACACGGTGAAATACCGTCAAAAATGCCAGTCTTGGTACGTAACGGTCTACACGTAAACACAGTCGGTTACGTCTTAGGTGAAACTAAACAGTTGGGGGAACAATCGGAATCAATATTTTGGATCTGTCCATCAGGTCTTAAAGTGACAGCAGCCTAATATAGCCTACCTGCTGCTGTCTATTATTGTTACTCAAACAACAAAAGACAAAGAGAAAATCACTTACGGCTCTCGACTGAATAACTTTTAACTTAAATTTAAATTTAACTTTTATATGAATCAATTCATATTTATTTTTACACAGTGTAGAATATGCAGTGTTTTATTTTTATATTTGATTACTTTATTAAATGTCTGTTGTATTTCATTAGTATAGCCCTAACGGGGGAAAAAAAATGTTTCTAACCATTTGGAAGCAGTAGTTCACATCAAAACGACTGCTTTTAAAAAATTTGGGCAGGGTTTGTAAAAATGTTAAAAAAAAAAATATTTATTTCCTTTTCTTTTATTTATTTAATTTATATACTGATTATTGCTATAGCTTTTTACTGTTACATTTTCATATGGAAATATGGTTTATGCAGGTGTGGCTTGTGTATATAGGCAGGCATGGCAGAGCCCTATCAAAATATTCATTCATTTGAAAACAGAGATTCATACAATAAACTGTATATTAAAAATGGCTTGGCTGACAAAACAGCTTTCCAAAAAACTTTCAGTAGACAAAAACTCCATAAAACATTTTTTAAAATGTTGTGAGTTTTGTAAGTTATTTTGATCTATGACCTTTATATACACTGCATGCCATTGTAAGGACTCACACAGCCTCTTTTTCATCCACATAAAATTCAATATGGCATCTACCCTGACCAAGGCCTGTAGCCAACCACCTGTCATACAAAACCCACACAAAATGCACAGCTGCAAAACATAGAGAAAACAGATCTGTCTTTTAAGATCCCAATATGCTGTTCCCATTCACCAAAATAACCTGGTTACGGTTGAATTTATATTGACAGATACAATCAAGTCCTGCTCTATTGTTTTTCTCATTAGAAAAGCTGTTTCACTCAGAAATGTCACTATACTGATGTCAAGTCGGCCATAACTTCCATTACATGGTGACTTGTAGTTTGCTAAGATATTGACTTAATGACGTACATAATATTTAGTTGGACTCGGACTCTGCCCTTTTGGACTCAGACTCAATTGGTTAAATACTCTGACTCGACTCTGACTCGAATAAGGTGGACTCAAACCCAACACTACATTTTTCTGTGAATAAATTATGTAGGTTTTAGTCTGTTCCTCACACAAAGCTGTTGTGTAGTTTTAAAAGACATGGGATACAGCTCAAGCTTTGAGCTTTTGGTAATTTGGGTCATTTTCATTTTATACACTACCATTCAAAAATTTGGGGTCAGTAATACATTTTTTCTTATACTTTTATTCAGAAAGGATGCGTTAAATTGACCAAAAGTGACTTGTATAAACATGTATAATGTTACTAAAGATTTCTGTTTCAAATAAATGCTGTTCTTTTGAGCTTTCTTTTTCATCAAAAAATCACGGTTGTGTCACGGTTTCCACTAAAATATTAAAATAGAAAACAGTTATTTTAGATTGTAATATCTCATAAGATTGCTGTTTTTGCAGTATCTTTGATTAAATAATTGCAGTCTTGTTAAGCATAAGAGACTTCCTTCAAACACAATCATACCAACCCCAAACTTTTGAACTGAAATTTGTTTTGTTTCACTGAAAAAAATCATGCCGATTTTAAACAACATTTTGATTTTGCAATGAGCTATCCTTTTAAGAAGTCGTAAAATCTCTCTTGTTTGCTGTACTATTGCTGATCTCTGACCTTGGATCTGTAGGTGAGTAACAGCTCAGGTGAGACGCTGGGTGCGGACAGCGACCTGAGCAGCACTGCTGGAGACGGCCAGACAGGAAGACATGCTCAACATCTCAACCTGTCCCGTGGCACACTGTCCGACAGCGAGATTGAGACCAACCCTGCGACCAGCTCTGTGTTCGTGAGTATCTCTTGCATATCCATATCCTCAGGCTTAGTTTCAGTCATCCTCACTACGTCTAAACTTTCATTGTTATAATAATACACACATGTAATAAAACAGGACAGTGTCAAATTAAAGGTACACTATGTAACTTTTAGTGCTGTAGCGGTTAATAAACAAAACTGCATGCGTCTTGTGGAAGAACAAGAAGACTCTGTTTAAGTCACGCAGGTACTACTGCGCAGAGGTTGTCGTCCCGCCGGTGTGAATATATGAAATATATATTTTATTATTTGTTTATATACTGCTGTTAAAAAGTTGATCAAATAAATATGTCTTTGCTGAATAAAAGAATACATTTTTTTTACTCCAAACATTTGAACGGTTGTTTCTCATATAGGGCAAGACCCATAAGCTGAAGCCAGGAGTGAAGGGACCTGTTGCTGTTAATAAGGGAGCACCAGCACCGCCCCTTGAGGATTTTAGCATGAGGATCTACCTGTGTGAGGGACTGCTGGGTAAGACTTAATCTTCCTTCTTATTCCATTCAGCATTCCTTTCCTTTCATTCATTTTTTTTTCTTTTCTTCTTCTATGTCCGCTCTCTCTGCTTTAGTAATCAGCTCAGTGTCCATGTTAATTCAAAATTATGAGATATTTCCAAAAGTTATCAGTTTGCTTTCCATAATCTTAATGTTTAAAAATTGTAAAAACATGTCTGCTGCACAAAATAATCCTTTATTACTATCTAGAATCTGTTTGCAGCAGTTTATTCTGTAAACCATGCTTACATACTGACCACTAGAGCTGTGTAAAGTCCTCTGTGAATTTGCTCCAAACAAGTTTTTTGTATTAACCAGCATGTGATGAATTATTAGTTTGAATATCTGACAGCACACAGCTTTGCTTCTAACACTCTAACACTTTCTTTGCCTTCTGCACTGCGGCCTCCTCTTTTTCTCTCTCTCTTTCCTTTTTCTTTTTTCTCCTCTCATTTAATGCCACGAAGGGCGAGATAAAAGTTCAGTTTGGGACCAACTGGAGGATGCTGCCATGGAAACCTTTTCTCTGAGTATGGATAAACTCTGACCTTTGACATTTTGGATGTGTGTATTTTGGGATTGTAGTATTAGACACTACATGCCTTCCCTCACATCCATACTATGACTGTGTGTTTAAGTCTTGTATGGTGCATGTTTGTTTTTTTTAATTATAAATATTTGAATGTATTGGTGTGTGCATGGTATTATTTGCATGAATGTATGGTCCATTTATGGTGGTTTTACCTGAAATTTCATAAGAGAATTAAAATACACAAACCAGACAGATCAGATAAGCCAATTTTATTTTGTAATTGAATGTGTTTGTGTGAAATTGAGGGCTGATAAAAGCTGCTTGAGACAATGTGAATGCTGAAACAATAAGCAGATGTATGGAGGCGTGTGTTAACTCTGTGTTAAAATTAATTTCATAAGGTTTGATAGCAAGCTCTATTTATTACAGCATGCTGTGCAGTTGCTTTGGCTTTGCTTGAACTATCTTTGTGTTCATTTTTGTAGGGTTTTTTAGTGTAATACGCAAATTATTTTAGTTTTGTGACTTTATGGTTTTGAACATCTGATGTTTACCTTAATAAACGTTCATGCTGGCATGTTGAGTTGAAATGTTGTTTTATTCAAGTTAAGAGTAAAAATGTGTGTGTATGTGTAGGTAAGGAGCGCTCTACTCTGTGGGATCAGGTGCAGTTCTGGGAGGATGCCTACCTGGATGCCGTAATGTTGGAACGGGAAGGAATGGGGATGGATCAGGGACCACAAGAAATGATTGACAGGTTAGTGTGTTCTGTAAGTGCCTCCAGAAGTGTTCACACAGAATCGAAAGCAACTAAAACAACACAAAATGGGGAAAAGGCTAGCCCAACATGAATTTCATCATTCAGAATGGTTTGATTTCAGAAGTTTACATACCTTAATGAAGGCAGAATGCATACTGGTTTCTTTTTCATATGTTCCGATCTCGGAAAATGACAACATATTGGAATGGTTTGAATGAACCTTAAGCTATAAGCTTTTTGGTCATGCTAGGATTCAGATGTAAACTGTTCTGTTATATTTTGATTATGCTGTCCAAACATGACTGTGCTGTGGTCTCTCAGATATCTTTCTGTGGGAGATCATGACCGCAAGAGACTGGAGGACGATGAGGACAGACTACTGGCCACTCTCCTGCACAACATGATCGCCTACATGCTTATGATGAAGGTTATAAAAACTCACTCTCATTCCTTCGCATTTACTTAAATCAACAGTTTGGGGGTAAAAAAATAATCATTTCATTCAACCAAATAATTAAGTATATGTATGTGTGTGTATATATATATATATATATATATATATATGATTAGTTTTTTTCAGTAGGAGTTTTTTTTTTTTTTTGGAGTGTCTATTTACACTAAGTGCAAATAGCGTGTCTTGTTGGCAAGCGCTGTTTACATTAGCTCCGCCCAGCAATGCCTGGTTGGTCCACACAAGATTAAAAAAGACGCGTGTGTTGTAACGTCTTCAGTTGCGTAGTCAGTAGAGCGTAAGGTTCATGAAACTAGCTTTTGAAGCAATCGACCTGGGTTCGAATCCACCTTTTGCGAGCTCGCTCTTCTCCCTTTTCCCATCACATATCACATCGGAAAGGCATTTACTTTCAATAAAAATGAAGAA
The DNA here is from genome assembly GCA_039654105.1 of Coreius guichenoti. Classification (NCBI taxonomy): domain Eukaryota; kingdom Metazoa; phylum Chordata; class Actinopteri; order Cypriniformes; family Gobionidae; genus Coreius; species Coreius guichenoti. Next base: position 33,866,551 of record CM077168.1, read on the forward strand.
AATGTTCTAAAAGTGGAAATAAAGTGCTTAATGACTGTTTAATAATAATAATAATAAAAGTATTTATTGGGTAGGGTTAGGGGAAGGTGTAGGGAGGACTTTTATTGTCCCATTAAGGCGGCATCTATGTAATAATTTTAATAAATATAATAATTTACACTCTGTTATTATTGTATCCTGTTAATGTACAAAAATACTGAGGTTCAAATAGTATGTATCTGTCAAAATAAAGTATAAATAGCATCTAATTACTATTTACACATATGGCAAAGAACTGCTACTTTTACATGGTGTAAATAGTATATATCGCTATTTTCACTTAGTGTAAATAGCATCTATTGCTATTTGCTCTTAGTGCTAATAGCCGCTGCCTTTTTTTTATTTGTAAAGAAAAATACTTTTATTCATCAAGGATGTGTTAATTTGATCACTGTATAATAAAATGATTTTATTTTAAAAAATGCTGTTCTTTTAAACTTTCTTTTCATCAAAGAATCCTGAACAAAGTGTACATGTTTTCCACTAAAATATCTAGCAGCATAATTGTTTTCAACATGGATAATAATAAGAAATGTTTCAAATTAGCAATGATGTCTGTATAATCATGTGACACTGAAGACTGGAGTAATGGCTGCTGAAAATTCAGCCTTGCCATCACAGGAATAAAATACATAATATTTCACTATGTTACTGTTTTTACTGTATTTTTGATCAAATAAATGCAGAATTGGTGAGCATAAAAGACATCAAAAACATGAAATATCTTACTGACCCCAAACTTTTGCTCGGTGGTGTACTCTATTACTTTTATCTAGGTCAGTAAAAATGACATCAGGAAGAAGGTACGGCGTCTAATGGGGAAATCTCACATCGGCCTCACACACAGTCAGGAGATCAATGAAGTCCTGGACCGCCTTACAAATTTGGTAAGAGCCGGTCAGATGAAGAGTTACAGCTGTTGCATGTAGGCCAGTAGCTAAACATATTATGATCAGGTGATGAGTGATTGACAGATTGTGTTTTGTTGCAGAGTGGCCGGGAGCTTTCCATCAGGCCAAGTGGCAGCCGACACATTAAGAAGCAGACATTTGTTGTGCATGCTGGGACTGATACAACTGGTGACATATTTTTCATGGAGGTATGAGTTTTGTGTGTCTGCATGCCTCCTTTTTTATTCTATTTAACTTGTCTGCATGGAAATATGTTGTAACAGAAAATTTAGTCCTTCTTTCCTCTTCTTTGTGTGTGTTTAGGTGTGTGACGACTGCATCGTCTTGCGCAGTAACATTGGCACAGTCTATGAGCGCTGGTGGTATGAGAAGCTCATAAATATGACCTACTGTCCCAAGACCAAAGTGTTGTGTCTGTGGAGGAGGAACGGCCAAGAGACACAGCTTAACAAGTTCTACACTAAGAAGGTGAGACGCACATCAATGTAAAGGCATACTGTAGTACACACATACACTCTCACTCTAAATTCACAGATTTTGCATTGTTTCAGTACCGTTAGTCTTAATTACTGTGCTTCACTTTCTCTCTTTCTGTGTTTTTTGTGTTAAGTGTCGGGAACTGTACTACTGTGTTAAAGACAGCATGGAGCGTGCTGCTGCACGACAACAAAGCATCAAACCAGGTACAATGCGTGTCTGTACACTACACTTAAAAAAGTTTGGGGTTGGTAAGATTTTTAAAAATGTTTTTATTGAAAAAGTCTTTTCAGTTACAGTTTGTTACATTATTACCGTTTTACAATAACTGTTTTATATTTTAATATAGTTTAATATATATCTGTAATGGCAAAGCTGAATTTTCAGGAGCCATTACTCCAGTCTTCAGTGTCACATGATCCTTCAGAAATCATTCTATTATGATATAATTGTGTAATACAAACCCGATTCCAAAAAAGTTGGGACACTGTACAAATTGTGAATAAAAACAGAATGCAATGATGTGGAAGTTTCAAATTTCAATATTTTATTCAGAATACAACATAGATGACATATCAAATGTTTAAACTGAGAAAATGTATCATTTTAAGGGAAAAATAAGTTGATTTTAAATTTCATGGCATCAACACATCTCAAAAAAGTTGGGACAAGGCCATGTTTACCACTGTGTGGCATCCCCTCTTCTTTTTATAACAGTCTGCAAACGTCTGGGGACTGAGGAGACAAGTTGCTCAAGTTTAGGAATAGGAATGTTGTCCCATTCTTGTCTAATACAGGCTTCTAGTTGCTCAACTGTCTTAGGTCTTCTTTGTCGCATCTTCCTCTTTATGATGCGCCAAATGTTTTTTATGGGTGAAAGATCTGGACTGCAGGCTGGCCATTTCAGTACCCGGATCCTTCTACGCAGCCATGATGTTGTAATTGATGCAGTATGTGGTCTGGCATTGTCATGTTGGAAAATGCAAGGTCTTCCCTGAAAGAGACGACGTCTGGATGGGAGCATATGTTGTTCTAGAACTTGGATATACCTTTCAGCATTGATGGTGCCTTTCCAGATGTGTAAGCTGCCCATGCCACACGCACTCATGCAACCCCATACCATCAGAGATGCAGGCTTCTGAACTGAGCGCTGATAACAACTTGGGTTGTCCTTGTCCTCTTTAGTCCGGATGACATGGCGTCCCAGTTTTCCAAAAAGAACTTCAAATTTTGATTCGTCTGACCACAGAACAGTTTTCCACTTTGCCACAGTCCATTTTAAATGAGCCTTGGCCCAGAGAAAACGCCTGCGCTTCTGGATCATGTTTAGATATGGCTTCTTTTTTGACCTATAGAGTTTTAGCCGGCAACGGCGAATGGCACGGTGGATTGTGTTCACTGACAATTTCCATTTCCATTACAGTAGCATTCCTGTATGTGATGCAGTGCCGTCTAAGGGCCCGAAGATCACGGGCATCCAGTATGGTTTTCTGGCCTTGACCCTTACGCACAGAGATTGTTCCAGATTCTCTGAATCTTTGGATGATATTATGCACTGTAGATGATGATAACTTCAAACTCTTTGCAATTTTTCTCTGAGAAACTCCTTTCTGATATTACGCCACTATTTTTCGCCGCAGCATTGGGGGAATTGGTGATCCTCTGCCCATCTTGACTTCTGAGAGACACTGCCACTCTGAGAGGCTCTTTTTAAACCCAATCATGTTGCCAATTGACCTAATAAGTTGCAAATTGGTCCTCCAGCTGTTCCTTATATGTACATTTAACTTTTCCAGTCTCTTATTGCTACCTGTCCCAACTTTTTTGGAATGTGTAGCTCTCATGAAATCCAAAATGAGCCAATATTTGGCATGACATTTCAAAATGTCTCACTTTCAACATTTGATATGTTATCTATATTCTATTGTGAATAAAATATAAGTTTATGAGATTTGTAAATTATTGCATTCCTTTTTTATTCACAATTTGTACAGTGTCCCAACTTTTTTGGAATCGGGTTTGTATTTGTGGAAACCGTAATACATTTTTTCACGATTCTTTGATGAATATAAAGTAAAAAAAAAAAAACAGCATTTATTTAAACTAGAAATATTTTATAACATTATACATGTCTTTACTGTCACTTATGAACAATTTAACGTCTTTGCTGAATAAAAATTATTAATTTTCTTTAAACAAATCTTACTGACCCCAAATTTTTACACTGGTAGTGTAGGTGTCTTCTTGTTGGAATAAACTTTTTTATGAAATTAGTCTTTTTTTTTTTTTTGTCTCACTGCTATATGCTTTTCCCCCCCATGTGTGTAGGTCCAGAGTTGGGAGGCGAGTTTCCTGTTCAGGACATGAAGACAGGGGAGGGTGGTCTCCTTCAGGTCACACTGGAAGGCATCAACCTCAAATTTATGCACAGCCAGGTAGGAGGTGATGCCTTTATCGTAACCATGACAAAGTGCTTGCCAAATTCAGCACCAACCCTTCCTCTCATTCTCAGTCCATACATTCCCCCGTTTCTCTTTTCTGCCACTTCTTGACTGAATTCATCTCATCATCTCTCCATGTCTCTACTCCTTCCTCTCACTCTTTCTTTCTATTTGTGCCTTCCTTCCTCTGGGAAGTTTTTTGGAACAACTCACTAAGTAATAAAAATATGTGCCAAATAATTAAATACACATTCAAATCTAAACTCTAAAATAAAAGAAAATCTGGAAGCTTTTAAAAAATGTCTGGAAGTGTTGTTCTGAAGAATTTCTAAGAGGAATAGCTGTTTTTGTTGTCGTTGTTGTTTGGCTTTATTTGCTGGATGTTTGTTTTTGGGTTGCTTAAATCACAAGCAGAGATTTACTTTTTTAAATGTCAGAACATTCCACCCGCTGTGTGTGTTAGTATGACGTGTTAATGGTCACAGTGCCCAGCTCTGGTCCTTACGGTATGTGAGTGTTGGTGTGATGTCGGTTTGTTGTGGTGTGCCAGAGGTAAGAAATAGAACCTTGTGCAAAACATATTCAAAGCGGTAATGTACAAAATACATCGCTGGGGAGGTTTAAAGAATACATTTCTAATTTAAAACCACTCTAGGGAGGTTTAGTTGTATACTTAACCAAGTATATAAAAATATGCTTTAAATTAGTTCTAATGGGAGACAATCATGTAATAGTTCTTAATAAACCTGATTTTATAGATGCTACTTGTGATTGTGATTGCTTCTTGTGATTAAGAGCATATGTCCGCCTTCTGTGACCTAATACCACTGTTCTGCGATCATTTAACCTGGTTAATTTGACTCTTGAAACGCTGCTATTCATAAAGCACATATGTAAAGACATTTCAAAGAGGAGGGAAACTGATGTGCATTTCTGAACGTATTTCTAAAAAAAAAAAAACGCATATCCCATTAGTGAACTCCCTCAAGGTGAAAAGCAGTAGTTACGTAACGCTAAAACTCTGGAAAAGACTGGAATGATTAGCAAACTATGTAAACCTTAAGCAAGTCATTTTATTTTCATTCTAACATACTAACATTTTTTGCCAGGGTCTTTCTAGGTCATAGTCTTCAGTTGCTATAATGACCTAAAGGTTTGGTTCTCCAAAAAATGAAAATTCTGTCATCATTCTCTCACCTTCATGTCATTCCAAACCTGTATGACTTGCTTTCTTCTGTGCTACATGAAAAAATATATATTTGAAGAATGTTTGTAACTTAACTGTTTCAATTCCCATTTTCTTCCATTGTATTTTTGTACATACAATGGAAGTCAATGGAAGCCCAAACAGTTTTTTGTATGTTCTTCAGAAAAAGGAATGCGTACAGATTTGGAATGATGTGAGGGTGAGTAAATGATAATAGGATTTTCATTTTTGGCTGAACTATCCCTTTAATATATCATTATTACATATAGGTGCCTCTCTGTGGTCACTAGTCAGTTACTTGATTACAGATTGCTAACATAACTTGCCTGTATGTCCAAGACAAATTTCCCTAGGGACAAATAAAGTAATCTTGAATCTTGAAAGAGTTCAGCATTGTTGAAAACTTTAAAAATCATCTATGTAGTGTAGTTGTGTGTTGTAATGGTTTTGGCACTATTCTGTTTTGGCTGTAGGCATGTGTGAGGGAGCTGGTCTTCGTTGCTGGTGGAGGAGGCATGGAGGGTAAAGGGGTGGGAGCACATCAGGGCTTCAAAACTAACATAAACATAATGGCAGATATTAACAGTTAATGTAAGAAGACTTTGTTCTTTCTGGATGGAATCAGCAGTTGTAGTTTAATCCTGTAAGAGTGGGCTCGTAAGCACCAGAGGGTGTTTTGTGCTCTTTTTGTCCAATAATAATCCAAACCGTTTCTCTCCCATGCTCTCTCCCCCTGCAAGGAGCGGAAGGTACACAACCTCTGCAGTCTTTGCTTTTTAGCATAACATTGTCATTTTACTTTTTCTTTCTTTTCCTTGTTCTATAGCTTTTCTGGCAGACGTCAGTTTTGTGTGCTTATTTTTTTTTTAATGTCTTTTGTATTATTTTCTCTCTCTCTTTGGTTCCTTTTTGGTCTGTGTGTCTGTCTGTCTTTTTTTTTTTATGATGGAATTTTCCATGGATGTCTTTGCATGGGCCCTTTCAGCACGTAGGGGGATCAGTGCCATGATTTCGTTCCCACTTTTGGTGCAAATGTTCACAGCTTCAGGTTCATATTAGCTCTTTAGTGCTTTAAAAATACATCTGTTATACAAGTCTCCAGTGCCTCAAGAACACGTCATACTGAATAGTGCAGACAAGGATTGTAAATACAGAGTGATTCTCTTTAAAGCGAGACTCTCTTAAGACTTAGGCTGTTGAATTTATTAATTTAATACAATTTCAATATTACAAAAAAAAAATATATATATATATATATATATATCTGGGCTTATTTTTACTCTCTAGAATATGAAGACCCATAATGCTGCGCAGGTGTTGAAACGTTCATGGCTCTCCATTTGCGTCACTGGCCCATGTAATCCTGTCAACATGGAAATTTCTCTTTCTGTGCAGTCATATTTTAGTTCTGATAGCTTTTCAACAGCTTGCTTATCATGTTCTTTCTCCGTTTCTCCCTAGTTTACAGTTACTAACTGTCCAGATTGTCATCTCTTCAAAAAATACTTTTTGTTTTGTTTTCTCACAAGTGTGTGATTGAGTTGGTAACAGTGTGTCCTGTTGTTTTTTTGTTTGTTTTTTGTTTGTTTTTAGGTTTTCATAGAGCTGAGTCACATTAAAAAGTGCAATACAGTGAAAGGAGTCTTTGTCCTGGAGGAGTTTGGTAATTACCCCCATTTTGATTCTAGGCCTGTACGCGACACAGCAGTAACTCAGTCACATGCAGAGCAGAGAAGTTATCACGTTCAGTACTGTTAGATGTGGTGGTCAGAACGACGTGTGTGAGCTTCAGGAGCAGAGGTTATATATAAGACAGATATAGGACCATACTTTTAGCTGTTGCTTCATTAATGTACCGTCTGAGGATAAGATGTTACATAAAACATAAAACCTAAAAGGAGCAAGATCCTATCTGCCTGCAGAATCCTGTCCCCCTTTGACCCAAAGCCATTTCATCGGCTGAGACAACTTTTTTATGGGCACTCTATTCAGGCCTATCAATGGAAAATCATTTTATGGTGTATTAATTATCAATCATGAAAATATGTTCATTAATGTTTTTAACGACATATAGGGATGCACAATATACCAGCCAATAATTTTTTTTATTATTATTATTTATCAGTCAGTTATTGTGTATTTAATTGTGCTTGTTCATTTCCTCTTTTTCATACTCTACATGATAATGTAGTAATCCCTACATTAACTATCAATTAAAATGATTGATTTTAGTTTTTAGTGGTAAATTTTAATTTATTTGAACAAATACTATATAATTTTAATGACATCTAGTTATTGGTTATAAAAAAAACAAACTTTTAATGAAAACTTTTCATAAAAACTGTATTACCAAAGCTAAAAACATTTCCCTTTCTTTGTGTTTGCATCTTATGTTAGCAAGCTAATAGCTTAGCCTAGCACTAACCTGTTAACTAATGCTCTATTTATTAGCTAAAACAAGATATCAAGACAACACACGGTTTTTATCAGGCATGGAGGAAGGGGTATAGGATTCTGCATGGCATCAGCAGCTTTGAGAAGTTTTTGAAGACAGTTCAAGTTCTTCTGCGATGAATTAATCGATCAGCTCAGTTTTAGATTGCTGTTGTTTCCTCGGATGCATGTTTTGGAGGAGGAGTCACAGTTTAAATCAAGAATGCAGCTTTAATGTTTGTCATAGTCTTCAGAAGACTTCATAGAGTTTAGATAATAACTAAACTGTGCAAAGATTGTTTAACCGGTTCTTTTGGAGATCTGTATTATGAAGGGAGTTGTAGTGTATGAAATCTCTTCTGTAGCCATAAGAGTCGGCTCTAGACTGGGTTAGTGCTGTGTCTTTGTGCTTCCTTTTTGTAATCCGCCCCTCATCTTTGCTGCTATGAAAACCTTCATTCTCCAGCAGGTAAAGTGCTGTCACCTTTATCTTTTCTTCTTCTCTTCTCTTCCCTAACCTGTCCTCCTCATTTAACTCTACATCTGTCATCAACTTACATACACCCTCTTTCACCACTAATGGCTGTCGACTCCTCATCTGCACTGCACTGCCTTCATGTCAGATGTCGCTTCTCCTAAACTCGAGTTCATACACTCATGCCTGTAGTAAAAGTCATTCCAGTGATGGAAAAACCCAGCAGACTCCGGATTTCCTTTCAACTTCAACTTGCAATGAAATTCCCTTTCTTACTTTCTCTCTCTCTCTCTCTCTCTCTCTCTCTCTCTCTCTCTCTCTCTCTCTCTCTCTCTATCTCTCTCTCTCTCTCTCTCTCTCTCTCTCTCTCTCTCTCTCTCTGATTTCTCCATCTAACCTCCACCTCTCTTACTATATATCTTTTTTCTCTTTCTTTCTCCCCCTCTTGAGCCTGCCTGATTCAGTTCCCAATTGCATAAGAGTTTCTCAGCCTTGTGGGAAACGTCTACTAATGATAAATCCTGTTCAGTCATATGAACTCTGGAAGTTCTGCTGCAAGTTTCAGAGCTCTCTTGCTCCATCTGAAATGTGGCAGGACCAGATATAGATTATTAATATTCATTTGTCATGGGCCGTATGTATGCCTCCCCTCTTCTCTCTCTCTCTCTCTCTCTCTCTCTCTCTCTCTCTCTCTCTCTCTCTCTTTTTCTGTCACTCTTTCTTTCTCTCTATTTCCGCCCCTTGCCCTTGAAAAATTCATATTTGCTATTCCACTGCTGTTGAACTTTTTATTTTGTGTCTTCCACGGGATTTGCAGTTCCTGAAACTAAAGAAGTGGTGATCCATAAGTACAAGACTCCTATGGTAAGATTTCAGTATTCATACAATAATGTACACAGTAGGGCTGGGTATGTATATATATATATATATATATATATATATATATGTATATGTATGTGTATATATATATATGTATGTGTATATATATATGTATGTGTATATATATATAGGTATGTGTAATTAACCGTTCAAGCCCAATTAGATGGCAAAAAGCACTCAAGTCAGTTCTCACGCGCTCTATGAGCAACGGCTTCACGTGATGTCGTGCGTCTCAACAGACAACACTGACAAACAGTCTCTCAGAGAGCACGCGCATATACTAAAATGAGTTATCTTTCGCTGCTAATTGTGCTTCAACAGTTTAAAATCACCTGTTTTTAAACCGCAATGCTTAAAAACGCATGCAAACGATTCGCTTTCTTGACTACGCAGCACAGCAACATCACATGAGCGTAACTGTGATAGAGACGATAGTCCAAAATCTCTACAGGTTGACAAATTTCTAGCGGTTAATCGTGTCTATCGGTATAGCGCCCACCCCGGATGGCAGCGTTCGTTTTAATTGAACCAAACCCCTAAACCCCAACTTTGCAAGCCAAAGGCGACAGTGGCAAGGAACCCAAACTCCGTCAGGTGACAGCCTGGTTTCCCTCAAAGCTTTTTTTCTCCATTTCTCAGGCATTGGAATACACTGGTTGACCTGTATGATTTTTGATTCACTAAAAAGAACAGGTTTAAGGTGAGCCACCAATGAAAAGTGATTCAGAAAACACTTGCTTAGAAGGAAAAAACAACATTCTTGGGATTTTAAGAATTAATATTGAGATTGTTCTAGTGAAGATCACAGATAACCAGGAAATCAGTATTTTTGCCCAGCCCTACAATACGTTATAAAGTGATATACTTTTCTTTTTTTTCACGTAAATAACTCTGTGTTAACTCTTCTGTCTCAAACAGGCACATCAGATCTGTTACTCGGTGCTCTGCCTCTTCTCCTACATGGCGGCGGTCAAAGGGAAAGAGTCAGAGGGCAAGCCTAAGATGCTGTCCCCTCGTCCACTACCGAGCTAGCACATTTCTCTCCTACGTTTACTTCAGCCCGCTCCTGAACTCCCTGCAATACTCCTGTTCAGTACAAGCTGACACTCCTGCCAAGCTCCTTTTAGGGACCTCTGTTCCTGTACCAATTCACATGTAGATGTATTCGCATATTCAACACATTTGTCCTAAAAGAAACAACCCATTCATATAATATCATGTACCTGATATAGTTTTCCAGTCCGACACTAAAATGCTGGTGATTCATTCTCATAGTATGGACCAACCAGAATAAGAACAGACTTTGACTACTATTGGTTGGTGCCCTCACATTTATACACTTTTATTTATTGCAATCGAAGGCATTTGATTGCATGCAGGTCCCATGCGCAGCTCTTGCGAGTTGGCACTGGCATGCAGAGTTCAGGCTTTTCAACCCCCTCTGATATCAGTCAACAGGCTGTGTATTTAATATTTATGTGCTAAGTTGTACTGTAAATTTCAGTCTGTTCTGTCTGTGGTGGGTGAAATGTTCAAGTCTTTGCAATCTTGCGCTGCCACGTATGAGGGGGTTTGCCTTAACCGTCCGCGACGGAGCAGCTGTCCCATTCGTAAATGTTCCTTTCGCCCTCCTCCATCTGCTGTAAGTGGTCTAAGGTCTGTGTATCTCTTTAGCTCTTGCCACGTGAGGCTCAAACTACTGTGCTATTTCTGCTGTAAAGCTCCCTGTCTGTGAACTGCTGTGTTAAATTGCATGTCACTTAAAAGAAAAATGAATATTTAAAAAAGGAAGAAATCTGTACATCTCTGAAGCAATGCTGAAAAAGCAACGACAATGTTTATGAAAAACTGTAGTATGTTTTCTAGATGTGCAATACTATCACTAGTGCGTATAAGTCCTAGTCCACGTCCGAGAACAAGTCCAATCACGTCCTTCGAGTCCATCCACTGTCCTCCAGTGTTCATAATGAGGTGAAAGGCATCGCTTCTATGTTTTCTGTTTGTTTGTTTGTTGCTGTTTTTTGACACGGCAATGAAAAAGGCATTATTGATCTAGAAGACAGCTGCATTTGGAGATTGTTTGAAAAGTGATGGAAAAGTCTTGTCCAAAATGTCCTGTTTGAAGTGTCCTCTTCCTGCTTGTCTGTGTGTGATTGTGTGTGTTTGTGTTAGAAACACAGATAGCAAAGAGAGTGTGTCTGTTATTCGAGGTGCAGATTGTCTCTGATCATCTCTTCTTGACTACTAGATTGGGCAGTACAGCTGTCACATTTACATATTTTAATAATCTTTTATGTTTTGCTCACATTTTTAATAGTTTACATGTATGAACGTGCACGTGAAAAGGCTGTTTTTTGTATCTCCATTCAATTCTGTTGTTGTATGCAGACTGTAAATGGACTTGAAAACTATTGGTTTAGAGATGTAAATAGCACAAAACTGATTTCCCAGAGTCCAACGTCTCCCAAAAACAGAAGTTTTGACTTGGACAGTGTATCAGGTCTGTTGTTTGAAAGTGTGAGAGAGATACAGTTGCACATTATTTGGGCTTTCATTCTAGTCTGTGTATTGTTTAGAACGAGGGAAAGGAAAGAATAAAGATATGGATGTAAATATTTCAGCATTTAAAAATATTTATAGAACCTGTACAGCTTTCGCAATATGAAAATAAAAGATGTCCAACCCAAATCTGTGGCTTATTATACAGCCGACAGCAGCGTCACATTTTTTTTTTTTTTTTTTTAATGGATATTTGCATCCTAGAATTGATTTTCAGGAGCATTGACATTTTTTCTTTAACTATATAAAAAACTTTAGCTTTTTTTTTTTTTTTTTTTTTTTTTTTTTTAAAGAAAAAAAGTCTGTCAAATACTTTAACTAGAAAATCAACATCAAACACAAATGTAATGTTATCATAAAATAAATGGTAATAGAATCATAATTTAATAACCGTTTTACATTTTGTATTTTTTTTATAATTCCTTCAAAGATTTCATATCAGCAACATTCAAAAAATGACCTCTGATATAACCACAGTTTTTAAGTGCATGAGTGACAAAGAAACATGTCTGGGTATATTATAAATATCTTTTATTGTCATTTTGAAAAATAAAACAAAATTTGTCAGTTGCCAAAACATTACAAGTAACTTCAGCTCCGACATTTTTTTATAAACTAATAGCCGCATGAGCTATATTTGCATTGTTTCTGCATTTATACAAATTGGCCAGTTTTCTTTAAAAACGTCGTATTTGAGGCTTTATAAGTATCAAAGAGCTTAATGTCTACTGCACATGACAATCAGTATACAAGTACTGATCATAATTTAATGAACTATCCAATCTCCATATATCAAAACAGATACTTTGTTTTGGACATCAGCTTATAAATAGTTTTGTGCCACATGAAAACATTTTCCTCTCTGCAAAGGTCAATGGCCCATCATTGTCCAAACTACTATTTACAATACAAGCAAATAAAAATTGAATGGTTCATTAATCTATACTAAAATTTGTGCAAATTGTGCAAATCAAGCAGAATATAAGCAATATTGGTAAAATCAACGTATTATATATTAAAAATGACTGCATTTAAACAGTACCATAAATCATGATGGTCTTAGAACAATATTTATGTGGAGAAAAGGAAAAAAGTACTGACCGTTAGAACAACAAGACAATGTAAGACATAATCAGAGGTTGGCTAAAACTTTTTTTAGCACTGTAGACACCATATGTGATACATATTTTATTACTCTTAGCCTTTATGTATATCAAACTTAACCTCAAAGTGTGTCATCTCAGGCTTATCCATCAGAGATGTCACTTTTTTACACCATGTGCTATATGAATGATGAAAACATTGGTGGTTCAGAATAACCCCACTGTATTTGTTTAATCTAGTACCAAACTTCAGGCAGTTGTCCACACAGAAGCTAAGTATTTAGTTCTAAACTAAATTTTACTGTCAGTTGTGATCCTTAATATAATGACTAAAACTAAGTTTAAATCACCTCTGGAAAAAATTGTCCCTTATCAAAGAAATTCAAAAAAAAAAAAAAAGACTGCGCTTTCTAAGTAAGTGCAAGAAAGTGCTGAAGACTCAGTAAAAGGCCAAAGTAATAGAATATATTAACTACAGAAGAACAAATATCTACTTGCCAAAACTGAAATGCCCAACAGAAAATATCCCTAGGATCCGAAACTTTTTAAGGCTTTCTTAAATTGTTTTTAAAGTTACTAATGAGGCATCACCAGAGGACCGATCAGAAATCAATTTTGCTTCCTATCATGACTGTGACTGTAGTGTGGAGGATGAAGAGCTGTCTCCACGGACAGTCTTCCGGAGGTTCCTGAGACGGGACATGACCTCATCCCAGTCCAGATATGCTCCTTCAAGATGTCTTGAGTTGTGACCTCGTGACAGATAGCTCTTTCGGCCATGCAACAGACGCCAGTTATCAAAGGTCACCAAGTCACCTGCGCAGAGATAAAATGAATCAGTAAAAATGAACAACCAGCATCAGTCCCTTATTTAGATGTGCATATATTGGGTTTATTAACAAGTACAGCGACAATGAAAAAGCTTTAAGGATTCAATTGGGGAATAATTCTAGTAAATGTTTTTGAAAACCTTGGAATTAGATATTAAACGAAAAAGTTTCCCAAGCACAGACTTGAGTGTAGTCCCAAATTCAAAAGCCTTCTAATGCAGAGAAAACTTTGAAATCTTTGTCTATTAAGCAACTATGACGGTCAACTACAGTAATCTTTTATAGGTAAACAGGCCATACTGACCTGGTTTCATTCTGTATGTGAACACATTCTCAGGCCTGCTGAGCAGCTCCACAAAGGCCTTTAGAGACGAGTAGAAAAGCTGAACCTGATGCAGAGGCAGATCCAGCACCGAGTCTCGTGTGGCGTTGTTATAGTTGATCCTCACAACCCGACCCTCGGAGTCCACACTGCACATTACAGACATGTTTGTATTAAAAATTATGAGGACTTATGAGAACTTTACAGTGTCTTGGTGTCGTTTATTAAAACAACCAGTTCAAAACAATTCTGTGTTACACTGTGGAAAGCAACTCATACAGGCGTGGAACAACATTAGGATGAAAAATATGATGACACAATTTTCCTTTTTATAATGGACTATTCCATTAAACATTCATTTGTAGAGATTTCGGTCTTGTGAGTCTCAGTTCCACAACTGACCATGAGATGGTGCCGTTAAGTATATTATTGACCTATAGTCGATGATGATGAGGATTACAAGTGACAAAGCTAATCCATTGCATTAGTTATGTGTGATTATGTGAGTATGTATGCAGCTGCTGGAGTCACAGTCTGTCTTACTCTATAATGTGGTTTTTGGACTGCACGCTGAAGTCACAGTAGTCAGAACCGCTGTCTGTGAAATCAACCCTGAGAGAGGAGAGGATGTTAAACGCTTCAGGATCCTCTCTCCGGAGCAGCTTCGCCATGTGAAACCCATCAACTACTTCACTCTCACCACCCTGTTCAGCCTGACGGACGCAATGCAGGAACTGCACCTACACACACACACACATACACATACACATATTATATATTATATATATATATATATATATATATATATATATATATATATATATATATATATATATATATAAAAAAATAGACACACACATTGTATAAAATTTATCTAGGAGCAATAATAATTAACTTAATTTAAAAACCACAGAAGTGAAGGGAGGTCCTTTCATGATCCAAAAAAATGCATATATTGACATAACGAGTAATGCAGCACAGTATGGTGTGTGTGTGTTCTGTGTGTTTTTCTATCCCGGTGGGGACTACAACCTGAATGCGCACTGACTCATGGGGACTCGTGTCACCATGAGGACCTAAATTGAGGTCCCCATGAGGAAACAAGCTTATAAATCATACAGCTTTTCATAAAAATGCAGACAGTTTTGTGTGATGGTAGGTAGGGTAGGGGTAGGGTTAGTGTACAGGGAGAGAATATACAGTTTGTACAGTATAAAAACCATTACGTCTATCGAGAGTCCCCACAAAGATAGTGAAACAGACGTGTACTGTATAACCACCAAATGTCCCCACAAAGATAGTAAAACCTAAGATCACCTACATTGTGGGGACCCGCCAGCAGTTGTAGAGTATAAAAATCATTATGTCTATGGAAAGTCACCATAAAACATGAAAACACGTGTGTGTGTGTGTGTGTGTGTGTGTGCGTGTACAGGTATATGTGGTTATAAGGACACAAATGTGTGTAATGACATGGGTATTACAACGTACTTCCTGTGTCCTCATAAACCAAATGGCAAAAAAAAAAAAAAAAAAAAACATACTAAACTGTTTATTTGTAATTCAAAAAAAATGCCAAAAGTTTTCTGTGATGGGTAGGGTTAGTGTAGGGGGATAGAATATATACGGTTTTTACAGTATAAAAACCACTACGCCTATGGAGAGTCCCCGTAAACCACATATTCAAGAGTGTCTGTGTCTGTGTCTGTGTCTGTGTCTGTGTCTGTGTCTGTGTCTGTGTCTGTGTCTGTGTCTGTGTCTGTGTCTGTGTCTGTGTACACACTCACCCCAGGTGGATGGTGCAGAGCAGGGTAATCTGTGTGCAGGCTCAGCTCTCCAGAAGTGTACGCAACATTGTTAGCCATGGGCTTGTCCTGCACTTGCCACGTGTGTCTGTGAAAGCACAGAGGGACAATGGATCAGAACAGGTGACTATGGCCTTGTAAAGTTTTACTGCATCTCTCCATGTATTTATTGTAGGAAACCACAGCTGTAAAATGCTTACTTGATTTAGTACCATCTTGAGAGTAAATTTAAAGACTAAAGGAATCGCTGCAATGAACAAAGCAGACACTTTTGTTATGGCAACACACTGCGAGAACTTAATAGTGATTTTTTTTTTTTTTTTTTTTGGTGGTGGTGAATTCTTGATGAACCTGCTCATTGCAAAAAATTAAGAAATAAAATAAATTTAATAATTGTATTAAATCAGTATTTGTGTCTTTTTGTAAAAAAAACAGAAATTTACTTTGAGAAGCAAAACTGTGTAAGATAAAACTTTTTTTTTTCCATAAAATAAATGTTAAATATTAATTAATAAATCTTAATTTTTCCTATTTTCCCCAATGACAAATTGCTTTTTTGTCAGATTTATGCTTTAAAAAGTTCAATGAGGTATGAAAAATAAACTTAATAGATATAAATAGATTCTCTGAATACAAAGGTGTCCCAATTTGCATACTTATGCACTGTTCCATGCCATATGCCATATGCCCTGATTAAATAAACAAATAAATAAAAAATAAATAAATAGTGCGTCATTTGAGACACAACACAAGTCTTACACAATTTTGCATCTCCTTTCACAATTTTACTGAAAACAGTACATTACTGCAGTTTGTTAAAGTAAAAAAATGCAGGTTTGCTAGAACAAACCTAGAGAAATAGAAGACCTCTATAAAAGACCAATTTTCTCCTGTTATCAAACTGAAAACAACGGAAGGAACGGGAGTCGTGGAAGAGGAGTATGTGTGGCTTTTTTTAAAAGGAAATTAGGCAAATAGTGGTCTCAGTGAGACTGTATTAGAGACCAGAATCCTCCATGTGAGACACACCACGGTCTCCTCCAACCAGAAGATCCCTAGCCAATTAAGTCTTGATTTGGCAGATGCGATGCTATTTGTTCCAGTCTGGGTCAGGTGAAGCTGCTTTTTGGCTAGTTTGACTGAGCTCCTGGGGCTAGCATGGCGTTAAATCACTTAGCCTGTCACTTAACAGGTGTCAGCTGAGAGGGAGCTCACATGCAGGACTTTGTGAACAGCCAGAAGCTCACAGTGTCTGTTTCTGTTCTATCTCTTCTCTCCAGATCCTCTATCTGTGTGTGATTTCCATTCACTCATCCTTCCCTGTAAAAAAATTCTCTGCATGTTCTAATGAAAGGCTTTGTTGTCTGGCAAGAAGAATAAATCAGAATTTCAATGATTTGACTTTGGGCTCACTAATCATCTTCCAGTAAATCTAGAGCAATGGAACCGGTTTAACTAACTGTAAAGCAAAGCTCTTTCACATCAGCTCTCATTTAGATGC
Source organism: Coreius guichenoti (assembly GCA_039654105.1). Classification (NCBI taxonomy): domain Eukaryota; kingdom Metazoa; phylum Chordata; class Actinopteri; order Cypriniformes; family Gobionidae; genus Coreius; species Coreius guichenoti. Next base: position 33,883,533 of record CM077168.1, read on the forward strand.
TCTCAGAGGCAGTTTTCTGAAAACGGAACATTGTTCTGATTGTCGGCCAAGAGTTACAGCACAAAATGCTTTCATCAAATGATGGTTTAGACAGATGACTCATACCGTGATATCCATGATAATCTTTTATGGAACAGTTCTATGGACCAGCTTTATGGTTGCATTGCCAATTTTACACACTACTTTACTCTCAAGTCAATAGCCAAGATGTGTGTGGCAGAAACAGACATATTTTGCCTTTAGAAGATTAAAATAAATGCTGTTCTTTTGAACTTTATATTCATCAAGAATTATAAATGAATGCATCATGGTTTCCACAAAAATATTTAGCAGCACAACTGTTTTCAACATTGAAAACAATGATAAATGTTTCTTAAGCACCAAATCAGCATATTAGAATGATTTCTGAAGGGTCATGTGACAGCTTTGCCATCACAGGAATAAATTACAGTGGGGAGAACAAGTATTTGATACACTGCCGATTTTGCAGGTTTTCCTACTTACAAAGCATGTAGAAGTCTGTAATTTTTATCATAGGTACACTTCAACTGTGAGAGACGGAATCTAAAACAAAAATCCAGAAAATCACATTGTATGATTTTTAAATAATGAATTTGCATTTTATTGCATGACATAAGTATTTGATCACCTACCAACCAGTAAGAATTCCGGCTCTCACAGACCTGTTAGTTTTTCTTTAAGAAGCCCTTCTGTTCTCCACTCATTACCTGTATTAACTGCACCTGTTTGAACTCGTTACCTGTATAAAGACACCTGTCCACACACTCAATCAAACAGACTCCAACCTCTCCACAATGGCCAAGACCAGAGAGCTGTGTAAGGACATCAGGGATAAAATTGTAGACCTGCACAAGGCTGGGATGGGCTACAGGACAATAGGCAAGCATCTTGGTGAGAAGGCAACAACTGTTGGCGCAATTATTAGAAAATGGAAGAAGTTCAAGATGACGGTCAATCTCCCTCGGTCTGGGGCACCATGCAAGATCTCACCTCATGGGGCATCAATGATCATAAGGAAGGTGAGGGATCAGAACTACACGGCAGGACCTGGTCAATGACCTGAAGAGAGCTGGGACCACAGTCTCAAAGAAAACCAATAGTAACACACTACGCCGTCATGGATTAAAATCCTGCAGCGCACGCAAGGTCCCCCTGCTCAAGCCAGCGCATGTCCAGAGGAGGAATGGGAGAAGGTCATGTGGTCTGATGAGACAAAAATAGAGCTTTTTGGTCTAAACTCCACCCGCCGTGTTTGGAGGAAGAAGGGTGAGTACAACCCCAAGAACACCATCCCAACCGTGAAGCATGGAGGTGGAAACATCATTCTTTGGGGATGCTTTTCTGCAAAGGGGACAGGACGACTGCGCCGTATTGAGGGGAGGATGGATGGGGCCATGTATTGCGAGATCTTGGCCAACAACCTCCTTCCCTCAGTAAGAGCATTGAAGATGGGTCGTGGCTGGGTCTTCCAGCATGACAACGACCCGAAACACACAGCCAGGGCAACTAAGGAGTGGCTCCGTAAGAAGCATCTCAAGGTCCTGGAGTGGCCTAGCCAGTCTCCAGATCTGAACCCAATAGAAAATCTTTGGAGGGAGCTGAAAGTCGTATTGCCCGGCGACAGCCCGAAACCTGAAGGATCTGGAGAAGGTCTGTATGGAGGAGTGGGCCAAAATCCCTGCTGCAGTGTGTGCAAACCTGGTCAAGAACTACAGGAAACGTATGATCTCTGTAATTGCAAACAAAGGTTTCTGTACCAAATATTAAGTTCTGCTTTTCTGATGTATCAAATACTTATGTCATGCAATAAAATGCAAATTAATTACTTAAAAATCATACAATGTGATTTTCTGGATTTTTGTTTTAGATTCCGTCTCTCACAGTTGAAGAGTACCTATGATAAAAATTACAGACTTCTACATGCTTTGTAAATGGGTTTGCACCTGCAAAATCGGCAATGTATCAAATACTTGTTCTCCCCACTGTACATTTTAATATAGATTAAACAAATTGGGATCCCTATGGAAAACGCCACGGCTGCCGCCACTTCCAGCACCCCGTGTAAGCCCCTCAGACCCCCGTCTGTTCGGGGTGGGAACTCACGCAGGGAGAGTCACTGCTGCTGTTCCGCAAGACCCACTCAGTAGAGTATTGGATAACGCTGGGAAAGCGTGCCCCGAGGGGACGCTGCGGAGACCACATCCTGCCCATAGGGAGGTATCATGTGGAAAATAAACATATGGACTGGCCATCCGGGCAGTGCAACATACGAAGTCCCAGGGGTGGCCCCGGCCGCACTAGGCAGGGGAATACATCGCACAGAGACGGCAGAGCGAACTCTGCCAAGGGAAAGACAGGCTCGCCGTAGGGAGCCGTACCGTGGAAGAATACACATATGGGACCTCCGTAGGGGTCACAACATATGGATACCCAGCCTAACACAGGTTCCAATGCATACCGCGGGTTGCGGAAGAGCTCAACAGGGTTCGCCAATCTGGGGAACTCACTGGAGAATATAAGCGCGCTTATCCGGTCCATGAGGAGGGGAATGGCGCAGCAAGCCGACACTTAGAACGGGCACTTCAGTGTTACTGGCTGGTTGAAGCGAGCATACGGGAAGAAACCGGCTCTACACAGAGGCTATAGAATCTAGCGAACTTGTTAGGTGTCGCCCAGCCCGCAGCTCTACATATATCTGTCAGCGAGGCGCCATGTGCCAACGCCCAGGGAGAGGCAACACTCCTAGTGGAGTGGGCTCTCAACTCAAGCGGGCAAGGCACGCCTTGGGTATGGTACGCCAAGGCGATGGCATCCACTATCCAGTGGGCCATCCTCTGCTTGGAGACAGCCTTTCCCTTCTGCTGGCCTCCGTAACAGATGAAGAGCTGTTCTGAGGTCCTGAAGCTTTGCGTTCTGTCCATGTATACCCGCAGAGCGCAGACGGGACAGGGAAAAGTCAGGGCTGGGTCTGCCTCCTCCGAGGGCAGCGCTTGCAGGTTCACCACCTGGTCCCGGAAGGGAGTGGTGGGAACCTTGGGCACCTAGCCGGCCCGAATTCCAGGCACGATTCGTCGACCGAAAATGCCTGCAGGTCCCCTACCCTCTTAATAGAAGCCAATGCAGTCAGGAACACTGTCTTCTAAGACAAGATTTTTAACTCTGCTGACTGCAATGGTTTAAAGGGTGCTCTCTGCAGTGCGGATAGCACCAGAGACAAGTCCCAAGAGGGTATAGAGTTAGTCTCCTCGCTCCCCTCAGGAACCTGACGATCAGATCGTGCTTCCCCAAAGACTTACCATCAACTACATCATGATGTGCGGCGATAGTGGCAACATACACTTTGAGGGTGGAGGGAGACAGCCTTCGCTCCAACCCATCTTGCTGGAAGGAAAGCACAGAACTGATCGAACATCTTCAGGGGTCTTCTCGTCGAGAAGAGCACCACTCGACAAACAGGTTCCACTTGAAAGCATAGAGGTGCCTCGTAGAGGGGGCTCTAGCTGCAGTGATGGTGTCAACCACAGTTCATGGTAGATTACCTAGAACCTCCGCGTCCCGTCCAGGGACCAGGCATGGAGTTTCCAGAGGTCTGGACGCGGGTGCCATAGGGTGCCCCGTCTCGGAGTCAGAAGGTCCTTCCTCAGAGGAATGGGCCAAGGAGGTGCTGTTGCGAGGAGCACTAGTTCCAGGAACCAGGTCCGGTTGGGCCAGTATGGCACAACTAACAAGACCTGCTCCTCGTCCTCCCTGAATTTGCATAGTGTCTGTGCTAGAAGGCTCACTAGGGGAAACGCATACTTGAGTAGGCCCCGGGGCCAGCTGTGTGCCAGTGCATCCGTGCCGAGAGTCCCCTCGGTCAGGGAGTAAAACAACTGGCATTGTGACGTGTCCGGGGCGGCAAACAGATTTACCTGTGCGGCAAACAGATCTACCTGTGCGGTCCCGAAGCGTCTCCAGATCAGCTGGACCACCTGGGGATGGAGTCTCCACTCTCCCGGAAGCACTTGCTGTCGTGAAAGCTCGTCGGCTGCACGATTGAGCAGGCCCGAATGTGAGTGGCGCGAAGCGACCTCAGATGCTTCTGACTCCAGAGGAGGAGATGAGTTGGAGGCGAGTTGACATGCGACGGGAGCGTAGACCACCCTGTTTGTTGATGTACACAACAGTCGCAGTGCTGTCCGTACGGCCCAGAACGTGCTTGCCTCGTAGCAGCCCCTTGAGGCGGCCCAGCGCAAGACATACTGCTAACAACTCGAGGCAGTTGACGGCCCGTTCCACCGGCGGGATCTCCACGTACCCCTTGGCTGGATCGGGGCATAGGTAAGGGGACTCCGCCTTCCCGAAGGTAGGTGAGTCTCGACCTTAACACCGAGATAGTCATGTTCCTGCAATGGGAACATAAACTATCCACAAACGCTGCCTCAGCGTGCTGAATGCCCAGACACGTAAGACAACGATCGTGACCGTTGGGAAAAAGCCCTTTTAATGTGCTGAAGCACACAGGAAATCAACCGCGGCAAAACACAGGGAAATAGTGCAACCCCGTGTATGCACTCACTGTTTTGGGAACGCCCTCACCGAACCCACAGAAATGCTGTGAAAATGCTGTTTTTCTCACAGTGTGAGATCGCGATCGTCACTGTCGTGCCTTCACACCCAGCACTCCAAGCTTCTTCTCTCTCAAGTTCTATCTCTTCTCTCTGCTTTGCAGGAACAGTCTTCATCGACGACATCGGCTCCGAAGTGAATGACAAATGTGCGCCACATCCGCTTGCTATTTACACGCGCGCTGCGGGGAGGAGCGCAAGATGCAAATCTCACACGCCAATGGCCATTGGAAGCAGCATACATGAGACTGCTCTCATTAGAGTTACAAATGATTTATCATCCGATCGTGGTTGTATCTCTTGCCGAGTATGATCTCTGTAATTGCAAACAAAGGTTTCTGTACCAAATATTAAGTTCTGCTTTTCTGATGTATCAAATACTTATGTCATGCAATAAAATGCAAATTAATTACTTAAAAATCATACAATGTGATTTTCTGGATTTTTGTTTTAGATTCCGTCTCTCACAGTTGAAGAGTACCTATGATAAAAATTACAGACTTCTACATGCTTTGTAAATGGGTTTGCACCTGCAAAATCGGCAATGTATCAAATACTTGTTCTCCCCACTGTACATTTTAATATAGATTAAACAAATTGGGATCCCTATGGAAAACGCCACGGCTGCCGCCACTTCCAGCACCCCGTGTAAGCCCCTCAGACCCCCGTCTGTTCGGGGTGGGAACTCACGCAGGGAGAGTCACTGCTGCTGTTCCGCAAGACCCACTCAGTAGAGTATTGGATAACGCTGGGAAAGCGTGCCCCGAGGGGACGCTGCGGAGACCACATCCTGCCCATAGGGAGGTATCATGTGGAAAATAAACATATGGACTGGCCATCCGGGCAGTGCAACATACGAAGTCCCAGGGGTGGCCCCGGCCGCACTAGGCAGGGGAATACATCGCACAGAGACGGCAGAGCGAACTCTGCCAAGGGAAAGACAGGCTCGCCGTAGGGAGCCGTACCGTGGAAGAATACACATATGGGACCTCCGTAGGGGTCACAACATATGGATACCCAGCCTAACACAGGTTCCAATGCATACCGCGGGTTGCGGAAGAGCTCAACAGGGTTCGCCAATCTGGGGAACTCACTGGAGAATATAAGCGCGCTTATCCGGTCCATGAGGAGGGGAATGGCGCAGCAAGCCGACACTTAGAACGGGCACTTCAGTGTTACTGGCTGGTTGAAGCGAGCATACGGGAAGAAACCGGCTCTACACAGAGGCTATAGAATCTAGCGAACTTGTTAGGTGTCGCCCAGCCCGCAGCTCTACATATATCTGTCAGCGAGGCGCCATGTGCCAACGCCCAGGGAGAGGCAACACTCCTAGTGGAGTGGGCTCTCAACTCAAGCGGGCAAGGCACGCCTTGGGTATGGTACGCCAAGGCGATGGCATCCACTATCCAGTGGGCCATCCTCTGCTTGGAGACAGCCTTTCCCTTCTGCTGGCCTCCGTAACAGATGAAGAGCTGTTCTGAGGTCCTGAAGCTTTGCGTTCTGTCCATGTATACCCGCAGAGCGCAGACGGGACAGGGAAAAGTCAGGGCTGGGTCTGCCTCCTCCGAGGGCAGCGCTTGCAGGTTCACCACCTGGTCCCGGAAGGGAGTGGTGGGAACCTTGGGCACCTAGCCGGCCCGAATTCCAGGCACGATTCGTCGACCGAAAATGCCTGCAGGTCCCCTACCCTCTTAATAGAAGCCAATGCAGTCAGGAACACTGTCTTCTAAGACAAGATTTTTAACTCTGCTGACTGCAATGGTTTAAAGGGTGCTCTCTGCAGTGCGGATAGCACCAGAGACAAGTCCCAAGAGGGTATAGAGTTAGTCTCCTCGCTCCCCTCAGGAACCTGACGATCAGATCGTGCTTCCCCAAAGACTTACCATCAACTACATCATGATGTGCGGCGATAGTGGCAACATACACTTTGAGGGTGGAGGGAGACAGCCTTCGCTCCAACCCATCTTGCTGGAAGGAAAGCACAGAACTGATCGAACATCTTCAGGGGTCTTCTCGTCGAGAAGAGCACCACTCGACAAACAGGTTCCACTTGAAAGCATAGAGGTGCCTCGTAGAGGGGGCTCTAGCTGCAGTGATGGTGTCAACCACAGTTCATGGTAGATTACCTAGAACCTCCGCGTCCCGTCCAGGGACCAGGCATGGAGTTTCCAGAGGTCTGGACGCGGGTGCCATAGGGTGCCCCGTCTCGGAGTCAGAAGGTCCTTCCTCAGAGGAATGGGCCAAGGAGGTGCTGTTGCGAGGAGCACTAGTTCCAGGAACCAGGTCCGGTTGGGCCAGTATGGCACAACTAACAAGACCTGCTCCTCGTCCTCCCTGAATTTGCATAGTGTCTGTGCTAGAAGGCTCACTAGGGGAAACGCATACTTGAGTAGGCCCCGGGGCCAGCTGTGTGCCAGTGCATCCGTGCCGAGAGTCCCCTCGGTCAGGGAGTAAAACAACTGGCATTGTGACGTGTCCGGGGCGGCAAACAGATTTACCTGTGCGGCAAACAGATCTACCTGTGCGGTCCCGAAGCGTCTCCAGATCAGCTGGACCACCTGGGGATGGAGTCTCCACTCTCCCGGAAGCACTTGCTGTCGTGAAAGCTCGTCGGCTGCACGATTGAGCAGGCCCGAATGTGAGTGGCGCGAAGCGACCTCAGATGCTTCTGACTCCAGAGGAGGAGATGAGTTGGAGGCGAGTTGACATGCGACGGGAGCGTAGACCACCCTGTTTGTTGATGTACACAACAGTCGCAGTGCTGTCCGTACGGCCCAGAACGTGCTTGCCTCGTAGCAGCCCCTTGAGGCGGCCCAGCGCAAGACATACTGCTAACAACTCGAGGCAGTTGACGGCCCGTTCCACCGGCGGGATCTCCACGTACCCCTTGGCTGGATCGGGGCATAGGTAAGGGGACTCCGCCTTCCCGAAGGTAGGTGAGTCTCGACCTTAACACCGAGATAGTCATGTTCCTGCAATGGGAACATAAACTATCCACAAACGCTGCCTCAGCGTGCTGAATGCCCAGACACGTAAGACAACGATCGTGACCGTTGGGAAAAAGCCCTTTTAATGTGCTGAAGCACACAGGAAATCAACCGCGGCAAAACACAGGGAAATAGTGCAACCCCGTGTATGCACTCACTGTTTTGGGAACGCCCTCACCGAACCCACAGAAATGCTGTGAAAATGCTGTTTTTCTCACAGTGTGAGATCGCGATCGTCACTGTCGTGCCTTCACACCCAGCACTCCAAGCTTCTTCTCTCTCAAGTTCTATCTCTTCTCTCTGCTTTGCAGGAACAGTCTTCATCGACGACATCGGCTCCGAAGTGAATGACAAATGTGCGCCACATCCGCTTGCTATTTACACGCGCGCTGCGGGGAGGAGCGCAAGATGCAAATCTCACACGCCAATGGCCATTGGCCCGTTCTCTATACACTCGAAGCTGATAGGGCTCCCAGAAGTGATCCCAATTCGTCTGTGACGTCCGACGTACGTCGAACGTGACCAATTGAAAGGGAACGGGTGCCCATACCACTACAGATCCCCTACCACGTTTTCAACAGACATTGTGGGTTGAGGGAATTTTTATTTCCTTCAATTATAAACCTGTCCAGATGTAAAGCATTAGGGTGGAAGATCAGACCACATTACTCATCACACCATATTACGTTTTCCATGACTGGTGGGTTTGTGCCCTTTGCAGCAGGTTATTTTTTTCTTTCTTTGTAGATCTTGGAGTGAGAATGACAGTTCTAGCATAAATGGCAGTTTTACCCAGTTTTTGGTGTAAACACAGAGTCACAGATGTTCAAAATCAGTTTAATAACAATTTATGAAATGGTATTTTTGAGAAACTTACTGTACTGCCTGCGACCACTGTGTTTGGAATTTTTCATATAGTTTCCAGTGGCAGATTACATATTTTTGCATTCTTTTTGCACTATACAAATAGGCAGTCAGTTAAAGAACCATCAAGCGCTTAAAGAACATTAAAGAAGATTAAAGAAAATAGTCCAACGCCGTGGTACAACGAGCACACCCGGGCCCTTAAAACAGCAGCCAGAAAAATGGAGCACAGCTGGAAGATTTTCGTGGATTCGCATTTTGTGGAAAGAGAGCATGATTGCATACAGAAAGGCCCTAAAAACTGCTAGATCTGCTTATTTCTCGACTCTCTTAGAAGAAAACAAACACAACCCTAGGTATTTATTCGATACAGTGGCTAAATTAACCAAAGATAAAGCTTCACCTTCTGATGTTTGTAAACAGCACAGCAGTAATGACTTTATGAACTTCTTTACTTGTAAGATTGATAATATTAGGAAAAAAATTGTAACCATGCAGCCGTCTACTACAGTATCACATCAGACAGTGCATTGTAGTGTCACTGAGGAAAAATTACATTCATTCACTGCTATAGGAGAAGAAGAATTGGCTAAACTCGTTAAATCATCAAAATCAACTACATGTATGCTGCTTCCAGAGGTCATAGATCCTCTTCTTAATATCATTAACTCATCCTTGACATTAGGATATGTACTATGGCTATTATTAAACCACTTATTAAAAAACTGCAACTTGATCCTACAGAATTAGTCAATTACAGGCCAATCTCAAATCTACCCTTTCTGTCAAAAATACTAGAAAAGGCAGTGTCCTCACAATTATGCTCCTTTTTAGAAAGAAATGGTATCTGTGAGGATTTCCAGTCAGGATTTAGACCGTATCATAGTACTGAGACTGCTCTCATTAGAGTTACAAATGATTTATCATCCGATCGTGGTTGTATCTCTCTGTTAGTGTTACGCGATCTTAGCGCTGCATTCGATACTATCGACCACAACATTCTTTTGAATAGACTCGAAAATTATGTTGGCATTAGTGGAATTTCATTGGCATGGTTTAAATCATACTTATCTGACCGTTATCAGTTTGTAGCAGTAAATGAAGAGATGTCACACCGATCACAAGTTCAGTATGGAGTACCGCAGGGCTCAGTGCTAGGACCATTGCTTTTCACCTGTACATGCTACCACTGGGAGATATTATTAGGAAGCATGGCGTTAATTTTCATTGTTATGCTGACGATACTCAGCTCTATATTTCTTCACGCCCTGACGAAATTTACCAATTCACGAGATTAACGGAATGCATAGCTGATATAAAAAATTGGATGACTAGTAATTTCCTGCAACTTAATTCAGAAAAAAAATGAATTTTTAATCATTGGACAAAAAAACTCCACAAGTAGTAACCTAGAATACTGTCTAACACTCGATGGCTGCTCTGTCAAGTCCTCGTCGTCAGTTAGGAACCTGGGTGTGCTCTTTGATACCAATCTCTCATTTGAAAGCCACGTTTCTAGCATCTGTAAAACTGCATTCTACCATCTTAAAAATATATCTAAATTACGGCACATGCTTTCAGTGCAAAATGCTGAACAGTTAGTTCATGTGTTCATGACCTCAAGGCTAGATTATTGTAATGCTCTACTGGGTGGTTGCCCTGCTCGCTTAATAAATAAACTGCAGCTTGTCCAAAACGCAGCAGCTAGAGTTCTTACTAGAACCAGGAAGTATGACCATATTAGCCCGGTTCTGGCAACACTGCATTGGCTCCCTATTAAACATCGTATACATTTTAAAATCTTGCTGATTACTTACAAAGCACTAAATGGTTTAGCTCCCCAGTACTTAAGCGAGCTCTTAACGCATTATACTCCATCACGTCTATTGCGGTCTCAAAATTCTGGCCAGTTGATAATACCTAGAATATCAAAATCAACTGCAGGCGGTCGATCCTTTTCCTATTTAGCACCTAAACTCTGGAACAGTCTTCCTAGCATTGTTCGGGAAGCAGACACACTCTGTCAGTTTAAATCTAGACTAAAAACACATCTCTTTACTATGGCATACACATAAAACATTTTAAATTTATATTATTCAAATCAGTTAAATGATTGTTTTAGGCTGCATTAACTAGGTCAGCCGGAACCAGGAACACTTCCCATAACACCTGATGTACTCGTTACATCATAAGAAGAATGGCATCTACGCTAATGTTAGTCTCTCTGTTTATCCCGAGGTTTACTGCAGTCGGCCGGATCCGGGCCGTATCCGGACCAGATTGTGGACCTTAGCCTGGACATGACGAACGCATCCCTGAAGTGTCTGTAGAGACCGTGTCAATTAAACTCCCCCCTGTAAATGCTGCATCGACACGACATCCACATTAAACCCGTCCCCGGCGTGACGACTCCAATCTTTCGAATAATCCTATGAATATCTATTGATCTAATATGACTTTTGACCTGTAATGTTGCCAGAATCATAATCATACACTATTTGTTCGTCGGCCAGAAGAGAACTGGCACCCCGACTGAGCCTGGTTTCTCCCAAGGTTTTTTTTCTCCATTCTGGCCCTGAAGGAGTTTTGGTTCCTTGCCACCGTCGCCTTTGGCTTTTGGCTTGCTCAGTTGGGGACACTTAAATTTCAACTATATTACTGATCTGCCCGCATTGACACTATATGATAATTGAAATGAGCTGGATGACATCACCGTTTTCACCAGAGCGGCTGTACAGCCGAATCAAATTCTGTTGCATTATTTTCCTGTTACCACTGTGAAGCTGCTTTGAAACAATTGGCATTGTAAAAAGCGCTATATAAATAAAGGTGATTTGATTTGATCAAGAAGATTTTCTTGATCATGAGGAAGGTCAGTGGCGAGGCCAGAAATCTCCAAGTGGGTGGACCTTTATTTTTAGACCTTTATTTTTTGTCTAATATATAAATATATCTTGCAATTCTGACTTTATTTCTCGCAATTGTGAGATAAAAAGTCACAATTATCTTTTAAAATGTTTTATTCTGTGGCGGAAACAAGCTTCCATGGGTGAGTGCTAATGTCAGCGTTATAAGAATGACTCCTATTACTCTAATATTTCTCTAATAAGTCTGCACTATTAAAATGACTGTATATGCAACTTCTGTTAGCGTCTTGCTCACTAATCCAATTGTTAAATCAATCTAAATATAAACATTCCATTGCTTTCATTACAGAACAGCCAAAGCTACAGACCATACCCATAAAAGGTGAGGCGGAGATAGCCAATTCTCTGGCTCAGTCTGGCCACCTGGCCCTGCTCCGATGGCGCCCCCCTCAGGTAGACGATGCCAATGCGTCTCAGAGCCTCTAGCCAGGCCAGTGCAGCCTTGTCATCATGTAGAACCTCCTCGAAGTCTGCTGTGGGGATCTGCAGACCAGAATCCCAATACTCGCGCTCTGAAACACCATAAAGCAATGGCACAACTTAGTGTCTACAATCACCCTTTAATTTACTTCTTTAATTTAATTCAACATTCTTTCATGGAAATCAGCCTCTTAGACTGAGCTAGTTGAAGCGTTAACTTGTGACCACTCCTGGAAAACCAAGATCCTGAACTACAATCATTACACTAGGATTCCCAAACTTTTTTTTGTCAGCCAAGCCCATGGCCTAAAATGTTTACTTAAGTACCCCCTGAGAACTGAGAAATTAAAATTTCAATAATGTAAAAACACGATTGCATGATCAGTTTTCTGATGTTGGTTAAATGGTCACATGACATGCAGGTAAATAAATATATACATTAAATAATTGTGTATTTTTTATTTTCAGTTTTATGATTTGATTTGCTTTTCATCAACTCACAAACCTCCTACAGATCCCACAAACCTCCATTGGGGAAATTCTGCATTAGAAGGTCCAGTGGCAAATTACAAAGCAAAGTCAACAGTGACTCAAGTCAGAGAATAAGGTCAGCATTTCTCAAAAAGTAGCTAAAATCTTTTCCAAGCTAAACATGTTTCTCTCTCTCTATCTTTCCTATCTCTGTTACTCATTCTCCAAGCACCCTAATTTACAATGCAAATAAACACATGATAGAAACTTCACACTTACTGTATAACCACCACTAGTGTCTTTCTTCACATAATGAAGGATTGTGAGTGTGTGTGCGCGTCAGGGTCGAGGCCAGAACACATTGGTCAGAACACTGTGTGAGGGCCTGCATGTTTGACTGTGAAGGAATACTGCTGGAAAGTCTTATGTCTACTTCCACAGACGGCCTCTAGAGAAGTGCATGTGTGAACCTTAATTTAATGAAGCGACGAGAATACTTTTTGCGTGCAAAAACAAACGAAAATAATGACTTTATTCAACAATTTTGTTCTGGCCTGTGCCAGTCTCCTATTCTTTCTGCAAAGGGGACAGGACGACTGCACCGTATTGAGGGGAGGATGGATGGGGCCATGTATCGCGAGATCTTGGCCAACAACCTCCTTCCCTCAGTAAGAGCATTGAAGATGGGTCGTGGATGGGTCTTCCAACATGACAACGACCCGAAACACACAGCCAGGGCAACTAAGGAGTGGCTCCGTAAGAAGCATCTCAAGGTCCTGGAGTGGCCTAGCCAGTCTCCAGACCTGAACCCAATAGAAAATCTTTGGAGGGAGCTGAAAGTCCGTATTGCCCAGCGACAGCCCCGAAACCTGAAGGATCTGGAGAAGGTCTGTATGGAGGAGTGGGCCAAAATCCCTGCTGCAGTGTGTGCAAACCTGGTCAAGAACTACAGGAAACGTATGATCTCTGTAATTGCAAACAAAGGTTTCTGTACCAAATATTAAGTTCTGCTTTTCTGATGTATCAAATACTTATGTCATGCAATAAAATGCAAATTAATTACTTAAAAATCATACAATGTGATTTTCTGGATTTTTGTTTTAGATTCCGTCACTCACAGTTGAAGAGTACCTATGATAAAAATTACAGACTTTTATATGCTTTGTAATTGGGCAAACCTGCAAAATCTGCAGCGTATCAAATACTTGTTCTCCCCACTGTAGCTGTTTGTGAATGTAAACGTTCTGCAACGTTGTAAAGTCAAAAGTGCATGATAAATAAAGTTATCGTCTCCCAAAAGAAAAAAAATCGACTCTGAACCGTCTTAACGAGTCGTTTGTATTTCAAATCCCACTGTGTGATGGATCTACATCACTAGAAAATACATTTGCTTAATGCCCACCTATGTTGTACGTTTCCGGCTAACCGGCTAACTCACATTATTACTGTCTTACTGAAATACTTCTGCTAAGCACCTGCGGACCACTATTACCTAAAACTGTGTCTATTAATGCAGATTGTCTGTCATTCTTACTACTTTGAGTAAAGATAAAGAATGGAGCAAGATTTGTTTTGCAAACGTTTATGTTACATCAGTCATTCACGTTAGTGCTGGGCTAACATATGCACCGTTATTGATACAGTTCCCACATGTGCACCACAATAAATTAGAAATATACACATCGGTTTATTGATGGACGCACACTTGTTAATGCTGATGGTTAATTACAGATGCAACATCTCATAACGTATGACAAACTGAGTAGCATATCACTGAGAAATGAGAAAGCGGAGATCAAGTTTATGGTAATGGATGTTTTGTTTCCGATGTGCGCTTAAGCGGTAGACCAATCAAAACAGACTGGGCCATCTGGCCAATCAGAGCAGAGCAGGCTCATGGAAAGGAGGGATTTAGAGAGACTTATTCATCTGACGAGTAGTTTGACAATCATTGAAAAATGTGGTGATGTGCAATGTATATTATGAGAAAATTAAACCTTTGATGCATGTAAACCTGTTGTTGGAGACCTCCAAAACAAAATTAGGAACCTTTAAAATAGTATAATAGGGGCACTTTAAGAAGCTTGGCCACCCATCTGACTAACTAAATTGTGATTCTGTTAAAACTAACCATAGTTATAATGAATTGTGTAGTTTCAAAATGACAAAATGCAGTGAAAAAAGATAAAAACCCTGAGAGAGGAAACCTTCTTTCTAAATCAGTCACTTACAGAAGTATGAATATGCAATCATATAAACATGCAATCAAGCTAATGCAAACAAAACCAAAATTGTCTGACAGGCAAGGCTGAGAAAATACCCACAATCTCCCTCTAATACTAAGGCCCTGGAACGAGTTTGATCGAGAGAGAGCTAGTGAGCTGGGCACTGGGCCCAGGGTGAAGTGGTTCAGTTGGTCCAGGTCAGTAATTTTCAGCTCTTATAAGCGTGTAATGCTCAATATTCTCTGTCTCATTGACATACTGTGGTTTCATGGCAGGGCTGATGTCGTCTTCAGAGCCAGAGATTAATATCATGTTATCATTCTGTGCAGCTGGGCCCTCTGAGAGACTTTAATAAAAATTGACATTATTTTTCAATGACCCTTTCAGTCTCTAAAACAGACGGAAATACATTTATGCACACAAAGGCAAGCAGGAAAAGAAAGGTGTCAGCTTATGTGTGTCTGAACAGTTTCCATCAGCATTGCCTCTGTGAGTTTTCCAGTTATGGTAACGTGAAGCTGTGGCTGTTGCTGGCAGACCGCTATGTCCAGTCAAACTCTGTCAACAGAGTCCCTACTGAGCGCTCAGCACAGAGCAGAGTTCACTAAGAACAGGACAGACAGAAGCTCACAACCAGAGTACAAACCACTTACAGCGATCACTTTCAAAATGGGGTTTGGAAAATGGATTTATATGATTTAAATAACTCAAATTGCATGTGCGCAGCATCCCATAGTCAGTTCCTATGCGCTTCTCAAATAGATTAAGTAAGACACCTCATTTGAGTCAAGCCATTCGTTTTCCATAAACCACTTGGAAAATTAAGGTTTAAATGTACTACTTCAACTGTTATTTAAGTCATCTTAAACTTTGGTCTGTGTCAGTGTGGTCTTTTTCTGTGTGGGAAGGGTGAACTGTTCATCTAATGCAGCAATGTGACTGTTTTGCTATTTTGAATTTAGATGGGAACAATGAGTGCTCTGAAGGATCATGATGTCATGGCATGCACAATGTCAGCTGAACCAGGACATTTTGTAACCGCAGTAAAGCACACTTGTGCCCTCTTGTAAATGGGACACTACATCAATACTAAAAAAAAAACTCCTTTAAGTGAATCAGTTCACTGGGTCATAAAAATCCTACTGTGAGCTGTATACTTTCAAGAAAAAATTTGGTTAAAGGCTAGAAACAATGGCTATAATCAAAAGGCTTTATCATAATTACATTATTATTGAGCCTAATAACTATTCTCTCCAACCTCTTATAACATACACTGTATATACAGCCTTGTTAAGCATTAGAGACTTTTTTCAAAAACCATTAAAAAAAAAATCTGACTCCAAACACACAATCAATGTGTGTATTAAAAAAAAAAAAACAAAAAAAAAAAAAACACATATATATACACTATTACAATTTAAAAATAGCTGTTTTCTTTTTTAATATATTTTAAAATGTAATTTATTCCTGTGATGGCAAAGCAGTGTCACATGATCCTTCAGAAATCACTGTAATATGCTGATTTGATGCTCAAGAAACATTTCTTATTATTATCAATGTTGAAAACAATTGTGCCGCTTGATATTTTTGTGAATTATAAAAATATTTAATACATATTTTTTGTTTTAAAAAAAAAATGCAATAAAAAAATAATAATAATTAAAGCGATGAAAGGGCCCTCACACCTGGGGCCACCGCCACCTGGTGGCTTCAGGAAAACAGTGAATGGTGGGCGACATGCATTTAAGCGGTTAAATATAGGAGAAATATGGCAAAGTCACTTCAATGTGCCACACTTCCTGCTGCCAGCTGGTGGCGCTTTGACTATAACCGAATATTGCCGTGTAGATGTCTTCAGGTCGGGACTATTATCAAACGTGAAGTTTAGGGCAGATTGGACATTGTATGCCTGAGTTACAACAACTTCCTGTTTCATGGCGAAACATCAGACTTTGTCAGGCCGCCACAGACACGCCCTTCAGTGAAAACTCAAGATCTTCACAATTTAACATCACCAAGGCCTTAAGATTAGACTGACCAAATATGATGATGATCTGATTAAATCTCTATGAGTTAATCACAGTGTAAAACGTAATTTCCTGTTGCCAGTAGGTGGCGCTATGACTATAACTGAATATTGGCATGTAGATGTCTTCAGGCCAGGACAAAAACTGCAAACATTTTGCAGAGAAAATTTCAAATCTCACCATCTCACTTCCTGTTGGGTTTTCAGATTTTTCTCCCAGGGACTTTTTTGTAGGTATTGGGCTGTTACATGTGTCTACTGAATTTCATACTTATGCGTGAAACGTAGCGCAAACGGCGCTTAATTGAAATTTTGTAGGTGGCGCTATCAAGCCATTTTGCCACACCTAATTCTGAAACCCATATCAGACGTAAATGTTCACCACTTCTGACACGTGTGCAAAGTTTCATGAGTTTTCGAGCATGTTTAGGCCCTCAAAAAGGCAATTTATTTCGGAGAAGAATGATAGGCTGAGCAATTACAATAGGGTCCTCACACCATCGGTGCTCGGGCCCTAATAATAATTAAAACAACAACTTACTAACCCCAAACTTTTTAACAGTAGTGTATGTATAGAGTAAAAAGAGAGATTGAGTAACACCATGGAGGACACATTAGTTGTCAATAACTGGTGCTAACCAGTCAGGAAATGGCTAATGTCAGATTACTGCCCGAGACAGACATATTACAGCAAGGTAAGTGCTTTACAGGCCTCTTTCAGGCAGCTTTAAGCAAGTTTATACGAGAGGTCGCCAGTTAAGGAGCTTTGTTAAACGCATGCAAGCCTTGTATGTTTTACACCTCAGCTAGAAGCAGACACTTGTAATGTGTAGTCTATGCTTTAAACCGTGGAAATGTATTAGTCATCTTTCACGGTTTTAGGGGGCACAAGGGGATGCCTTTTGTGCCTTTAAACTAAACAGCAGCATAATTTCCTAAACATTAGAGAGGAAATCACAAGGTTGAAAACAACAGTAAGATTCGTAAAACTAAAGAACATTTGTGGTTTCAAAGCCCCATTGACATGCATTAATTTTGAAAATCTAATCCTAAAATCTCAAGACATGCAAATATGTGCAAGATGCTTGTTCTGGCAGACACATTGTTCAGTCTCCTCCAACCACAGCATCCCTCAAGAGCGGTGTATAAGCACAACAGCTTACTCTTCTCAAATGTCCTTAAATCTCTATTCCATGTGGCAGGAAATGGAAAAAGTCTTTCCACTCGGGTGATTCTGGGGAGACATGCCTACACACTACAAAAGTAACTGCTGTCCAGACCACACGTGCTACAGATTAATTCAAATAATGCACAAATGTGAGCCTACATGAGTGCATTTTAACTTTATATGAAGCTATCCTAAAAATGGTTGTCTAAATTAAAAACAAAACCCATTCAGTCTTCATTTTAGAAAATGAAACTGAAATCATCAAGCAAATCTGAGTGCCTTAATAGGATATCAACAGATATATAGGTTAAAATTCATCCACACTCAAGTAGTATGTACATCAATCAAGAGCATAACTATAACAGCAGGCTGACAGCATCTCAGCAGCGTAACTGAACTGCAGCTTTATACAGAAAAAAAGTGAGTCTCCAGGTTGCTATATAGAATACTTCTCTTAATAATGGCCATACATTATAAACCATAGAAAGGTTAAATATGTATACTGTAAGTAAAATAGGTAAATGGCTAATACAAAGACTATGGCAACGAAGACAAATAGATTATGACGAACCCACCATTAAGGAAGAGCTCCTCTTGCAGAGCCTGTCTCGCCTCAGGGGAAAAACACCGTTTCTTCAGCCAGTCAGGATCAAACTCACTACTGTGCTGATCAGGCCAAGTTATGGACACCTACAATGAGTTTCATAAAAACAGGTTTAAGGACAACTGGAGAATGACCTCAACATTGATAATAAAAGGAAATGTTTCTTGAGCACATGCAAACATGTAAACTTGGGCTGAAAAGACCAGCATAGCTGCTCAGTAGTATGTACTGTGTGCTGGAGTCCTGACCAGATTTCATAACCGTTTTAAAACCAGCAATACTACAGCAGATATACAGTGTTTAAGTGCGGTCACATTAGCAAAATGTAGAAGAAATTTCACAGGCAAAAAAGGTCCACTGTCCATTGTCAATAGTTTAGCAATGTATGAACAACATCACAGACAGAAGTCACATTAAAACCAAGCAGCTTTTCTGTTGGTCAGTGTGACAACTTTGAATCTGATGTGAAATCTGCAAGGAGAAATCTTTCTCTTTAACACAAAATAAATGACTGGTTTATTTCTCATTTAAATGACACAAAATTTTGCAGAAAAACAGTAAAAGTGGCTGAATTAAAACATCCAGAGATTAAAGATGCAGAGTCAGGTTTAAAGGAATAGTCCATCCAAAAATGAAAATTCATTTCGTTTCATACTTAAATGACTGCTGTTCTTTGCCATATGAATGGGGATGAAGCCTGTCAAGTTTCAAAAAAGACATAAAACCACTAGAGTTGATGGAAGGTTAGCAGTCAATAAACCTAAAATGCAGCACATGTAAGGACTACCTTTATTTTATGCTTATGGAATGCAACAGCTTTAATTCCCATCTACTTTCATTATAATCAAAAGAGCAGTGTGGAGATTCTGCAAAACATCTTCATTCCCATTTGAAATGACATTATGATGACGAAATGATAACAAATTTCTATTTAGTATGAACTATCCCTTTAAGCTTTGCTTACCAAGACCAACCTTATTGTCCATCAGCTGTACTTGGTCCATTCCGGTGTGCACGTCCAGATCTGACAGCAGCAGGCTGCGTGCTTGTGCTGACTGCAGCGTGCAGAGAGGACACTGGCAGTTATCCCTCAGCCAGGTGAACGGATACAAACTACAACTTCCATCATCCCAATCAATCCGCAGTAGTCTCTCCTGATCCAGTGCCTGGGCCTGCCTCACTCCAGGACTCCCCCCAGTGAAGGGCAGAGGAGCCGCTGCCAGGGTCTGATTCCCAATACGAGGCGTCTTGACCAGTTGAGGGCGACTGCCTGTCCCTTTCAGTGCCTGGAAAGCACCTCTGGACACCCAGCGAGTTAGATAGGAAAACATCCTGATCTGGGAGTAGCTGCTGCTAGTCTGACAACGCAGAAAGTACGAGGTTATTGTGTTCATGTAACATCCACACCCCTTCACATCCCCTTTCACCCAATAATGAGTCACCACAGCAGAATGTACTGTTGTAAACACTGAATATGATTGATGCAAGCAGCACACAGGTGTGTCAAAGTAACCGCTATCACACAAATGCAAAATCCTTTTTCTGTCTTAAGAATCAATGTGTCATTGTTTTTTAATAAATTAATATTAACATACTATTTTAACTATTTGGAGTTTTTTTTTTCTCAAAGAATTCTCATTACGGATGTATCTTCTTTAATTGGTGACTGAATATCTGTAACACTTTTGATGTAATAAGGAGTTGCAAAGAAACTAAAATGGGCTCTGCTGTATAGTCATCAAACTGCTTGCAGAATGATTACACTACCGATCAAATGTTTTATGTTTTTGAAAGCAGTCTCTGATGTTCAACAAGACTGCATTTATTTGATAAAATTATGTGAAATAGAATTTTTGCTGTAACATTATAAATGTCTTTACTGTCACTTTTGATCATTTTAATGCATCCTTAAATAAAAGTGTTAATTTTTTTAAAGTAAAAATCTTACTGAACATTTGAACAGTAGTTAAATAGAAAAATGTATGTTTATTTATTAACATAGGTGACTGGCAGTTTGTTGTGCTGTTGGTCTGAGAATCCAAAAGCTGAGTCAGCTCTTGATGAATGATTAATGCAATGACGTCACCCAGATCTGAATTATCTGAATGACTGTCAGGACGCTTATCTTTGACAACACTAAATACAAACAGTATTACATCAGAGTAACCAAGATTAAAGCGAGCTAATCCAGGGCTAAAGTGACTTGACACTGCCACACTAATCAAACTATGACTTACTCTGCACTTCAATTCTACTTGCACTAGTAAGAAGAATTTGACTCTTTCTTGTGCACCACTTCAAAGAAACACTCAAGGCTACTTTTGTGCTGCGTTTCACAACCCAAACAATAATGAAAACAATAATTTATGTACATTTAGAATGTCTAATTATGAGTGCTGTTAATCCATTAATCCCAGTTATTTTATTCTGTTGACAGCTGTGGTTTCTTGTGAGATTTATACAACATTATTATATTGTTGAAATAATGTATAGAAAAAGGATACAAAGTAAGTATTTTTGGCTTTATAAATACGATGTTATCTTTATAATATAACGCTTAACATTTTCCTCACACATTACAAATGGGGTTTTATACGTGAAAATGCATATCAGGCAGCAATGCAATAATCACATTTGTGGGTCCATGATAAAAAAAAAAATGAATATAATAAACAATATGTTCAGTTTATCGTTAACAGACCTTTGAACATTAGTTATGTAATGTGCAAGCACCTTAGCTCATGTGACCTACATGTATCAGGGAACACGGAAGTAGGTGAAAGGTCACCACTCCATTCCCCCTGCAAACAAACACATCGCCTTCAGCGTTACGACAGCACGTACACACACAAACGTTGTAGTTGCCATGGAACAGAAACCAAACCTGTTCAACATATATTTTCTTTATTTAGACTTGATAGCCAAATATTTATCTGCCTCTGTTATTTCCGGGTATTTTTAGCACTCATCCTCTTTCTAGCGCGCTTTAGTAAATGAACTGTGAAGCAACTGAAAAAAGGAGGTCTACCCTACAGGTATTCATTCATGAAATTACACGAGTCATTAGGACGCGTAGTCTATAATAAACATACACAACGCTATCGATCTTTCATTCGTCAGACATGATACACGCGAACTTCCGTTCATTACATAGAATTCAGCCACTATCTTTCATTTTCGTTATTTAAATTTGATGAGAAAATACGAACCGCATATGGCACTTACCGTGAAGACGTGAGTAATGTAGCCGCGGTTATTTCAGCCTTATATAGTGCCGAGAAGCGTGAGAACTCACTGTGCTGGAAGTGGGTGAAGGGTCAGATGCACTATAACGCTGCCGCTGCTGCTGCACACACACAAACACTGTAATCAACATGATGTGTGTGCTACACTGGATCTGACACTTAGCCAAAATTACGTGCAGCTTTGCTCGACAACTGTTCTTTTCAATGCTTGTTATTGTAACTGCATTTTATTGGAGCTTATGTGGATTACTATACATATTTAAATAAATATGTAGGCCTACGCAATATGCATTTGTACATTTATATTTTAAACTGCATTACACTACAGTAGCTATAAAGTAATGTTACTTGAAGACCTGTAATGATTTCGTTTTTCATTACACAAAATATACAGTGGATATAAGATGTCCCCTTTTAAATCAACTTCGAGTTGACAAAACCAAACCAATCTATTCAGGCTTTGTTGGTCCCATGATGCTGATCATCAGCTTTCTATGTCAACTCAGGCTCATCCTGAGTTTAGGAGTTTAGCTGTGACATCAGCAGTGAACAGCCAATCACATGCTGTGGATCAGTGAAACTGAGATTCACTTCTCGCGAGAGAAGCAGTGCGATTCATTTCTCTCTTCTGCAGAATATTACATGATTGAAAAATATTAAGAATTTAAACAAATTTACACAGCAAGAAGAAAAGAGCTGTCTATAAAAGAGGACAACTTAAAGAAAAATCTTACTACGTCAATGCAAGTAAAAGTTATGAAGTTAGTTTAGTTGATATATAGAGAGAATTGAACATTTAAGCTCACATGTATTAATTTTTATAGCTTTATTTATTGATTTTAAAGCTTATTTGTATGACCTTTATATAGGCTATTTATATTAATTTTAACTAAGTGCCTATTAATGATTGATTAACTAAAATGATACATGTGTAATTGATTAAGGGTATAATAATTACATAAATTATATCTAAATCATTCAAAATTATTATTATTATAAATAAGCATTGTTAAAAGCCAGACGCTTTAGTCTTTACAAACCATTTGCTATGTAGTGACCTTTAATTTGGAGTAGAAACAGGGGGAGTGACTTTATTGCATCAGAGGTGTGTCACTTTGCTCACAGCTGATTGGTCCAATTTCAGTTTGAGATCTCTTATCCAGAACATAACCTGCCCTGGAGCAGGTTAGCCATGGAGCGTAAGTTACTGTGGAGATGAACACTGCTAAAAGCCAAACCACTTTAATGGTACCTAAAACCCAGGATTGGCACAAACTAAGCTTAAACATATCTGGTTAGCCAGCTAAACCGGCTTCATGTTATAGGCCCCTGGTCTCTTTTTTGAAGATTGTTGGATCAGCATATCTTTATAGCTTTAATAATTGATTGCCAGTTAAGGTTAGTACACAACAGACCAATTAACAATTTAGAGTCTACAAATAGCTCTCTAGTATTTTTTATTTTTTTTACATTCCGAATTCTCTCACTTTTTATGTAATAAAATATTTAATACAAAATTATATATATGTATATATATATATATACACCGATCAGGGATAGCATTATGACCACCTTCCTAATATTGTGTTGGTCCCCCTTTTGCTGCAAAAACAGCCCTGACCCGTCGAGGCGTGGACTCCACTAGACCCCTGAATGTGCGCTGTGGTATCTGGCACCAAGATGTTAGCAGCAGATCCTTTAAGTCCTGTAAGTTGCGAGTTGGGGCCTCCATGGATCGGACTCGTTTGTTCAGCACATCCCACAGATGCTCGATTGTATTGAGATCTGGGGAATTTGGAGGCCAAGTCAACACCTCAAACTCGTTGTTGTGCTCCTCAAACCATTCTTGAACCATTTTTGCTTTGTGGCAAGGTGCATTATCCTGCTGAAAGAGGCCACAGCCACCAGGGAATACTGTTTCCATGAAAGGGTGTACATGGTCTGCAACAATGCTTAGGTAGATGGTACGTGTCAAAGTAACATCCACATGGATGGCAGGACCCAAGGTTTCCCAGCAGAACATTGCCCAAAGCATCACACTGCATCTGCCGGCTTGCCTTCTTCCATAGTGTATCCTGGTGCCATGTGTTCCCCAGGTAAGCGACGCAAACGCACCTGGCCATCCACGTGATGTAAAAGAAAATGTGATTCATCAGACCATGCCACCTTCTTCCATTGCTCCGTGGTCCAGTTCTGATGCTCACGTGCCCACTGTTGGCGTTTTCAACAGTGGACAGGGGTCAGCATGGGCACCCTGACTGGTCTGCGGCTATGCAGCCCCATACGCAACAAACTGCCATGCACTGTGTATTCTGACACCTTTTTATCAGAACCAGCATTAACTTCTTGAGCAATTTGAGCTACAGTAGCTTGTCTGTTTGATCGGACCACACAGTCTAGCCTTCGCTCCCCACGTGCATCAATGAGCCTTGGCCGCCCATGACCCTGTCGCTGGTTCACCACTGTTCCTTCCTTGGACCACTTTTGATAGATACTGACCACTGCAGACCGGGAACACCCCACAAGAGCTGCAGTTTTGGAGATGCTCTGACACAGTCCTCTAACCATCACAATTTGGCCCAGCTCAAATCCTTACACTTGCCCATTTTTCCTGCTTCTAATACATCAGCTTTGAGGACAAAATGTTCACTTGCTGCCTAATATATCTCACCCACTAACAGGTGCCGTGATGAAGAGATAATCAGTTTTATTCACTTCACCTGTCAGTGGTCATAATGTTATGCCTGATCGATATACAGTTGTGGTCAGAATTATTGGCACCCCTGGTAAATATGATCAAAGATGGCTGTAAAAATAAATCTGCATTGTTTATCCTTTTGATCTATCATTCAAAAAGTTAGCAAAAATCTAACCTTTCATTGAAGTAAAAGAATTGAAAGTGGGGGGTAAATCACATTATGAAATAAATGCTTTTCTCCAAAACACGTTGGCCACAATTATTGGCACCCCTAGAATTTTTTATGAGTAAAATATCTCTGAAGTATATTCCCATTAATATTTACATTTTTTAGCACACCAGGGTGACTAGGAACATGAAATTGTCCAGCTATGATGTCTTGTTCCACTGGAGTATAAATATGAGGAAACACAAAGGCCAAATTCCCTTAATCATTCATCACAATGAGTAAAGCCAAAGAATATAGTTCTGATGTGCAGCAAAAGATTGTTGAGCTTCACAAAATAGAAAGTGGCTGAAGGAAAATAGCTAAAGCATTGAAAATTCCCATTTCCACCATCAGGGCAATAATTAAGAAGTTCCAATCAACTAAAGATGTTACGAATCTGCCTGAAAGAGGACGTGTGTCTATACTGTCTTAATGCACGGCGAGGAGGAAAGTTTGAGTGGCCAAAGACTCTCCAAGGATCACAGATGGAGAATCGCAGAGATTAGTTGAGTCTTAAAAAAGCCTAAAAAAAAGCCTAAAAAAAAAAAAACAACCCCTACATCACCTCATGTTGTTTGGGAGGGTTTCAAGAAAAATCCTTCTTGCTCATCCAGAAACAAACTCAGCATATTCAGTTGTCAGACACGACTGGAAATTCAAAAGGGTCCTGGTTCTGTGGTCAGATGAATCTGAAGGATCTGGAGAGATTCTGTATGGAGGAATGGTCTCTGATCTCTTGTCAGGTGTTCTCCAAACTCATCAGGCATTAGAGAAGAAGACTCAGAGCTGTTATCTTGCCCTGCAAAAAGTATTTAATAAATGTTCCAATAATTATGACCAACGTGTTTTGGAGAAAAGCATTTATTTCATAATGTGATTTACCCTCTACTTTCAATTTTTTGCTTCAATGAAAGGTTAGATTTTTGTGAATTTTTTGAATAAAAGATAAAAAGGATAAACAATGCTGATTTATTTATTTTTACAGCCATCTTTGATCATATTTACCAGGGGTGCCAATAATTCTGACCACAACTGTATGTGTATATATATACACTCACCTAAAGGATTATTAGGAACACCATACTAATACTGTGTTTGACCCCCTTTCGCCTTCAGAACTGCCTTAATTCTACGTGGCATTGATTCAACAAGGTGCTGAAAGCATTCTTTAGAAATGTTGGCCCATATTGATAGGATAGCATCTTGCAGTTGATGGAGATTTGTGGGATGCACATCCAGGGCACAAAGCTCCCGTTCCACCACATCCCAAAGATGCTCTATTGGGTTGAGATCTGGTGACTGTGGGGGCCATTTTAGTACAGTGAACTCATTGTCATGTTCAAGAAACCAATTTGAAATGATTTGAGCTTTGTGACATGGTGCATTATCCTGCTGGAAGTAGCCATCAGAGGATGGGTACATGGTGGTCATAAAGGGATGGACATGGTCAGAAACAATGCTCAGGTAGGCCGTGGCATTTAAACGATGCCCATTTGGCACTAAGGGGCCTAAAGTGTGCCAAGAAAACATCCCCCACACCATTACACCACCACCACCAGCCTGCACAGTGGTAACAAGGCATGATGGATCCATGTTCTCATTCTGTTTACGCCAAATTCTGACTCTACCATCTGAATGTCTCAACAGAAATCGAGACTCATCAGACCAGGCAACATTTTTCCAGTCTTCAACTGTCCAATTTTGGTGAGCTTGTGCAAATTGTAGCCTCTTTTTCCTATTTGTAGTGGAGATGAGTGGTACCCGGTGGGGTCTTCTGCTGTTGTAGCCCATCCGCCTCAAGGTTGTGCGTGTTGTGGCTTCACAAATGCTTTGCTGCATACCTCGGTTGTAACGAGTGGTTATTTCAGTCAAAGTTGCTCTTCTATCAGCTTGAATCAGTCGGCCCATTCTCCTCTGACCTCTAGCATCAACAAGGCATTTTCGCCCACAGGACTGCCGCATACTGGATGTTTTTCCCTTTTCACACCATTCTTTGTAAACTCTAGAAATGGTTGTGCGTGAAAATCCCAGTAACTGAGCAAATTGTGAAATACTCAGACTGGCCCGTCTGGCACCAACAACCATGCCACGCTCAAAATTGCTTAAATCACCTTTCTTTCCCATTCTGACATTCAGTTTGGAGTTCAGGAGATTGTCTTGACCAGGACCACACCCCTAAATGCATTGAAGCAACTGCCATGTGATTGGTTGATTAGATAATTGCATTAATGAGAAATTGAACAGGTGTTCCTAATAATCCTTTAGGTGAGTGTATATATATATATATATATATATATATATATATATATGACACCTGCATAACCTACCTACTGCTATTTCCTTAATAGCTCTGCATCAAACGGTGCATTCAAATTAATTGATCACAAAGTAGTTTATGGCAAAAAAAATATTTCTGTATTTCTAATCCTGTCAATTGACAAATTGCAAATTCAAAGTTTTAAGGACTCTGAATAGTGTTGACATAAATGTTGGAATTATTTTGGAACACTTCAAAGCTTTAAAACAAACTCAAAAACACCATAAATGTATCATAAATATGGTACACACTAATATAGATTTGCAAAACAGACCAAAATTCATAATTTACTGACAATCTCCCTTTCCACTAAACTGTTGGATCATTGAGTCAGTCTTGAAAACCAGATCAGTCCAATTTGAGAATGAATCATTTTGTGAATCAGAAAGAACGATGCGTTCAGAAATATTAAGAAGTCAGAGGTTTGGAACATCATAAGGGTGAGTAAATTATGACTGCATTTTCCTTTTTCTGTGAACTATTCCTTCAAATCTTTTTTGACCTGTTATTTAAAAAAAAACAAAAACAAAAAATGTGGTTCATAGCACACACACACAAAATACCTTGAAGATTTTTATTACAAAAAAGAATATACACAACATATATCTCAGGAATGGAACTACTCATGGTAGAACGCTTTAAGTCCAATATTCCTGCCCGCAGTCATCTTGGTTTGTCTGGAATATGTCATCCCAGATGGTACTTTTCCCATTACTTCTCATAGGATTACAAGAATACTTAATGCAACACGCACAGTTTCATAAAATGAATACTGTTAAGCTTTTTCATAAATATAAACACTCACAGTTTAATATTTTAAAAGCTCGTTATAAAATATATAGATTTAGGGCACACAAAACATAATAACATGTACAAGGAAGAGCAAATGTGTTCCTCCGAATGTATCATAGAAAGCAATAATAATAAAATTTATGTTTTAATATCTTCATGCCATATATCTTTTGGAGGATTGTCAGACTGAATGTTTAAAAAACTATTCCAAGTACATGCTCTTATAATAATGTAAATATGAATATGACAGCTAAAATTTGTACAATGAAAACTATATTCCTCCTGTTCAACCAACATGAATTTTCTCTGAAACATTCAAGTAATGCCAATGCAAATGAGAAAATGTTTCCACAAACACAGCCTACTCATTATCTGAGAAAATAGTGAGAAACCTAACACTGAATCTAACAGTGTTTTGTATGTCTCCTCTTAGAGGTAAACCTCCATATTGGTTAGACTGAGATTCCAGTCGTATTATTATAAGCTGCAAATGTCATTAAAGACTCAATGGCAGTAATATTGCCAAGTTTAAAGCATTTAATGGCTGTCCATCATGTATGATTGCTGCTATTTTAAGTGAATACTGGCTTTCATTTATTGCACAAAATAACTGCATCATTTGTAGCTACAGAGAAATAACATTTATTCCTTAAAATGAGTAGTACATTTTTGTTACTAGTACTTATTTTTAGTTATTAGTAAGTAATACATTTTACATCTATTAATTATTTTCTGCTACTCATTATCGGGATAGTGACAAGAAACTATTCAGAATTTTTCCCCAGTGAATTCTACAGGGATCTGTGGTTCAGACATTTAGACACCTGTAGTTTTAATAGTAACTATTCCTTTTGTACTTTTGTTATTGTAACTATTTAAATATATATTGTAGTTTCATAGTAGGCTAATAATTGAATACAAACTATGACCTATAGGCCTATATTAGACCAGTGTGTTCTGTAACTAGTGAGATTGTAAATAACAACTGGGGTAGAGCCTAGTGTCTCAGAAATAGGTTTTTGCCGTGAATAAATACAGTACAGTACAAGTAAATCAGGACTATTTGGATAGTTTTAATAACCGACTTAGCCTATAATAAATGGTTTCTAGGCAAATTGAAAAGATAAGGTGGGATTAGCCATTTAGCGCTAAGTAAACAATACTAGTTAATTTTAAGAAATGAATGTTAAAACGCCTTGCCATAAAGACAGATTGAGATTTGCCTGCGTACTGAAGGCAAACAAACAGTCCTCTACACCTTCATATAGTCGTTCTTCAGGCGGCTTAACCGGGTCCCGTGACTCCGGATGATGAGCGACAACAGCTCGTGCTTGTCCTTCAGTCCCAGCGAGATGTCCAGTGTCTCCTTCAACACGTCGCGCGTGTGCACGATCATGTTGAGGAAGTCGTCGCCGATCTTGTGCTCCTCTTTCAGCTCGTTTTCCTGACTCTGTTTGAATTTCACCTCCAACTCCAGCAGAGACTTCTCAGAGTTGGAAAACGCCTCGCTGATCTGGGTCGTCTCCCGTCTCAGATATTTCCCATAGCTGTCTTCTCCGTCCAGGTCGAAGGAGATGCTCTTCCCGATGCCCTCGAGCACACGCGCCGCGTCCTCGATGTGCCGCTTGATGATGGTGAAATCGTCCCGGATCACCGAGTCCTGGTCCTCGTCCAGGGTGCATTTGCGATTGTCGGTCATTTTGAACAGCATCTGACATTTTTCGGGATCGTCATTATCTTCATAGTAGCCGTCCGGCACGAAATAATGATGAAAAGTGCCGTTGGACATCTCCGGGTGGAGGGGTCCCGAAAAGAAAGCTCCTCCGAGACGCAATGAGACCAGACAGGCTATCAGTATAAACAGAGGGAAAGCCATCATACCCACCTCTGCCTTATCACAGTAGCCTAAATAGTACCTTCAGCTCTGATCTTCCAACTTTACACAAGCCCTCCTGCTCCAGCCCCACGCATGTCCAGAGCGTGAACTGTCGAGCAATCCCGACACGAAACAGCTAAATCACAGAAACGTACGCAGTTTGGGAATGCAACTTTCTTATCTGCTTTTTTTTTTTTTTGGAGGGGGGGGCGAAATCAACAGGCGTGAGCCACATAAACCCTCGCCGTGTCCTTCCTTGTGTCTGTTTCAACATCTGGACCGTTCAGACTCTGTGCTAGGTTTAGCAAATAATACCCCCGGTCAGACTCTCAAATTACAAGCCCGTCACTCCTTCACTTAAAAGGCAGCGCACATAAGTGGCAGCATACATTACAAGGGGCTGTCATTAAAGGAACTCGAGTTTGCATGAGCTTTTAAAGCTTCTAAAAGCTACACAATTTATAATTGGACTGGACCAGGCTAAACTTATAACAATCTAATAAAAATAACAGAATGACAGAAGACAATTTATTACATAGGCTATTAAATGGATGAAGACAAATATTATGGTATTAAAACAATGATGAAAACGTTTTAAAATAAATTATGGATAATTGTATTATTACATTGTGTATGTAGGCTGCTCTCTTGTTATTAAAAATAACTGGTTATAATCATTATACAGTAATAGTAAAATAGTGTGTCCATGTGTCAAAACAAGAGAAAAATCAAGTGCAACATTTAAACTAGCACAAAGATGCTGAGAATGGAATAAATCGAAATCTGAACTTTTGCACTGAGTTGCAACTCTGAAAACCCATTAAATCAAGAATAAATAACATTATTATTGTGACAAATGGATGGAAACAAAGATTTTTGTGTATAGGCTATATTTATTTGTATAAATATATACATTTACAGTGTGCTTTTATTGGTCACTTCTAGAAATGCTTACATATTTCTCTCTTTTGCAATGACACTTGTCTCAGTTTAATGCTAAAAATACATAAAATGTGTCAGAAAGTTATGCAAGAGTGGAAAGCCAAAAATGGGGTCGTCCTCACTTGAGACAATAGCAGACACTGCAGATGGCCACCCTGCATGCTTCTCTCTTCAATTTGTCTTGGAGTTGTGTCTGACAGGCCTCTGAAAAGAGGGTGCTCTCTTTATACTGGAGGTCTTAATTCTCAGAGACAGGTCTCCCAGCTCCATATGCCGATTACCTAAAGAGGATGTCTAAGTGATGACGAAAGGTTGTGACAGAGCGTGAGACTGAGCAGGAGCTGTTCTGCTTCGGCATCAGGATGTGCTACTCATTCCTTTCCTGCGAGGGCCCCCGTACAGAGAGTGAGCTCACACTTACATACTCTGTCCACTTTCATAAAGCCCAAGGCATTAATGAACCACACATTCCATGAAAAACAAAAGGCAAACATTTTGTGGGAAAGAAATGGTGATGTCATATATGATGTATGAAGATGGATTCTCAAATCCTCTCCAAACAGAGGTTCACGGCAGAGCATCGGCCATGGAAAGCCTCGTTTGCTTGTCCTTGTTGGATTTACAACCGTCTTTCATCATTTTTACAGACACTGTACAGACACTGCCAACGTGCTTTCATTTCACCATATGGCTCTTAAGCAAACACATATACCCACAAACTAACAGACACATAAGCACTCCACCCCACACAACACAAAGCTTTCAAGACACTCACATGTTATTTACAACATTAAATCCCTGGCAAATAGTCTCTCAGTCTGGTATTTGCTTGTGAACATGAAGTAATAAGGGAATAACGCACTGATGTATCTTCATAATGGCACGGATGTGTGCCCTACCATCTCATTGATGCCAAGAAGTGAAGTTCCTGTAGAATTGTAGAATAATAGCCCTCCCTCAAACCCCAGTAAAAAATCTCCACAGATGCAGAACAGAACATGAGCTGGAGTGGAGAAAAGCAGGGAGAAAATCAGAGTATGTGTGTGTGAGAGAAAGAAAAGGAGTCTTGTTTTCCACTACACTGGAAGTTGTTCCACTAGAATCTATTCTTTATAGAGTGCTCTAATTTTATGGTCTTCAGTACCTCTTCTCAGACGCCCTATACCCCTTTGAACCTGGTTCCCCCAGTGTTCCTTCTACAGATATCCACTACAAGGGGCCGTCTCTCTCTCTCTCTCTCTCTCTCTCTCTCTCTCTCTCTCTCTCTCTCTCTCTCTCTCTCTCTCTCTCTCTCTCTCTCTCTCTCTCTCTCTCTCTCTCTCTCTCTCTCTCTCTCTCTCTCTCTCTCTCTCTCTCTCTCTCTCTCTCTCTCTCTCTCTCTCTCTCTCTCTCTCTCAAACCCCAGTGGATGGAACAATGCCAGCTCCTGGAGAACTTCCCCCACTGTTGCCCTGCTAATGGTCTTAATAACAGGGGTCTATAAGTCTTGTTAGCGTCCTGGTATTTTTCATAGTTTTCAAATGTAATTTAACTTAACAAAATGTAATTTAACTTAATATCAGGTTAAGCTCACATGATCATACTTCCCAAACTGGCTTAGAATTATATTGTGAGTTGCACACCTCCACCAGACTTTTCACTTAGAGGACGCATCATAAAAACTCCTGAAGTCATCATGTCGCCCTTGGGCGGGCCTCTTAAGTAAATGATGGCTGCACACAGTTCCTTTGTGGTTAGACTGAATTCATGCCATCAGCTTGGCAAGGACAAAATGGGCACCAACTTAAATGCCATGAACCTTGCATGAACTGGAACTCTGGGCCAGTTCTAATCTTTTGAGGGAAGAATTATGAGGGAACAGTTGTTTCATCATTAATCCATGGTATTTTCCGCAGGGCAATATGACTCAATTACTGAAGCTTTTGAGCAAGACGCTCATAAAAGATACAGATGCTGGAGGAACACGGCCAGTGGGGCCATGAAACATACACCGACATCATGTTCTACAGAACCTATCTGAAGAACCCAGAGAGGACAGGCACACACAAAAAGCAGCATGTGTGCGTACTTCATACAAAAAAGTAACTTAAAGTTATAGTTCACCCAAAAATTATTGTCATCTTTTACTCGCCAAACCAGACTTTCATTCTCAAATGGAGAAATTCTAAAGACATTTTGCTGTAATTATGATGAATGAGGACTGAATCTTTTAAGCTAAAAAAAAAAAAAAAAAAACACAAACGTGCCAAAAATGTCATAAAAGTAATAACTCATGTTACTTCTGAAGTGTTCTGAAATCATTCAATATATGTGTGTGGAACAGACTGCAATTTAATTTCCTTTCAGTCAGCTGTGAACTGCTGTGAATGGTGGAATGAGTCAGTGAGTTGAACTCATGAATGAATCTTTCAGACCTGTTTTGTGATTCATTGAAAAGATCTAACTAAAAATGATTTTGTTTTTTAAACAACACAGTCTTACGATTTTAGAAGACTTGGAATACAGTACATATGGACAACTTTTATAATACGATTTTGAAGTTTGGAAAATATCTTCATCGACATGCAGTCACTGGGGTGGAAACCCCATTGATGAGGGCCAGATGACAATGTGGGATGCCATAGAATGATAAAAAGCTATCACTGTCCCAATCTGAAGCCCTAAGTTGAATGCAACAATCAACAGGTGCCCTCAAACACATGGAACACAACTGATAGGTTAGACAAGCATGAAGACTTACAAATCCCCTTTGGTTACAAGCTCCCTGATGCGTCAGTAGGCTAATGAAGACTTTGGTCCCTTGAAGAGTTTTTCCTTTATCACACACACATGTTCCAGGAAATCAGTCCAATGGTGACCTAACACCAGCTTCTCTGATAGCTACTCTACTGCCCAGTTCTATAAACCTCTGGATTTCCAAGTCCATTAAGTTAAAAAAAGCTTCATGACGCAATTCTAAGAGCCGTGTTGATCCCTGGAAGAAAGCATAATTACATAGCCCCACATTCAAATGAATCAGTACAAACTAAATAATCCACTCAGAGACTAAAAACAAACCAGATCCATTTGTAAATAAAAATGTTGTAACTAAGACAACAACCCGGGGACAACTACCAGAAAGAAGAATGTTAATGAAACCTAGAGACAGAAAACAGGCCCTGAATATGCTTCTGTAGAACTACTGAATCATACTCAGCAGAAATGATATATTTGTATCCAGTGTTGGGGGTAACGCATTACAAGCAACTTGAGTTACGTAATCAGATTACTTTTTCAAGTAACTAGTAAGTAACGCATTACTTTACAACAAAAATATCTGAGTTATTTGAACATATATAATATATGGGATAAATGTATATGTCAATATTTGGAATTGTTCCAATTTCTAATAGGTTTCATATATGTTTTTACTTTATATGAGCATATATTGCAAATTGTTACAGACACGCCAGGCTCCACCATCACCCAATCACAGCGCACTCCTTCACCCGAATACTGATCACGCACACCTGCACCCCATCAGCACAGCAATCATCAGCAGCATAAAAGACACACTCACTCATACAGTCATCGTCTGGTCTCGTTAGCATCAAGACTTACCTTTATGCTCACCTCTAGGACTGCTTCAAGCTACTTACCTGTCTCCAGTGTGTCTCCAAGTCTCCTTCGTTGTTCTTCGTCTCGTGTGAGTTCTCCTGTGTCTTCTCTGCTCCAGTCAGTCTCCAGCCTGCTATATCTGCAAAGGACAAGGACAGTATCACTCAGTCATCCATATCAGTTACCTGGCAATTCCACGTTCACTCACCTGCACTGCTATTTACTCTTCTGGTTGTTCAATAAACATCCGTTACCTGCATCCCTTTGTCTCTGTCCCTTCTGTATTGTAACACATATATTGATATTTCACATATGCACATACAAGCCCGATTCCAAAAAAATTGGGACACTGTACAAATTGTGAATAAAAACAGAATGCAATGATGTGGAAGTTTCAAATTTCAATATTTTATTCAGAATACAACATAGATGACATATCAAATGTTTAAACTGAGAAAATGTATCATTTTAAGGGAAAAATAAGTTGATTTTAAATTTCATGGCATCAACACATCTCAAAAAAGTTGGGACAAGGCCATGTTTCCCACTGTGTGGCATCCCCTCTTCTTTTTATAACAGTCTGCAAACGTCTGGGGACTGAGGAGACAAGTTGCTCAAGTTTAGGAATAGGAATGTTGTCTCATTCTTGTCTAATACAGGCTTCTAGTTGCTCAACTGTCTTAGGTCTTCTTTGTCGCATCTTCCTCTTTATGATGCGCCAAATGTTTTCTATGGGAGAAAGATCTGGACTGCAGGCTGGCCATTTCAGTACCCGGATCCTTCTACGCAGCCATGATGTTGTAATTGATGCAGTATGTGGTCTGGCATTGTCATGTTGGAAAATGCAAGGTCTTCCCTGAAAGAGACGACGTCTGGATGGGAGCATATGTTGTTCTAGAACTTGGATATACCTTTCAGCATTGATGGTGCCTTTCCAGATGTGTAAGCTGCCCATGCCACACGCACTCATGCAACCCCATACCATCAGAGATGCAGGCTTCTGAACTGAGCGCTGATAACAACTTGGGTTGTCCTTGTCCTCTTTAGTCCGGATGACATGGCGTCCCAGTTTTCCAAAAAGAACTTCAAATTTTGATTCGTCTGACCACAGAACAGTTTTCCACTTTGCCACAGTCCATTTTAAATGAGCCTTGGCCCAGAGAAAACGCCTGCGCTTCTGAATCATGTTTAGATATGGCTTCTTTTTTGACCTATAGAGTTTTAGCCAGCAACGGCGAATGGCACGGTGGATTGTGTTCACCGACAATGTTTTCTGGAAGTATTCCTGAGCCCATGTTGTGATTTCCATTACAGTAGCATTCCTGTATGTGATGCAGTGCCGTCTAAGGGCCAGAAAATCACGGGCATCCAGTATGGTTTTCTGGCCTTGACCCTTACGCACAGAGATTGTTCCAGATTCTCTGAATCTTTGGATGATATTATGCACTGTAGATGATGATAACTTCAAACTCTTTGCAATTTTTCTCTGAGAAACTCCTTTCTGATATTGCCGCAGCATTGGGGGAATTGGTGATCCTCTGCCCATCTTGACTTCTGAGAGACACTGCCACTCTGAGAGGCTCTTTTTAAACCCAATCATGTTGCCAATTGACCTAATAAGTTGCAAATTGGTCCTCCAGCTGTTCCTTATATGTACATTTAACTTTTCCGGCCTCTTATTGCTACCTGTCCCAACTTTTTTGGAATGTGTAGCTCTCATGAAATCCAAAATGAGCCAATATTTGGCATGACGTTTCAAAATGTCTCACTTTCAACATTTGATATATCATCTATATTCTATTGTGAATAAAATATAAGTTTATGAGATTATTGCATTCCTTTTTTATTCACAATTTGTACAGTGTCCCAACTTTTTTGGAATTGGGTTTGTATATTACATTTCCGTATGGGGAGTGTTATTGTTTCAGAATAAATGTGAGCATGCATTTACTAATCTCACTTGCACAAAAAAAGTTTCAGTAATGAATAAAATCAGTCAAATGCAAAATCAGAATACTATGCAAACCTCCAACAATTAAATATGTAAATAAATTAAAAAAATATATATTTTTATGCATTTAACCTCTTTTTATTGACCAATGTCTTGCTGCTGACCTTCGAAGATTCAGTTAAACCATAAGCTAAAATGACTTTAGATTTTTAAGTGTTAAACTTTTTTTCGTCCTATTCTTCCGTTTTCTAGAATGGCAGAACAGCTGAAAGGTTTGTTTGAGCTGCGCCCTCTACTGTACACGTGTGAATTTGCATTTCCTTCAGCCTGAGGCTTATTTCAATTTTGGTGTGAAAGGTTCTTTACCAAAAATAGAACTTTTTTTTTATAAAAAAAAAAGCCCAGCCCAGGTAAGAAAAAGTAATGCAAAAGTAACGTAACGCATTACTTTTCATAAAAAGTAACTAAGTAACGCCTTTTAAGGGAGTAACGCAATATTGTAATGCATTACTTTTCAAAGTAACTTTCCCCAACACTGTTTGTATCTATAACCTGCCATTATAGATACAAGATCTGCCTCACCATGCATGAAGGTCCACAGCAATCAGACAGAGTGCAGAGGCAGAGGGAGGGATGGAACATAGGGTAAATCTCCACAGGGAGAATCGAAGGAATTGGAGTTGTTTGTTGAAGAAGTGCTGAAGAGATTTTTCCAGCTGTTTTGTGGTGAACTGCTCCCCTCACAACCCCTTTATTCATTTATACATTTTCCATATGGAAATATTCTGAGACGAATGTACATACACGCACATTACAGTCCTGCATTTAGCCTCTTTCCTCAAGAAAGAGAGAATCTGAACTCTTAATTGGCCCAATATTTACCCAGGTATGGTCATCTAGGTTAAGTGTTAAATGTGCTCAGTGTATGTAAAAGTATGTGAAAGGTCAGATCAGAATTTAAATCAGTCCAGTAATCAGTGCCAGTTGTACTATAGGCACCTCTTTATGCGTAGGGCTGCCTCATCTTCAACTCGTCAATCTTTCCTGGCATAACTTCAGAATGACACTCTTCTTCTGTTGTCTACTCAGGGTAGACGCATAGCACAAAACAACAGTGGGGGGCATTTTGTCTTCCATTACTAAGAGTCTGAGTGCATCAGTCTCTATTTAAGCAATGCCAAAATGATTATGCTATGATTATTCCCCACTGATCACAAATGGAAACAAACCTCTGCAGTGAGCAAGAAGGGCCAAACAAGAAATGCATAAACAATAAAATAAACAAATAAGCAAATGCCCCCCTTTCCCCTGTTGTGTAATTTGGTAAATTCCCAAAGGGCTAGTACATATTAGTGAGATCAGAGGATGTTTATGTTTAGAAAGAACCACAGACTCTAATGAGCTACACATGTGGATTTAGACAAATATGCTGTTCATTGAATGAATATGAATATGAACTCATGAATATGCACTATGCTGGTTCTTTTTTCCCCTCATTCATTAATCCATGATGATTTATCGGGTTGCTTGTAAGAAGTAATCGAAACTTCCAAAACATGTATATGGCCCCCTTTGTTTGCTCCTCTCTGCTTGAAATGTTATACAGAGCATTTGAGTCACAAGTAGGCCTACTATAAACCCTGAACTGTGAACAGTATTGTATGGTTGTGGTATTGCACCATGATTTGTTCATCTAAAGGTATCTGGACATAGTCGAGGCTGCTCTGAAGTGGCTCTACCATTGGAGAAAGCATAATGGCTAATTTGGATCACGTGTGCCTTGATAACACATCACAATACAGCCTTGATGTCATTGTATTTCTTTCAGAGTTTAGTGTAAACTCTAAAAATAGATCAATCCAAAACAAATGTTTAACGGCAAACATGTTCAAGATTAGCCTATAGGCTGTCGCTACATTAAATGATAAGCTGTTTTCTCACAAAAGCAGTTTATTCAGCGTAGTGAAGCCTCTTCTCCATTGACATCCATTCAAAAAAATAAAAACGGGCTCTGGTCTCCTTCCCTTCGTACTGCAAGCCTTACACTTTTTTGTTAACCTTGGAGGCTTGCCTTAAAGCGTCTTTGCTCGTAATCTTTAACCAAAAACTTTAACCTTCCCTCCTCCTCAAAATGATTTCTGTTCTCTTCATGACGTGTGTCTCGGTGGAGGGTGGGTTTTTTTATGTCAGTGTAAGAGTTCTTCCCCTCTCAGGTGATGCATTACTAGTATTGCACCTAATGTTAAATAAACCTTATAAGTATTAAATGGGTTGTTCTGGCTTATATTTCTTTTTAAAGCTTCCCTGTAAATACTTCAGTGTTTGTGTAGGATTAAGCTAAGTGGTTGCGCAGGTTTTTGAGTTATTAATCAGTGAGGAGCACAGCAGGAGTAGCAGCCAAAGACTGCAGTCATCTGTACACCGACTCTGGAGGATTTAGTATGTATGGGTCATTCTATAATTGCGGATACATCTCATGTCTGTAATGTATTTTTTTAATATATTTCCATAAATATAAAGCCCAAGTGCTTATTTTCATAGTACAAAATTATATTTTCCCCAGTCACACTACTTCATGTGGAAAAACCCATATCTTTTGTTCAAAAATTAGGTTCATATCACATAGAACCCTGGTTTTCAGCTGTCCGGTTTTGTAAAGTTGCTCATTCTACTCTGCATTTAAGCATGACAATTATCTCAAACATAAATTAATTTTATAGTTTTACCTTCACTTAGATTATATAATCAAGACATTAGATTGTGCTCTTCAAAAATAATAAGTGTTTATTGTGATATACCTTATTTTATGTGTGTCTGAAAAACCATTGTCAACTAAATTACCCACTAGGAAAACACTCTTCAAAAAGAAATGGATTGTCCCAATCTCACATAATTTGCATAGTGTGATGTCATTTCATCATGAAGCACAGGGATGAAAGACTAAAAGTTGGGTCCTCTCTCTTTTTTATAATATTAGTTAAAAATGCAAACCTGTGTCAAGAGTGGATTAACTGACTGTCCACAGTGTTACATAAGTATTATTGCTGCAAATTTTAACAACAAAATTTTACAAAAACTTATGTTATGTTTATGAAAATATATTTCTAAACATACCATGATCTCAGTGGTTCTGGGCTTCCATGTTGAGTATAGGCCCAAAATGCTAAAAAATGTCAACTAAATTACCGTCAATTGTGTTACCCAGTAAAGGTAACATAGTGGACAGTAGCAAACTTTTACGCGTGGTGAAACTCAGGGACCAAGGTGAGAGGATCCAAATGCAGATGAGTTTTAATAATAGAATTAACAGGAACCAAAACAACAGAAACCATGAACAGGACAGAACCAAACACATAACAGCCATCGAAAGACTAGACCTAGACTAGACCTGGAACACAAGACTAGA
Source organism: Coreius guichenoti (assembly GCA_039654105.1). Taxonomy (NCBI): domain Eukaryota; kingdom Metazoa; phylum Chordata; class Actinopteri; order Cypriniformes; family Gobionidae; genus Coreius; species Coreius guichenoti. Next base: position 33,922,885 of record CM077168.1, read on the forward strand.
CCTAGAACATGAGCAAATACTGGGGTATTTATACACAAGTTAACCAGGGGCTGACGAGGGATAGGTGTAGGTGATTTGTTTACCCTTAAGGCCAAAGTATACTTCACTTTTTACGTGTAGACGAGGGTCAGCGGACAGTGCGCGTGATGCAAATTTTGTCATCAGAAGAGTATGTGCGTACTTAACGCGCACTGCTGGATTTTTGTAACCGCGCATACTTTGCACACGCAGGTTGCACATGCGATTACATTTTTTTGCAGTATTTACATGGGTTGTAACTCGAGGCGAGAGATTGCTCAACTACGTATACGAGTCAAAAGAAGTATACTTTGCAAGGCTGTGCACTCGACTGTGCGCATACGCTCACGTCCGCATAAAAAAACAAAGTAAACTTTCGGCTTTACACCTTACACCTTGACCTTGTTGGCATGGTAACTAATAATAGTTAATAATCGATTAATTTAATAATCGATTAAAAAGGAATTTATACCTGTATAATATTATGCTGGACCAGTGCGGTTTGGAAAATGGATGAATGGATGATTCAGCTGCGATCGCCATTTTCTGGTGAGAGGCTGGAATTCATTCAGCACGCGGCTATCACAGTGCATTATGGGTATTCTCTAGCCGTTAAGCGTACATCAGTACACTCGTTTTTGCAGTGGACTGTGGGATTGAATAAGTGCACTAAATAATGTCCACAATAATTTCAGACACCACTACAAATGGCTGTCCCATCAAATAGTACCCTACTGAAGGGTATAGGGGGCGATTCGGACAAAGCCAAGGACAGGAACTAAACAAAGGAAGTAAACATTTCTCATGTCCAGTCAACTGTGTTACCTTTGTCAACTATGTTCCCGTGTTCAACTGTGTTACTGCTGAGTTTTTAATTTTCAAAAATACCCAGTTGCCTACTGTACAACATGTTTAGTGTTATGAGATTACCAGAGGTGTCCTTTGTCCATCAAGGTATTTTTCTTCCAAAACAACATATACAAATTTGACTTGTTTGAGAAAATGTTAGGACCATTTAACTACTTTTGTGAAAATAGAGAGGTATTATACCTCTAAATATTTTTTCCATAAAGTGTTAATGATTATAATTTTTTATTTTGGTAAGTGGATACATAATCTGTCAGTCAAGTGACTATTTAAATTGTAGGTATTTTTCCAAGCTATGAACAAATACTTATTTTGTCCGTAACATAGTTGACCGGAATATATCTAACATCCGCTTTTGGGGGGGGGGGGATTCCAAAACCAGGAAATAGAATAGAATAATTACTTGATTTAAAGGGTTTTATGTAAGGTCCTGTTTGTGTTTTGGGAAAAAAGAAAACTTGATTTCTTCACATTATCAGCTTCCAAATTCACCCCTAATTATAGAATGACCCGTATGCTGCTCTGTCATAATGAGTGGAAAAAAATATGTGGTCAAGGACAGTCTGGTAAAAGACTGAGAGATTCGCCCTGTTCCCTGTTGGCCAGTCTAAAGCGTGCCATCTCAAAAAAACAACTAGCAGTAAGTGTAAAACTGACAGAAAGAAGAGAGAGAAAAATAAGAGAGACAGAGCAACAGCTACCAACGCAAATATGGATAAGACTATAAATGATGATCTGTCTGGCAGGAAGGACATTTTCCATGTTTTTGCACACAAGAGGGCTCTCTGTGCTCAATTCATCACCCTGGACTATAAAAAAGAGGACAAATAAAAAAAATGGAGCAATTCATAGCAAAAGCCTTTTTAACCTATTAAATGATTATACATTTAATAGCAGTTGTGCTTCTTTTACCATCATGTTGTAAATTTAAAGTGTTTTTTTAAACAAACAAATAAATAAAAAGTTCAATAAAATTGTGATGTTCAGCAACTGGTACAGATGACGTCACTGTCACGGTATGTTTGTGTTTTGGCTTCGTTTTCATGACTTTTAAGCCGCGCCCGAAATCGAATACTTCCCTACTCTATAGTATGCGAAAAACAGTACACCAACATAGTATGTCCAAATACATAGTATTAGAAAAACAGTAGGCAAAAAGTACCCGGATGACCTACTACTTCCAGCGAGAATCTGAAGTGTGCATATGATGAACACTTTACTATCCCATGAGGCCACAGGTGAGGATTTGTGAATGGCAGCGAAGCGACGCAACTGACTCTGGTAGTTCACATGACAATAACAACCATAGACTGTAAAAAAAGATGGACGACGCACCTTCACTCTCTACCATTGTAGAAAAGCCGCCAATGTCCAAATATGGCACTGATATCTTTGAGCCTGAGTCTGCGCAGTAGTGAGCGTGAAGTGGAGCCGCGGTATCAAGGCCCGTCCACACTCCCACAGAATCCGTTAGTTACTGCAGAACAACTCATTATGTCGGTGTGAAATAAACATGTAAATGTAGAAAGTTGAAGCTCCAATCTCCTCCCGAAAAAAGTCTGTTGGTGCCTCAGTGACTACTTCGCTCAGGGAAACTTAATCTCAGCTGTCAATCATGACGTCACACCCCCGTTTTTATAGCATCAAATAATTAACTAAAACCAAACTTATTTAATAAAAAACAAACACTTGAACTTACATCAGCGTAATAAAAACCATCTTTGGAAAAAATTTATTTGAAGTGTAATTTGATTGTTTAGTTTGTCTCACGTCCCATTTGATTACAATGAGAGGGCGGGGTTTATGAGCTATACTGCATCCAGCCACATGGGGGCGATCGAAACGTTTTGGCTTCACTTTTCAGGACTTTAGTGGCACACTTGGTAACAACATGGTAGAGATGTAGTACATCCAAATTTAATTCATACTACTATATAGAACATAACTTTTTAACGGTCACAAAGTTAGTTCAAATTCAAATGTATACCTACTAAGACAGTATGTGATTTTGAATGCACGGTTAGTTTACATCACTTTATTTCCTGTTTCCTTTCATTGTCATGGTTTCTAGTTTGTGTTCATTTGTTGTCATGGTGATTCATTGTTTCATTGATTAGTTCACACCTGTTTCATATTTATTTCTTTATCATTCTGGTTTCTTAGTTCATTGTCTTGTGTTGAATATCTAGGCTATGGCGCACACGGTTTCAACTATTTCTTGTTTTGGATTCTGTTCTTTTGTTTTGTTTAATGAGGTTTTAGGCTGCATTTAGAGCCGCTATATATGCCTCTTTACATCATCATCCTCATGTCTTCATGATAGCCATGTCTTAAATGATGAATTTTGCCCCGTTCCTATAGCATGTTTTACACCCTGTTTGACATCTTGATGAGATTTTTAGTCCTATTTAGTATAGATAACTGGAGTCAATAGTGAATAGTGAATAAGTCATTCTCCAAATAGTGATCATGCATATACAATTTTAATTTGTTCATTCAAACCTGTTCACATTTGAAATAATGGCTTCAATTTGGCTTCAATTTATCCCATTATTTTTACATATTACACATAGTATAATGTATAATGTATCAAATCCATCAACGTAATTAACTTTAATAAAATTAATACATTTCTCTATAAGTTTCACACACACACACACAAACACACACACTGCATTCCTATCATTATGAAGACATTCCATAGGCGTAATGGTTTTTATACTTAGCTGACGTTTTCTATCCTCTAACCATATACCCTTTACAGAAATCTTTCTGCATTTTAACATTTTCAAAAAAATAAAAAACATAATTTAGTATGATTTATAAGCATGGGGACCAAAAAATGTCCCTACAAGGTCAAAAATTATAAGGTATTACTACACTTGTGGGGAAAGAGAGAACCAAAGACAAATGTGGGAAAAAGGATAAGGAAGTGAAAAAAGCTTTGCAAGAAAAACACAGGGAGTAAGATAAACTAAACAGAACATTATAAAACACTAAATTTACAAAAAAAACAAAAAAAAAACTGTAGGTGTTGAATCAATGATATGTTTATCAGTATTCATTGGTTTTACCGGGAAAACTAATGTGTTATATTAAAAAGATTCCTAAAAGATAAATATTATGTAGCAGGAGCTTTGAAGTATGGTCTGTGGTGAAATGCGTGGGCTAATTCTGAAAAGTGTTGTAACAGACAGTATAAATCACTCAACGATTTATATGAGTTCACCATTCATATGTGATGTCACACAAAAACGTGCTACTTCACACAGAATATATCAGAGTTTATGCTTTAAGCAGAGTTTTGGTGAAAGGCCACTTAATGTATCACGCTTTTAAGAGTGTTATAAGTTTTGTGTCACTCTGGATCCAGTCAATGATCTCCTGCCAACAAGAACAGTGATGTCAGCATTACAAAGTGTTTAAAAGAGGCAGTTATGAAATAATGAAAATCAGTTTTAACTGGCATGGACACAGAGCCGTTGGTCTTTGCAACGCCTGTTAAACAACATCATAAAGCAGGATAAAGGCTAGAGGAGAGTCAGAGAACACATGCATACACACTTCACTTTTCATTATAACCAAGTGTTGCAGCAACACACTCCTAAGGTGTGCAAAATATTCAAACAGTGGAAATGTTTAGAGCATCTAGGTCCTAACTCAATGCAGGGAGGAGGATCACACATGCTTTCCATATGCAGTAAGTGTTGGGAGCACTGAAGCAGTTGGAAGAGACCCACGCTAGGCCAACAGCGGACCTACACTGGGCTTTCTCTGGTGCAGTAATGGTTGGAGCGTGCTCAACAGGAATAGCTGCGGTAGTGTTAAACCTCCGTACATCTGCCAGGAACGCTGCCGCAGAAGCAGTTCTGTCTCACTACGTCTGAGGTCTGTAAATGCCCTCATTGTGCCCAAGACACTTCCAGAGTCAGGCAAATCACGCCACACCATGTCCTTCCACACTGTGACAGAAAATATTCCCAGCAAAGCAGATGAAAAAAGGCAAATAGTTACACAATGTTGGTCTAGGGCTAGTTGATTAAGTTCTCAGGGAAAATTAGGCCTAGTGTCTAGTGGAATGAACAGTTTGAGATGTCAATGTGAGATTGTTGCAGAAAAAAAATTATTATAAGACTGAGAAAAAGAAGATAGACAGATAGATCTGTGCTGTGGATGATAGTGCTGAACTCAAACAGACTGAGTTCTTTCTAATTAAACTCCACATTCCTCCCAAAAGGAATGAGAGGGAAAGTGCCAAGGTCATTCTGGGTTTTTAAAAATATCTGTCACATTTAATAAAATACAGCTGACATTGAGTTTGTTTTCATTTCAATTGTAGCCCTGTGTTTTTACCACTGTATTTAATAAAAAAAAAAACACTTCACGCTGCTTTGCACACGCTGGCATATTACCAAAAATGACACTGCTAGCAAATGTATAATGACTTATATTGGATATGTTAAAAAAATAATAATAATAAAAAAACACCACTTTTGGACTCTCTGGTCAATAACATACTTTACAGAAATATATAGTAGGCTATTTATTGAGAGAACAGTGATAAAAGTGCAACAGAAACTCTGACAACAGATGGCTGTGAGTCTTGTGCCTATTGCCATAAACTAAAAATAAAATTCTCTCAGGGATCAGACTTCACCATTTTATAGTTTGTAGGAACAATCCATGATTGTTGGAGCAGAATAAGTGTTTTTGTTAGTGCATTGCTACAAAAGCCAATATTTTTTTTGCACTTCCAAACCATTTGTTCAAACAGTGCAAAAGTGCTGACAGATCTACAGATAATATATACGTTCAAAATATGAATCTACTGTATATAGTGGAGGAAAATCAGTAGTATTCTAAGAATCACATACTAATGACATTTGTCATTATATACATTCTGCGCTAAAAGTATATGATTCAGGACATTGAGACAGAATGATGGATGAAGGGTTGAATGAAATAAAGATGGAAAAGACAAACATTTTCCAGCCCATCATAAAAAACCCATTGTGAATTACAAAATCTGCAAGTATTTCAATTCTCCAGATGTATCTTTTCATGCATATGCTCATACATATCTGTGTGTGTTTGTGTGGATTATTTATCATCATCATTTTAAACAATTTAAATAATCCATCATTTTTAATAATTGACATAGATTAGTGTAATATCAGGTTTCATGTCACCGTATGGTTTGCGTAATTATTTATGTGCGTGGATTCTGTATGGATTCTGTAATTGATAGAATCCAGCTGAAAACAAAAAATGTGTCCAAGTGACCTAGATTTTTTGAGATGTGTTTTTATGGATAAAGGGTTAGATTGCCAGTCAAACGAAAAAAATCTTCACAAAGGAATGTTTTATCTCACATTCCCTACATCTAAGCTGCAGCGGTTCTCCAAGTTTTCTTTTTCCAAGTCTTCAACAGGCCACTTTCTGGCCTCCTTAGGGCATCAATCAGCAGTGCAACATCAGTGAAGCAGGATGCTGAGCTCATGTCTGAGGAAAGTCTCTCTCTTATTATCTCTCTCTGTCTTTCCTCCAAATCTGGAAGCATTTTATGTCTGGATTCTCTCTCTCCCTCTCTTTTCTTTGTCCATTTCTGTTCTTGTTGTCTTTCCCTGTGCTGGCCTGCAGTCACATGTGCCCAGGAGGTGAACGATTCTCATTATCAGCAGGAAAAGAGTAGCTCTAAGCCCTGATCTTATTCTTAATCACACACAGATGCCCTTAAGTGTTTGCACAATTTGTTTTGATCTAGCAAAGACTGTTTTGAATCCACCTCCATGTGCTCACCATATCTAAGGTTAATATCGCTGCCAGAACTGCAAATCAAAAGTTGTTGTTGAAGTATTTGTACCTGGTGGTTATGTTATGTAGGTCAATGCTTTATCTATTCAATTTAACTGTAAAAAAGAGCCTTCAGTAATTTATTAGCCCAAATGCACAAGCATTAATATCAGAAGAAATTATCTGATTTTTAAACATCTGTGATGTTCTTTGATGCACAAAATGTATAATGTCTGAACCAGATACTGTATATTAATCATTATAATCCTGTATCTAACATGATCTTTGACTGGGAAGTTAAGCTCCACTCCCACATTTTTCCAGGGTTTATGTAATAGTGTGATAAATGGAAAAGCAGCTGCTGAAAAGGTTGAAAAAAGTGGGGAGAAAAAAACCTGCAGGAGAGAGAGGGGAGGAGAAAAGGAAAAGTTTGTGGTCATTGAGTTTGGGTTCTTATGGTTGGCCAAGAAGATTCCAGCTGTAACACACCTTTATATATCATTGTACGTCTGTTTAATCATATGTTGGGCAACAGAAAGTGTATTTTATTCCTTTTGAGACTTTGCACAGTTTGCAGGTTAAACTGAGATTTTTGAAAAACTCAACCCTCTCAACCCTACAAATATTTTAGCCTTTTTGTAGCTTTATAATATCTCCACGTATTGTAGTGCATGAATTCACACATACTGTTTAAAACATAGGTTCACGTAATTTCATTTAGATGGAGAATTACAATTCTTTTTCATTTTGTGAATGTGCTCATTGTTTGGTAATTGTTACATTCACTAATAAAATGTGTGTGTGTGTGTGTTAGGGATGGGCATTTTCCCAAAATATTGTATTCGAATATTTGGGCTCATAAAAATCGAATATTCGAATATTTGTTTATTTAAATTACGTTACTTTGAGAAAATGAGAAAGACGAGTTTTTTTTATTTATCAAGTTTTTGTCACCATTTCTGAACAAGTTTACGATTAGGCAATATACTCACCAAGCTTACGTCATATCTTAAGGTTTTCTTTCAAGTTTAAAACATTAAACAATATGTGTAAACAAAAAATACAGGCTTAAAGAACAAAAGCATTATAAGGTCAAGCAGCGCGAGCGGAAAAAACGCTAATAAAGCAGACTGCGCCAGTTATCGTGCAGAACGTACATATACACACGAGTTGGCATATGGTTATCGTGTAAATATTGTTTCACATTTTCATGTTGAGAAAAACAATAATATCATATCATGGATGATATTATTCTCGGGTGAGAAAACACGCCCCGCTGACAGACGTTGCAGAGACACAAAGATAACGGTGTTAAGTGAAGTTTCTAACAGCACTTTGTGTTTTCTGTTCTTAAACTTAAAGGAAGCATTTGTCTCGAGATCATTTTGCTATCATATACGTTATCTCGCTCTCACTCGGTGAACATCTGTGCTTACCTGCACTCGTGAATGCAGTGATGGACAGCGGTCTTTCATCATTCGCCTGCCTGGTGTTTGGATTTCATGTGATTTCTCATTGGGGTCGTGATATTATGATAACTATAATTCATTTTATCAAAAGTAACTCCATTTTGCAAGATCATTTTCAATATTCATCTAAGTAATTCCAAACATCGCGAGGCAGTCTACGACATTATGTGATCAAATACAATCAGTGTTGCCATATTGGGTCGACGATTTGCAGCCCAAAAGCTCACCAAAACCCACCCACTCCAAGAAAAAACCGCCCAAAACTTTAACTGCCAAAATAATGTGATAGAATTTTATTGCCATACCAATCAAGGTTGTTAAGTACCATTTTATCTCCTTAAAACATAATGTTGATGACAAAACAGGATCAAAACAGGGAATACATTAAAGAGAATGAGCAAATATGACTAAAATGTCCAGTTGGAAAAGGAGAATCGAGAAATTAACCGGTGACTTAACCCTCAGAAAAACACGTGCATCATTTTTAATGTCAACAGTAAGAATAAGCCAATTTAAGTGCAAAAAGTGCCCAATATAAGAGATCGGAAAAAGCAACGAAATTAGCAGGCATTTCACACACATTAATGCACACCACTGCCAAAATGCGTCATTGATACATAGGCCTACTGTACGATAATCCGCCAACAAAAAAATAACAACGAATGCGCTTTTACCTTTGTGTTGCGCTTTGACAGAACTAATGTTACGTCTTTCGTGAAGTACATAGAACATAACGCACTTAACAGTCAAAACTGATTAATCGTTGACCTATTTCAGCAGCTGTCGGGGACGAGTAGAGCGCAGTCTAGATGGTCTAAAAAGTTGCAGATGTCCTGGTCAGTGTGCACATGACGATGGACAGGAGTCATAGCCCATATTCGATTTCAATTCAAGTCATTCAACTCTCATAGCTGGTTATATTTATAAAGAGTCTTGGAGTCACAGGTGTAATCCACGTTTTGAGAGTTGGATCACTCTCCCACTCTTTACTGTAGATACAACTTACTGTATATTTATGCCACTTTGGCATAGCGGTCACTTGAATGTACAGCTACAAGTTATCGCGCTAACCTGTCAGTCATGAATGAGCGCGTCTGCCTGCTGATCGCTGATTGGCTGAAAGTGCGTGCTCGTCGGCGACGTTAACACCAATGCCAGCTGACTCTGCGTGGGCCTGTGTGTGTCATGATGACTGATTTTATGGAGTACATGCACACTTGAGTTTTGTTTATTAACCAATTAGACTATAAAATTTAGATTTGAAAACCACCGAGCTGACCCCAAACCAGCCCAAATTTTGTCCACCCGCCCAAGCTCATTTTTACCCGCACAATCAAATTCAAAACCGCCCAATTGGGCGGGAACCCGCCCAATCTGGCAACACTGAATACAATCAATTTATTAATACGCTCCACAGAGCCACCCAGTGGATTTAGTTATAACTGCGAGTTTTAGAGGGATTTATCATGGACTGCATTTACGGCCAGCAAAACAACGTAATAAAATTCGAATACTGTTTTTATTTTTCGAATATTAATTACAAATCGAATATTCGACTATTCGTGCACACCCCTAGTGTGTGTAGTCTGTTTTTGTGTTATAGATCCCATTGGAAGAGACAGCCCGTCACTCTTCATTATGGAAGATGACGTCCCGGTCCATGCTGCCAATCACCTTGCACCCTCCTGTTTAAAAACCCGTATTACGCCCATGTTGAGAGTTTTTAGCTCTAGTTTTTTGTTTGTTTTTTCGCTCATACACGCCATGTTAATTCTAAGTTTGTTCTCTTGCGTTTACTGCTGTCTGTCACTAGTGTTTTACTGTGTATGTGTGTACTACCCGACTGAATGTTCTATGTTCAGTTGGTGGATGTAAAGTGTAAAGTTCGCCCAACCTGCATTTGTTCTGTCTCTCCCTGCTAGTCTCATCACGTTGTATATTATGTGTAAGGCTGGGAAGGAGTGAGCAGGTTATTACAAGACAAGTATAAGTATTTTGCGTACATTGTATACCACGTAGGAATGTTCTTTGTATTAGACATTAGTTTAGGTGTGACTGCCACCCTCTGTATGTTTTGTTGTTTGGATAGTGAGAGTAGCTTAGGGCATTTTTACACTGAAGACTTATTTTCTACATTTTCTTTTGTTAGTCAGTTTAGTTTGTTACAAATCAGTTAGAGGTGCTTTTGTTGTATTTATTTGTTTTGTTTGACACCTTTCAAACTCTAGCCTTCCCTACTTGCCTTGTTGTTTTATTGTTCTTCTTTGTTGATTGTATATTGAGCTCTCACCCTTTTCACTTGGTACAGTACTGTGAACTTGGAAAAATAAACCTGTGAATTTTAATTGAACTGTCCATATTCCCCTCTTTCACAGCCACACCTGCATTTTGATACCCACATACATTTATTTTAGTGTTATATCCCCACACCCATAACCAAAAATTCCTAAGACATACCAGACTTAACAGTAACTTACATATCAAAAAGAGAAAAAATTCTGACATCATTTACTCACCCTTATGTAACATGTCTTTCAAAAAGCAATGTTGCCAGGCAATGTTGCCGAGTGATGTTGCTCGGGCACTTTCCCATTGAAAATGGACAGCAAATTTCTATCTGGATACTTTAGATCAGTCTTTGTGTCTCATCTGGTTTCCCGTTGATGGCAACATTGCTCAAAAAATTGCCCCGTGTATCATCACCTTTACGCCACATTGTTATGCCAGTAGGTGACTGTGTTCATGAGTGAATCATTCGCTAAACTGATTCGTTCAACAGCGCTACTAATTTATTCAGGAATGAAACAGGTGATATGAGTAAGTCATTGAATCATTCACTGAACTGGTCTGTTCAAAATACACTGATTCATTTAGGAAGGAAACACCGGTTGTGTGTTGCTCGGAGACGCAGCATTGTCTATAACTGCGTTTGTTGTTGGTGCAAAAACAGACATAATAATTAGCAACATTGTGTCTAAAATGTAAGTTACTCAATATTACCATCTTGTTATTGAACTGTTGTATTAGCAACATCACAGTTGTAATTATGCTGTTGTTTGAAATATCAAACATGCACGTGATTGTGACCATGGCTGTTACATGGATTTTCAGGGAATAATTACCAAATTTTTTTTTTTTTTTTAAATTGTATTTGTCATGTTTTTTGTTTTGTTTTTAATGAGCGTTGGTGCACATCTGCTTTCATTATATGGAACATATTAGTGTCAAAACTTATAGGCTATCTTCTTGTGTTGCATAGAAGAAAAAAGGTTGGGATGAGGGTCACAAGAAAGTGAAAAAAATTTTTTTTGGATGTACTAATCCTTTAATCCACCCGCCTCCTTCAAACCAGTGTTACTAAAACTAAAACTAAAACTATTAAACATAGTTTTCATTTATTTAAGTAAAATCAAATAGCATATACTGTAGGCTAATATTAAATGAAAATAAAAATGGAATATTCATTTACATTGCAACTAACTGAAAAGCTGAAGTACTAAAACTGAAATAACTTACATTAAAGGTTAACAGAAATATATAAAAATTAAAATTAAAAATAAAAGTAGGCTATAGTAATAATACTAAAATAACACTGCTCCAAATCTTCTGACTATAATTGCTCAGTTCATTATCGTTTGGCTGGTACAGTATAAGAGATGATACTAACATTAAACATTCCCTTCACGGTCTGAATCCAAGACAGTGTCACAAAAAAAGAAAGTTACAAATTAATGAGACTGTTTGGTTGGGCTACTAACATCAAAATTCACTCTCATCTAAAGCCAAAAAATATATTAAAATTTATTCTGGCCCTTAAAACTGCAAGATATCCTAGAGGCTAGTCAACTCAGAAAATCCTAATAGAACAAAACATTCTACCGATGCTCAAGAAATATTGCTTTATCTAAAAGTCTTATTTAAAACATCTTCTTTTGGCTTCCATATACCATTAAATGTTTGAGTAAAACGTCTGGTAAACCATCAAAAACCTTAAGGGAATGATCTGGCTTTGTTGTGATCAAGATTGTTTGGCTTGCTTCTCCCAGTATAATCAAACATCACTCAGGGACATGATGTTCATGCTTTCTCAGTGTCCAGCTGCTAATCATATTTCATGTATTGTAATCAATCACATTTGACACTGTCAATGCATAAGTCTGTTACCTCACCATCCATCAGGTTCCTCCAGTCAAATACAGTTCACTGCTCCCCCATGAGGTTTTAAATTGCAGGAGGCCCCAAATAAATTGTAAAAAACAAAACTTATATGCTTTCGCTGGTCTAAAAGTTTCTGTGAATAAGCATTTGACCATGCTATCATGGCAATAATCAATTTATTATTATTTGTTTTATTCTGTAATTCTTATTTTCCATAAATACAGTGTTTTCTGTGAAGTCAGAGCTAGACAACTAGTGTGCTGCAGCTTTATGATGTGAAGCCCCTGTAGTTTAATAGTCTGGCCTGTGGGTATCAGGCTTTTGTTCTCCAGGGGCAGTTTATGGCTCAATTTCATTTTATTCATTTAAATAGGAACCTTCTGCAAACAACATTTTCCAATGGCCAAAGTATTGAATTAAAAAAGCCTTGGACAGAAGTCGCCTCATTTAAAGGGATAAGAAAGCAAATAAAGTAAATGTGATGTTGGTTACTCCCTCTAAAAGAAAGTTTCCAATTGAAAACAGCCCAGAAACGTATAGTTACTAATACACATTTAAAGGTGGAAAAGATGATTTTAATTATTCAGCTCATGCTAAAAAAAATATCTTAAAATAGCCTAATCTGGTTTGGTGGTTTTAGCTGGTCTCTCTGCCTGCTCATGCTGATGTGTTGATTGGTTGGTTGGCTGGTTTTAGAAGGGTTTTGGTCTCTTTTCAGCAGGTCAGACTAAGGGGCCATCTTAGCCAGGCTGGAAACAAGTTTAAACCAGTTAAACCAGCTAAGTTATGTTGGCCTGTTGGTAATATCACACTGGTGATATTCTGATATATAACTACATCCAATTGTGAATGTAGTTATCGTTCTTGGTGTAAATGGGCCTTAAAAGTCAAGTGATACCTGTTATGTTTCTCTGTGCTGGGTAGGATTTTGCCAAATTCCATAAAAAAATAAGAGTTGTCAATTTTGATTTAATGGGTAGGACGGTACTACATTTTCTCATTAATCATTGTATATAGAGATTGCTAGGGCAGATTTAGTTTTTGTTGGGTATCTTTGCATTTGATATAATTGAATAAATGAATATGCCTTTTATACAAATGTGTCCTATAAGCATGCTTAGATAAAATCAGCAGATTTTTTCTTAACTGACTTTGGGAGAAAATCTGGAACAGAAGCACAACAGTAAGGTTATATATATAAAACACCCTCATTCATTTTCTCAGAAAAAAAATATTTTTATTAAATATTTTATTAAATATATTTTAATGTACTTTTGGTAACACTTTAGTTTAGGGTACAATTCTCACTACTAGGCCTAGTTGCTTATTAGCATGCATATTACTAGGATATTGGCTGTTTATTATTACTTATAAAGCACATATTAATGCCTTTTTCTGCATGACCATATTCTATATCCCTTAATCCCACCCAATACCTTACTGACTATTGATAAACAGTAATTAGGAGTTTATTGAGGCAAAAGTCTTAGTTAATAGAGAATTTGACCCTAATCTAAAGTGTGACCATATATATTTTTTTTTAATTCAAATATAGTTTGTAATGTTTCATCTCTGGTTGTTTGGGTTCATGACTTAATTGGCATTGCAATCTTTTTTGAAGAATTTCTGACATCCCGGATTACGAGATTATTATATTTTAGATTACTTTTGATCTAACTCGTTTATCACATTGATCTGAAGGATAATTATGTAACATATTGATATAAAAATACAAAGAGAAAGAAAATATATTCCATTCTTTGTTATCAACAACATGAAGTACATTAAATATTACATTACATAACGGTTTTCCAGACTGGGGTTCAGGATGGAACTGCAGGGGGTTTGATAGTTTAATGAAAAGCTATTAAGTAATTAAATCACAAAAAAAGAAATTAAAATAATAATTTTAAATAAAAATAATAAAAATAAAACACTTACTAAAAAAAGATTAAAAAACATATTTTATTTGTTAACCTACATGACCATTAACGACATCAGAATAGTGGCTTAATTCTATTATTTAATGTTATTATTATTGACTTATTAATTTAAAATCTCAAGGGGAACTTCAAGTAAATACATTAGATCAAAGAGGTTCAGCTGACAAAAAAGTTGGGGAATCCCTGCATTGCATGTAAAAACAAAAGCCTTCCAAAGACAGTAATAAATTGTTAAATGACTCACTGAGTGATCATTCAAATAATGTCCCTCAGGAGATGATTAGATATGCAATGTTGAGCAAACACTTCTCAAATGTGAAATGCTGTGTCTCAGTTTACAGTGACTAGTGGCTGGTTTGTGTGTGCAATTGCACAAACCTGGAAGACCTTCTGAATGTATATAAGTAGGCTTTTAAAAAAAAGTAAAATGTAAAACATGAAAAAGAAGCATAGAGGGGATAAATGAATTTAATTAAATGAAAAATAATTTACTGCCATTGTGAGAATAACATGTAGGCCTAATCATGTAATCCATAAAAGTCTGATTATAAGTATTTTAAAAAGTAATATAATCTATTTACAAGTAGCCTACTTAATTTTTTGGAATCTGAGATTACATGTAGCCTAATCAGTTACTACCCTTCACTGTGTCCCAACATTCTGCAAATGTTCACAAATGTTGTGATTCCTTTATATATTGAGTCAATTTGTGGGGCCATGCAAACCCTATAGTAATCAAAATCTTCAGTATATTGCAGATTTTTATATTCTATGTACCACCGACAGTAAAATAAACAACTATAACCTATAAAGGCACCACCAGAATATTACCGCCCAGCACTACTCCAGTAAAAAGTCTTACCTGTAATTGGTCAGTACACTCTTATTCACTACAACCATGAAGAAAGAAATGATTCCATAATAAAAGCTGAAAGTTTCAAGACTACTGTCTTGTCGCTTCATTCTGAATCTCTGTCGCCATCATGCGGGCAGTGATACGATTTGGAGTCGTATCGCACCATTTTCTATTTTCTGAAACTGGTTGCAATGTGCAGTTTTTGCTGTGGCGGTATGTGATGAAAATAGTCATTTATTGTGTCATATAACCAATAACCAATGCAGAGAAGGAAAACCGCATGAGGAGGCTGCGCGCTGTGGCGTGCAAGTAGTGATGTCCGTTTATGAATGATTCGTCACTCTGTCTGCGTTCGCTCAAATAGTTGTAAAACGCGGGTTATAATGGTTGCTACGCACTTGATTATAGATAAAATAAACTCTCTTTATACACGTTGTGTTGTGTGTAACTTCACCCATACGCAGCATTGATGCTGTAGATGACTTGACGACTTTGAATTCCGTTCAGTCATTTCGTTCATTTAAACATACTGGTAGTTCAAATATAATTTTTCAATGGCTAATTTCTCAGAACACGTCCACATATGCAATCTTTGATCATATTCCGAATTAGGAAGTCATTATAATGCAGCCAAAGATAAATTATGACCAACGCAATGAAAGAACCGTTCATGAGCGACTATCACAGAGACGGTATTTCACCACCGAGAAAAGATACAGGTTAATTTCAGTCAAGAAATAATATTATTTTATCCAATTGTCCAGTGTTGCTTATACAGTATTAGATGATTGTTTTTAAACAATAAATGAAACAATCATGACTATATAGCCTATGCAAACTTTGCAAAGAGTCCGCTAACAGAGAACAGATGTAGGCTACAAAATAACATATAAAATAAATGGTTTAGTTTTGCTTTTATAAATTGAGCATGCATGATCATATTACAGATGCATTAATTTTCCTAAGTTGATTTGTGTTAGGCCCATCTGTAAAATTATGCAGCAGATTTTTTTATTTTATTTTATTTTTTTTACATTTTTGTTATCAATTTGTTTTGTGGAATATAGTGTAAAGTTTACAGATGCAGAAAAGTGCCTAGATATTAAAAGTGTGTTATGTCATCACTGATCATTATCACAATACAATACAATACAAGATTACTTGTCAAATAAATAAATGAACTTGAAATCATTTTACTTCACGTGTAGAGATTGCAGAGTGATACAGTATATGGCCAAATAAAAATGACTTTCAATAATCCTGAAAATAGGTTAAATCACCCTCATGTTGTTCCAAAAACCTGTATTAGTTAGAATGTCGATAACCAAACCATTTCAGTGCTTCTTCTATAAGAAAGTCATATTTGGAACGACATGGGGGTGAGTAAATGGTGATAGAATTTTCATTTTTAGGTGAACTACCTATTTAACTACATTTAAGATAAATGTTAACGTGTGCCCCCTAAAAGCACAAGTGGCCCCTGCCTGGCCCCCCTAGAACCACCACTGGTCATAATTAATACTATCAGTTATTTTCAGTTTGAACTACACTGGTCCCACGGGACGATTAATTGCAATGTTGGAGAGAACGTAGGAAATATTTTTTTAGTTTATAATTCATATAATTCACACTGTCCATTAACACAGCATTGATTTGATATTTGCATACAGATCCACAAGACGTTTTCAGATAACTGTGATAATATTAACCTATAAACACACTAATAACAAACTAATATCAATACTAATAATAAATGTGCATGGGAAAGTTGGTTTATTATATGTAAATATATAGCATAATTTATAGAAATATTTATAAATAGATAGGCTACCTGAAGATTCATAGTTTAACTTTTAGGTGCATTGTATTTTATTATAGGCATAGCAAATATTAAATCCAGTGAAACATACACCACAGAAATGCACCAAATAAACTCCCCTAAAGTAGACAGGGTTTTTTTTTTTTGTATGCACATTTTGTTGTTTTTTTGTTGTTTTTTTTGCATACAAAAACAACAACAACAAAAGAAAAAGTCTTGAGGTAATAGGAATAGGAATTATTTATGTTGTTACAATGTTATCCTTTGGCTTAGTGTACAGGATCTTTTTAACATTTAATCAGCCCAGGGCCAGCAAATAAAAATTATATGTTTTGGCTTAAAGTGGCCTTTTTAATCCCTGTGGAGCCAGCAGCCACAGGTGCTCCCTGTGGCTTTTTCTGCCTCCAATCTCTGGTGCTCTGTTGTCTTCAGTGTTGCATCTGAGAATCCTGAGTGCAGGGCCTTCTCAGATGCATCACTGAAGACCAGGGATGAGGTGAGATCCTCCTTCTCAGAACTGGCAGGCACAGGTGCTCCCTGTGTGGACCCGGCAGGCATGGGTGCTCCCTGTGTCTTCTTCTGCCTCCATTGCTTCGTGGTCTTCAGTGTTGCATCTGAGAAGCCTGAGTGCGGAGACTGAGCCTTTTTAAATGCAGTACTGGAGACCAGGGATGTGGGGCGTGAAGTTTCTCCTGCCTCCACTGTTTCCCACCACTGCCCTAAGATGAGATCACCATACTCAGGCTCCTCAGATATGGGGCATGAAACCTCCATTATTGCCCACCACCACCCCACGGCAAGTGCAGTGATGAGCTCATCTGAGGGTTCAGGAGATGAAAATTACACAGTCCTTAAGTCCTTAAGAAAATAAAAAAAAATTTGTATTGAAAAAATTTTCTCAATACATTTTCTTTATACTTTTTTTCTTTTCATTTTAACTAAAATTAAAAAAAAAAAAAACTTTACAAAAAGAACATTTTCAACAAGCTGCAAATTAAAGTAACGCATAAATTAATAAATAATAACACAATGGCATATTATGCAAAATATTACTGATTCCATCCTTTCAGCTGGTCAGTATTATTGCTGAGACTTAGTATGTTACAATAGAATAAAGAATATAAAGAATATAAGAGAATAAAGAAAGATAATCTGGGGGGGCTTTTAATATGCTTTATTAAAGTAAGGTCGTCTTCCATTTTTCTGGCCTGATAATTGTAGCAGTAACTTACTACAATAAGTAGCAAGTGAAATGACCACATTTAAAGTAAGGACAATTGTGTAATCGCTCCCTTCAGGACAGAAAGAAGTTATAATACACCCTCTGCTGGGCAAATATGGGAAGTACAAATCATCTGGCTAGGTTGTCCACTTTCATGATATTACACAGGTTGTTTACAGATACTCTAAATTCAGGCCTGTGATTAAGCACTGGAAACATAGCCCTACTATCCATCATAAATACATGCCTAAAAGTTTCACCATCAGTATGACATCGTAAAAATGCAGAATTTGACCCCACTACCACAAAAGACACCCTTATGACGTACAAGGTCATCGGTCGTGTAAAAATAGCATGTGTCTTTTGTCGTGGTTAATGTTGCAAAGACATGGGGGGGATGAAAGCAGATCTCAGTAACCTATGTGTTGCCATGGACACAGGGCATGGGAGGAATGCTCAGAGGCCCAGCCAGCGTGTCAGGTGTTCCTCCCTCCAGGGAATTTGCTCAAAGTCTTCAAAATTCACCTCCAGGATAAACCTATGTACAGTGATGAGGTGTGTATAACTGACGTATGACTGGAGATTGACGTTCAGCTGAAGTCCTTGTTACAGATGACGCACATCAATGCTTTATTTGTCTACTTACGTCCAGGAAGTTTGATGCAGAGGTGTGGTTTACAGGTGCAAATTCAGGAAAGGCCAGTTTCCTGATAGCCACAAGCGAGACAGATCCCTCCCCTTGCCACTTGTCTCTGGATGCACAGTCTCTGAACTCTCAAACGATTCTATTTCAACCTCGAACATCTCACCCAAGCCCAGCAGACAGCACTCAGGTAGGTACACAGTTTTCATTTTAAATACAAAGAAGTCTATTGAGGAATGTTGTACTGCTTTTTTGGCCTAGTTTGGTGTAAATTGGAGAATAGGTATTAGATGTCAGTGGTATGAAGGCTATTGAAATTCTGATCCATCAAAGGAAATCACTTAGGATTAAATAACTAATAATAAATCAGCATTGGGATGTTTGACCGATGGTGCCACATACCTAGAGGTTTAACACCTGAAAAGTTGTAAAATTAGACATATCAGAGTTTTTCCGAATACGCTGATGAACTTCTATCTAATAATGATTGAACCAAAAATGTATTCCTTAAACAAACCTTTGGAATATATATTATATTATAGATTAACACATTTGCCTAACACATTTCTTCTCAGTACATTGCGTTATTGACTATTCTTTAGTCCTGTATCGAACTTCAAAACATAAGAGATGCCACATACTCAGTATAGGAAACCGGTTTTGGCACATTCTAAGATTATTAATCAAATATTTTCCTCCAGGGTGTTTTAAGGAGAGAAAGAGAACTGTCTAAAATTGTGGTATTTTACATTTCTAATTTAATGGACATGCACTTTATTATTATTTATTTTTTGGGAAAAAATTGACACATTTTCAAATTGACTATTGCCTCCGAAATATTGCCAAGCAAACATAAAATATAATAATAACTATAGAATAATATAGAATACTTCATACATTTCCCATAAAATTAAGAACAAAGAAATGTTATAAATAATTAATAATGTAATAAAATAATTGTTACAATAAATTTATAATATTTGTAAATAGGAAAAAAAAATTATGCCACTAGCAATCAGCATCTGGATCAGATATGACATGGCAGATTAAATGTTCTATGTACTAAATACACACAAAAAGGTCACTAATGTGAACCTCAAATACTCTTTCCATTTCATTTCTGTAAAATTATCACTGCTAATTATAGTTTTGTTGTTGGTTGGGAATACATAAATGATAGCAGATAAACTGGCCAAACAGGAATAGCTATGAAGTCAAGTCACAATGTAATGGAAATAGTTACTCAGTTAGTCACATGTTAATTGTGGGTATGTCTGTTCAACAACACATTAAAATAAAATATAGATATCACTTACTGACATTATCATTATATGCCACTTCTATATCTCATCAATATTTAAGTATTTATGCAAGTATTTGTGTGAGAGTCACTTTGTCTTTTTTGTTTTGCTATAATTTCACTCAAAATGTGTATCTAAATATAGTTTGGGTGTCTAATTTGTATACCATACAGAGAATACAGAATATTGTGTGCTCAGCTCCTGTTATTACAATGCAGTGACATGGTTGAATGGTGTACATTACACTTGCATCAAGAGGGCTTAGATACACTTCAGTGAAAAGGACTCATGGGAGTGGAACAAAGGGCTGCTAAACAGAGGTTTCTGGGAAATAAAGACTGAAGAACACTTTCATTTTGTAGAGGAGAGACATCTTAGGATTTGCTTCTTTTCCCCTATGTTGATTTGATTAATGTTGTGAGAATTCACCTTTTGATTGATGCCAGGATTTATAGCAACGATGTATATGTAATATAACTTTTGTCACATTTAAAATAGTGGAATATTTTTTGGCTGTGAGAGTTTATCCTAAGTGAGACCAAAGTGTTTTCTGTGATATGCACATTCACTCTACACACAAGTAACATGTCTTGTTTTGGCAGGTAGAAGAACCCAACATGAAATTGCCACTGGGCATCACACTTACTCTCCTCTTCATACTTCAGACGTTCACCCAGGTGTCCACCCAGATACCTGATGAGTGGAAAAGAGATAATGGGGCAATGAACAACAACAAAACACAGTCATCTAGTGAGAAACCACCAGTTACAATGGGAAAAAACATGGAGAATACACAAGCCGAACCAGAGAGCGGTTTAGAAGATGAAGGACAACCATTTGGCTCATTTACTTTTATTGGAGGAGACGAACAGAAGCAGAATTCCACAAAACCTGACAATGACACAGAGGAAGTCAGTTCTGACGGACCCATTGCTACAACGCCACCTACTATGATTGCACTTAATTCAAGTTCTGAGTTCTCAGATACTTCAGCAGAATCCAATGAAACACAGATACAGGAGACAGCCACAAATACCTCCACACCAGAGCCGGAGCACACAAATCAAACTGCTCTTAATGACACATATACCAGTCCAAACCCAGAGACTACTACAACAGAGAGCAGCCTTGACGAAACGGGTTCTGGATATTTGCCCTCAGACGATGTATTCACCAACAGCACTACTAAGAGTCCAGCCACCACAACAACAGATGGAAGCGTCCAGTACAAAACTACAGTGAGTCCAACTGAACCACCATTAAACAGAACAACAACACTAGTGATTCCACCTGCCATCCCTGAGGACATCACAACAGCTGTCCCAGACACAGAAGCAAACCTGACCGGACCTTTTGACTCCAAAGATAATTCTGAAAGAGGTTAGAAACAAATCATCATTAATCAAGCATTAATAATCAGAGTGTGTATACCAAAGAGCAGACTTCATTTGACGGCCGAAGAGTTTTGTCATGAGATATTCATAATTACACTACAGTTTAAAAATTTAGGGTCAGTAAGATCTTCTTTTTTTAAAGAAACGAATACCTTTTTTCATCAAGGACATTTTTAGAAATGTTACAAAAATTTTCTAATCCTGAAAAAAAAGTATCACGGTATCCACAAATATATATTAAGTAGCACAGCTGTTTTCAACACTGATAATAAATCAAATGTTTCTTGTGCACCAAATCAGCATATTAGAATGATTTCTGAAGGATAATGTGACACTGAAGACTGGAGTAACTAATGACTGCTGAAAATTCAGCTTTGCATCATAAATTGCATTTCAAAATATATTCATATAGAGAACAAATATTTTAAATTCTAATAATATTTTACAACATTTCTGTTTTTACTTCTATTTTTGATAAAATAAGTCCAGCCTTATGAGACTTCATTCAACAACATCTTACTAACACAAAACTTTTGAACAGTAGTGTATATGGCAAAATGATAGACAAAAATATTTTAGCTGAACTGGAAATACAATGCACACTACAAATCTGGGACACTGATAGTGTTTTGACCTTTTATAAGCATTATTTCTCTCTCCGTTTCTGTAGTTCACAAAGATCACAAATCTTTTCATTTCATCCCCCTCAAGCTAACCTTTATTGTCAGCTTCTCAGTTCAGTCATAAAAGCCATATTTGCTGCTGTTCCTCTGTGTTGGATTGGGTTTCGGGCTTTGTTTGTCCTCTGCTCTGGGCCAGAGTGTCTAGTTACTGATACCTCACCTTCCCTCACAATAAGAATGGTGTTCACCCCACAGATATTGGGAGGGGCTCCTTTCGAGGTCAGGTGTGGACCAATGTGACAAAGTACACCTGACATTGCTGAAGAACAAATCCCATTATCTCTTCATGTAACTCTGACCAATTTGTGTCCAAACGGCATCCTAAACTTAAAAGAACAGGCGTTATATTTACATATCCAGAATTATTATGTTTAGATTTTGTGTGTTTGGCCTGTTGAAGTAAATTAATAAATAGCAGAAAAAAGGTTTTAAAAAGCAACAATTTTAACAGTTTTAACCCCTCTGATGGCGTTAGTCTGATTCCATTCACATTTTTAAACAAGGAACTCCATATTAAAGGCAACCACAACCACAAAATGTTCATTTTTTGATTTCTGAACAACATGAGACTAATGGGGAGCAGGATATTCTGCTGTTTTATCTCTGTTCTCTAATTTGGTCAAGAATTTCTTTTATTGGAGGCATCTTTGGATAAAGAAGTTAGTGTCTTTGTTACAATAAACATGAAATATGTCTGTACAGGTTTATCCTCAGATGTTACAGATGCTACTGAAAGCAAGAAAGGGCAGGCATGGACTATCGTCCTAGCCGTTGGGATTGTAGTGGGGATCATTGCCTTGGCAGCATTTATCATCCTGAATCGAAGGAACAGAAGAGACTTTTCACACAGAAAACTGGTGGACGAGACGTCACCTGATCCAGGTAATATAAAACTCTCCTGTCAGTATTTGCATCACTTTGAACCGAGATCCATTTGAATACCTGTGAGGGTATGATACAGAATCGTCTCCCACCATGATCCTTATTTAAATGTTTTTGTCTCATCCCTTCAAAGTTCTCCGACTGGATAACAGTGAGCCACTAGACCTGAAGTTTGATGGATTTGGTTACTACAATCCAGGACTACAAGGAGACAACATCCAGATGACCAACTTTCCACAGGGACAGTCACAATGAGAGCAAATCTGTGATGCCAAAGACTTTATTTAATGTTGCAACCATGTGAAGACAAAAGGATGTAATTAAGGAAAAATTATTGTCATTTTTAAAGTGATTTGCCAAATCAATCTCAAGGCAATTTTACATAACTGAACAATCAAAATCGTTTTTTAATTTTAAGTATAGTGTCCTTTGTTTGGATGTTTTAGACTCTGAAGATTCTGAAGGAAGTGAAATCTGACGAATATTTCTATACTGGGCAGTTTTGCTGAATTTGCAAAGCATTGGATTATATGTCTGCTTCTTTCTAATTGTTCTTTCTTAAAGTCAACAAGATTGTTTACAAATAATTATTGTATCATGTCAAAACCAAACTTCATTTCTGAATGTTGCTATATGCAAGATGGTGTGAAATGACCAGCATTATGACACAACTTCTCTATGCACACTATGTTTTGTAAGATTAAGATTATGTGAGTGAACTGGGGGAAGAATTTTCAGACACAGGTCTAATAACTTTCTTCTGAGCCTATAATATTTGAAGAATTTTTTAGTTTACAAAAACTTAAATGTTAAAAACTAAATAGAGAATTAACATGACAGTAGGTTCTCAGATCACTGTAAATAATAAAAAATGATTTTAAAAAATGTGTCTCCGTGACTGATTATTGTATAGGCCTACACGTCTTCCAGTCCTGTAGATGGCGCAGATTAATTTAGAATATAATAAATGCATCTTGGTAAACAGCAAAGAAGAATTGAGGATCCTGTTGGATCGAAAGATTCAAGAAATTATCATGTAGGGGTTGGAGTGTACCATAGTTTGATGTATCCATATGCAAAAGAATTAATGATAAATTATCGGTATTTACAGCTGAAGCTGTAGCCATAATTTTAGGGTTGCAATGGGTAGAAGAATTACGACCTCAAAGAATAATTATCTGTTCTGACTCTGTTGCAGCTCTTATAGCTTGAATTCAATTGAAACAATAAGAGATTATTTATTGAAAGAAATGTGTAATGAGGTGTAAAAATATAATTCAGAAAGGAGTATCTTGCAAGATAAGATTCTTGCAAGCCTATATGAGTTGGAACAAGAATGGAGTTTGAAGGGGATTTTGGGGACGGATGAGAAAATGTGGCAATGAAGTAAGGCTCTCCTTAATTTTTTTCTTAAAGATACAGGGTTCGAGCATAGAATATAGTTCAATTCAATTCACATTTATTTGTATAGCGCTTTTCACAATACATGTCGTTTCAAAGCAGCTTCACAGAAAATGCATGCATCTACATTACAATTTAAAGTGATTTGTTATCAGAGGAGACTGTGTCCACATTATGTATTTCAGAAATGTTCATATACAAAGCACACAGTTAGCTAACAATGTATTATTAATCAATATAAAAATAAATTAAGGCACAGACAATGGGCTAAGTGAAATAAGAATACGTGTTGTTAACAATGATTAGGGTATATAGATGATTGAGCATGGGTGCGTGTTGATGCAGAGCTGTGTCATCTGAAGTGCTCGCAGGAGTTGGAGTCGTCTCTTCACAGGTGTTCATCTGAAGTCTTCATGAGAGGCTGGATCCAGACTGGAGCTGACGGACTCTCTAGTTACCTCGGGATGAGCGTCCCGAGATAAAACAGAACAGGAAAATAATTAGCGTAACTGCTGTTCAAAGCAATAAGCAAAGACAATCATGTGCACTGATATAACTGGAGTACAAGGTTATAAGATGCATTATGTGAATGCTTGGCTAAAGAGATGCGTCTTTAATCTAGATTTAAACTATGGGAGAGTGAGTCTGAGCTCCGAACATTATCAGGAAGGCTTTTCCAGAGTTTAGGTGCCAAATATGAAAACGTTCTCCCTCCTTAGTGGACTTAGATATCCTAGGTACTACCAGAAGCCCAGAGTTTTGTGATCTTAAAGAGCGAGATGGATTGTAAGGCGATAGAAGATCAGTTAAATACACGGGAGCTAAACCATTTAGGGCCTTATAGGTCAGAAGCAATACTTTATAATTGATACAGAACTTAATAGGTAACCAGAGTAGAACTGATTAAATCGGTGTTATATGATCATATTTTCTTGAAAATATAGTATAGAATATAGTGTTTTTTTAATTTATTTTATTTAAAGCACATGAAGCCCTGAAGTTGCACACCTAAATGATGCTTTAATAAAACCAGTCATATGGAAGCGTAGTGTATAGATCAGCTGCAGACACTGCTAAAAAAATTGGAAGTAATACAAAATCAAGCTCTGAAAATTTGCTGTGAAGCTATAAAGTCATCTCCAGCTTGTGTGATTCCAGTGGAGATGGGTGAATTACCTCTGAATTTAAGATATAAGCAGCTGATGATGAATTATTGGGCACATTTAAAAGGACACAATGAAGAAAAACACTACTGTAAAAGATGTTGGGAAAGTATGAAAGCAAAGGGAGAATGCACAAATTATGTGGATTCCAGCCCATAGGGAAACTTATCCAGAGAATTTATCTTACTTATTACAGTAATTCCCATTACTGGTGACTAAATGTGGTACGTCACTCACCCTGGAATGATTTTGTCATTCCATACTAGTTTAGGACGAACTTAATGTACATTTTTAGTAATTGAGCAAACGTAAATTTTCAAGTTGCAGCCTTTCTACACTTCACCCTACCACACTTATAATGATCAGTGATTTACTATCTGATGTTTTGGTGAGAAATATTTTTGTTCTGTAGTTCATTTGTTCCATGTGTGATGAAGTTTCATATTGTGTTTACAATTTAGATGGTTTACAATATAATGTCGACCATTTGTGCTCTAACAGTTGGGAAGGTGCTGTCTGGAGATGTGACCCACTATGTGGTTCTGGATGTGGGAGTGGTTCGGGATTTCCTGGAGATACTGTTTTGTTTGGTCATCAAATAATATGGCAAAGAAATGGAATTGCAAGAGAAAACGTATAGTCCAGTTCCTTATCCAATGGATGTTTCCCCCACTGATTTTTGATTTGCATATACAAGATGAAATAAAGAGACTTAAAGTGAAAGAAATTGGGCAGATATAGTTGATGAAAGATTGAGAACAATGCATAAGTCTTTTATTGCGATATCTACTGATGGCTCAAAGCAACCTAAGAATAGAAATACTGGCTTTGAATTTGTTATTCCAGATTTGAAGATAAATATTAGGGAAAGAACACCTGACCATTTAACAGTATTTACAGTCGAGCTGTTAGCTATTTTAAAGGCATTACAATGGGTAGAACATAATAAGCTTAAAATGCAAGTAATATGCTCAGATTTTATCAGCTTTGGTTTCTTTGCAGTCTTTATCATCTCATAACAGACCTGATATTGTTTATGAAATGTATGAAACTCTGTACAGACTAAATCATATAGAAATAAGAGTTAGATTTATGTGGATTCCAGCCCATAGGGAAATTGAGGGGAATGAGATAGATGATAGATGATAGATGCAAGCTTTAAAACAAGACAGAATAATGGAGGTATCATATAGTAAGGCAGAAATTAAAGCAATAATACGTATTAATATAATGAATACATGTCAAAAACAACATGATGAAGAAAGTAAAATACGTCATTTATACAAGATAAAACAAGTAGTAGGACACATTTAATCAATTAATTTTGAGAGCAAACCATAATATCAAGGATGATGTTAGGAGGCTACTGTGTTAAATAAAACCATGTTTTTATTGAGAAAGCATCTTTCAGGTATGTGTGATTGTGGAATGGAAGAAGAGTCAGTGGAGCATGTTATTTGTCACTGCATTAAATATGAGAAACAAAGAATAAGGTAAGAATAAGGTTAAAAGATGAGTTAAAGAAATATGGGGTGAGTGTGTTAAACCTTAAGAATATTTAATAAAGCTGTATTTATTTTTCTGAAAGAAACTGGATTACTGAAAAGAAAAATACATTTATTAATTTATTTTATTTATTTATTATTACAATACATTTATTTATTAAAATACAAATCGTTGGCCCACACTCCAGTACAGCAGGTGGCGGATATGCACCTTAATTGTTAGTTGCCTCCCGCCAATTAAAAAAATAGAAGAAGAAGAAGTTGCTGCACACCCCGGTACAGAGGTGGCGGTATGCACATGAATAAGTTAGTTGCGACCCGCCATGAAAACCAGAGAATGAGGATCCTGTGATTCCTGTCTGATGTTTTGAATGCTACCTCAAACTGTAGTTTATTATGAATGATCCGGTCATGATTAAAACCGAAAAGGTTTTACATTTGAACAGCTCAAAGGGTAGAAAGGTCCGTGTGGTTCGGGAGCATTATGTGAGGGAGCAGGTGCCGTGTGGGAGCTCCTTCTGTCAAGCAAACTGTCACAACGGTAAGAAGAGGAGCATGAGACATCCAAACATCAAAAACAACATGAAATGTGTAGTTTATTATTATTATTATTATTATTATTATTTTATAGTGAACGCATCAGTATACCAGCAGAGCTAGCTAACAAGAGGCAATCTTAAAATACGTGGCATTTACCTTCTACACAGAACTACAGCTTTATGAAATGTTAACTTATCCAGAGAACTTATCTTACTTATTACAGTAATTCCCATTACTGGTGACTAACTGTGGTACGTCACTCACCCTGGAATGATTTTGTCATTCCATACTAGTTTAGGACGAACTTAATGTACATTTTTAGTAATTGAGCAAACGTAAATTTTCAAGTTGCAGCCTTTCTACACTTCACCCTACCACACTTATAATGATCAGTGATTTACTATCTGATGTTTTGGTGAGAAATATTTTTGTTCTGTAGTTCATTTGTTCCATGTGTGATGAATTTTAATACTGTGTTTACAATTTAGATGGTTTACAATATAATGTCGACCATTTGTGCTCTAACAGTTGGGAAGGTGCTGTCTGGAGATGTGACCCACTATGTGGTTCCGGATGTGGGAGTGGTTCGGGATTTCCTGGAGATACTAGAGTTCAGGGAGCTGCAGGGGATCGTTTTGACCCAGACAGCCTACCAGCACACTCGTGGACGCAGGTCAACCTCTCAAATATTATTTTTGACATCAGTTATACTTTATTTTACTATCACACATTGTCTATTTTTAAGCATTCACTCGTAGTGTTGTGTGTGAATTTAGAAAAAAAATTAGAAGGGGATAGTTTTAAAGTTTGCTTTTATAGATGCATTTTGTTTTATCTTGTACAGGCACTATAACAGACTGCGTGCTTTACTGAAGGACCCTCGCCATGATTGCGTGCTGTTTGCCAATGAGTTTCAGCAATATTCCTATTGCCCCAGAGACAAGGGTGAGTCTCAGGACAAATGGAATACGAGGTGAGTCCTGACTATCCACTATTCCGCTTTTTTTTTTATGCATTGTGTACTTTCAGAAAAGAGTATTAATAGAGTATTAATTTGTGTCAACCTCTAAAGTGTTATGCACTTTTATTTTCAATAAACAATAGAAGCATGCAGTGCTATTTTTTATATGAAACCTTATTGAGAAGTGAAGCTACTTCCATGAGACACCTCATAGGATTAGAGGAAAGACCAGAACTGCATATTTCCTAAAAATATTTGATCACTCTTGGGAAAGTCATTTTTATCTGTGAAAATTATGTTGATTTTTCCAGAAAAGTGTACAATGCAGCAGTTTGGTACTATAATCATCTGGCTGGACTCCGGCCAGTGGTCATGATTACAGAAGATAGTGACGCTATTTCAGAGTATAGTGCCTTAAACAGCGGAGTGTATGTCATCTCAACTCAGGTACGTTCGTTTATTTTATTTCCTGTCAAATCTGTAGTGTTGGATTGTCAGCATCTTTCTGGAGTCAGATATGTTTAATGACCACTAAATTGTATAACTTACTTTTGTTCCAGCCAGGAGACTAATTTCATAAATAGTTGTGCTAGTTTCTCGTTTATCATATGACTGTGAAGACTCTTTTTTTCACACAACAAAAAAAATTATTTATTTTTCATGTCCAATGTCCATTTATTTATTTAGGATGTATGAGCAAACTGTCAGGGTTTATTTTGTGATAATGACTGGCTTATCATACATATCCCATTACTTATGTTTAATTTGTCAAAATTGATAAAGAGCTGGGTTTAGACTGTTCTGCATTTCACAAAGTAATCCAAATGGTTTTTTAAGTGCAATAAATGAGACCAACACACTTGTCCATTAGTAACACCAGTGAACTCTACTGTAGGAGTACCTGTTAAGTTTCTGGCCGGACGTGCAGGCTGCCCACGATCTGTACAACTCCATTGCTCAGACTCTTCAAGAGCAAGAGAGTGAAGGAGCAGAGAAGGTGTACGCTGAACACCTGCCTGCGGAGGTGCTGGAGGCTGGTATAAAATCTGGAAGGTACATCCAGGTAAGTTCCTCTCAGAGATACTCTTGTTTTTCAGATCTTTTTTTTTGGTGGCTACATTCCAACCCACTCTCTCCCCTTTAAGGGTATCCTCAGTGTGAACAAACATCGAGCACAGCATGAAGCCTTTGTCCGTTATGAGGGTTCAGCCAGCAAAAATACAGGTATATAACACCACACTTTAATCAGTCATTCAATTTTTTTTCTGATTACTGACACTTGATATTGAGTGTGTGATCTTGTGTTTTTAGAGCTAAACAGTGATGTGCTGATCAGTGGAGTGAAGCATCGTAACCGGGCAGTGCATGGAGATGTGGTTGTCATAGAGCTGTTGCCCCATAATGAGTGGAAGGGCAGGACTATGGCGCTAACAGAAGGTCAGGGAGAGGAGCGGGCACAGGAGGACACCCAGAGTCAGCCCTTGCCCACAGGTAACCATAAGTATATGATGATTACAACTGGTCTAGAACATTCTGAGCAGGACGTGATGATTGACCGACAGGCAGACAGATAAATGGACATGCGTTTGAAATTGGATTCAAAAGTCTGAAACCACTATTGAAAATGCTTTTATTTAGCATTTTTCTAATTTAATCGATTTTTTTAATCACAAATTCTGGTATGTGTTTGAGTGACAATTTTATTGAAGAAAATGTCTTGTTCAAATGACAACGTTTCCAAAGTTTCAGTAGGTCTTTGGACACTGCAGCTTGATAGCTGTATAAGTTGTCTGTTTTTAAAGAGATATAATTTACTCACCCTCAAGCCATCCTAGGTCTATATGACTTTCTTCTTTCAGAAGAATACAATCGGAGTTATATTAAAAAATTCCCTGGCTCTTCCAAGCTTTATAATGGCAGTGAATGGTAAATGAGATTTTGAAGGTCAAAAAAGCTCATTCATCCATTCTAAAAGTACTCCGGGGTTATTAAAGGCCTTCTGAAGTGAAGCAATGTTTTTTTTTGGAAGAAAAATATCCATATTTAAATCTTTATAGCCTAAAAAAACTAGCTTCCGGCACACAACGTACAGTCGACTTGCGCCAAAAGAGTAACCCCTGACGCGATGTAGGAGTAGCGTAAGCTTTGACGCCTCTCGCGTTTCAAACCAAAGAGTTGGGCAACAAACTCAAGCTCCTCTTCTTTTATATCGAAATCCTCTGACATTTCTCTTTAAAAATTCTCGTTTTAGATTTTTATTTCGTGACCGGTGTTTTGTTTTGCTCTATCCGCTGTGCTTCCGTGTTCGTCAATGCATCAGGTCACAGGTTACTCTTTTAGTGCAAGGCGATTTGCATACGGTCATCTGCCGGAAGCTAGTTATTTTGGCTATAAAGATTTAAATATGGATATTGTTCTTACAAAAACACATCGAGCCGTGTAACCCCCCAGAGCCATGTGGAGTATGTTTATGATGGATGGATGCACTTTTTTGAGCTTCAAACTCGTGGGCCCCATTCACTCCCATTATAAAGCTTGCAAGCATCAGGATATTTATTAATATAACTCCGATTGTGTTTGTCTGAAAGAAGAAAGTCATATACACCTTGGATGGCTTGAGGGTGAGTAAATCATGGGATAAATGTCATTTTTGGGTGACCTATCCCTGTAACTCTCTCCTTTTCTGTAGGCAGGGTGGTGGGTATTCTGCAGAGGAACTGGAGAGACTACGTTGTGACATTTCCTCCTCTCGAGGAGGTGCAGTCCCAGAGCCGAAATTCACAGAAGATTCTGGTCATTCCATGGGACTACCGCATACCTAAAATCCGTATCAGCACACAGCAGGCTGAGGCACTGCAGGTGGAGATATAATTCGGTATTTTAAGTGCGTTATGGTATGCAGTTAAAGGCTAGATTAGTCTAGACTTGTTGCAGCAACTGTAATGTAATGTTTATTTCATTGTTGACACCCTTTGTTAACACTCAAACCTTTAGTAAACTTAGTACACTACTGAAATTAGAAATGAATGAACTGAATTAATACTTTTATTTAACAAGGATTAAATTGATAAAGTGATAATTTTTTTTCCAAATAAATGCTGTTGTTTTAAACTTTCTTTTCATCAAAGAATCCTGAACAAATGTATCACGGTTTCCACAAAAATATTAAGCAGCACAACTGTTTTCAACATTTATAATAATACATGTTTCTTGAGCAGCAAATCAGCATATTAGAATGATTTCTGAAGGATTATGTGACTCTGAAGACTGGAGTAATGATGCTGAAAATTCAGCTTTGCCATTACAGGAATAAATTATGTTTTAAAATATACTAAAATAAAAAAACTTTATTTTAAATTGTAATAGTATTTCACAATATTACTGTTTTAGTGTGTTTTTGATCATTTAAATGCAGCCTTGGTGAGCATTAGAGACTTATTTTTAAAAACATTTAAAAATCTTACCGACCCCAAACTTTTGAATGGTAATATAAGTCTTGTTTATCTGGCATGCTTCTCTGTGTAGGACCAAAGAGTAATTGTGCACCTGGATTTGTGGGAGAGTACTTCTGTCTACCCAAATGGTCATTGTGTGAGGGTTTTGGGGAAAGCAGGTGAGCTGGAGACTGAGATTCAGACCATCCTGGTGGAAAACTGTATCCATGTGCCACCATTCTCAGAGGCACAGGTGAGGTCATAGTGTTAAAAGAGTAAATCCCCAATAGTAGACCTTCCAGAAAAGGACATGGTATATTCCCATAAAATCTTTGTTTTTGAATGTCTCTTCAGTTGCGAGAGATGCCAGTTAACACCGAGGAGAACCCGTGGCAGATGGACAGCAGTGAGGTGTCCTCTCGACGGGACCTGAGAGAGACACATCTAGTGTTCAGTATCGATCCTAAGGGCTGTGAGGACGTGGATGACACCTTGTCTGTACGGACTTTGCCTGGGGGGAAACGGTTAGAGCTGGGTGTCCACATTGCCGATGTCACTCACTTTGTCAGGGAGGGCTCTCTTACAGACCTAGAGGCACGGTCCAGGTATGGAGATTTTCCAGTTATTCAATATATAGTGGTGGATTAATAGAGTATATTATCAATATTAATGATTATTATTAATATTACACATTGATATAAATGTTTAATGTCATGTTTTTGTCACACTTACAAATGAAGAATAATGGTAATTCATATGTTTATCAAATGTCCTTGGTGAATGTATATTTAAATAGCATATGTTAACTAATCAAAACAATTAAATAATTAGTATACACTACCATAAGTTTGGGGTCAGTTTTTTTATTTATTTTTTATTTTTTTTATTTAAATAAATTAATATTTTTATTCAGCAGGGATGCATTAGCTGGCAGGGATGCAAAACATTAATATTGTAAAACAGTTTTTTTATGCTAGTGCAAAATGCAAATACATTTTGAATTTCTATTCATCAAAGAATCCTTAATAATATTTATCATGGTTTCCATAATATTAAGCAGCATAATAAGAAATGTTATAATAAGATAATATAGCACCAAATCAGCATATTAGAATGATTTCTGAAGGATCATGTGACTCTGAAAACTGGAGTAATACAGGATTAAATTAAATTTTAAATACACTAAAATAAAAAACAGCTATTTTAAATTGTAATAATACTTCACAAAATTACTGTTTTTACTGTATTTTTGATCAAATAAATGCAGCCTTGATAAGCACAATGAGACCCTAAACTTTTGAACAGTAGTGCAAGTTGATTTTTGGTTTAGGTCCCCAGATTTAAAATCCCACCAGATTTGAATCAGCTCTCTTTTCTAAACACAGGGCAACCACTTACTACCTTGCTGACCGGAGGTATGACATGCTGCCAGCAGTGTTGAGTGCTGACCTGTGCTCCCTCCTTGGAGGAGTGGACCGGTGAGTAACACAAACCTTTCCCTGCTATTTGAAACTTTGAAAGTGACCCAAATATGCCACTGGAATTGGTGTGTATTTTCATAACAAGGAATCGCTCTGTAATTTGTTCCAGATATGCCATGAGTGTGCTGTGGGAGCTGGATGCTGAGTCTCTGGATATGTGTACAGTTTGGTACGGTCGCACTCTTATCCGCTCCTCCTATCAGCTTCACTATGAGCTGGCCCAGAGCCTGCTGAACGGCGAGGAAGTCGAGGTGCCTGAGCTCGGCCAGCTCAAGGGTTCGCAGCGGGACCAGAAACTGGCTGAGCTCTTGCTGGCCCTAGAGACTCTGACGAGGGTAGCCCGGCACCTCCGGGCACAGAGAGATAAGGGTGGTGCTCTGGAGTTAGAGGGGGTGGAGATTAGGGCTCAGCTAGATGAGGAAAAGAACATTACAGCCCTTGTGCCCAAACAGCCTCTGGAGGTTCATGAGACTGTGGCAGAGTGCATGATCTATGCCAACCACTGGGTGGCACGCAAGATACAGGAGAACTTTCCACATCAATCTCTTCTGCGTCATCACCCACCACCCAAACAGGAGTTCTTCAATCAGCTAATCGACAGTGCCAAGGCCCGTGGCTTCAGTATTGATACAAGGTAAAAAAAATTTTTTTGAAAAGTTAAAGGGGTCATGAACTGCGTTGTTTTATTGTTTTATGATGTTTCCTGGGGTGCACTTATAATGTTAGAATGCTTTTTACATCAAAAATTGTCATAATTTATAAATAAAAGGCATTTTTCCTACCCTGATTTTAGCCCTCTGGTTTGAACGCTCTGTTTTAAGGGCCGTGTCTGCTGTGAGAGTTCAGTGTAAACGCCCACTGCTGTGATTGGCTAACGTCTTTCCATTTGTAATAGCTAAGTATTACTCTCTCTTTTAGCGCGATTTTACTATTACAGCTCTCATGGTTAACTAATTGTGAAAAGTGTTGCATTACATTTAGATCATGGCATTACATTTAGATCTATGGCATTATATTCAGATCGTGGCATGAAAGGTTGCAGAGATGAACATTGTAGCCGATCAGAGACATGTTGAGCGCATGAAAGCAGTGATCTCGTCATTGCAACTCAGTTTCTGTACACTAACGAATGCTTTCATCTTCACTAACAGTGCAAACGTGATATAGTTCAGAGATTCGTTGAATAAAACGGGAGTCACTGATAAACGCGTCACTGATAAACTCTCGCTGTTTGATTGACAGCTCCAGCGCGCGCTGCTCCAACGATTATTTTCATCCTACTAAGAGAAACAACGCAAGTTGACGTTTAGTCACTGGTTTGATTTACTGACACAGACAAAGAACATCTGACTGTACATGAATCATTACATTTCAGATCAGGCATTAGAATTAACACAGTTACTTACATGTTGCATTACTGTCGAGCCCAGGCACTGCACAATATTTTGTAATCCTCAACGGCATGTTTATTGCTTGGTAGCTCGATCTGTTTTAACACCACGTAGGCCTATGTTACTTAGGCTACCTATTCTATTGCATGTCATGCGTGAATCGGTGGGTGGGGCTAAACAGGCATTGATGAAGTAGGCGTTGATCTTCTTCTGCAGAGGCGGTGCTTGCCTCCATTTGACGTCATAGATTCCCACTTTGAAAAACCTGTGGTTTGCTGGGCCTGGTGTCAATAAAAGCTTTTATTGGACTAACAAGGAAGTTTTCCGTTCTGAAACTTACAGGATATTCTTATAGTATGGTGACCTCTTATATGTCAAAAGCTCAAGGAAAATTTGATGTCTCAGTTCATGACCACTTTAATGATTTTTTTGTATGTTTTTGAAAGAAGTTTCTTATGCTCGCAAAGGCTACATTAATTTGATGGAAAAATACAGTAAAACAGTATTATTGTGAAATATTATTACCATTTAAGATACATGTTTCCTATTTTAGTATATTTTAAAATGTATTTTAATCCTGTGATGCAAAGCTGAATTTTCAGCAGTTGGAGTCATTACTCCAGTCTTCAGTGTCACATGATCCTTTAGAAATTATTCTAATATGCTGATTTGGTGCTCAATGAACATTTCTTATTATTTGAAAACAGCTGATCGTTTTTTTTTTCAGGATTCTTTGATAAATAGAAATTTCAAAAGAACAGCAAACTTTTGTAACATTATGTATGTCTATACTGTCACTTTTAAACAATTTAATGCATCCTTGCTGAATAAAAGTGTTAATTTCTTTCAATCTTACTGACCCCAAACTTTTGAACAGTAGTGCATATAGAAATAAGTATAATTAAATCAATACAGTCACAAATAGATTGTTTACATGCGTGTATATTCATATGTCTGTCTGCATTTTTTAAACTAGGTCAAACAGGGCTCTGGCTGATTCTCTGGAGCGAGCTGTGGATCCTCAGGACCCCCTGGTAAACAGGTTATTGAGAATGATGGCCACACAGGCGATGTCTAATGCCCTTTACTTCTCTACAGGAGCCTGTCCAGAGGAACAGTACTACCACTATGGTAAATGCTTTTCATTCTCTCATTATTACAGATCATTTGAAGTCTCATTATTACAAATTACAGATTTTAAACAGTTGCTTTCATTTTTATAGTATAAATAGTATGAATAAAATTTCTACCTTGATTTAAAACCTCAATAGACTTGCTAGAACTAAAAACTTGCTGTTCATGTTGTTTTCAGGTCTTGCACTGGATCGATACACTCATTTTACCTCTCCAATCAGACGCTATGCTGATGTATTAGTTCACCGGCTGCTCATGGCTGCCGTTCAGCTGGAGAAGGAAGGATCACTAAGCAAAACTTTGGCCAATAACAAAGAACTCGAGGAGCTGGCTCAACAAATCAACAATAAAAACAGAGTAAGTGGGGCCATTAGCTTTTTTGTCAATATTTTAACAGTGAAATAGTAATGATTTTCTGGGAAATTACCCCAACACTTCTCAAACTCTCTGTTTGTGTGACAGGCAGCGCAGCACGCACAGAAGCAGTCCACGGAGCTCTTCCAGTGCCTCTACTTCAGAGATAAAGACTCCAACACAGATGAGCGCTGTGTGGCTGATGCTGTGATCTATGCTGTCCGAGCTAATGGTTTTCTTGCCTTCGTACCACAGTAATGACCCGCTTATGGAATATTTCTTTGTTTTGAACATGGTTTAGACAAAACGTTAAAAGAAAAATAATAAATTTGTTTTTTTTACTTTTTTGAAATAAGTCTTTTATGCTCACCAAGGTTGCATTAATGTGATCAAAACTAGCACATTGATATTGTTACAATTTCAGGTAAATGTTTTCTGTTTGAATATATTTTAAAATGTAATTTATTCCTGTGATGCAAAGCTGAATTTTCAGCATCATTACTCCAGTCTTTAGTGTCAGATGATCCTTCAGAAATCATTCTAATATGATGATTTGCTGCTCAATGAACATTCCTTATTATTATCAATGTTGAAAACAGTTGTGCTGTTTAGTATTTTTGTGGAAATTGTGATACATTTTTTTTCAGAATTCTTTGATGAATAGAAAGTTCAAAAGATCAGCATTTATTTGAAATAATATTTTTTTTACAATGTAAAAGTGTCACTGTTCTGTCACTTTTAATTAATTAAATGCGTCCTGAATAAATGTATTCAAAAATCGAACTGACCCCAAACTTTTGAGTGTACACCAAAAATAGCTCTTCAATATATTATGTTGGACATGATGGCTGCTATAACACTTATGTAACCTGTTTACACAGGTATGGTTTGAAGGGAGCT
Organism: Coreius guichenoti; assembly: GCA_039654105.1. NCBI lineage: Eukaryota > Metazoa > Chordata > Actinopteri > Cypriniformes > Gobionidae > Coreius > Coreius guichenoti. The sequence goes on from CM077168.1 coordinate 33,960,197, forward strand.
GTGTACCTTAAGGATCGAGAGGGTCAGGTGGTCAGTGTCGATGGAGATGGAAGATGTGAGTGGAAGGCTGGGATATTACAGAGATACCCTGACAGGATCAGCACCTGCACCAGCACTGGAACCCATACCTTTTACCTCTTCGACCATGTTACAGTAAGTAAATTCCCAGCAAACAAAAAATCACATTGTTTGTGGTACCTTTATCTGGACTGTCATAGATGTGTGCTTGTTACATCCTCTGTCCTTTTGTCTGTCTCACTCCACAGGTTCGTATCTCCGTAGAACCGTCTCGTTGCCATGCCGACAGCTTGTGTCTGCAGCTTATCAGGAACAAGCCCCATTGCGCTGTGCAACCAGAGTCCCAGCCAGCTGGTCGTGGTCGGTCTGAGCTGGTTCAAGAAGTGGTGCGCTGGGCAGAAGAGGCCTCGCTCCAGGCAGAGGAAGAGAAGGGGAGGAAGCCCAAAATGAGCAGGGAGGAGAGGAAGTTCAGACAGAGCAAAACACCAAACCTCTATGTCCTGTTACAGGAGATCAGTGAACTTGCCCTGCTGGATCTGTCTTTATGCCAAATCAGAAATACAGAGGAACAGACTTGTACCGCATCTTCTAAGATTTAGGGATGGTTTTGTAATATTTGCTAGATTTATGCCTGTCATGAAGTTCTGTTGAAGTGTCCAGATGTGAACTAACAAACAAGAGTTATGCTTTTACTCAGGATTTATAAACCCTGGCTCCTTAGCATTGTCCAATACTTGATTTCATAAGGGAAAACATTGGGTCTTCTTGAAGCAATTTGATGGGAGATTATTTCTCAAAATGATTAATAAATAATCCAGGATAAGATCAAACATTGCATGCGATTTACATGGGCTTTTTGTGCCTGAAATCCTTGTTAGTAGGGCTGGGTATTGACACAAATTTCACAATTCGATTAGATTTCGATTCACAAGCTTGCAATTCGATTCGAATCGATTCAATATCGATTATTTTGGATATATATCAGGTACAATATATGGCAAATTTTCTCAAGGAAAACAAATCTCTTAACTAGTAAACTATGGGAGTCAGTTGTAGCCTACATTACTACATTAGTCTACTATAATATTGAAGGTAAAAATTAACTGATTTGTATACAAACACTTAAAAAAAAAAATTATAATAAAGTTATATGAAATATAAACATTTAAATGGTGGCTGTCATAAAAACTTGCCAGATTTATTCAAACATGCATTAAATATTGAAGAACATTAAAAATGATAATGAATATGTAGCCTGATATGGTGCATATATTTATCAAATTCCTCCTCTCTAGAGTTAATTTTTCTAGCTCACTAACGAGTTTATGGACGCTGGATATGGTTTTTCTGAGGTAGATGTGACGTCACATGACATTGTTTACAAGCTGTTTTACTGACGTCTTTCCGCGGTTGAAACACTGATTGAGTGATTCCATGTGACATTTCGGTAAAATGTACTCTGTCTTTTAACACTTTCAGATGCTCATTCATGTTTATTTCGCGCTACAACTGGTATTAAGGCGGAAGAAAAGATCAGTTCATGTTTGCTGCCGCTTCTCTTGAGCTGAACTGAGCTGGGCCAAAACGGTATTTATGTTTTTGAATTTCGTAATAAAATGGACGTAATTTGAAATCTAAGACTCAATAGTAACAAAGCACAGATTATTGGATGGGAGGCGCGCTACAATTTCCCGTTCATTCATCAACTGAAAACAGGATAGACTAATCGAGTCTTGGGATTTAAGAATCGATTAAAATCGAGAAATAGATATTTTTTACCCAGCCCTACTTGTTAGGCACGTCTGTAAACTAGTTTGAGGCAAATGAAAATAACCTTCAATATTTTTGAAGTAGGCTTATAGACTTCCAAGATGTTTGCATTAATGCTTTCTATTTTGATAATGTAAAAATGTTAAATATTTTTATATAATGTATTTTTGGATATCAGTAATGTTTTACGGTCTGTATTTATTTTCTCCTTTGATTCTATAGAATCAAAATGCTAGACACATATCCAGTAACGGCTTGAATACACTACATGACTTTTGCCCATATTTTGAGTTGAAACGTTGTCAAAATTCGGAGTCGACATACCTCACAGAAAACCATGTAGTGTATGATGTGCGCAGACTTTTCGAACACATTGTTTTAATTTGTCATGCCTCTCCTATCAAGATGCACATTTCTGAATGAGTTTGCGGTGTTCATAACTTTAAAGTCTGGTAGTGTGTGACCCTCAATCGTTTAGTGCATGATGCATGTTTTTTCTAATAATTTATAAAGTGATCTGTGTTTTAAAATGTTTAGATTTTAAAAGTTGTGTAGTGTTTTCCTGCCTTTAATCTCACTTCAAAATATAGAACTGCATTAATTACATCATACATAAAGGGTGTGCTACATCAACATATTTATTCAGAAAATCAAAGCAAAAATTGACACTGAAACACTGAAAAAGTCCTGCATTATTAAATGAAATGGTGATAATTAATTTCATCTGCAAAAAAGGAATGTAAAAAGGGGTTCTCTATGAACCTGAGAATAAGATTATGGAAAAATGTTTTAAATACGAGCAAGATATTTCAAAATCCTCACAGAGGATAAAAGATAATACAACAAAATGCAAGCTGAACTAAACGAACGTCTGTGAAAAACCATTAGAGGTGATCAATCCCTGGGTTGGATAACACAAAACATGCCAATGAGCGGCAGTAAATATTTGGCATATGACGGAAGATTTTATAAGGTTAAAATGTAAAAAAGCTCGACTGATTCAGTTGCTACTCCCCCAAAAACCCTCAATTTATTTGTAGTTCTCTTTGTGCAAACGGAGGATTGGTTCAATTGCTATCATCGTCATCAACTACGCCATTTGGAACAGGACTGGCACACTCATTATCATTTGAAGGGGAATTTGGAAGTACAGCTGGCTTTTCTTTGAGTGGAGTTTGGTTTGAGATGCTCAGATTGAAAATGTCCTGATTCTCTTGACTGAGGTACTGTCCTGAAGAACTGGTGGATGGTTCATCTGCATCTCCCTGGATGGAATTCTGAGAGGATTCTGGGGAAATAATTAAAAAAAAAAATTGGTCAAAAAAAGCTAAACAAAAATGAGACTGAAGCAGCTGAATCTTAAAAATTAATATAAATGTATTAACAGTAGACCCAGGTTTTTCCCAGGACTAGAGGCAAATGAGAGAACTTGCATTCTGATCATAACACAAACACCCTTATATTATATGATGATGATGTCATCATGATATAAAATGACTCCACACACCTAACTGTTTCTGCTTCGCAAGTCTCCTCTCCAGAGCGAGCTGTTTATTGAGCTCTATGCGCCGCTGCTGTTCCTCGGTGAGAGAGGCTGGAGCAGGAGTAGAATGGACGAACGGATCTTCAGGGAATCCTCCGTCTCCAGCTGGATCGGACTCTTCTGGTACTCGAACCTCTGCATCCTCTGGAAGGGTGTAGAAAGTCAGTGAAACTTCAGTTTTACCTACTTTTTTCAATAGTAGCTTAAAGAGCCAATATTTGAAAAGTATCATTACCGACGTAGTCCTCATGTGTTATTGGCATGTCCAATCGAATTCGTTTTAGACATGTCTAATGTAGAAACAAAGTACATCATTAACAAAGGATGCAGACAACTTCTATTAAGGATGTAAAATATCATATATTAATGTTTTTTAAATGAGGTCAACTCTTCCTGGATTAATTATTGTCTGAGGAGGTGTTCACAACAGGATGTTCTTGCGCTAACTGAACAGAAATTGCTTGTAACTCCCATATACCATTGCTAAATCACACATTCAATATGAAAAATGTGGCAGTCATGGTGTAACAGGAAAAAAAACAAAAAAAACAACAACAGACATGGCTCAACAGCCTAACAACACTTGTTTAGTGCATGTGTGCATAGAGTAACAGATAAAATTGCATAGATTGGTCAGATAGCATAGATTTGCACAACAGTGCTTCAGGCATCCGAGTTTGAGTCCCAGCTCATGGTCTTTTCTTAATTCCACTCCCCTCTCTCCAATCCTATCACTTCCTGTTACTGCTTCTACTGTCCTGTCATAAAGGCAACATAAAATGCCAACAATATAACTTTTAAAATGGAAAAAAGCACAGATAATAAATAGGGCTGTACCAGAATATTCGTTCGGTGGGTTGGTATTCGATTTTCAATTTTGGGATTTTTTTCCCCCCTTTCCGCACACCTGGCATCCCCCTCGAAACGGTTCTCAATCGTGCTTGAATATGTTTACACTATAAAATCTGGTGAAATACAATACTTTTTTTTTTTTTTTTTTTTAACAATTATCTTATAGCCTAGCTGACAGTTGAATAGGAATCTAACCTCGTTATAGTTAATAAATATATTTGCTTCTTCTTAGCCTAAGTGTTCCCTGCAAGGCTGCAACTGAGTAGCCTATTCTTTGTCTGAGCGCACAACCGCACAAGCTTATATGGAAGAAGCGCATGCCTGAGCTTGCATTTTGGGTTAAGCTGCGTTGGTTTGACATTGTGGAAAATAGAATAATAGAATCAAAATGTATTAGCCTTTTTACCCATTAGGGATGTGACGGTGAGAAAATTTTCCCTCACCGTCACATTACAGTGCTTGTGTACTGTGCGGCCAGGCACATTTTACTTTCGGTTTTGAATTAGCTTGATTTTTCGTCCAGATAAACGTATTTTCTTTTCATTTGCATAGTAAAGCCAGAAGTCTTACCTGAACTTCTTTTTTGCCTCCCAGGCTCTCTACTTTATCAATGAACTCTTCAAACTGCATTTTAGGATATAGACGATGGGCCCAGTTCTCCATTTTCTGCACAAGGAGTTTCAGATTCTCTGCCTGAATCAAAAATGAATGAAGAAGGTGAGCACTGATAACTGTATTCACACATCACTCTGATTAATTTATAAACAAAAACATTCCTGGAACAACAGCATCTGTAGTCATATAGCAAAGAATTCAGATTCAGTGAAAGATTAGCCATTACCTCGTGTCCTTTGCCTTTGAACTTTACATCGTCAAATAAAGTACGCAGAGCTGGAAGACCCTTTTCAGAAATCAACCTACAAGTAAGAAGAGAGAGAAAGAGGAGAACTGTAAACACTGGAGAAATTCAGTCATACTCTGTCCTCTAAAATAAACAAATTATTATTATTAATTACCAATTAACTGCCATCTTGTGCAGTACCTGTTAGCATCCAGTTTCGGCCGAGGCCTCTTCACTGTTCTTCTTTTTGCCACTGGCACTTCTGCTAGTTTTGACACTTCTCCTTCCTCCTCACCTGAACGCACAACAAAATGGGCTTTATTTACAGATTAAACTCAAAACATTTTTACTACGTAGCGTATGAATATCGAGTGGGGGTTCAATCTTCAGCTGGTCTGCAGGAGCTGCCACTGACAGGTCAGCTGACCTGCCACCCCAGTTAAGACAACTAAGTGAATACAAATTTACTAATTTAGGCTTATTCAATTAATAAAAGTTACAATAATTTTTAATTTTCTGTAAATTGTTTTTTTCTTTTTTTTTTTTTAAATACTTAAATTAATATATTTAGTTTGATTCACATCTGACTGTTTGGTTACTGCCGCTCCTAACAACTCAGTCCTGCCAGCCGCTATTGAGCTCTAAGTACTCTAATGGATCTTTTCTTTTACATGATCCATGTTTTAGGAGGGTTTATCCCAATTAAAGCAGACAAATGACCGGGATATATTAATAATAATAAAACAATGTTTTTTTTCGCAGCAAGTATTAAACTGGAATGCGTTAAACTTGTATAGCCCAGCAGCGACTGGCTGGACTATATATATATATATATATATATATATATATAAATAAAATCCCTCGAAACAAGAGTGGTAGGGGATGCGTCAAACTTTGAGCACTATAGTGTCTGGCTGGACTGAGCAGCCAGTGTAAGCGTCAGTGACCAACCAGTACAGCTCACATCACCAAAGCAGCAAGTGGAAAAAAAAATCCCACTGAAATTTTCATTTTTAAATGGTTAAGAATGAGAAACAGACCCTCTCCATTGCCAAAAGCATCCTCCTCAAGGTTCCCCCGGCCAGGCGATGACGGAGGAGGAAAAGGAGGGAAAGTCTCGTCTTCTATGTGCTCATAATCTGGCATATCAAACAGGCCATTTTCTAACGGATCAATCATGGTGCATAGGATCCTGTAGAGATAGGAGCATATGATCAGTTCCAGAACATTATTTTACTTTCAGTAGTGTTCACATAAGTTAAGTTCAGATACATCAGCAGCCTTTTCTCTCTTTTGTGTTTCTGAACAGAGGACATTATAAAGAACGTACAGTACAACAATAAATCTACATTACTGAAGTGACCGAATAAACAAACAGCGAGTATCATTGGGTTTTCTGCAGGTGATATGGTCAGATACTAATTTTATATTAAATTTCATATTACATTCCAATTAACTCTTTCCCCGCCAAACACGGAATTTTCCGGGTTTCAGTGTTTTCACTGTTATACGCCAGGGGGCGCTATTACACATCTTCTGAATGAGTACAGAATCTCCTGATCAAAACACAGGGGAAGAAGACGCAACAAAACAAGCGATCGTATGTAAGCAGATGCATATGTAAAATAACGTGATCATCAACATCATATAAATCAAAACTGCCTACTGTTACTGAATGAAATGTCGACCCAGGACAAGCTATAGGACTGTGCAAGCATTAGGGTTGTTGATGGACTCGATCTACTCCATCTGTGTTTGATCATCGTTCTGAATCCGATCTGGATGTAGTCTTTGACAAAAACGTGATTTTCTCAGCTTTTTGTTCAAAATGTTGCTTTTTTTTAATGAAACTTACCCATATTTAAGTGTTGATAAAAAGGAATGCATGAAGCTAGAATAAAACGTTTTTTTTTTGTTTAAAAGCAGAGTGTCTGTTCTTTCTTTTGATATATTGCATGCTCAGATATTCATACAACAAAATATTCTATGGGCCATTACATTTTTGTGAAAATGATCAAAAACCCTGGCGGTGGCTGGCAACTTTTTTAAAAAACGCTGGCGGGGAAAGAGTTAAAATGCAATTAATTTATATTAGAATATATATTTAGAATGTTGCAGCGAGTTGTTTACAAACAGAAAGCCAATCATAAACTGCTTCAGTAGTTATCTCATTAAATATTCATGTAGTTGTACTATCGCAGAAACGTGCACTGTTTAGTCTGTATCTGTCTGAAACAGTTAAAAATGTTGAACAATGATTGGAGAGATGAAAAGACACTTATTTTTGCAGTATGTTTAAGAAGACTTAACAGTCAGAGCAGATCGATAGTGTCACTGGCTCATAAATTATGAAAATAAGAAACATCCTAGGTTTAAAAGTATGAAAAGTGCATATAAAGTACAAAACAAAATCACACGATTCAGTTATTGGAAGTCATTCTTATGCCATCGACTTATCGATACTTCACTAAAAGCACAGCACACACAGCAATAGTTTAGTTGTAGAATTGAGCAGACAAATGTTAGAAGACAGTAGTTTGGTTACTGTCACAGCAATTTGGCGCCAGACAGATTCAACAATACGCACGACGCCCTTGGTTTCGCCCATGACCGGATATTAAGCCCAACCGACGTCAATGTAATTTCGGTGAAAAGCTGAATATATTAGTGCGGTCCGTCGAACTTACTGAATATGTGTTGTACCTCAACGCCGACCGCAGCACGAGGATATTCAATACAGTGCAGAAGGTGCAGAATCAAAGTTTCTACCGGCGACGGCTATCGCCTCAGCCAATCAAATGTCTGATACGGCGAACGTCACTGGTTTTGCTACGTCGTTTTTCGTTTAACGGATGAGAACTGCGACGTCTACCGCCTCGGAGCGCCTGCAACTTTGGCAAGTCTGACCAAAATGAAATTATAACGTTACTCGATTAGCTAAATCCATCAAGAATTCGCTTAGTGGTTGTTTTGCGCGAGGTTACCGATGTAGACACATCAAAATATTAAAAAGAGATATAGGCTAATGCAGGGTTTCAAACTTTATTGAAAGCACAAATATCATACATGTAGACCTTATACTGCAATGTATGCATTAGTAGGTGTTTGAATCACTGTATTTTAGTATTATAAACTTTTACATATAACTTTTACATATTATAGTGTTTATCGTATGACTGTATTATTATCACATATACAAATGCCATTGCTAATGGGGTTACAAAAATACTTTAAAAAAGTTTCAGAAACTCTTTCTCACCTCATATTCAAACATGCAAACCTAATTTGGTTGGAGTAATTTGTTGAGTGATGTTTGGATGGTCCAACAATTTATGAACACAGAAGTACATTTGTGGACCATTTTATTTGAAGGTACATGTAAACAAGTCTCTGCATATCGTAATTATTATTAATAATCAATAAAAAAGAGAAATGCGTTGAAATGTGAAAAAATATAGTTGTGTAAATGTGAAGCAGTCAGTTTAATATCTGTGTTCTCAGCAGAAACATGAGAAAAACTGCACTGAGGAGAATGCAGAGAGTGCACACAGTGGGGACGACAATCTCTGTGACCATCTCCATGTGGCTGATCAGTGGATCTGGAAGAAAACGCACAGGTAAGTCATAAATAGCACTAGCACTGCCCAGAGAACATGTGATACATGCCAACCTCCAAAAATAGCAACATTTCGGCCCTGTACCTAAACTTCATCATGCACAGGCCAAACCTTTGGCATATCTGCATGTTCCTTATTTTCCTTGGATTTTCTTCTAGCTGGAAGGGCAAACAAAAGAAAATTCCTGTTAGAAAGTTACGTTATAATTTTCTTTCTCTGTATATTGTGCTTGGTTACAAATAGAAAATGTAACTTGAGACAGAATTTTCTTTTATTTGCCCCAGCTAGATCACTGCCAGTGTACTGACGAAACATGCTACCTATCAGATTGTGCTACCAACAATATATTTGCATTGGTAGGTTTAGGGTAGGGGTAGGTATGGACGTTAAAAAAAGCCTCAAACCACGTGAATATGATGCTGGTAGCTAGTCTTAAGACCATTTTTTAAGGTCTTGGTCTTGTCTCGGTCTCGACCACATTTGTACTCTGTCTTGTCTCTCTCTCAGACTTAGAGGACTCGGGATTTAGTTTCAAGACCGGTCAAGACCACAACTGCTGGGATATTACTAAATTGCCGGTGCATTGTCTGATTTATTTATTAACATCATTATTGTGATTGGATTGCTTCAGATGCAATCGATAACTTATTTCTAATTTGATTTATTTATTGTGCAGGTTCATAAATTAATGAGGGATTGTGTAAAAAATCTCACCAAAATTAATACAAATGCTCACAAAATTCAAGATGTTGTTGCAAAAAAGTACTTGTATGAGATCTGGATTTTTATATTATAACGTGATATAATTAAGCAATATCACAAGAGCAAGAGAGCTGTTTTCACAAATTTGAGCATGACGGCAAACATGATATTGCTTTTATACAAACATTCAATAAAACATTATTCTCAACATTATTTATGCATTTGTAATTTACCAATTCAGATGCATCTTCTGTACCACCTCTGCAGTTCAAAGATGAATTTTGTTGTTCATGATTTGATTGGTAACAGCTCTATATAGTGTCTTATTCTAATTATATTTATTGTTTAAAAATAAGTCATTTCTCAGGGGGTAATGTGGATCTTTATGAATTTAAGGAGTGCTGGTCTGGTCTTCGTCTTGACTCGGTCTCGCCCTGCCTTGGTCTTGGTCTTGTCTTGGTCTTGTCTTGGTCTCAACACACATTGGTCTTGTCTTGACTTGGTCTCAGGTTTGGTGGTCTTGACTACAACACTACTGGTAGCACAATCTGATAGGTAGCATTTTCACTATCGATTTGTTTTATTAACAGAAACTGGGAGCATTGATATAATAAATTAATTGAACATGATTCATTTTGTAATTCAACTAATTTGGTAATTTTTTAAATATAGTTATAAATAGGAAAAAATAAATATGATTTCAGTTTACAAGCTTTTTTTTTTTTTTTAGCTGTAATTATGTTTTATTATAATTAAATATATTAGTTATATTTCTGGGATTTTTTGCCTTTATCTTTATAGAACAATAGAGAACTATGGAATAAGGGAGAATAATTAAATAATTTTTGTTGAGCTACCAATCTGTTTTAATGGGAGGTAGCACAATCTGAGCCCAGTGGGGAGTGAAGTCAGCAACAGTTACACTAACCTGCCGCTAGGAGCTGGTTACTTGAGGTGCATGTTTCCAGTGCCTTTCTTTTCCAGCTTTCAATCTGTGGTAAACATTATCCAACTTAAAAACTGCATAAGATGTTAACTGAGACATAATATAAAGTTTGCACAAAAAATGCTCTTCTTGACTCAAAAGATGAACTAAACATTAAATTAGTATTACATTATATTGATAAAGTCGATTTCCGATGAAGTCATACCTCTCTCTGATTGGGGAAACCATTCGAGCTGATGATGCGCTTGTAGTACTGAACTGATGCTTTTGGGTATCGTGGTTTATTTTTGGTCCCAAAATCCACATAGTACAGGCCAAATCTTTCAGAGTAGCCCTCATCCCACTCAAACTTGTCAAGCAGTGACCAAGCTGTGTAGCCTTTCACGTTCACTCCATCTTTAACCGCTGAATGAAAAGAGGAAAAAAACAAAAAGGTTTCTTTCACTGGTTGAATAGGTTTTATTTATCAGTGTACGAAGAGCAATATGATTTGGAGCTCTGTAGAATTTTGAATTTTCAAGACCTAAAGCAGTCACATGGTCAATCAGTAATCAAGTTTCCGTAAATTTAGATTTGCATGTTGTCAATGTTTTTGCGAATCAGGCCAAATGGGTCATTTTAATAAATCTAGTCTAAGACAGTGGTTCTCAACCTTTTTGATTTGAAGGCCCCTCATTTTACAATATTCATACGCCCCATTAATGGTTAAGAGATTTTCTCTGGTATTTCTTCTGTAATTATGACAATGCTGCTTGTTTCCAAACTCTTTTATTAACAGAAACTGGGAGCATTGATATATTAAATTAATTGAACATGATTAATTTTGTAATTCAGCTAATTTGGTAATTTTTTTAATATAGTTATAAGTAGAAAAATAATTATGATTTAAGTTTACAATAGTTTTTTTTTTTGTGGTAATTATGTTTTAATATAATTAAATATATTAGTTATATTTATGTTTTTTTTTGCCTTTATCTTTATAGAACAATAGAGAACAATTGAAGAGGGGAGAATAATTAAATAATTTTTAATACAAAGTCATACTGTAGCCCTGGCCCCTTTGTTGAGCTCCATTGGTCTAAGAATATTTAAAAATAGAAGGCATAGATTCCTCTATTGATTCTGACCTTTAAACATTTCATTTATGTAATCCCTGAAGTACTGCATTCTCCAGTCATCACACAGTTCTGTGCACATCATCTTCTCTGATACTCCGTTTCCTGTCACGTAAATCATGGGGTCTCCATACTGTGTCTAAGAATACAAAATGATATATGAGTCATCAATGCGCTAGACTACTTGTTGTTAAAGGGGGGGGGGGCGGGGGTGGGTTAATGCTATTCCATGCATACTGAGCTTTTTACACTTTTAAAGACTTGGATTCCCATGCTAAACATGGACAAAGTTTCAAAAATTAAATTGGATGTTTGATGGAGTATTTCTGTGCCAAAAATACTCCTTCCGGTTTCTCACAAGTTTCGGAAAGTTTTTTTTTTTTTTTTTTTAATTAGAAAAAGACACACATAAACTTTTACAACTATAACAAGACATCCAATAGATAACAACTAAAAGGAATTGGGATTACACTACATAAAAGAAATATATAAGAAATAACTAAAATAAAAAAATAAAGATTGTTTATATATACAATAACGTTGATTTAAATAGAAGTAACGATTAAACACACAAATCAATAATTAGTACTTGAGAATGAAGACAGCACATACAATTTCAATTTTCAATTAACTTTAACTCTTTAGCAAATGAAACTGTATCTCTACATTTGTTGTTATCAATACATTGGATAGACTCGATATACAAATGAAAATCAGATAAAATATTCAAAATATATAATAACATCTTTGGATGTTATTTCACAGTTATAACCAGATTTCTGCTGTACATGCATAGATAAATCTTCCCAGAATTTTTTGGAATGGTAACACTCAAAAAAAAGATGTAGGATTTTTTCTGGCTGATCAAAACAAGTTTCGGAAAGTTTTTTTCGAGTATGGGTCTGTGTGACGTCGTTGTACGGGTCGTACGGGCAATTCTTCCGTCGACCAGAGCGAGAGAACGAAAGCAGTACGCCCATCAAAGCACTTTGCTCGGCTTTAGGGAAGTCGTTGGCTGCGCTGCACAGGTCACAGGACTTCAAGAAATCAACGTCACTAAAGAAGTGTGTTTTTGGTTGCCAGGGCAAGACAACCCTGTGCAGCTTCCCAAAGAACCCAGCGTTAAGGGAACAGTGGATGGAGTTTGTTTTTCCGGAGCAACAACGGAGTTGTGCAAGTGTTTTTGTTTGTTCTCTGCATTTCGGCGACGATTGTTTTGTAAACAAGGCCCAGATCGACGCCGGATTTGTAGGTCGTCTAATGCTGAAGGATAGAGCGGTCCCAACGATAAAGGTTCACGGTCGTGCGTTGGAACCGCAGGCGGTGAGAAAAACTGCTTCAAATGTCTGTGTTTTTTTGGCTATCGGCGCGTAAGTGCTCATCAAGTAAACAACATGAACAGCATGCGATGTAATTTACACAAGCCGCTAAGCAAATATATACAGTTACAGTACCACATAGAGACGTCCTGCTGTAGTCGTTGTTGTTGCTGCTCCTGTTCAATTTCAGCCTCCGGATCAGATTCTGGATCATATATATATGGCTGAATCTGATTATTAGCCATGGTTTATTTAGGATAACGTTTTTTCACCCACGTTTAACGATGTCACAGCTTTCAGACGCTCTCAACGCAATAGCTGCGCCCACACGATACGCCTCCATCCGCTCGGTTTTATTCGGAAAGACTCAGTTACAGCGTATCTTTCTTTTATAAATATAATAAAACTAAAGACTTTTCGGAGATATGAAGGATGCAATACTACTCTATAGGTACTCAAGATTAACATGAGTGTGATACCCCCCCTTTAAGTTGTTAACAGAGATGTGTAAATGTACCTTTACAAAGCTGAGCAGATGGCGGAAGCCCCATGGCACAGAGTAGAGCCACTCTGATCCAGGGTCAGGCCACTGTGGGTCCACCAGCTCAGCCAGGTCACGGTCAGTAAAGTAGCTGTTTCCACGGTTGGAGGGAAAGTTCTTTTGTGTGATGTAGCGTGTGGTGAAGTGACTGATGCCCAGGAAGTCACAAGTACCTCTGATGTAACTTTTCTCGTGAGGGCTGAAAGTAGGCAGGCGAGAGCTACTCAGGCCCTGCTGGGCACTCTTCCTACCTGCAGAAATAAAACAGAAAAATGCTGACGAAATATGTAAATGATCACCAGCCCCAAATAAAAACATAGGTAATTTTTAAAAAAATATATTTATTTGCCACTTACCTATGTAGTCTTTCATTGTTTGAGGATAGTCTCCATTAAAGAGTGGCGTGGCAAACCAGCCCAAGTGGAACTGAACATATCTTTCAGCGGCTTCTATATCTCGCTGATTGGTGACATCCACTGGTTCTCCCCAGTCTGCTGACAGGGAGATGCCCACCATACCTGAAATGGCAGAAACACTTATACCAGTTTGGACCTTTGTGCCTTGACACGTTAAAAGCTGAGTTCAGTATCTGAAATTTGTCTACCTTTCTGCTTGTTTCGCCATTGGGTGTCGTATGTGTGCCAGACCTTAGCATGAGCCTGTCAGTGCAGCAGAGGGTAAAAGTGAGCTTCAGTTCACTACATTTGAATTTGTACCAGAAGAACAGTGGTTTTAATAGTTGATCAGTCTTTTTAGAAAAGCTTGCTATCCCTAAATGAATGCTTATATGATAATTTGTGTTTTATCATTTATATTTAGCATTTTTGTCTCTGCCCATAATCAGAGCATTTTCTGGTTTAGAGTATCCACCTTATTTTGCAATGCAGAAGTGAGCTATTTTCTGTAAATGTGTGAGACTTTAGATTCATTAGCCACTATAGGTAGATAACTAGAAGAATAACAAAGTGCAGTAAACAGTAGAACCATTTGGGCTACAAACCACTGTGTTTATGATTATGATAACCAAATTGCAATATCAAACAGCATAATAGCTGTTTTTAGGTCAAATTACTGGAACTGATGCCGATAGTGGAAGTTACAAATGGGCGCACCTGCAAAGTGAATTTAGCATATGAATTATGCTGCTCATTTATTAGGGCTATTAGACTACAGTGGACTGCTGTGGATTTTGATCACCTTAATGATGTTGTGGGCAGCATTATAGGGACCAGTACCCCTCAACTTCAGACCAGGAGCATGTTCTCCAGTCTCATATCCCTCCACTGCAACAGACTAGAAACATGGGAGGAATCTTTACTGCCAGTGTAAGAATGGACTTTGAACCAGATAATAAACTGATTTTTCTCATATAAGTCCTGACAGGAATTGTTGCTAGCTTTATATATATATATATATATATATATATATATATATATATATATATATATATATATACACACACTATATTGCCAAAAGTTTTGGGACGCCTGCCTTTACATGCTCATGAACTTTAATGACATCCCATTCTTAATCCGTAGGGTTTAATATGGAGTTGTCCCACCCTTTGCAGCTATAACAGCTTCAACTCTTCTGGGAAGGCTTTCCACAAGGTTTAGGTGTGTGTTTATGGGAATTTTTGACCATTATTCTAGAAGCGCATTTGTGAGGTCAGACACTGATGTTGGACGAGAAGCCTGGCTCGCAGTCTCTGCTCTAATTCATCCCAAAGGTGTTCTATCGGGTTGAGGTCAGGACTCTGTGCAGGCCAGTCATGTTCCTCCACACCAAACTCGCTCATCCATGTCTTTATGGAACTTGCTTTGTGCACTGGTGCGCAGTCATGTTGGAACAGGAAGGGGCCATTCCCAAACTGTTCCCACAAAGTTGGGAGCATGAAATTGTCCAAAATGTCTTGGTATGCTGAAGCATTAAGAGTTCCTTTCACTGGAACTAAGGGGCCAAGCCCAACCCCTGAAAACATCATAATCCACCAAACTTTACACTTGGCACAATGCAGTCAGGCAAGTACCGTTCTCCTGGCACCCGCCAAACCCAGACTCCTCCATCGGATTGCCAGACAGAGAAGCGTTATTTGTCACTCCAGAGAACACGTCTCCACTGCTCTAGAGTCCAGTGGCGGTGTGCTTTACACCACTGCATCCGACGCTTTGCACTTGGCGATGTAAGGCTTGGATGCAGCTGCACAGCCATGGAAACCCATTCAATGAAGCTCTCTACACACTGTTCTTGAGCTAATCTGAAGGCCACACGAAGTTTGGAGGTCTGTAGCTATTGACTCTGCAGAACGTACCATGCTTGAATTCACTGAGCTCCTGAGAGCGACCCATTCTTTCACATGTTTGTAGAAGCGTCTGAATGCCTAGGTGCTTGATTTTATACACCTTTGGCCATGGAAGTGATTGGAACACCTGAATTCAATTATTTGGAGGGGTGTCCCAATACTTTTGGCAATATAGTGTATATAAACTTAGAAAGGGCTTGAAATGATTCACTAATATTGTGGAATTTCTAGAGAAAGGCCAGGTTACTAATTTGCATGAAAATAAATTGATTACATTTTTAGCGAGTTGGAATTGTAATAGTGGACACTATTTTTACAATTCTTACCCAAGGATTGTTGAAGGTGATCCAGTATTTTACTCGATTGCCAAATCTCTCAAAGCACAGGTTGGCAAAATCGTTGAAGAAGTTGACCATACTTGCATTTTGCCAACCTCCATATTTTTCCTCCAGAACCTGTAAAGGCACAGGTATTTTGAAAATTAAATCAAATTGAAGTATACTCTAATGTACTCCGAAATTTCATTCATATTACCCACATTCATACTATATAGAACATACTTTTTTAAATGGTCGCAAAATACGTTTCAAACTAATTGTAGTACCTACTAAGCAGTATGCGATTTCAGACACAGCTATTGTCTTCCTCAGTGAGGATTTTGTTTTACCTGAGGTAAGTCCCAGTGGTAGAGCGTCACAATCGGCGTGATTCTGTTCTCCAGAAGCATTTCAATCAGGTTATCATAGTGCTCTATCCCTTTCTCATTGATGTAGTCAGCTAAAAGACAATCAGTAAAACATTTGGTAATGACTCTTGTAAAATATTACAATATTTTTTATATATATATATATATATATATATATATATATATATATATATTGGCATTAATTGTAATTACTCTTAATGCCACTGGGCAGAATCCTTGGCCAGGAGATGGAAAAGAGATAGTGGTTCAGCTTCATGTCTTTCATCAGTGAGATATCATCCTAAAACATACATTAAAAAACTCTTAGAACCAAAGTGTCTACATACTGTACATCATTGTGCATTTCTGATAAAGTAAATCATAGCACCTTGATTTTATAATAGCCTTCACAGGATGAGTCACCAGTGTCATTCCGGTCAATTTTCCCTCTCTTGTGGGAGAACACATCCCAGATGCTCTTTCCTTTTCCATCTTTATCCCATGCTCCTTCTGTTTGATATGCTGAGCTGCCAGCACCCCAAGAGAATCCTGAAAATGTATACACTTTTCTATATAAAAATTATATATATTAGGGTTAATTTAACATGTTAATTTAATTCATTAGTTATGGAAAAATAACGTGTTAAAATGATTAGCACTTTTAACACACCCGCTCCGTCCCAGACCTACGTAGGGCATCTTACATTTATTTCATACAGTTGATTGGTGACGAACATGATGCAGGGCATCAACCACTGATCTATATAGAGAACAACTCACTGCATGATGGAGCCTATAGAACGCAGTTAGAATGCCCCTAAAATTCAAGATGCCCGTGTATGAGATTGTCTCACATTTTATATCATATGATATAAAGCAATATTACTCAAGTAACGAGCACAATATCAGTATCAAAAAGTGCTGTTTTTGTCCCGAATAGCATGAGTACAAATGTGATATTGATTTTATAGCCTACAACAGTAAATACGAAGTTAATTTTTATTTAATATTTATATATTTATTTCAGACCCGATATTGTCCGTTTTTGCACAGTTTTTCCAATGAAATATTACCTGTAAAGCCAGAGCAGAACTGTGCGTCTACGAGCAACACACAGAGGTGTGTCGTTTCTGAATGAATCCGCATTTTGAGCAAATCTCTCCAATAATAACCAACTACAGAACTGCAGAGCCATAGGTCACAGCAGTCTGAGGACAGCAGCGCCAGGCCAGCAGTCTCATATGGCCCATTCATAAAGAGAGCCATTTACTTCATTCCTGAATGAATCAGTCGTTTTTATTTTGGGGATAGTTTGCCCAAAAATGAAAATTTTGTTTATTTAAATTTACTCACCCTCATGTAGTTTCAACCCTGTATGACTTTCTTTCTTTTGCGGAACATAAAAGAAGATATGTTGAAGAATGTATCTATATTTTGAAGAAATATATCTAAATACCAATTCAGATCCAGCTTCTGAAAAAAAACATGGCCGTTGTAGCCTAAACATTTATGTTGTAGTAACAAGACAAAACAGACATAATTATTTGTTATATTTAAACCAACAATTGGTGAAACTCACTCTGGGCCTAGAAACCCATCCCCCAAAAGAAGTCCCACTATCAAGGAAATAGGTGGGCTAGGGGATAAGCCTGCAAAGACAATTGCCAGGTACCATTTGTGGAAGGGAAAGATGACGACATTAGCATGTCATTGATCACAGACTGATCTCATCACCATTTGGCCATTGTTCACTCCAGTCTTTCAGTCCTGAGAGGACAAAGTGTGAATGACCACAGACTCAAACTCAACAAACTGGTTTTGCCGTGTGGTTATAATAGTTTCTTCATCGGCCACCAATAGAGGCAAATGAGTAAGCTGAAACAAAGAGCTATAAAGTATCCAACAGAGGAATCTTCCCGCTTGGAGATTCGACCTTTCCCATTGGTCAAACGACCCTACGAGGCAGGACTTCTCCCCAAAACTTTAAAAGAGAGACGCACAGATCTCGCTCTCTCTCTCTTCTCCCTCACGCCTATGACTGACACGCTGCGTCTGCGGGCTTTCGCCCAGCAGGCCCGCCGGGCATGGTGGGCCTACGCGCACATCAAGCCATGTGCAGATTCCTCGACCAGGACGAAGTCGAACTAACCGTGCAAATGCATCATATCTTCTTCGGGCAACACAGAAGAAATCGATTGCAACCTCAGCAGCATCGGACCGAACTATCAGGACTTTCTCCCACGACTGTATATCTGGACGCTCTTTTCCCCCGCGAAAGCACAATGCAAGTAACGTACAATATACTAAATCGCTGTGTGGTTAGTAAACAAGTTTGCAGTAAGAAACTGATGGTTTTCCTAGGTGCTGGACTTTTTTCATAACCTCATTCTAAACTTCCGTTTTCCTGGTTCATTCTGTCTATTTCCATCTGACCCAGGTATGTGTGACTCGTGTGTATGCGTTTTTGTTAGATTAGTTTTGTTTGTGATTTAGTTAATAAGATTTGTGCACAATACATCTCTGGTTCTGACTCCCTGCTACAAACAAATTGTAATTTAAATGATCGATTTTGTTACATGCTCTAAGCAATGTAAATGCTAAGGAAGAATTATTTTTCTGTGGCCATGAAAATTATCCTTCTTTTAGAATTAATTAATAATCAATACTGAGTGTTCACAGGATGAACTGGTCGATTGATTGTAACGTTTATGTAGCTATATCTCGTAAAGTAGTAAATCTCATTAACTAGTTCAAATATTCATAATTGATTAAATGAATAATCATAAGAAGTTATGAATAATTATTAATATTTCCCCTTTGAGCTAAATACCTACAATTAGTATGAAATAGAATATTTCTTTCTAAAACCTGTTGAATGAACTTAATTAAATTATGGAAAACTTTTCCACGAAATTGAATTACATTTTTCCAACAAAATCTAATTTGTTTGAAATGATTTGTTGTAGTCTTGTTCTATGAACTTAAATTAATTTAGTCAAGACTACTAAAAAAAATTGTGTCATTCCAACTAGATAAAGTTTTGCCATGCCTAATAAAATAAATTTTTTTGGTTACCATTGTGCTGAAGAGGTGAGCTTGTGCTTAGGTTGTGAGTAGCTGCCGTACACACACATACATGTTCCAAGATTGTTTGAGAGGGGTAGAACTGATGACCATATGTAGACTGCGGGAACTGAATCAAACTGATTTATTTTATTTATTTCTATAAAAACTAATAACCAACACAACACTTGTTCACATGCTAAGTGAAGTGTAACTTTTGTAGCATGCAAGTAATGATCAAGTAAAACACTTGTCCTCTGGCATTAGCACAGTTACAGCTCATTGAGAACAGACTTATTTCATGTAGCCACCCACAGCCTAACCACAAGGTCTACACTTCACGACAATGTTAACCTCAAAAATCAACATAACATAAACTCTTTTAAATGTTAAATATAACTGAACACCAAACTTTAACAGGTATTTCCCTTTACTAAAAAACACATTAAACAGCACTCAATTTCAACATTTACTCTCCTTATCTATCCCCATGCAAAGCATGCTGGGAACTAGAAATACAGTCAGTTCAGTCAGCGCAACAGAAATGATTCATGTAGTCCCAACACAAATGGTTTAGGTTAACTTAACATGTTACAAATTTCATTTCATTTAACATAATAAAATTGAGTGCAAATGGCAATTAAGTAAAAAACTAAAAATTTGTGTTGTTTCAGCTTATTTTATTTTAATAAACTGAGCAAATAGGTAGAATCCTTTTTTTAATGTGTATTTGATGTTTTTCTCTTTTAACACAATGCATTATCTTTTAGGGGTAATTTCTCAGCCGAATTTGATGTGCAATTAATTTGATTAATTATTTGCCACATCATGTAGGTAATTAATAAGATTAAAAATGTTAATTGCTTGACAGCCCCCACCAAAAAAAAAAAAAAAAAAAAAAAAAAATATATATATATATATAATTTTGTGTATATGTACGTATATGCATTCATTATATAGAATCCTTAAAATGAATGATTTCAATAAAATTATATATATAATTTTATAAAAAAGAAAATTTTTATGAATTAGTTTTTTAATAGTAGGATTATTATGTACAGTGTTATTTACCTGCTTTAATTTTACTGTGGTGCAAACATAATGTAAAAGAAAAAAATGTCTACCAGATATATACTGTATATTGTTCTGTATATTTTAATATTTGAGCTTAAAGAACACACATCTGTTTGCTGTCATTTGTAAGTGTTATTTGCTTTTATGAATAATGCTTTACCGGAAGGAAATGTGCCATACTGAAATGATCCCTTTTCGTTCTTGGTCCAGTCAAAGTCTTCGCTAGAAAAAATGCAGGGGGCCAGTAGCAGAATGTGGCATATCCTCAGCACACTGTGTTGTGGCATTCTCTTATTCTTAGAAGTCAGTTTTTCACCAGTAACACCTGCACAGATAAAACAGACTCCTTTTACTTATACAGGCACATCTTCGAAAAATGTTTATTCTTGCAGTTGTTCTTAAATAGGTAATATGGAGAAACTTTATATCAGTCATCCTCATACTTATATAAAAAATAAGTAAACATACTCAGAGTGGTCAGTTCTGGAACTGAGGCATATCAATGATGCATCCCAAACTAAAAAGCCGTCACAATCCACGTGCAATTGCCTGAAAATGTCAAAAATAAAAAATAAAAATTCCAAACCCAGATCAGATCAGGTGAATTAACTCTCATTTCAGCCAGCTATAAGACAAACTGATACAAAAGGCTATCAGAGACAAAAAATAAGTCATTTTGTCAAGAGCTGCCAATATAAAAGACATCTCAAAAGTATTTATCCTGAAAAAAGGAGATATGAGAGAGGAGAAAGGATGAGAAGATGTTCAAAACGCTCCCTTCTGTTCACAGGAACCAGCCGTTTTGCCCTGTCTCGTGTCTCTCTCTCCCTCCTCTCATCCTCTCCCACCATCTAGATTCACACTCAAGCACATATACACGTATACCTGCTCCAGGCCTCACATTTGTCTCGACTGGATTCCACTCCAAAGTGCCAGAAGGTTTCCTAAGCTTCTGAACTTCATTCACCCTCACAAAGCTGCCCAGTGCCTGTGCGCCCGCATGCACAAAACAGTAGCGAAGCATCTAGTAGATCCGAGCTCCATTCAGGAGCCACACACAGGCCCAAATACCCACTATTCAAATTCAGTGGGCTGAGAGGGGAAAAGTGCTGCTCCTAACATGTTTTATAGAATTGAACATTTGACTCTGTAAGCAAGTTGATGTTGGTGTGGGTGATGCATTTGCATTTTGGCCCCAAAGGAGAAATACAAGTTTATGCCATGAAAAAATGTTGACTTTATTCAGAAGCATTTCTCAACCAATTCTGCATTCTTTTCATAAGCAATGTCTGAAACATTTTCTATTGCGTAAATGAACGTAATGTTCTTTTATAGAGTGCAGAATATAATATATAAATGATATAAAATAATATTTTAATATATAAAATATTTGCATATTTTCCCTTTCTTAAATACTACTAGAATCCAATTATGACTGATCTAAGATAATCAGTATAGACCAATATTATATAAAATCATGGCTGGTTACCACCGGACAGATCTCTACATATGTGTAGCTGTCATTGTTTGACTGCTCATTGCTTTATGTTCTACACTGTAAACAATATTTTTTACAACATAAGTTGTAAATAAAACAAAGATTATTGGAGTATATTTTACAAGAAAATACAGAATTTCATTATTTTTTAATTATTTGTGAAATTACTAGTAATTTCTGAGTGAAAATTGTTTAAATTTTGTTGCCCCAGTTCAAACACGAATACAGTTATAACATGCAAATTGCATTGTAAATTAACTGAAAAGAATGCTGAATTGTTTCAGAAAGTGTGGGAACTGCAATCTTTAATTGTATGTGTATAT
The DNA here is from genome assembly GCA_039654105.1 of Coreius guichenoti. NCBI lineage: Eukaryota > Metazoa > Chordata > Actinopteri > Cypriniformes > Gobionidae > Coreius > Coreius guichenoti. Next base: position 33,982,406 of record CM077168.1, read on the forward strand.
GTTTGTGTATGTGTGTTTAGGTGTGTATGAAGCAGAATTTTTACAGTGTATGTTGGTTTATCATGTGAACGTGTGTTGTCTCGCATGTGCTACTGATGTGCATGTTTAAGCTTTTGTACTGTATGTGTGTATTTGAGTTTCTGTATGCACGTATAGCTAAAGGCTTTGACAAAACATAGCAAACTGTATGTGTTTAGCATATCAATACACAGACAGACTACAGAGAGAGCAGCAGAAAGAGTATGAGCATTCTAGCACTCCCTGTTTCTATGTACCTGCTGTATTTAAGGACCATCTTAGTGGCCACCACGAGCTGACATGAACATCTTTACTAAGGTCCCCGGACTAGCCCAACAAACCAGGTATGTCTGTGGTGCATTTGGAAACAAGAGCAACACCAAAATTTGTGGACTGAGTTTCAACCAGATCTGCACCTCTCAAGAGGGCTGTATTATTCATTGCAGAAAAGGCATGTAAAAGTCAGAACAACATCCGTGACTCATTGCAGTTTTGTGGAAGAGAATACATATGTAGTTCAGATCACATCCATGCCGTTAGGAAAGCCCTGAAACAGCATACTGTTATGCTTTAATTGGCAAACTGATTTGTTCCACACATACATTGTTATGGAACAAATTTAATTTAAATGTTATAAACATTTGGAAAGAAACTCCAAATAGTTCAAAAATCTATGTTTCTAGGCTTCTTTCATGTCATATTTTTATTGATTGCTGTTGTTTATGTGTTCTCTGTTGGAAAATGTGCTAAGAGTATTGGACTTTTTTTCCCTAGCAAGCTGGGGTCTGTGCTCCAACGTGCCTTCTACGGGTCCAGTGGGAGGGTAAGAGTTTATTTTGACGTTTATCCCTATATAGTGACTTACTGAGTTTTGTGCTGATGAATAATATATCAGTATGTTAACTGTTTGCTACTCTTTTGTTTTCTTGAGTTCTCATAACGTTTTGTGGTATTTTTAGGAAAAGCCATTTGGAAAGTTTCATATATGCTCTGAAAATTATTTTAAATCCTTTTGTGCTTATTAAATACTTAAATGAATGTGTATATATATTCAAGTGTTTTTTTATTAACATTAGTTGTGTTTTTCAGGTGACCCTTTTCGATCAGAGGAACTTTGCAGGTCGGCGACTGGACCTGACCTCTGATTGTCAGAAATTGAGTGAAAAAAACTTTCCCGACAGATGCAACTCTGTCCAGGTGGAGAGTGGAGCGTGAGTACATGATGGTTTGGTATCTTATTTGACCATTTATAAATCTCTGTTTAGCATGAGAATCCAACTCTTTAACAGTGTAAATAAGTCAGAATGCATGAAATAGCATTAGACCCCCCCTTTAATGGTTACTTCACATTTTGATTCAGTCGATATTTTGAAAAGATTCTAAGCTAAACTGAGTCATTTTTGCATTGTTTTTTCCCCCTTGTAATGACATTTTGCTAATTCAAGCCCATTCAGATATGTTTTGAATTTTCACTATGAAATGTGTTCATATGTAGATGGGTAGGATATGAACATGAGAACTTTCGAGGGCGTCAGTACCTGTGGGACATGTCTGACAGGGGGGAGTACAATTGCACTGATAAGTGGTGTGCTCAGGGTGACCACATCTCCTCTGTTCGTGCTGTGAAACAGGTGAGACACACATTTAACTATAACTATAACATATAACTTGTATCAATCTTTGTCATTTCCACTGGTTGAAATAAACATCCTGAAAATCAAGTTTTGTTTTGTTTTATTAATTTTGTTATTAGGACACCAACCCTCCCCGTGCACAGCTGTATGAGAGGGCAAGTTTCTCAGGCAAGAAGACAGAGCTCCATGATGACATCCCCAACCTGTTGAGCCGTTACAGCCTTAACAGGGTGTCCTCCATCAGAGTAATGGGCGGAACGTGAGTACAAGTTCACTGATGTTAAAGTACTTGGATATTTATTCTGTTCTGTATATATTCAGTATTGTGTGCATATTTTTGCAAACATACTTCCCATCTCTCTTTCCTGACCACAGCTGGGTGGCGTACCAGGAGCCGAACTACAGAGGAGCACATTACATCCTGGAGAAGAAGGACTACAACAACTTCTCTGACTGGGGTTCTCAAAACAGCACCGTTGGCTCAATTCGCCGTGTCCGCTTCAGCTAAACAAAATCCCCTGAAAAACACCCACACCCGTCAGCTCTTTATACAAAAATATGCCAGCTCTAAGTGAAACAAACCCTCCAGAAGACCTATTTTAGTAATAAACTGATGAAAAAGACAAATATTGTTGTTTGTGCTTACATTATATAACAGTAATTATATAATTTATCAGGTATGATAAAGTTCTTCAGCAGCTCAAGAGCTTTTTGGGTGCAGGAATGAGGGTTGTGTTGCCCTCTGCTGGTGAAGCACATCATGCGCATTTCAGTTTCTGCAATGTCAGCCTGTCTGTTATACTGTTACCTGGCATGTCAGAGCCACCACCATCTTGAGATAGTCCCAATGCACAGATCTGATTGTTCCCAGGGTGCTACAGTACTCTGTTTTGTCCTACTGCACTGATAGGACGCATCATTAGACGTGGGATGCTAATAGGAACAGTGAGCTCACGGCTTTGCCCTCTCTTCTATGATCCGAATCCTTTAAAGAGCAGCTGTGAAGCTCATCTATGTATATTTGAGCATACGTTGAGGAATTCACACGGGCTTTAGCTCTGTGTTGGACTGACAGACACATGCTGCCGTGCTTTCTAAAGGCAGATGAGGTATTTCTGTGGGTCGTGGGAGTAGCAGTTGCTGTGGCCCGGTCATGCCGATGACATTGCGTTACATATCTCTCACGGTCACCACAGCAGCCTGGAGGTACCCACCAGTGCAGAAACAGCGGAGGGGTAGAAAGAATGCAAATTGATCAAAGAGAAGGATGTACAGGGGATGAGAGAGAGCCAAGAGTGAAAAGAGGTTTATGTGATTATAAACAAATGTTTAGCACAACCATTATGTTAACTACTGGCATTTTATTTACAACTATAAAACTAACTAGTATTGTTTCCATTAGTGCTGATGTTACTGTCACCACTTCTGTTGCTGCAGTTAATGTTGCTCTTATACTGTAGAAGTATGACTAAATGACTCCACAGGTTTTTAAAAAAAAAAAAAAAAAAATCAGAAATCCAATAATTAGAGTGAGACATGAGTCTAGTGAATAGTATACCGGTAATATAATATAATATAATATAATATAATATAATAATGTAATATACATTGTTACATTTATAATATGAATTCATATATTGTATAAGTGAATTGTGAATATTTACAATTCATAAAACAATCTGATATTTCACAGGGAATCTGCTGAATTTGAAACATAATGCTAAAACTCACAGAAATTTCAAATGTTTTCTATTTTTAAATTATTTATTTTATATTATTTCTATTTTTAAAAAAAGCTTTTCTTTTGAACTTTTTATTCATCAAAAAATCCCCCCAAAAATGTACCTCAGTTTTCCACAAAAATATTAAGCAGCACAACTGTTTTCAACATTAATAATAATAAGAAATGTTTCTTGAGCTCCAAATCAACATGTGACACTGAAGACTGGAGTAATGACTGCTGAAAATTAATTAAAAAATATATGTATAAATTATATTTTAAATATATTAAAATAAAAATTTATTTTAAATTGTAATAATATTTCACAATATTACTGTTTTGATCCCAAACTTTTACAGTAGTGTATGTGTAAATATAGAAATAGAATACAAACCCGATTCCAAAAAAGTTGGGACACTGTACAAATTGTGAATAAAAAAGGAATGCAATAATTTACAAATCTCATATTCACAATAAAATATAGATAACATATCAAATGTTGAAAGTGAGACATTTTGAAATGTCATGCCAAATATTGGCTCATTTTGGATTTCATGAGAGCTACACATTCCAAAAAAGTTGGGACAGGTAGCAATAAGAGGCCGGAAAAGTTAAATGTACATATAAGGAACAGCTGGAGGACCAATTTGCAACTTATTAGGTCAATTGGCAACATGATTGGGTTTAAAAAGAGCCTCTCAGAGTAGCAGTGTCTCTCAGAAGTCAAGATGGGCAGAGGATCACCAATTCCCCCAATGCTGCGGCGAAAAATAGTGGAGCAATATCAGAAAGGAGTTTCTCAGAGAAAAATTGCGAAGAGTTTGAAGTTATCATCATCTACAGTGCGTAATATCATCCAAAGATTCAGAGAATCTGGAACAATCTCTGTGCGTAAGGGTCAAGGCCGGAAAACCATACTGGATGCCCGTGATCTTCGGGCCCTTAGACGGCACTGCATCACATACAGGAATGCTACTGTAATGGAAATCACAACATGGGCTCAGGAATACTTCCAGAAAACTGTCTGTGAACACAATCCACCGTGCCATTCGCCGTTGCCGGCTAAAACTCTATAGGTCAAAAAAGAAGCCATATTTAAACATGATCCAGAAGCGCAGGCATTTTCTCTGGGCCAAGGCTCATTTAAAATGGACTGTGGCAAAGTGGAAAACTGTTCTGTGGTCAGACGAATCAAAATTTGAAGTTCTTTTTGGAAAACTGGGACGCCATGTCATCCGGACTAAAGAGGACAAGAACAACCCAAGTTGTTATCAGCGCTCAGTTCAGATGCCTGCATCTCTGATGGTATGGGGTTGCATGAGTGCGTGTGGCATGGGCAGTTTACACATCTGGAAAGGCACCATCAATGCTGAAAGGTATATCCAAGTTCTAGAACAACATATGCTCCCATCCAGACGTCGTCTCTTTCAGGGAAGACCTTGCATTTTCCAACATGACAATGCCAGACCACATACTGCATCAATTACAACATCATGGCTGCGTAGAAGGATCCGGGTACTGAAATGGCCAGTCTGCAGTCCAGATCTTTCTCCCATAGAAAACATTTGGCGCATCATAAAGAGGAAGATGCGACAAAGAAGACCTAAGACAGTTGAGCAACTAGAAGCCTGTATTAGACAAGAATGAGACAACATTCCTATTCCTAAACTTGAGCAACTTGTCTCCTCAGTCCCCAGACGTTTGCAGACTGTTATAAAAAGAAGAGGGGATGCCACACAGTGGGAAACATGGCCTTGTCCCAACTTTTTTGAGATGTGTTGATGCCATGAAATTTAAAATCAACTTATTTTTCCCTTAAAATGATACATTTTCTCAGTTTAAACATTTGATATGTCATCTATGTTGTATTCTGAATAAAATATTGAAATTTGAAACTTCCACATCATTGCATTCTGTTTTTATTCACAATTTGTACAGTGTCCCAACTTTTTTGGAATTGGGTTTGTAGAAAATTATAGGCAATTAGATTATAGGCAATAGAAAATTATAGGCAAATATCACCGTTTTGTTCTTATGTTTTAGGCCCATGATTTAAACAGAAAAAAAAGAATGCCTCAGTATATATATATTTTTTTTTTTGGAGGTCAGGGCAGGAAGTCCATCACAAAACCCTTTCCCTCTGTACCACACATACACACAAACAAACAGTCAGAGTCTGACCTTGGAGGTGGCAAGGCCTGTTGAATGGGAAGAATCCTATGTTACTTTCCAGTAAGCCAGTTGGTCACAGCTGAAATGGTAAACTAATTGACCACCCATACACAGCATTCCTCTTGCTTCAAACCCACACACACAAACACATACACAAAACATTTAGGCCTACATCCACACGGCAAACCATATGTCAAGTTTTAACCATCCCACTTTGACTCCCTCTTTCTCTTAGTGTTCATATGGTATATAAGTTTGCACTTACAAACATACCACACATTGGTTGTTCTGTTTGTCCTCTCTTCTATTTTTCTTTTTTTCTCTGTGATTACTTTTACTGTGATCCATAAGCCAAACTTCATAGATTACCAGTCCTCATGTTACATAATTACAGTACTACGTGACAGAGTCCCAAACAAGCACACACCTCACAGTAGAGCACACCTTAATGGCAGTTATTATCTCAGTCTGGTTTGGTTTCGTTCACACAGTATCGCAGAGTGTTTAAACGCTTAGGAACTTCCTTATGAAACAGCTTTCATCAGTGACCCGCATCTTCATCAGAGTGTCACAGTAAAAACAGACATTCACTCCCACTCTCTCAAGCAAGGCAGTAACAGATATGAATGTCACATTGTTTTTGTCAATCCAATCTGGGAAACTCCACCTACTTGATTTTGGTCTAAGAGAGAAAATATATTGACATTAAAGAGATTTGGACAGGATATGCTGGTAAAATTAAAAATTTGATTTTTCCTGTGTTTCCCCCCATCTTCTGTAGCTGCTATATTTGTAAATACTTTTTAGGTAAGCACTACTTAATGGAAGATAGTGTAATGTTGTAGGTATCCTAATATATTCTGTCTTGTTTTGACTCATTTGCAGTGTAGATATCACTTTGTCAATGTACAATGTTCTTTCTTGTGCTCTCAGCCTTTTTGCTTGGTCTATGTTACAGAAAGATGATCTTACCAGAAAATACCCTGCAAGGCTTAAATGCAAACTCTTTCATGTCTGACAAGCTATTTCAGTATGATTATCAGGGAAATCTTGATGGTACATGCCACTTTGCAGCGTGGCGTCTTGTTTCAGCATGTTTTTGGTCTTTTAGTCAACAAAGAAGGGAAATGCCTGGGGAGACTGCATACTCAATGCTAATGGCATATCTATGTTTGAAGGAATTTCTCCATTATCTGATAACAATATCTGATAGGAGGCGCCAAAAGAGGTTTTACTGGGGCACTTTTGCTATAATGCCACTAAAAATTTCCTTGATCGCTTTGATGTGAAATCAGTGACTATTCTAGTTTTGCACTCATCATACTGGACGGTTAGTACAATTACAAGAACTAGTTTTAATCAGCAGATATCAATATTTTCATGCACTTTTATTAAATATATGGTTTATTGTGAGTTTAAAAGTTGAAAAAGTTTCAGAAAAAGCATTTCCAGATACTAATGGTACTATTCTGCGTGTAAATATTGCCATGAGATCTTAACATCGGTATTGCGTTCCTTGCGGTGGTGTTCATCAAGACCCTTGTTTGAATTCTCAGGATACTTAGGAGACTCATGAACTCATGTCTAGGTGGACACGGGGATGGCCAGAGGCTTTGACCACAGTCAATAACAAAGAGCCCTGGAATCTTTTGTCCCAGGCCCTGGAATGAACTCAAAGTTTGGACAGGCCACCACTGTGGCCACCTGTGAACCACAATTATCACCAATGCACGCACACATGCACACTGGACCAATTAAGCATCCCGTGCACTCACCTCCATTCAGCCAGCACTAACAGCTTTGCAGTGATGCCAGGACTGACTCCCTCACTTCCCTCTCACTCATCAATAATGACTCTTTAAGCAATGCGTGTGTGAGAGTATGAGCTGAGAGGCATGTAAAGGGTTGCCAAGTAATTACCTAAACAACACATTTCCTGCTATACAGATATAAAAAAACATTGACAGTGCTTCAAAATCGTGTCAAGATTTATTAGACGACTTTTAATACTTGATTCTGAGTGGCCAATCGCGGCACTCAGTGGTCAGAAATTTCAGAAAGTGATGATACATTTCAGTAGCAGTTAAATCTAACCTAAAGTTTTTTTGTTTTCATATTTTTTTAAATAATATAATGTACAACACTGTACTTTGTGTTGTATATCCTGCCGTTAAATTGCATAAAAACTAGTAAACTGCTGCAAGTTGGTTTCTAATACAGCTGCTAAGGTACACTCTTAGAAAAAAAAAAACATTCAGTGGGGTTCAATACCAAACTTAGGGTTCTTGACTCAATTTTAAAGAACCCTATGGAAAAAAAGCCTCTATATAAGGAGAAATATCTTAAATGGTTGAATAATACTTTCATCTTAAATGGGTTATTTCAATTTCAATAAAAGTTGATTAAAATTAAAAATAAATTAAAACAAAATTATTTCATTAAAACTAAATCCATAAAATAATCCCATGATGGGAAGCCCTAAAAGGTTCTATAAAGCCACTGCTTTCCACTGTGTGGTAGGCCTATGACTCGACTCGACTCGACTCAGCTCGGCTCACTTTACTTTGGCTTGGTTTGCTTTTCCACTGCAGTTTAGTACCGCATTCAAAGTGGGTGAGATTAGACTGATCGCTATAGTTGTGCTGCCACCTCGTCTCCTGACCACGATATATATATCTTTTTTCAAGTTGCGTGCGACGGTCGTTTAAAGCAAGTCGTTTAAAAAAGTTGTGCGAGCAAATGATACTGCGGTGGCTGTTGCTGACTATTTAAATCTAGCGGGTTTGGTGTCTTGTGTCGCAAATCCAAGACGCTGTTAGTGACGATCCTCTCTGACCAATCAGTGATCTGCAGTGTTTACATGTAACATTTTAGTATCGGTACAGCTCGCTTGGAACCTCAACTGAGGTGGTACTAAAAAAAAGGACCAGGTACTAGGTACTGTACACAGTGGAAAACCTCCCAAAAGTGAGCTGTACCGAGTCATACCATGCAGTGGAAAAGCATCATAAGTGAAGTGCCTGATGGAACCCTTTAAGGTTCTATATAGAACCTTTTCTTCTAAGAGTGTAGTGATTATTCAGGATATTTCTCTCGTCTGCGATTTTTGAAAAACACTGTTGAAAAGTGGATTAGACCGAGCACCAAAACACACTTGTAGCCAATCAGCAGTAAGGGGCGTATACATGATGCGGGAGGAGAGAGAGCTCAGTGCACAAGACAGACATTAGCAGAACTACTATAGAAAGAGAGAAATTGCAAAAGAGGTAAAGGACAGGGGAAAATAATTTTTAAAAGAAGGGTTACGATTAGGCAAGAAGTATCACCTGCGTTAATATCGGAGAAGCTTTCCAGCACTGGAGATACCTTAAGGAGCGGGAAGGTCTGAAATGAAAGTGAAATGTAAATTTGTCCTCTGCATTTAACCCATCCAAGATGGGTTGTAGGAGTAGTGAACACACACACACAGCAAACCATGGACACACACACCCAGAGCAGTGGGCAGCCATTTTTTCTCTGGCACCCAGGGAGCGATTGGGGGTTAGGCCTTGCTCAAGGGCACTTCAATCATTTCCTGCCAGTATTGAGAATCGAAACCCGCAACCTTCGGGTTACCAGTCTGACTCTCTAACCATCGACTGCTTCTTCTCGATACGTGAGTAACCTGGTTTTGGTGCGATTCACAGAAGTAAGATATGCTGTCTTTTGCTTGAATATACTTGTGTGTCATCTTCACTTGTTTGTTCATTTGCATTATTAGGCTATAATAAAGCCTGGAACGTCTATGTAACGCTTGGTCCGAGGAAGATGAAGACGATGAACAGGAATAGGTAAATACAAGTTTTATTAATAAGATAAAACTAACAATCCAACGTGCGAAACAGTGTGCACATCACACAGATAATACCGGACACTGAATAGAAAACAAGCAGGAACTAAATACACTGATGAATTAACCAAAATGACAAACAGCTGTGATGATGATGATCAGTGTCTATGGTGACAGATTGTGGCGGGAACATAGAACAAAGGAAGACGTGACAGATGAAAACCAAAACAAACAGAACATAATTGTGACATAACGCCCCCTCCGAGTAGGCGCGACCTCGTGCCGTAAAAAGAAGAAGGAACACAGATGAGGGAGGGAGGGAGGGAGGGTGGAGGCTTTGGAGGCGTGCAAGGAGCTGGAAAAGGGCTGGAAAGGAGCCGGTAGAGGGCTCGCAGGAATCGGCAGTCCGGCAGGCAGGCAGACAGGTAGGCAGGCTGGCAAACAGGCAGACTGGCAGACCAATAGGCAGGCCGGCAGGCAGATGGGCAGACAGGCAAGCAGGCAGACTGACAGGCAGGCAGAGATTGAGATCCATGGAGGAACTGGAGGGAGCATCCATGGAGGCGATGACCGGAGGAGCTGACGACAGCCCACGGTGGCGTCGACAGAGGGAGGAGCCAAGGGGTGGGCGTGGCCGACGACCTCCGTGGGACGACCGAGTGAGATGAAACTGATGTCGGGGATCCCCAGGCGATGACGAAGAGCTGATGACCTCGAGCGGCGCCGCTGGCACTGGAGACCTGGGCGGAGCCGTGGTGACGAGCACCCGAGGGGACACCAGATCTCCCGAGGCCTGAGGCGGAGCCGGTGTGACCGAAGACCAAGGCGAGTCCGAGGGGAAGGAGGATCCCACTGCAGCCCTAGGGGTGTTGATCCGAAGCGCAGGATTGCAAGTCCGTGGCGCAGGGGTGACTACTGACCAAGGGGGAGCCGGAGGGATGAGGGAACCCGGTGAAGCCGCAAGGTCGAGGGATTCTGGTGGTGCCGAAGGTGGGAGGAGCCACGGTGTAGCCGACAGGTCGCAGGGCCGAGGTGAAGCGAGAGGATCAGAGGCCGGAGGCGGAGCCAACGGATCCACTCGACTAGGCGAGGTTGGTGAGTGCTGGTCCTGAGGCTTATCCGCACTGTAGGGAAACACAGGAGAAGGCACAGGGCAGCACGAAGACAGCTGAGGCAGGGCTGGAGGACTGGCGGTATTACATGGTGAAGGTGGGAGAGAGAGGTTGGGCGGGACCAGGGATAACAGTTCATAGTTACTACAGGGCGTTGATTCAAACTCGGTGCTGGCTATTACCAGCGATGAAGAAAGTAAAAAAAAAATAAGGGTGGGACAGGGTGGGAGGCAGTATTACCGTGTTCCAGTCTATAAGCCAGTCCTCCCCCGAGTCTATTTCCACCAAAATCCCCACCGGGACAACGGTTGCTGGCTCACACCCCTGGTCAGACTCACTTAGGACCTTCGGCTCCGGGGCTGTAGTGGGCGCTGTTGTTACAGGCTCCGAACCAGCGGTGGGCAGAAGTTCTTCATCTGCGGGGGGCTCAGGCGTTGTTGTCTCCGTGGTGCAGGTTGTTGGTGGGCTGTGCTCTGGGTCGGACTGCGAGACGTCTGTGGGGTGTGGCGGGACGAAGTTGTTGTCATCCTCCGCTTCGCCCACTGTGAACGTGGATGCATGACGAAGCGGAGGGGTTCGTCCAGACCACACCGGAATCCCTCCATCAAACAGACGTCATCGCAGGTGGCGTGATGGCAGACGTCCAGGAACTCCTCCACGTACAGCTCCAGGTCTCTGCTGTTCTGGAACACACATACAGTTCCTCCCCCACATCGGGGCAACGTTGATGGACGCGATGTCCAGTCTTTTCCTCATTTTTGGTCCGGTATTCTGTAACGCTTGGTCCGAGGAAGATGAAGACGATGAACAGGAATAGGTAAATACAAGTTTTATTAATACGATACAACTAACAATCCAACGTGCGAAACAGTGTGCACATCACACAGACAATACCGGACACTGAATAGAAAACAAGCAGGAACTAAATACACTGATGAATTAACCAAAATGACAAACAGCTGTGATGATGATGATCAGTGTCCATGGTGACAGATTGTGGCGGGAACATAGAACAAAGGAAGACATGTGACAGATGAAAACCAAAACAAACAGAACATAATCGTGACAGTCTATACCTTCTCCAGCTCATCGGCTCCCAAAGTGTGTCCGAAAAGTAAGATAACATACTCCTAATATATGGTTCTTCTTTTGGTTCCCCTTTTAAGGTAGGGACACACCAAACTGACACCAAAGAACTAGCGCTGATGAAAGTCGACTGTGTTGTCACCTCGTGTCGCCTGCGTCGGGGGCAAAAAAGCTGCACTTGAACACACCGAGAGAACTACAGCCGACTGTCAACTAGCATGCGCGTTCTGCGCCTGCGTGTAAATGAGACAACTGTCTATTTCTGCAGATATATTTGTCATTATTCATCATTCAAAAAGGGAAACCGATGCTGCAGGCTGCAGATACACAAACTCAAAAAAAAGCATGTGCTTACCCTTTTGAATATCAGTCCTGCTGATCACTTGCTTTATTCCACACCGCTCATGTTAATATTAAAATATTCGCCCAGGAACACTCAGGTAAGATGATGTAAAATTAGAACAGCCTTCTATCTATACCATTTTGATTTCTTTGCTCGCTGTTTTGCTATTATTCTCATGCCCAAAAAAAACCTGACAGCTTCTGACTAGAGCCAACTGAGCAGAACACACTGAAAAAACTACAATGGCCCGATGATGCCCGATGACCGATCACCGGCTTGGTGTGTCCCGGGCTTTAGTGATCGCTTTAACCCCTTAATCTTGTCACATTTGTAATATATTAGTTACTTGGACTATCGTGTTATGTAGGGAGCTGTTCATGAAAACTATGTTTTTTTTGGGGGGATGGAAGGGATGACTTTGCAATTGAAGGAGTAGAGGAGCTAGATAACAATTAAACATTTGACCTGAATTATTGTAGTAACGCAAATTGCTTTCACTTATTGATGACATCATGCCCTCAGGTGGCAGGCATAGTCCGCCATAGTCGTTGCCTGTGTTGCATAGCCTGTACGTGAATGTGGGTGTGGAGTCATCAAGATAGGGGTGGGTCCCTTTTGGGTAGGGGCGTGTTTGTTTTGGTGTTTTCAAATATCAACAGCGTTTACCAGAAATCGCTTACTGTACCTTTAATTTAACTCTATATTTTTCCTTCTTTTTTTTTTAAAGTCGTGGAAACTCAGTAGTGTTTTTTTTTGTTTGTTTGTTTTTTGCTATGGTCTCCTACTTACCTCTATAGTAGTTTACCCTTCTCGTTCTAAACCAGATAATGTGAAGATGCACCGCTGTATCAATCCACACAGGTAAAGAACCCCCCGGGAATAGCCTACTTAATGGCTGCGTCTAAAAGCTTAAGTAGCTGACTTGTTGCCTTGCTGCCTTATCATGTGAAGGTAGCATAAGCGTTTGCGTATGAAGGTATCTCACAAAACTGATCTCAGACAGACTTCTGAGTAGGAATGGGCGTATCGATATAAAGTATCGATATATCGATACTGATGTGAGCATCGAAAAGTATCGATACTCAAATATAAATATCGATACTAAGGTGTTTTTTTTACCAGTAATTTTGTTTATTTAAAAAGATTATTTAATGCATACTATACGAATAACCTATAACCTACCTAAAAAGTAACATCAATGTCCCTACAATAACAGACAGGTGTTTAAAACTCTTGGACGTATTTTTAAGAGTCTATGCTGCAAACTTTACATACTTCAAATACTTTTGAAAATCCAGTGTTTAATTGATAAACACCCATTGTCACTGTTGTAAACATGACGGCTTTCTTCCATGAGGGGGTTTGGCGGCATCTTTGTTTCCAGGTGGAAACAAACGCAACTGGCGGCACTTTGTGTCTCAGTTATCGATTGATGTGAAAATGACCACAGACAGATGACTTAATTAAGTACTGTAATGTTGTTGCCTTGTTCATCATATTGATGCTAGCCCGATTTGTACATTGTCGTGGACTATTTTTTCTTGGCGGAAGATTTAAGGTAGAATATATGCTACAGGAGATAAATAATTTCAAACTCAAGTCAATTTTCATATCCACACGTATTATGTCACCCTTATGAAACATACTCATATTTAGCAATCATTGATACATATAATTTTTATAATTTATAAATTAAATTTATGACATTTAATTTACTTGAAAATGTTTCAAAGCGAGTGAGACATCACATCAAAGATTGTGAGTGGGATTTGCAGCCTGTCAGGGTAGCGTCTGAGCTTTAACCCCACCTCTGCATACAAGGCCAATGTCTGTTTCCAATTAAGAGTGGAGGCTGGAAAACAGCCTTTTAAAAGGGCCTGAGCATGTTTGGATGTTTACATTTCAGTCCTTCCCTTCAGCGTGAAGGCTGCTTGAAGGCTGGGCAGAAGAAACAACCCAAAAAACAGCAAGGAGTTTTTAAAGTCTCAGTACTCAGTTACCAGAGTCCTGTGCCACCCACTGAGCCCCTGATCCTATCAAACACAAACACAGGCCAAAGTGGTTTACTCAATAACACAGGCATGCCATAGCCTTCTGCCTGGCTGCAGAGTTGTGAAATATTTTTTCAATGCACAGTTACAAAACCCCGAGATAATAAACAGATTATTATATTTTTATTATATTTTAGATTTTATTTGATTCATGCATGAAATCCGTTGAATCAGTTAGACATGTTTTTGCATTATTTGTTATGAATACAATTTAAAGACCCCCTGTGGTGAAAATCAAGTTTTTAAATGTTGTTTATATGTCTATGTGGTGTTTCTAATATGCTTTAAGACAAACCATGTGCAAATTCGTAAGTCAACACTATTGTTGAATATTTTCTCCTTACAACTGCAGTGAAAAAAGACGTGATTTGAAATCGCTGGTGTTTCTTATGTCACAAAATCATGTCAACAAACGGGTGGGCTTTAGCAAATCATCATTACTATGCTGCAAAGCAGGGGAGTCTCAAGAAAAGCCAGGTTATCCCAGTATATTTTCTGTTGATATGAAAAATCGGGCACATTTAGCAATATAGCGGGTGAATTATGAATATGATGTATGTTACGATGTTATGATGAACTATATGCCTTTCTCCACTGATGTTCTATGATGTTCAAAGCATTTCTAAGGATACTGATTTTTAGAAGTCAGCTGTCTGACTCTGAGATGGCGAACGGTAACATGGTTTGTGTAACATTAGCAACACATTATTAGCTGTTTGATAACGTAGTCAAGCAAAAGTCTAATCATATTAATTACCGTTATGGGTCCGACGTTGTAGAGAGCAATATATAAAATGTATTACCATTCTGATACATGGACTTGTATACGAGCCTGTATAATTCACTCTTCCACTTCTTCTTCTGAATCAGTTTCTGGTTCAAACATATATGGCTGAATTAAACCAGTATTTTCATACCATTGTGCAGTGTTTAGTACAGTAAAGTTGATTGAGTGGATCAGTTAGTCCGAGCTGTTGCGAGTGATTGGAGGCGGGGTTAATTTGCATATTCATGGTCCCGTGTATACTAAATGAAGCAAGGGTGTAGAGTTACATTCAAGCTATTTTAAGGCATGAAATAAGGTTTTTTTTAAAAACATTTTTCATTAGTTGAAAAATGTTTAAATATGTCATTTTAGTGATCAAAGATGAGTTTTAAGGGATAAACTTATTGACTACAGGGGGACTTTAAAACCCAACAGTTCTAGCAACCATGCTTCATCCCTTATAAAATTGAGCAATAATGTATAGCCTTCGTTCTGGAAAGTGCTTTGGGCAGTTTTGGAAATAATGTGTTGCCTTAGTTCTGGAAAGAGAGCTCTGGACAGTCTCTGGCCTGCTCCAAAAGCGCTTATACTGACCCCATTATGGGCGTATAACTGTGGATGCTTAAATTAGAGCTGGTCTGCATTCACATGTCATTGCCAATCCCAGCTATGGACTGTGAGAGGGACCATGAAGCTGTAATCTAGAGTAATCTTTGTGTATGTGTGTGTGTGTGTGTGTGTGTGTGCCAGTCATGGGCCCAGGGAATAGAGTGCAGTTCATCTTAGGCACTTGGAATGACTTGAAACTTGCCAGTGCCACCATCTTATGAAACGTTTTGTCTTTCATAACTTTAAAAAAAAAAAAAAACATCGTAGTAAACCGTAGTGAATATTTTTGTACAAGCATATGTAGTATGCTTTATAGAGACGCATATGTGCATATTAGAGAAGAGAAGGAGAGAGGAAAATATGTAGTTCATGCATGTGAATATTATTCAAAGTTGAAGTCAGTATATTTTGCCCTGGATGTGTGAAGGTCCAAACAATGCACTCTGGACTATCATAATAGAACAGCCAGTCTGTCTGGACCATGGTATCTTTTAGAAAGCTCATACTTTGATTTCATATGAAAACTGGTCCTGAACCTACTGATAAAGCTTTATCTGTCATGCTCCGCCCTGGGCCACATAATGTATGTCTTTTCTTATCTCACATGGATGATAATTATATGATTGGCTACTGCTCTATGTCACAGATGCAGGCAAAGGAAAATGACTGAAATTGCTTGAAAGGAAAAAAAGAGTTCATAGAGAAGATTTGATTAGTTGTGTGAGATGCAGCAGAACAGAAACCCTGAGTATGTCTTCCTTTTTAGAGAAGGGCCATGAAATATAAATGTAAATGTTATAAAAACTAATATAAATGTTTGTTTGTTTCTTCGTTCATTCATAAATGAATAAAGTTATGCTGGGCAGACTGTTCTCTGTTGTTATTGGTTGATTTGTGAGGTTCTAAATCCAGCAACTTGAAAAAATAATAGGATTTTACATGTTATTTTTATTCATACGAAGATGGATAAACTGTATAAAAAAATAAAATAAAATTAACATATGGAGTTGTTACCTTAACCATCTACTTCTGCCTGATTTGACCCTTAAAAAGTATTGCATTGGTGTATTCATGGCAAGCTTATTCAGTAATATAAAATCATTCTTTGACCTGAATAAATATGGTTAATTTAGATGTTATGAACATGAGGTGCATCTTAAATGTGCAACTTTTTGATGCTGATACCTGAGGCAAAAAACTTTGCATCTGTAAACCTCTCTTCTGTATTTCACATGTTTCTGCCTCAAATCTTCTCTCCCTGCTCAGAGCCAGGCAGGGACAGGAAATTGAGAGCCAACCTGGTAGTGGTCTGGCCTCCCAACCCTAAACTGCAGAACCGCTCGCCTTTGAAGTTGAGAGAAGAATCACATGCAATTACTTGCGATATAAACCATGTTCTTCAAAAACAAGTCCCCTCTCTCTCCTTCTCTCACTGAGGGCTTACATTTTTTTCTCTCTCAAGAATTATGAACTAGTGGGAGAGTTGTTGACTCGCCAAATGCTGGGAATTCAATACAGTAATCAGGGAGAGAGATTTAGAAATAGTTGAATGAATCACACCATAAAAACATCCCACCCATTCCCTCCAGAAACATGCAGAAAAAACACGAACACACAAATTCAGTGAATTAATTACGCATAATAGTTATTCCCTATACATTCAGCCTTCTTTAGAAATATGAAACTGTCACACATTTGTGCACAACATTCGTGTCTCTCTGAAGACCAAGCTGTGTATAGAAAGTGTCTCGAGTCTGGTAAGTGAAGGAGTGGAGAACTTCCTCAGGAGAGAAAGAATGCAAAGTATTCCCCAGATGACCATAGTACACAATCAGAGAAGAGGAAGAATAGAGAAAAATAAGTCTCTCTCTCTGTCTCTCTTTCCATTCCCACCCTTTTTAAAGCATATAGACGGTTTGCATAATGTTTTATCCTGACAATCACTCCTTTGGCAAGTGCAAGTCCACAACCCCAAATCCACCTTCATTTCTTCTATAGAGATTAAATATTAAACTTCATTATTAGTTCCACCACTATAGGACATCAAGCCAAATATGTTTATTTCATTAAAAAATTATATCCAAAGTATAATTTTGAGAAACTTCGGGGGTTTAGCATTTTATTCCTGTTGGTTTTCCTGTGTAACATTTATTGATCAATAAAATACGGTTTGACTTGAAAACAAGACAAAAAATATGATTAATAAAATGATTTTTTCAGCGTACATAGTGATAATCATAGTATCACTATGATTTAAAGGACAATGTTGTTCTGTGAAGCATTCAGGATGTTGTGTGCTGTGATACAGTGCACAAAAAGAGAGCCACACAGGATCAGTTTACTCGCAGATCAATGAATGTTCAGTCCAAAGACACTGCAGCGTTTTAAGGGGTACTGAAATAGTACCTCAATACCTCAAAATGCAGCCTCGAAAGTAATTTTCGAGTTGACAGTGATCACTGAATAAAATGTAAGTCACATGATTAACAAAATAAAGAAAACTA
The DNA here is from genome assembly GCA_039654105.1 of Coreius guichenoti. Lineage (NCBI taxonomy): Eukaryota > Metazoa > Chordata > Actinopteri > Cypriniformes > Gobionidae > Coreius > Coreius guichenoti. The sequence continues at coordinate 34,000,250 of CM077168.1, forward strand.
TCTTTCTTTCTTTTCTTCTTTTGTAGAGGAGCTCAGTTCCTCTGTTTTTCTTGCTCCATGGCAGGGCCGAAAACACGTGCATTCTTGGTAAACTTATACTCAACATTACTTTCAAAGCAGAGGGTTCTTCCTGAAAGGAGTAGCTTTTCCCTTAAGTCTCCTTTCTACTTTGTCTTTCTTGCTTATCTTTGAGGAAAAGTTTGTCTGACCCCTGGCCAGACTCACACGTTTCTCAGTCAGGCCCGTTTCCTCACCTTAGTGTTGTGGATCTTGCTTATTCAAGGACGAAATACAAACTTAATGTAAAGTTGAACTACGATCAAAATGGTAACAATAGATTGTCTGAACTCAATCTATTGTTACCATTTTGATCGGAGTTCAACTTTACATTAAGTTTGTAGAGAGAGATAATAGAGAATAACATTGTGTGTTTGAGCAATGTAAAAAAAAAGCCTCACATACAGTAAATTAAAGAAAAGTATATTAATGAAACATAACCATAATCACTGGGTTATCTCAACATGGGAAGTCAAGGAGCATTAACTCAGTCAGACGGACCCTATAGCAGTGCATGAGCGCTGATGAAAAGCACCAGCAGAGAGGCCCTGTGGGTGTCTGGTCAATTGACAGTGAGAAAGTATGTGTAGCTGCTTGGCCCGGGAGAACAAGTGTGTTTGTGTATGGAACTGAAGCCCTTATCTCCAGCCTGTACTGACGCCATAGTCTTCCTGTCTCAAATCTCCTCCATTGATTTACTCTCTGCACTGCCTCTCCACCCCTCGCTCTTTCTTTATTTCTCTTTTTCGATCTCTCACTTAATTCAGCTCACCCTGAGGAGCCCTGCTGGCCCCTGGACCAGTCTTTTCCCTTTTCTGTCCTCTTTTTCTCTCTCTGCGTCCCTCCTGGAGATTAGATGTAGTTTTTGTACCCACTGACGTAAATACCAGTTGGCACAGATGCACGCAAAGTCTATTACTGTTGATGGGACACGCCTGTCTCTGGTTATGCAGGTTTGCTGATGAACACAAACTGATGAGCTTGTAATCTTTTTATCTGTCTGTCTGTGTTTGTATATCTCTGTCTCCGTTTTTCTTTCTTTTTTCCCCCTGAAGCGTACTTCAATCTCAGCAGAGGTCCACCGCTGTTCGTGTTTTTACCGGTGTTATTGTAATCATTTAGTGTTTTGTGCCACTGTGAAGATAATAGTTCTGAAATGACTTGGCATAAGATAACTCCATTTGCATTGACTGTGCTGCACAAATGCAAAGTGAACTGCACGCTAAGTGAAGTAAACTCTTTGTTTACTCACACAAGTAAGAGTATGAGCTCTATCTCTCTCTATCGTCTAGAAGTTTATGGCCTGCTCTGTCGGCGCCAGGCGCTCTGAGACTAGACTAGACTACAATCAGCTACAGCAACAGAGTAGCCTGATCTCGCTGAGTTTCTCTCCCTTTCCTCTGTTTTCAGCCTACTTCCTTCCTCGGGTTCTCAGATATTCTCTTTTCCTCACAGAGGCAACAACAGGCATACTTAAAAAGCACTCAAATGAATGGAAGGAGTCAACTTTGCAATGCAGAGACTGTTGTATATTCAAAGAGGAAATCTTTGAATTACGTACTCCTCAGATATGCTGTTTAGCTACAAGAATTCAATTATAGATTATCAGGCTTTTTTTTTTTTTTTTTTTTTAGAAATAAACAAGTTTTGGTACATACAAACATAGATAAATAGATTTAATTTAATTGCTGGCTTAAGCAGTCACATCCTGCAGTGATAAGTTTTCTTTCTGACGACTTTTATAACAATAGTGAGATCTGGTCTAGCTTTTCAGTTACTCTTTTTGCAGGTTACATTGTTATGCCAGTAAGTGGCACCAAGTGAGTCATTTGAATAATTCACTAAACTGCTTCATTTAAAAACTCTGATTCATTTAGGTGCAAAGCAAGTGACTATGAGAGAGTCATTTAAAAAAAGGGAATCATTCTGGAACAAAACAATGGGTCATTAAATCATTAACTACCAATTCAAATAAACTGAATCATTTAGTGAATCATTCAGGAACTAAATGCCACAACAGTGTGTTGCAACGGTTCTGTGGTGGCTTTCTTTAATACAATTTCCGCAGTTAAAACATACCAAATATTGAATCAAAAATGTAAGAATCAACATTAACTTGTGTTTTTGTAACTGTTATATAATAGCAACATCACACAAATGTGCATGCTTCCTTCAATTTCTTCTTAAAATGGCCCATGTTGTCGTTGATTATCTGCGGTGGTGATATGTGGACATAACACACTCGCAATATTGGCTATTACTGAGGAAGAAAATCTGGTTGAAACTCATAAATCTGGTTAAAACTCTTATAATCGAAAACACTAGAGTTATTGCGACAATTTAAATGGGTGGAAACAAAGATGTTGGTACAGCAAAATGATGAATCATTTAAACAGTGAATGTTTCCAAATAGTATAAGTAGCAATTATATTACAATTTTCAGCAAAGTAGAAGAAAATGTCACATTATGCTTTTGTTAAGGATATTCCAGTGTTTTTTAATATGCACATACTCCTGCCACGTAGAAACATCTGTCACATTTACACAGCAGACATTCATTTAAGACTCTGGCTGTCTCCTTGTCTACACCATAAATGAGGTTTTCCTTGCCGAAACTCTGTTTTGACTTCCAGAATCTTCCACAGGAGACAGATTACACTGCTAATGTCTGTCTGTGGCTACAACTTCCTGCTACCATAGACCACACCAGCAGTCACAAATCAGCACCTTACAATACTGCTAAAACATCTTCACATTGTCTAAATTTGCATTCAATTTATTTGTAGATATTTTCTCATTCCATCTAAACTCACTTATTAGTCACACTCACCCTCTGAATGTTTTTTTTATTTGTTTTTGTCTCTCTAAAGCATTTGAGCAGTATAGCTATCTAGTATGGAGTATGGACACAAGGAAAGACATTGAGGGGATGTGAGTGCCGTCCTTTCTGTCTCCCACTGTCTCGCCTCTCTCCCTAAAGTTCATTAGGAGTAAGGGGCTTGATGACATGCTATTCCTGTTGGGTCTTGCTAGACCCCATCAACAGGAGACCATGTCTGTCCAGACTGGATGTATTGTGGTTATTTTTGGCGGTGGTTTGGTGCTGGTCTTTCTGTCTCTGCTCCAGACCTCTGCTGATAGATTATCTAAGAGACTTCATGGGAGTAGCTGCAATTATTAGCCTGACGCCAGGCTACAACAGTTATCACTCCCTCTGATAAGTGAAGGGAGAAAGGATTCTGCCACTGAAGTAGCAGTGGAAGAGCAAATGCAGTTTGCTCTTGATGTTGACAATTTCAACCTGAATGCACACAGACTCATGGGGACTAAATTCAGGTCCCATCAGGAAACAAGCTTATAAATCATACAGAATGAGTTTGTTTTTTTTGTTTTTTTTTAATGTAAAGATGCAGTTACGTCCATTACGTCTATGGAGAGTCCCCACAAAGATAGCGGACACACCAGACGTGTGTGTGTGTGTGTGTGTGTTTGTGTGTGTGTCAAACAAAAAAGATATACAATGAACTATTAAAGTTAAATGAATCAAGTGAATTGGTCTTGCAGTTATTTCAATAATAAATGTATCTATAATAATAATTATTATAATAATAATTAGTAGTAGTAGGGTTTATATTATACAAATATTTATATTTTAAAAATAAGTAAATAAAAATGAATGATGCAAAAAAACTTTATTTTTTATTTATTTTGAAATCTGAGTGTATTTGTCTAACTAGCGATACTGTCACTTTGAGAAGTTAGCCGTTTGTAATACTTTTTTTTGGTGCACAATCACAGCCATTACAGCAGTGACATGTTGGTGTCTTGCAATACGTTTTTTTGTGCACAATCACAATCACTGCAGTCGTAACATTTTGGTTTCCTGTCGCTGGCACAGCGCGCGCACACACACAGAGGTACATGTTGCTCCTTTAAGAGTTCGGAAACTTGATACTGTGTTTGCGCAACAATCAGCGCGGCTCGCAGCCGCCAAAGTGTCTAGACGAGCACATGATGGGAATCAACCAATGGCTCCACTGCTCTCCTCAGGGGCCCCGTGTGTGTGTATCTGAAGAAGAAAGAGAGCGAAACGGTGAAAGAAACCATCGAAGAATCCCATTAATCTCGCCCGAAACACGGAACGAAACCTCAAGACATTACATGTCCATCTATCCACCCGGAACGATCACTTTGCCGTCGCAACAGGATCATTTTCTTCCGCGAGGAGCGCGTTAAACGTCAATAAGGATTATAGTGAGATCCATTCATGTGCTCGGCGTCATTAAACTGCTGCAGAAGGTTTGCTTAAAAAAGGGGGTCCGTTTTGGAGATTATCGAAGATTTGTTCCTGCATATCGTGCATTTCGCGCTGTTTATCAAGAATAAAGTTTATCATGTTGACGGGGAATGTTTAGAGACTGGATGCACCGCTCCTCACGTAGTGCACTATCATTACAGACAACCCTTTGCTACAGTGTTGATATATTGTAGCAGTGGAGTCTAATGTTGGGCTTTGCTCAGGCACTGTTCGGCTGTGCATGTGAGCACAGATCGTTGATGTCGGACAGCGAGCGCACGAGCGTTTGGAGTCTCCGCGGTTCTGACCAAACATAGAAAAAACGGATGCAAACTTTTTAAATTGTCGTATGTTCAGGACGAGACGCTCGGGTCTGTTTCGGCGACTCTGGAGAAGCCGTTTGGTCACCGCAGGTAAAGAGGGGGGCGATGGAGGTCTGGATGACTGGAGTGACAGCAACCCAGAGAAGATCCCCAGAACGGAATACGCACTGGGAAACAATGCGGGCTCTTGCAGCAAATGCGTAGAGGAACGCGGGGAACCGGGGGTCCTTATTGAACAGGATGGACCCCTCGACGAGGGGAGCGAAGGCAGTACGGTGACATGCTGTTTGTTTAAAGACCTCCCCAGAGGCAAAAACCGACTCGCTTGTCGCATGGAACATAGGAACCACAACAACTATAGCAGTTTGAGTGGCAGGGAACTGAAAAATGGTGCCGTGACCGAGCAAGAACTTAAGAAGTGCACTTATGCGTTTCTCAAAAAGTTGAAAGAGAAGTCTCTGGATGTTTTACTGGAAGCTGTGGAGACTCAAGGCGGGATGCCGAGTGGATGTGTCCTGGTTTCACAGACTGATGTGCGCATTGGAGGTCAGCTGGTGTCTCCACAGTACCTGTTGTGTCGACTTTTCCGCTGGCCAGACCTGCGGCTCTCCTCTCTCCTCAAACCACTCTGTCACTGTCAGAGCTTCAGGGCAGAGGACAGCCAGACCCTTTGCTGCAACCCCCATCACTACAGCCGCCTCTGTGGACCAGTCAAAGATGGTAAGGAAACCCTGTGAATGTTTTTAGTTAAGGCAATAATGGCTTTCTTGTTCACTTGGCTATGCCTTTGAAGTGTAATAAATGAATAAATGTAATAAATTAAGTGTAGAGATATAATTTCAACCCTGCTGAAAAAACTTCTTTGCTGTTTGGAAGTAAACAATTACCTAGGCCAGGAGACCATCTTAAACCAGTTAAAACCATTTTAAACTAGCTAAGACCAGCAAACCATCTTAGACTGGTTTAAGTGTTTCTGTATAGCATAAAATGAGGTAAAACACAAAATTAAGTCCTTTGTACTAATATAAATGTGATTTTTACGTGAAGTCTGGGTGAATGATAGGGAGGGGAGTTGGACAGTGATACTCCTGTTCAGGAAGTGGAATTCCCAACTCGAGTCCCTGTGGGATTCTCAATTTCTCTGCTCCCTCCCTATTCACAAAAACACTACCCTAACGTTGTGTATGAACAGTTACAGATTGAGAACAGAATTGATTGAACAATAATCTTAGAGGAGGGTCAAGAAAGAGTATAGTGTAAAATGTAACATGCTGGTTTAGTAATTGTAAAACCATACATCAAATATAAAAGTAGTATGACTTGCGCTGTAGTCATGAATACAAATGCACTACAGTACAACACTGATGTTCTGTAATTGCATAATAAAGTGTTTTACATATTTTTTCATTGGAAGGTTTTATTCACGATGTCAGCAAAAAGGTGTAGTGTTTCCACCCTCTATAATAATGATGAGATTCAGAACAGGTCACTTTTAATTGGATTCCATGCATTCTTGACTCATGACGACACATTCATTGTCTTTTGATGGATGCTCTTCTTCACCTGTAATTTCCATACCAGCTGGTAACACTGTCATTGGCTGTAAAAGTTCTGGAGAAACTGTGCCAAGCACTTTCGCAATATTAGATCTCTAGGTCTAGTTGTGGTCATATAGGCATCAGAGATGTTCAGTTTTAGAAGTATGCTCACTCAAAAGAAAACTCTAACTCAGATCTCTCTATTTTCAGACACACCACCTCCTCCATACTCCCATCTCTCCCCCTTACCAGAACACAAGCCACTGAGTAAGTAATTTAGTTTTCTTCCGTTCAAGTAAGCAAAGATTCCTTGAAATTAAGTATCACGTTTTAACTCTGTCATGTTTTTTTAACTGCAGTCAAATGGAGAAAAGATTGAATTTTATGTCTTGTCATTTTGCAGATTCTTCACTCCCAGTGCTGCCTTACATAGAAACCGAAGCCACACGTTCACGCTGTGGCATGTCGCAAGACTATTCAGGTTTGTGTGCAAGTCTTCAGTAAATTAATGCATTTAATGGAACACTCCACTTTTTTTGAAAATAGGCTCATTTTCCAACTCCCCTAGAGTTAAACAGTTTTACCGTTTTCGAATCCATTCAGCCGACCTCCGGATCTGGCGGTAGAACTTTTAGCATAGCTTAGCATAGATCATTGAATCTAATTAGACCGTTAGCATCTCGCTCAAAAATGACCAAAGACTTTCGATTTTTTTCCTATTTAAAACTTGACTCTTCTGTAGTTACATCATGTACTAAGAACGACGGAAAATGAAAAGTTGCAATTTTCTAGACCGATATGGCTAGGAACTATACTCTCATTCCTGCGTAATAATCAAGGAACTTTGCTGCCGTACCATGGGTGCAGCAGGCGCAATGATATTACGCAGCGCCTGAAAATAGTCCCCAGCGAGCACGCTGCCTGTGCAAGCAGGTTGTCACATTGGTTATGTTGACGGAGGTTAGCCTATTTTCAGGCGCTGCGTAATACCATATTGCCTGTTTTCGCTCTATTTTGCCAACGAAAATAGTTCAAAACAAAGCCACAGCACTGTATCTGCGTCTCTGAGCAACACACGCAGTGTTTCCTTACTGAATGAATCAGCTTTTTGACCGAATCAGTTGAATCATTGCTATTTGAAACAATCGGTTGAATCTCAATGACTCGCTCATTAACGGTGACTTGCTGCCACCTACTGGCGGTTTTAATTTCACATTGAAAGTATCTTTTCATGTTTTAAATCATTTCAAATATCAATATTCAATGTTTTATGTTTAAAACATCAAAACATTATTTATGAATTTGTAACTGCAGGTTATTCATTTGTCACCTCTGAGCTGCATTAAACAGTCTGTGTAAATTATCTAAATGCCACTTCAGATGCAGCTTCTGTGTTTCCTCTGCATTGCAAAGATGAATTATGTTGATACTTATTTAATTTGATTGGTAACAAATTAACTATTGTGTCTTATTATTATAATTAAATTTGATTAAATTTATGAAATTGACACAAAATATGATGCATGCATATAATTAGGTTTAAAAATTAAATTTATAAAGGTAAAAATGCCTATGAAAGGTAAAATAAGGTAAGATAATTTCTGTCACTGCTGTGAACTGACCACCACACAGAATATGAAGAATATCAAAAACTTTAGGAGTCAGCTGTCCACAGCAGTCCTAAACTTGCCAAGGTACCACCACAATAACACACTCAGCAAAATATCATCGTTATTGATAAAATCCCAGAAAATATAATTTTTTGTCAATATTGCACACCCCTAATGTCAAATGGCTTTGCTTATCCATGCTATTTTTGTTAGCACTGGTCAGCTAAGCATTCCTCTCTCTATCGTGCAAATATAAACCTCCCAACGTAAAGTTTCTATGCTTGTTCTATGGTTCTTGAAGAAGGAGCATTTTGTCTAAGTGCAGACATTTTGTTTTGTTGTCTCATTCCTTCTTTCTCTTGTTCGTATAGTCCAATTATGTACCCATATGGTTTATGGTTCTCTCTATTTCATCGCTTCTGTGTTTAAAGATATTTTTAATATAATGAATACATGTGTTTCACCTTCCTCTGAAGATTCATTTACATCAATGTTGACTTTCTCCAGTATAAAATATATCTAGATGAGCTTTATGCAAACAGCTAAAATTTCTTAGACGTCATCCACCAGCTTTTCAGCACTGAGTCAAAATTAGATTATGAGCAACAATGGGCAGTCTTGTCAGGATGCTGACTGGGGGACTCGGGGCCTCCTGAGCTCTTATCTGCTGTGTCTTACTGCCCTGTGCTGATTATTACCCAGCATATAGAGCTCTGAAGACAAGGAACAAGATCCTCTTTTGGTGTGTCATAAACGTTCTTTCCTCCATTATTTTCATGTTGTTGCTTCCTGCTGAGTTTTGCAATGCAAGCTCTGGCACAGCCAGCCAGTCGCATTTTAAAATAAGGTTTAAATTACAGGCCTCGCTGTGGCTTCCCCTCTTCCTGACAGAGCGCAGGCCAACACGCAATTTAACTAATGAAATCCTGCCTGTCTCTGCAGAGATTCTTTACAGATGTTGACAAAGAATGACTCTATCAATTGTTGGAAAATTATTTGCCCCTGCTTTTTAAGGGACACGCATGTTTAGGCTTTTTAGATCTAGTCATTTTTTTTGCCTGATTTATTGTAATTACATTTCGTGTATGCATATTTCTCTCAGTGTCTCCTCAGTATTGTGACAGGGAGAAATCATTTTGCTTTCTCATCCTGACACAAGCTGTTAGCTTCATGTTAGATAGGGATCAATATACAGTCAATTCTCTTACCGCAAATTCATCATCCAGAGGAATGAACAACAAAATGACTTTTTGTAGAATGACATTTCTACAAATATGTCTCCCAATATAAGGATGTGTGCATGTATGCCTGACTTCCATGTATTTTTTTGTTTTACTAAAAATAAAGCATAGAGGGACAGTTCACCCAAAAATGTTTCTGTCATCATTTACTCACCCTCGTTCAAAACAATTATGACATACTTTCTTCTTTAGAACACAAAGGAGTGATATTTTGAAGAAATTTTGAAGTATATGGGATCTAAAACAACACTGGATCCCATTGACTTTTATTTTATGGATTAAAAAAAGTCAGAATATCTTTGTGTTCCACAGATTAAAGGAAGTCATACAGGTTTGAAATGACATGAGGGCAAGTAAATTATGATGGAATTTTTATTTTTGGGTGCACTGTTTCTTTAAAAGTTATTTCAGAATATATAGATTTAGATGCACAGAAAGAAAGATGTTGGCTTGCTTTTGCAGCCAAACAATTTAGATCGCTGCTGTTGTAGACCTGTGAAAACACTGGAACTGTTCTAGAGTTCTCTGGTGGTTCTTGTCGTGGCATTTCCATTATCACCCCTCTAAGCTCCCCTACCACTCACTGGCTCAGTGGAAGGGTCTAATATGTGGAGGGAGATCTAATATTTGGCACAGCAGGACAGAGAAGACTCCATCCTCTCCTCCCCCCTTTCATTTTGTGGTGTTGGTTTAGGCTAGGCACACAAGCACCAAGAATGCTTTTGCAGGCACTAACAACTGTGCATGCAAAACAGTGCATATGAGTAACTTACTAAAGGAGAGTTGAAAGTTCCTGAAACCTCATTATCATACATAATAGCATTGCTTAAGCCTTACAGAATTCAACTATGTGATTTCCATGTCTTTGCATAAGATTTAAGGAAGTTAAACTTCAACATTAATGGGGCACTCTTTGAAAAGCAGATTGTTTGTAGTCTTTTCCAGTGACTTCTGATAGGTCTTTTGCATTGTTTTCCAATCTATTTTAAATTCAGAAAGAAATGTATTTTTTTTGCAAATCTCTATGGAAATTATGATATTCCTCTTTCTGTCTTTTCCATGCATGTATATCTGTTTTTTTTTTTTTTTATGTATTTGGAAGCACATACTAAGTCAGCGACCAGAGAATCCAAGATAATGACAGTGCATTTCCGTACAAAACTTACTTCATTAACAGTGTGTCCTCTGATGTCTGTTTGGGCCAGAGAGGGTTGAGACTGAGCAGAATGGGGGCACAGGCCCAGGGCTTTAGATCTTCTCCCTCAATAGAGCCTGTGAAGCAAAATAATGCCATCAGTCTGTGTTTGAGTTAACCAGACTGGATAGGCTGGCGGCTGGGGGGTCAGGGGGTCGCGAGCCTTCACTGAGTGGTCAGAGAGCTGAATGCTGGCCCTCGGAGGGGGAGAGGGGGCCCCAGTCGGCCCCGCACGGGTAGAGAGGAATGCTGAGGCAGAAGCGGGGGGTGTTAGAGTCAGAGATGACAGATTTGGGCCTGTTAGTGGGGGTCGTTGCTTCTTCAGTTTCGAATCCTCTCCTGATAGGATTGGAGATTTAGAGAATGAATTTGCTCTGTGTAGCATCAAAAAGAATAAGGGAGCTGATATGAGAGTGGTCAAAACATTGACATTGCTTGTCACGGCAGCACATTACAGTAGAAATAAGTGTGGTAGAGCTTAGGAACACTCAGCTGGCACACTAGTGAATTACAAAAACTTTACAAGAGAAAAGTTAAATAAGACTAATTATTATTTGTTTGTTTGCTTGCTTAATAAGGACAATGGATGTTAATGAACATCAGTATAAAAATACAAAATATGAACATGCCGGATTATAGCAACATTGCTATAATCATTGGTATATCAGTAATATTAACAACAACAACAGCAATAAAAGTAATAATAATCAATTAAATAATTTATTGAATTTATATGAATTTTACCAACTAAAATGTTAAAAAAAACTGCAGACAGCAACTCTTTTTTTTGTTGTTGCATAAAACACTGTAAAAAAAAATGTTAGTATTGTGTTTTATATTGTTCTTTGTGTACTTTTTGTGTTTCATACATTTGTTTTCTCACCCCTCAGATGCCAGTATGTCTCCCTCCTCCCTGGCACAGAATCACTGGTGTAACGTAGCATACTGGGAGCTTCGTACACGCGTGGGCCGTCTGTACCCAGTTCATGACGCCTCTCTTAGCGTCTTCTATGACCTACCTCAGGGTACAGGCTTGTGCTTGGGCCTGCTCCCCCTCTCTCCACGTTCCACCTCCGTCCAGCGCACCCGTGGCAAGATCGGACACGGCATCCTCCTCAGCAAAGAGCCAGATGGAGTTTGGGCCTACAACCGCAGTCAGCACCCTATTTTTGTGAATTCCCCAACTCTGGAGCATCACCCCTACCTGAGTTTGACTGTGAGGAGAGTCATGCCAGGCTACTCCATAAAGGTTTTTGACTATGAGAAGTCGTGCCAAATTCAACCCCTTAGCGATTTGGTGCACTTGGAAGGGCCGTACGACCCAAACAGTGTGAGGATCAGTTTTGCCAAGGGCTGGGGACCATGCTACTCCAGACAGTTCATTACATCATGTCCATGCTGGTTGGAGATTTTACTCAACAACCACAGATAACGTATACACACGAACAAATGCAGACATGTACATCATTCTTACCACATACTGCACACACTGCTCAGACACCCACAGCCACAATCCCAAATGTAATCTATCTAAATTTAATATAAAGTTTTATATAAACGTATTATATGGAATACTTGTAAATACGGAGTCATTTTTACAACAATTATTTATGTATGGTGCAATGTCTTTATGGATGGACAGAGGAAATAAAAACAAAAGAAATGCACTTTGGATTTCTGTGTGTTAAAAATGTGCCATTTTTGGAATTTACATTGAGTCTTGTAGTATTGTACTACTTTGAATTACTGTATATGCAGATGTGTTTAGTGCAATATTTACTACAGCTACAGATTTAAACAAACACATATTTCTTTTAAAAAAAAGCAATAGATGGCAAAATAACTTGTAGCACTTTTATTATTATATTATATTTTATGATTTATTGCTAGGATTAATATCAGTGTGCAGGTGTTTTGTCTGTTTTGGTGGCTGCTGTCAATTAAGGAATAGAGCAAAAATTTGACTTCTAATTTAATTTTACCCTTATATCAATGCCGAGCATACGTTCAAGAATTTATCACTGGGTCTTTTGTCTTTGCTGACAAAGATTTGATGTTTGGTTGAATTTTCATGAATAAAACTATATAAATGTTATTCCATATCAAAAATCCCACAGTGAAATATGAGTCAAGGTTGAAAATTTCCAATTAGCTCAAGGCTCAAGTACTTAATTTTTCAGTAGAACAGGGCATGTAGTGTTCTTCATACAAGCTCAAAAACCGCTGATAGTTTCTGGAGAATAGTTTCATTCCATTTTTTTTAAAGTACAAAGTGAACTTTACTATCCTCACACATCACATAAGTGTCACAGCTTTCCATTTCCAGAGTTGCAAAGCATTAGGGTCCAGGGAAGCTTTCTTTTAGTGCTGTTGTTTGTTCTAGAGGGCGACCGCGTAGTGGCTAGCTTACTCAGCAGTCTGCCTGGCCCCACCTCATCCCTTTTAAAACAGGACTCCCAGAAAGCAACATAGACATTATCCCTGCGCCATGCAGCCCCAGCCGCCCAGCTCCAGACGCATTCTTCAGTTCTGTGAACATCATATTATGACTGTGGAGACAGAAGAGAAAAACTAGCACCTTTGAACATTTATATCTGTGCAGGGAAACGGAAAAAATCATACCTTGTGAATGGAGGCATTTGCATTCAGCGTGTTTGTCTTCTCAAGAGTTTATGCTGCTTTTCATTGAGGATTTGAATAGATTCAACTTTTTAAATCATTGTTGCTTTCTCACACATTTCTCATGGTTCAGCGCTTAACGTGATTCTGCATAAAACAGCATAATCAACTCAAATAATATGGTCTGTTCTCTTATATGCATGAATGTTTTTTAGTTTCTATCTCTAATTGATCTCATTTGTCACATTCTCGAAGCAGGATCTCTGTCGGAATGGCTCTCAGCTGTGTTTTTGCGTGAGCTTTCTAGCCGTGGTGTTTTTAACTCCATGGTGGGCTAACCTCACAGTGAACTGGATTTCTGAGTGAGTGTGGTGATTTTGGCCCAGCCAGTACTGCTCTAATTCAGTTTCAACCGCACCAGATCTTACCAGTTTGGCATTTATTCATGCAACGTGCAAAGAATTAACTCAAATATTTGCCCTTTGTATATGTAAACAGAGTTGATTTTCCTAGAAAATGTTCTGCACACCCAATTTAACTACGACACGTAAAAAAAAATAATTTAGAATTAACTTGTGTATCTTGGTTTGGCGATATTATGCTTTGAGCTGAAGATACATTTGAATATCAAGGCAGATAGCTGAACCAGATAAATGAATTACAACACAAATTTTTTATACTTCAGTTACTAGATTTTACAATGCCACAGCGACTAATTTGAATGACTGGATTTCATTTGTACATGACTACGATCACTGTACCTTTTTATGTACACAAACTAGTTCAATCAAATTAACTTTTATGAGTATTTAGAACTTTCTTTGTCTTTTGAGTTCACGAAACTGACTCATTTTAAGTAATTTGAATTGTTTCATTGTTTTGAGTTTTATGAACGTTTCTTTTAATTTGGGGGGGGGGTTATTGCTTGTTGAATTCATGGAAAAAGCCTTTAAGGCTTGAAAGGATCGACCTAATTGAATCTCAATAGCACAATAGAGCTGTGAGGGCCTTCGGAAGAGAAGCAGATGCAGAGAGGCACCATTATGACGTGACATAAGACATTTAATTATATATCAGCTGATTTGAATTTTTTTCCCACACATCCCCTTTTTGTTCCTCTTTCTCTGCATTCCCATACAGTCTCAAAAAATATGGAGAAATAAGAATAGAAATTAGAGTAGACAGCACCATAAATCATTCTGTCATCAGGTAATTATCTAAATATAATATTTAGCCTTTATTTTCTTTCACCCTTTTACCTTCATTTAAATCATTCAGCAGTCCATATAACTCTTAGATTATTTAAAGTCCATGTATGTATCTAATGTGTCTGTGATGTGTGTAGAGTTTCTTTGCGTGTAGGCGTACTGGTGTTTATTCCTAATCCTGTCTCTGTTTTGTTTCTTTAAGCACTATGTCTGTCAGCCACTGTAGTAATTATAGTGAGACTGGAAGCCTGGCTTGGGACGGCCCGCTCCTTAAACATCCTTCAGACACAACACTGCTAGACCCAGATCCTGAAACACTGCCAAAACCATTTCCCTACCCTTTCACCTCTTTTGAAAATCCTCTCATCTATGCCCCCCTCTCTTTTAAATTTCAAAAGCAGTTTGAATTACCCCAAACTGTTGGATAAGTATCTGTCTATGGAGGTGGTTTTCTTTTTGGGCTGTTTTGCTTGCTGAGGAAAAATATTTGCCTTTGCTTTATCATATAATTTTGAATTATTATATTTTCATAGGCTTGCATGGTTTTTTTCCCTAGTATAAATGGTGTACTTTATGAAAGACTGAGCCACTGTAGACCGTCCAGCATTTCCTGTCAATAGCTCTGCAGCAGAGAAATCAATATGGTCCCCATGGAGCCAGACACAGTTCTGCTGTTCAGCTCCAGTGTTTATCAGATACACAGTGATATATAAAGAAGAAAATCCATTCTTCATTTTATTCCTGATGGGCACATAGTGGTGTGTGTCTCAGTGGGTGATTATTATCTTTTAGAATTCTTTGACCGTTTTTCGTTCATCACTAACACGTTCTCATTTGATTAACTAACTGAACTTTTTAATATATAGTTATATGAAAACACAGTGTTAAACTTATTTCTATTCTATTGTTGGGTTAGAAAGTGCCTGACTTTATACCAGCTTTTGTCATGCATATTCATGATCTCAGAATGTTTTATATATTGCAAATATATTGCAGATTTTTTTACATGAATTATGAAGTATGATGCATGAAGAGTATTAGGTTACATTTCATTTTGACGGTCCCCTTTAGACATTCTGTTGACTATAAGTAACATTGCACCTACATGTCAATTAACTACTAACGGTGTTGGGGAAAGTTATTTCTAAAAGTAATACAATATTGTTACAATATTGCATTAACCCCTAAAAAGTAACAAATTGTGTTACTTAGTTACATTTTACTTTTGCATTACTTTTTCTCACCTGGGTTGGGCTTGCTTGTTTGTTTTTTATTAACATTTTTTTTTTTCTATTTTTGGCAAATGTAAAGGCCCTGTCACAACAAAATGAAAATGAATAAGCCTCAGGCTGAAGAAAATGCAAATTCATGCCTGTACAGTAAAGGGCGTAGTAATAAACTAATTTTAGCTTACTCATATGGCTGAATTGAAAAAAATTAAGGTCAGCAGTAAAGACATTTAAGTAAAATTAAATACAAAGTATATTTATGTTATTTAACATATTTAATTATTGCAGGTTGGCATAATATTCTGAATTTGCTTTTTACTGTTTTATTTATTTTGAGGAATACTGAATCGGTTTTTGTGCAAGTGAGATGATTAAATGCCTGCTCGCATTTAACTACAATAACCATCATGTTTACACAGCACACACAACCCCTCTGCACTTACGCACGATTTCTCTTAAGTGTGTGATTTTAGCGACATCTAGCGGTGAGGTTGTGAATTGCACCCACCCTCCCTTTCGGAGCACATAGAGAAGCTACGGGGGCCGACATAGGACAAAAATGTCGTCGTCAGAGAGAGCAGCGAGTGACTAGCGCTCTGTAGAGAAGTTTGTCCGTTTAGGGCTACTGTAGAAACATGACGGCGCAAAATGGCGATTTCACTGTAAGGGGACCTGCGGTGTATGGAGATAGAAATGGCTCATTCTAAGGTAATAAAAAAAATAACGGTACATTATGTAAGGTCTTTATACTCCACTGAAAACATAGTTATTTATATTATATTGCATTTCTATCAATAATTTAGATCCTCATAAATAATACACACTGAACCTTTAACATGGGGACAGGAGAGGTGTCAGTCAATAAATGGGAAAGTAACTTGCAACCTAACAGGCCTACTTATTTGAAAAAAGTAACTCAGATTTTTTGTTGTAAATTTAAAATTAATGCATTACTTTACCCGTTACTTGAAAAAAGTAATCTGATTTTATAACTCGAATTTACTTGCGTTACCCCCAACACTGTCTACTAACCCTACCCCCAATAGTCCACTACAACTGAACTAATACTCTAATTTGAGTTAGTTGACATGTTGGTGCAACATTACTTATAGTCAACAGAATGTCTGAAGGGGACAATCAAAATAAAGTGTAACCGAATATTAATGTAATTTTTACATAATGTGACAAATTTGATATTGTAAAAAAAAAACTGTTACTCCACCCTAGCCAGCCTTCTCTCTCTCTCTCTCTCTCTCTCTCTCTCTCTCTCTCTCTCTCTCTCTCTCTCTCTCTCTCTCTCTCTCTCTCTCTCTCCCCTCACTCTCTTTCTCTCTCTATTTTCTTACCTTTGCTCTCACTCACTCACTCTCTCTCTCTCTCTCCACAGGAGGATCGGATGTTCTCGAGTCTCCAGGAGGGCAGTCGGCCGGCAGACGGACTGGCTCCACACTAGACTGGGCATCCGTACACAGTCAGACATTTTCTCATCAGTTTTACTTTCCCTAGACTCAGCTAAACATGCTTGTTGCTAGCAAACATTCTCACACATATGTATAGAGTAGACACACATACACATACACGAGAAACCACATGTGTGCATTCATTATCTTAATCTATATTTGGTTTTCTCCTCTAGCCTATTAATCTAGTATATATTGGATAGGTCTATAAATACAGCATATATACAAAAATACTATTCAAGAGTATGATGACAGACACATTTTTTTAAGCAGACACACAAGCAGCTATCCACAAAATGCCAATATTTATTATTAATTTTTTCTTCCCGTTGTTTTAAATAAATGAATCAAATTAAGTAAATAATAAATTGCCTACAAATAGTTAATAAACAATAATGAAACAAATTGTCTAAATTATTTTGCGCCCTGTGAAATAATGTCCTCCAATTTTATGACTTATATACTGCAACAAACAATGTATATGTTTGTCTGTGTTTTGTCAAATCCTGATAAAAAGTGATTTTTTTTTCTAAATTGCTACATAATCATCATCATCATCATCATCATCATCATCATCATCATCTCTCTTTCTCTCACACTCTCTCGCTCAGTGAAACCAGAGCAGGGGACATTCTTTCTTAAAATGGCCCCCTCTTCCTCTGTCTCATCCTGTGGTGTTATTGAAGCAGTATTTCAGGCCTGTCATAAAGTCTCTCAAGGATTAAGTATCATAACTACCTAAATAAGTGTCTCCAGATGATTAAGGTTTTTACACCTCAATATTACAATAATATAAGATCTTTAATTATATTTTTCATACTGCATTACATAACAAAACATAGCTTAGATTCACCCTAAATTATTCTTTTCTTATTTTCAGGTATATAGCCTACCGTTTGTTGAAAGAGGATGGGGGAGGTTGTAAAAATGTATTCTGTCTGCACTTGCTGCCACCTAGCGGCATCTCAACTAACTACATGTCAGTAACAACCTTTTGGAAGGAGCAGGACAATCCTCTGGCATCATGTTTTGGCTACTGGCCATGCAGCTAGTCAATATTTTCCTGGAAGACACATTAGATGTGAATGCTCACTGGAGCCAAGCAACCTCAGATGTTTTCCTTTGCCGTTTCTGCTTCCATTCATGAGGAGTTGGAGCTCAGCCCAAATAGCTGTGTGATCCGTTAGTGATTTATAACGGTGCTGTATTGTTTAATCTCCTAAATTATACTAGCAGACACTGGAAATGTTTCCACGGTTTTCTAAATGCTGCCTAACCATGATGCATTTTTTCAACCCACATGCTTGGGGTCTTTTGCCTATGACATGTGAGAGATACGTTAAACTATTCATAATGGTCTAATCAAATAGTCTGTACAGAATTTTCTTGTCTGAT
Organism: Coreius guichenoti; assembly: GCA_039654105.1. Lineage (NCBI taxonomy): Eukaryota > Metazoa > Chordata > Actinopteri > Cypriniformes > Gobionidae > Coreius > Coreius guichenoti. Next base: position 34,018,422 of record CM077168.1, read on the forward strand.
TTCCTTGCTGGAAAATACAGCTTAAAATGGCATCTGTGTTTGAGACAAGGTTGCTGGTTTCTAGCTGGTCTAAACTGGTCATTAGCTGATCCAGCCTAGTAGACCATCTTGGACCACCAACAAACCTGCAACCAGCCGATTAAACCAGCTTAAGGTGGTTATTATTGTGTTTGTTTTGTCACAGTTTGGTGTCTGTTCTCATATAAAACTCACAAAATGTGATGTTACGAGTTATGGAGTGCATTTCTCTCACTACACATTCATTAGCAAATTACAGTAAATGTACATTATTATTCTAATAAGTGGAAAGTTTTAGGAGCTAATTGCATGCTGGCTTTTGCTACTCTAAATAAATGCTGGTGTTTAATTAAAGTGTATCCCATGATCAAGCTCTGGGTTGTATAATGGTTCGTGTTTATCCCTCTCCATGTGTGAGGCAACAGCTAAAGAGACTAGACTGTTCAGACCCCATGTTTGCTCAAGTTATATTTTTAAACTCTGTTATTTCCTCTTAAGAATATTTGCAGTGCACACAACAGTATTTAAGTATGGATTAAAGGGCACTTGTGAAGCTGCTTCAAGCCCCTTCAGAGCCCCTGCTTCTCAGACCCACCCAACAACAGCAGACCTGAGCCGAGCCATGCATCCACTCACACTAAACTCACTCCGACAGCCCAGCCCACAACACTGCTGACAGTTTAATGTGCTGGATTTATACATACATATTATACAAACATCAGAGGCAAGACAGACAGTGCCTCCTCAAACAAATAGGATGAGTAAATAATCCACATTACAAAATGTGACATTAAAATGTGTATAAATCACTAGTTTTTCTAAAGTAACACTGTCCAACAGCGACACCCGCAGGTAAAGTTACAGCAGGACGCTGTGTCTCTCTTGCCTCCCCTGAGCCTATTGACTTTTAACAGACCCCCTAAAGTGTGCGGTGGGTTTAGTGGGGGATAGTTGAGAACGAATGGGGGAAACTCACGTGAGAGGTTATTGGTTAAAAGAACAGCTGAACATCAGTTCACAAATAAAATATATTGTTTAAATTGTTACTGCCTTTAGTTATAATTTTGGAATAAATGTAAAAATGCATAAAACTAACTTAATGAGACGGTTTTAATAAACAGAACATTAATTTCATTGTTAATGTAAAAATACAAAATAGAATTGCATTTTTTTGTTGTTGTTGTTGTTGATGTAATGTAATGTTTATCTCACCAGGAAAATGTGACAACAATAAAGGGTTAGTTCACCCAAAAATCAGTCATTAATTACTCACCCTCATGTCGTTCCAAATCCGCAAGACCTTCGTTCATCTTCGGAACACAAATTAAGATATTTTTGATGAAATTAGCAATTTAATTAGCACTTTCAAACATGTCTTTACTACATTTTAACGATGTAGTAAAGACATCGTTAAAATAGTCCATGTGTCTCCAGTGGTTCAACCTTAATTTTATGAAGCGATGAGAATACTTTTTGTACTACGTCAAAATGCCGCCTCATTATTGGCCAGCTCCTGCATCAGCATCACACGCATGCGTCGTGGTGCTCACATGAACAGCATCGGCCAATGGTGAAATAAAGTCGTTATTTTTGTTTGTTTTTTGCGCACAAAAAGTATTCTCGTCGCTTCATAAAATTAAGGTTGAACCACTGGAGTCACATGGACTATTTTAACGATGTCTTTACTACCTTTCTGGGCCTTGAAAGTGCTAATTAAATTGCTGTCTATAGAGGGGTCAGAAAGCTCTCCGATTTCATCAAAGACATCTTAATTTGTGTTCTGAAGATAAACGAAGGTCTTACGGGTTTGGACATTAGGGTGAGTAATTAATGACAGAATTTTCATTTTTGGGTGAACTAACCCTTTAAGTGCACATGAGACATTTACGTTTTATTTATGTAATAAATGCCACTGATATATTTATAAACATAAAGTTTGTTGTCAATGCAGTCTACCAGCAAGAAAGCAGGTACCATGTTTCACAAGTTAACTACTGTAAAGCTGGATTTTCCATCTTGAACCAAAAATGCATTCTGAGTAGCAATAGAACATCTTCGCCACCAGGTGGCGCTGACATGCTTGTGAATCCTCAAAGAACAGCTGGCTCTACTAAATACCATCTGTACAATTAAGTATAAATGTTGTACGACCAGCTGAGTTGTTGGGAAAAAAAAACAATTGGGGGGACAAGCTAAAAAGAAAGACTTTTAGTTGTGTGGTAGCGTCCCCCGAGATAAACAAATTAGATTATCTTCTGTCTAACCCAAATGACAGGCCAAAATGACACGGGATAGTGGCATCATCACAATTTATAGTCTGTTGGATTTTTAGTCAGCTCTTGCTGATCCGTGTCATTCTGCCCTCAGTATTTCCAACACACAGTTGGTTATTCGCTCTGACTCATGGGTGCTAAGACCAGTATGCATCTCAGCGAGTCAGATCTCCAGCCTTGTGCACGCATCAGCACGTGAATCACGGTAATCCGCACATGGGTGTGGAGTACTTTGGGCCCATATCAGCCACAAAATATATGCCCTCCATGCTGGGTCTGCACTCTTTTAGTCCCGGTTACTCACATAGACAAATAAAACAGAAACATACACACGGCGAGTCACTGGTGGTTTTGCAACGCAGCACACTCCTTCAATAATAAAAATCAAGAGCGTCATATTATGTTACGCCGAAGTGTGGGCTGGTGTTGACTAAGTGGTGGTGACCAGATTTATTACAGCCCTCAGAGCTTATCAGTGTCTTTCCACAGACAATCGAAGCGGCATGATGAGTGACTACAGCATGCAAAATAACTCAGCTAATCATATGTTTTAGGTTTTCTTGTTTATCTTTTTATTCCAATGATGAATTTTAGTCACAGTGAATGCTTCAGAACAGCATTTCCTCATTGTTTACTTGAAATAGGATGAAAAAGCTTTAATTTAATAGATGCAAGAGGTGTTGATAGGCTTTTGGTTTCCTTGTGCAGACAATCAGGTAACAATTATATATAGTTTGGGTAGGCCTATTTATGACTTTAAATAGCTGTATGTGCTTTGGAGCTCTAATGAATCAAACATACCAATATCACTTTAAATTTTTAGAGCTGAAAGCAGCATGACAAGTCTGCGAACTTTCTGCATTTTTACATTTTCATAAAACATCACAGTATAATTTATAAGCTGACCAAAAAAGTCCCCACAAGGACAAGGATTTTGGATATTGCCGTCCTTGTGGGGACATTTTGTCCTCATAACCTAGGGTTTACCAGGACATCTCTCATACCAGGACATTATCTCTCTCTCTCTCTCTCTCTCTCTCTCTCTCTCTCTCTCTCTCTCTCTCTCTCTCTCTCTCTCTCTCTCTCTCTCTCTCTCGCTCTCCTTCTCACACACACATGTTTACTTAACTAAAATCAGTGCAAATGGGGACATACATTTCTATGGTCTGTATGTACAGCTTATTATAAATAACCCAAACCCAAATGCTAAACCTAACAGAAACATTTTTTGCCTTTTTAGAATTAAAACAAAAACTTGTACACTGTCATTCAAAAGTTTGGGGGAAGTTATTTTTGGAAGGAAATTGATAATTTATTCAGCAATGATGTGTTACTGTAAATTGATCAAAAGTGACAATAAAGACATTTACAATGTTACAAAAGATTTTACAAAATATCTTTTTAAACTTTCTATTCATCAAAGAACCCTGAAACGTATCATAGTTTGCACAAAAATAGTTAGCAGCAAAACTGTTTTCAACAAGAATAATAATAAGACATGTTTCTTGAGCATCAACATAAGTAACTTATTTTAAAAACATTAAAACATTTCCCGACCCCTAACTTTTTTGAAGGGTATCAATGAAGATCAGGATGTCTCTAGATGTCTCCAAATGCAGGTTTTGTCAGATTTAGCTCACTTCCAGGAACAAACTTGAAGTATAGCTAAGTATGCCCACTCACAAATTTAGGCGATGCATTCCCTGCAGAAAAGTCCAGCATTGCTGGTCGCCAGCATTAGGTATGTTTTGCATTCTGCATGGGACCAGACTGGGATGATGGTTGCTGGCTTTCTGGTCCCCAGCAAGGGAAGTGGGAGTGCTGGTGGACCAGCTAGTTTTCATAGCTCAGTTTTGCTTGAGAACAGCATGACTATTTTGGTCTACCAGTTAGACCAGCACTAACCAACTTAAACCAGCCTGGACCAATATGGAATTCATGATGGTTTATGCTGGATTTTTCAGCAGGGCTGCTATCATAAACAACATGAATGTGTGCATGTACACATGCTTACCCTTCACACAAATATATATATACAGACATATACATTGAATAAAAGCACAAAAATCTAAACACAGATGGATGCATGTAAACAGATCCCGCCACACACAAACACAGCTACTCAGAGCTCTTGGCAGCAGTATTTGTTTATCTCTCCGTACCTGTCACTCACATGTAAAGTCATCACGCCTGAACTGTTTACCAAAATGATTTAGTAACATTTCTATCCAGCTGTCTCCTTCAGCAATAGAATTTATACTCTTTTTTTATATATAAAATTATCTTGTGAGAACACTGAGTAAATACAACACAGCAAAACACACTACACTAAAGAAATATTCAAATATATATACAGTAATATAAAATACATTTTATCAGTATATAGTTATAGTTACAGTTCATGTGCAATTTGCAACTGTTTTTTTTTTAACTTGATATAAATATATACAAATAACTTCATCAGATAGTCTGACAATGATGCTGTCGTCCTACTGAGATGCTCTACTGTTGTTTTCAGTTCTGACGAATGTACAGATGAAGCTGAAATCATTGCTATCTCCCACCTGTTCTTTATCACACTGGTTCCAGTATTGTGTTAAACACTGTTGATTAGACATAAGCTTCATCTTATCACTCTAACACATGTCCTCCACTGGGACATAGTTCAGCCCCCTCAGACCCTCTTTACCACCTTGTAGCTCCCCAGGGTCTCTTGAGTCCAAATATGCACAATACCCTCATCAGCCATCAGATTGTATAGGGCCATTACTCATTCATGCAGCCTTGCCTTTTGTGTGAGGCAATTCTTCAGACAAACACATGCACACACACACACACACACACACAGACACATATATCCTCAAATCCCCCCACTTCGCTGTTCTAGATCCCATCTGCCCCCAGCCCCCATGCATCCTAAACTACAAGCCCCCCTAGGCCCTGGACTTCATCCCTTCCTATACCCCTAAACCAGCTGTCCGGGAGCTGAATCCCCTCAGGGAATAAACAGGTGCTGAGCTTGTGCTGGCCACTGCAGTCAAGCTGCACATTTTAACACTCGCAACCTCCATCCTGCCACACGCTGTCACACAGATGACAAACACACGTTTAGCTATCTAACTGAGGATATACACAGACCTTTGTAAACCATACCGTTCAAAAGTTTAGGGTCAATAAGAATTTGTAATATTTTTTAAAGTAGTCTCTGCTCACCAAGGCTGCATTTATATGATAAAAATACAGTAAAGACAGATATATTTTGAACTATTATTACAAATTAAAAATTATGTTCAGCAGTCATTACACCAGTCTACAGTGTCACATGATCCTTCTGAAATCATTCTAATATGCTGATTTGCTGCTCAAGATATTTTTCTTATTATCAATGTTTGAAAACAGTTGTGCTGCTTAATATTTTTGCGGAAATTGTGGATTCTTAAGGATTATTTGATGAATACAAAGTTCAAAACAACAGCATTTAGTTCTTATTGTCACTTTTAGTCAATTTAATGTGACCTTGCTGAATAAAAGTATTTTTTTAAACAAAACTTACTGACTCATACTTTTGAATGGCAGTGTGTATTTTAGATGTGCATTTGTCATATTTAGGCAGCTTTTGACAACAAATGCATCCCTAAAGTAGCTACATAAACTCACACACAAACATGTTGTTAAAGTTTCCTCTGAGGAAATAGGAATATTTTAAAACCTGGAAATTACATTTCAGCCAATTAGAGCACATCTCTGTTCATCGTGAATTTATATGAAATATGCAGAAACAACATTGAATGAACAACTGTGCAGTTTTTTATCTTCTGTATTCCTGAGATGTGTCATGCTGTGCACAGAAGGATCTGTTTATACAGTTTTGAGTATATATCGACCATAACTGTGTGGGAGGACAAGAGAACAAAGGAAATGCTGTAAAAATATACATCAGATGTTCTTTAAAATAGATAAAAGGAAGAAGCAGTGCGACACTGAGCTGAGGTCCAGGGTATTTTTAGCACAGCTAGTGAACTGTTTTAAAAGTGTACCAAGGGTTAACATACACAAATTTAACTAAATGTGTGTGGCTTTAATGACCTCCAATGTAAATCTTTGGTTTGAAGCTGTTAAAAATTCATGAAAATTGCCTTGATGTCTTACATCTGAGAAAATTGAGAAATTGGCATAAAACGGCACACTTCTTACTTATTGCTTCCTTCTTGCGTAATGCCTTGTGTAGAGGGACAAAAATCTTGGGCTCAATCTGATAAGGATAAATCAAATCTGACTAGTGCACGCAGTCCTTTGTTTTTGCATTTTGTATGTAACAGCTGGCCCTTGGCTGCACACACTTCTTTTGACACTTATGACCTAAACTCCCACTGGCATATGTGTGTATGTGTGTGTGTGTGTGTGTATTCCCACAAGACAATGGTCAGTAATGACAATATACAACAAACACAGACAAAAACCATTCAGGTTAAAAAGTTAAACCTAAACAAAAAACCAAGACAACATAAATAATCATGATTCATGTTAAAATATCATCACAAGTCCACACAAGAACTAAAAGGTGGATCATGTAAAATTGTATCTCCTCTATTAGCTAACAGTTAATAAAGTGCAATACAATTTCCTCAATCTTTGCCGTTTGTTTATTGTGCTCCAAATTAGTCTTGTACAATGTTTGTGTGTGAGTTTACTACTACATTAGGGATGGATGTGTATGATTGCATGTTGTTGTCATGCTGAGGCAAGGCATTTGCATACTCAGCCATATTCACTACCTCGCTAAAAAAGCAGCCCATGCTCAGTATCAGATTAATTAAACCCTGTCAGTTTGGTGGGATAACCCCTGTACTCACAGACAGTCCTATGGTGAAAGAAAGAGTGGGGGTAGGAGGTAAAGGGAGTAAAAGGGAATGTCACTATTTTCTCTTTTGAGACTTAAACTGTAATTGCTTTTACTGTGAATGATAAGTAAGCTCTTGTATGAATTGTTTCCTGTGTGTGTCACTGTCTAATAGTGGTTATCAGGCGGGTTTTACGAGCGTTTACAATAGCTCAAGAGGAAGGGAGCAATAAAACTGTTCAGTGGGACTGTTTAAAAAATGTGTGACATAGCGCCTAAATCTATGGCATACTGTATATCTTTGTGAATTTAAGGGAGTAATTTGGCCATGTGATGTCAACATGCCGCCTACCAGAAAAACGCTTTATTAAGATATTGATATGACTGAATCCTCCTCTCATGTGATTTTTACATCATTTTAAACATATTTACGAAAATACTACTCATTTCTTTAGGGGTAAAACTTTTTAATGAGGAAAAAAATCACTGAGTGCATCTTTAAATGCAGACGCAGTACATCACAGAGAGCCGCACCACACAGCACAGCGGATGACTTTAATCTTGAGTAAACCTCACTTTTTAAACGGTGCACAGAAACGTAGGCTATATTACAAACAGATGAGGTAATGCATTATTTAATTAAATATATCTGTTTTATGTCCAGACGGGATGGACGGGACTATTTTCCTGCGCGGAGTGATATGAATGGCCTGGCAGTTAGTGGTGTGTGTGGCGCGCGCTATGCCTGATGATCTCAGGAGACACAGACGGAGCTGAGCGCAGCGCTGAACTTGAGACCTTGTCTCAGTGACGCCTCAAGTCCTTCTCACTTTCCTCCATATTATTATTAAGCTCTAAGCAGTTTATTTTGATTTACCGCCTTCGCGTTACACTGAAGATTAAAAAGTATCCCGAATTTCTCTCCGAGTTGCGTGAGAAACTGCGCAATAGAGGAACGTTGAACTGAATTCAACATGTCAATTTTGCCGTTTACTCCGCCGATCGTGAAGAGGTTGCTGGGCTGGAAGAAGGGAGAGCAGAACGGACAGGAGGAGAAATGGTGCGAAAAAGCCGTCAAGAGTCTGGTGAAGAAGCTGAAGAAGACGGGACAGCTGGACGAGCTGGAGAAAGCCATCACAACTCAGAATGTCAACACCAAGTGTATCACTATACCACGGTGAGTGCTGTTAAAAACATCCTCGACTTTACTGAGGGATAACATCGGGTTGTGGTGAAATGGGGCACTTTTACTGTCGTGTTTGCTGAACCAGCCCAGATAGTCTCAAACTGAAGCTATAACACTGTACACATTCAAACAGCACAGTAAAGTTGAAGAAAGCAGCAGAGCCCCTTCTGTTTAGAAATCAACTCTTGTGTTTCCTACATGGATCATAAACAGCATCTCATACTATGAGTGCAGCAGCTCGTATCTGTTTATATTATCAAATTCCGACACTCCTGTTGATTTACCGTAACTTCATACTCTTCTGGCCTTTCATAAACCCACATTTGCCTTGCCTGGGGTTGTCACTTACTGTCTGTTGAGGTTATATAACCCGACCTTAATCTGGGGAGTGCTGTAGCTGCTGTATCTGGGCTAAACGGCGTGTTTAGAATTCCGTGTTTATATTTTGGATGGCGGATCCATTTGGCGCAGGACGTTCAGCTCTTTTATTCTTCATAAGTGTGTGTGTGCATCGGTGGATATAGGATGGACGTTGTGGTCCGAAGTTGTTTTTTTTTCTCCTCAGTTTTGCAATGGTTAATCTTGTTATGTCACAGTCCTATGCTGGCGAACTGAACTGCTCACAGGTCTTGGCCGTATGAGCCGCACTAGGGCTGCCCGCAAGCCCCTACACTCAGCAGATCTATAGTCTCTGCACTTCAGTACAGAGAAACGTAGCATTTGCACTGGTTCTGTCATCTTGTTTTGTCGATGTATACAAACATTGTGCGAAATAAGAGCTCATTTACAGAGGTCACCGAAGAGTTTTTGTAAACTATGCTTTTTTTTTTTTTTTTTTTTTTTTTTTTTTTGTGTTGCTATAAGACATTTTCTTATTGACGGACTTGGTTTAGATAGTACATAAAGGTTACTTGTTTATGTAATATCCATATGTCGAGTTCTTCAACGGGTATATTTGTTTTCAAGTATTGTATATAGTATTTAGAAGGTCAGAAAGTTTTTCCTCAAAAATGTTAAGCAGCACAACTGTTTTGAACATTGATGATAATAAGAAATGTTTCTTATATTAGAATAATTTCTGAAGGATCATGTGACACTGTAGACTGGAGTAATGATGCCGAAAATTCAGCTTTGCCATCACAGGAATAAATCACATGGATTTTGGATTTTAGTTCGACAAGGTTACTTATAGTTAAATCAATTTACAGACACTAAAATACTGTAAAGGTAAAGACTACAAAATCTCACCTCTCTGTAATCCTCTGTCTGAAGCTGTCTGAAATTGGACCAGATTCTACAGAATTAGTACACTGGAGAACCTTATTATTTCATAAATATAGAGTTTATTTATGAGCTATATGCAAAGTTATTGTCTTGACACATTTAGGTTGCTTGACTAAATTTACTATATTTGCTAAATTGGGTTAGCTAACGAAATTTAATTAAAGAAGACACAATGAAGGAGTATGTAACCTTATAGTCATAACATTTACATTTATAGTCCCAAATTTGAAGTTTGCATAATTTTGTGGTGTTACAGGGCCGAGCAGCTGCGGTCCAAGCCTGCAGTGCTGTTGTATTGGTTGTTGTTTCCAAACAACAGATCACTCAGTGAAAGCAGGGCTCCCAGCCAGAGATCTGAGCTGAGTCACCCCGGAGGGAGAGTGAGTTTGAGCCTGTGGCTTTGTGGTGTGACCCACTGGTGCTTCTCAGGTTGAGGTTGGTGGTGACAGAAACCATAACAAGTGAATACTGCAACTTTTGGGATGTGAGTACTGGTTCTTGATTAACTCGGATTGACTGGGTTTGTGCCAGTTAAGTGCATAAAAACAGTTTTAGCTTAGACTTCAGTCCTTGTTGTTAGAGTAGTGTAACCTGAATCAGCACAGTGTCCAGTCCAAGGCTCTATTCATGGCTAGATCTGTAGACGGTAGCCTTCACATGGTGAAGATACAACACTCTGCCTCACCCTGCTGGAGGATCCAGATTCCTCAGACACACTCGACTCACCTCAGGCCGCACAATCCTGTCTTGCCCTCACATGCAGCCTATGCTGGAAACCTGTCCCGGCCTGCTGGAGATCCAGAGAAAGAGTGATAAAGGGATAGTAGACATTGAGTAGAATAGGACATCAAGTTCAAAAGAAGCAACGGAAAGAGGAGATGGAAGACAGATTGAAATTGTCCAAGACAGGATACGAAAAACATAATTATACCATAGTCACACTTCCTTCGCCTGCCATACACCTGTCGAAGACCTATCGGAGTCTCCACATGGACTTCCTGAGAGGATGTCTGTTCCACAGCTTGTCTATGTTATGAGATGCCTGCTATATCTCAACCCTGCAGTCTTTGTTTGCTTTTACACTTTTCGCACAATGACTTCAAAGGTGTCTGAACTGTGAATAAAACCTGTGGTCCATTGTGTGGGCGCATTCAACGGAATTCTCAAACAAGTCGCCTATCAGCTAAGAAATTGTATGTGCCCTGCCACGGCGATAGAGTATATTGTTGGCATTTGAAACTGAAAGTGTCTACGCCTTGAAGAGATGTCTGGCTTTAAGTCTGACATCCTGAAACTCTATACATATACAGTGATTCAAAGGCGCTTTTGATAAAACGTAGAGATTGGATGTCATTGGCTTGTAATTGATGTGCCGAGGGTTGTTTTGTTTCAGCCAGGGTAATGCCTTCAAAGCGCCGCTCGTCTGAGGGAAGTGAATCTGTCTGATGATTCAGAGTTATTGTGTAGCAGCTGATAGAAAGAGAGTGAAAGACAGCGTGACAAAATTTCACAACCCTTTGAAGTGATGGCTGAAACTAACAGTAAAGACACTAATGTGACAAGCGCCGCTGGCCACAGACTTGTCGTAGTTTTATCTAAAGCACCTTACTGTACACTTATTACTGTGACTGTCCTGGAGAAGTCTGCGGTTAGGTGTAATAGTGATGATTCATGGTAGGGTGATGTAAAACTACATATTTTTAGTATTATTTAGTTTGTGGGTTGACTGAACAAATAGTAGTCTAATGGGCCTCAATGAAACCCTGAGGCCCATTAGGCTGGTTTTGGGTTCACCTGATCCTGATCGAATATTTCAAAGGGTGCAGAGTGCACCTGAATGTAACAGTAGTATGCAGAAGACCGGACACACTTTTTAAAATTTGGACTATTTTTAACATCACTGTCTTAAAAACGCAACTTTCGTGGTGGGTCTCTGAGACGCAAAACGCAACACAACAGCCAAAAAATGTGTATGGCTGTTGCAGCGGTGCTCCAATAGCATTCGTGCAGCTCAAACAGTAAAATGTGGTGCTAGCAATACCAAGGTCATAGTTTTGTCTCTCAGGGAATGCATAAACTGATCAAATGTATACCTTAAATGCACACCTTAAAGTCCCCATTAATTTTTTTGGCTTTTAATATGAATATGTTAGCCTTAACAGGGCTCGAAATTAACTTTTTTGACTTGGTAGCACTGGCACTCCCAACTTCAAAAAGTTAGGATCACCAGCAAAAATTTAAGAGCACCACAACTATAATGTTGTATACTTAAAGGATTAGTTCACTTTAAAATGAAAATTACCCCATGATTTATTCACCCTCAAGCCATCCTAGGTGTATATGACTTTCTTCTTTCTGATGAACACAATCTGAGTTATATTAAAAAATATCCTTACGCTTCAAAGCTTTATAATGGGAGTGCAAAAAGTGCATCCATCCATCATAAGTGTACTCCACGTGGCTCCGGGAGTTAATATAGGCCTTCTGAAGCTAAAATATCAATATTTAAAACTTTATAAAGTAAAATATCTACCTTCCGCCAGACCGCCTTCCGTATTCAACTTACGAAGAAAAATGTAACGCCTCTCGCAGTTCAAAACGCTTACGCTACGTCATGCGTCGCCCCAGTTACGCTTTTTCCGTAAGTTGAATGCGTAAGTTGCCCCTCACTCACTCATTTCATTTGCCTTGGATGAATATTGTTGGTGTTACAGGGCTTGAATTTTGGTGCGCGTATTGTGCATAATTTTACTCATTCCCGTAGATTTTGTGTACACGCATAAAGCCGCTTTGAGTACGCTTTTGCTGCTTATTGGGCCTAAACAGTCAAATACAGACAAAATAATGTCAAAATGTCGGTCTTTGTGAGTATTCACGTAAACACCGTCAGTTATGTTATAAGTAAACGTAAACAATTAAGAAAGAAAATGCATGTGTAACTGTATAATGGATCCGTGTGTCAGGTTCTTAATGTGACAGCAGCCTAGTATACTTGCTGCCAAATTATGAGATAATATTAAAAATATCTATATGTCAGTTTCCCCCCATGGTATTGATGTCAAAATTATGGCCAGTTATGTTAAAAATATGAATGTTTTTTTTTGTCAGGCGCTAATTTGCAGACTCTTATTAAGTTACGCAGTTGCAGGGTCTACTTGTTTAAGCAGCAATGGAGGCAAAACAGATCTGAGAGAAATTTCAAAAAGGAGAATTAGAAACAAAACAAAAGGAGGGAAAGAAAAGTACTGTGTTGGAGCGTTTTAGTGAAGTAGTTAACCAAGATGAATCAAGATAATATGAAATTTTTCACCAAATCAGCATATTAGAATGATTTCTGGAAGATCATGTGAAGACTGGTGTAATGATGCTGAAAATTCAGCTTTGACATCGCAGGAATAAAATACATTTTAAAATATATTAAAATAGAAAACAGTTATTTTAAACTGTGATAATATTTTGCAATACTGTTTTTACTGTATTTTTGATCAAATAAATGCAGCCTTGATGAGCATGAGACTTCTTTTAAAACCATTAAAAAATCTTTCAGACCCCAAACTTTTGAACGGTAGTGTATGTATACTAGTCAACCTCGCTAATCAGCTAGTTGGTTGTTGGATAAGTAATCGACTATCGTGACCCCCCTCCCCACCCCAGTTCTCTCAAGAACCTTTTGGTTTCCAGACCAGATGTTTAATGCAGCACCTCTTAATTAAAGGAGAACAAATGCACACTCTCTTAAGCATAGGCTATTTATTTACCAACGTTTCGGCTAGTAGCCTTTGTCAAGGTATGAATGCGGCACCTCTAATTTGGTTTAGAACTACTGTACTGAATGCTGTTACCTTTTCAGTGTAAAATATATCCCTGTCTGTGTCCTTGAAGGTTGTGTTCATATTTGTGTCCTGTTCGACTGATAGTGTGTCTGTAGGTGTTTGTGGATTCCCTGAGGGTGTTATGATGGTTGTAACACCCAAGTGATGGAGAAGACCAAGTGTGCCAAGTCTGATTGCGGTTGTGGTGGAGATTAGCGACACAGTTTGTCGTCTGTGAGTTTGTGTACAGTATGTGTTTGTGTATCTCTGTGTTCTGGAAATGTGTGCATTCATTGTGTACTGTACACACACACTGTTGTTGTGTCTAAGGAAGTCTGTGCATTGAGAGCAGGTATTTGAGCATTAGTCTCATGTGCTCGTGTGCGTCTCTCCTGTGTGTGTGTTGTTCGAGGCGGGGTTAGTCAGCCTTCAGGAATGCTCTGTCTGCCCAGGGGAGGGCGTGGGCCGCTTCTGGGTTTGTGGCTCCTGCAGGGGTTGAAGGTTTAGAAAAGCTCTGTGCCGCCTCCATATCTGTTGGAATAATAGACACTTTGTACAGCAGACAACAAGACTGCTTTGTGCTACTCTGTCATCACTAACCCTACCGCTGACCCTCAGACTGCTTCTGACCACCCTGAGAAAATAACTGTCCTTCAGTCGTGAACTCTCTGTGTGTGTGTGTGTGTGTTTTAGAAGAGTGCCAGTGAAGACTTTGCGCAGGATGTTTTGATGTTTGTCTGAGAGTTTTGAGAGACTTGCTTTAAAGTCTGCCACGAATGTACACTGACACTGATCCAAGTTAATCGCTGTAGTCTTTAATTTGAGTGTTTTATCTGAGGTGGCTATGTGGTATTGCAGGTACCCTGAAAGTTCATGTCTGATCTGATTGTTTTAATGTTTAATCATTTAAGTAACCCTAATTATATTATATTATATTATGGGGGAGGGGGATGCCAAACGTACTTGTTAGTTCAGGGGTAAAAGTGTCCTCCTGTATATGACTACAAAGCCCAAAGCGTGGGCTGGGCGATAAACAATATCATTTCGAGGTCACTTTAAAATTTATGTCGATAACGTTATGTCTTTTGTCGTTATGTCTTTTGTGTCAGACGTCAGAAATAGAATGGGGCATCAGTTTACTGTCTGGGATTTGTTGTGTCGCATCACAGCGCGGCCATCTATTGTTGTTGGCGTCTCAAGTAGTTTGTTGTTCCGTCTCCTCTGTTTTCTCCTTGTGGATGAACTAATTAGTGCAAAAAAATTCAACGTAATGAGTATTCATTACAAAGTACATACGGTTAGAAAAATCTGGATATGTGCATACTGTATGTGCTGTATGCATAACCTAGCGTATGTGTAAAACTGAAGTATACTTTGGTCTTAAGTTTACAACGCTAGTTTCTCGGATTACTGTGCCCAAGTGCCTGAAATGCAATGCCGCTCATGACAACGTGTTGTGAACAATGTTTTGTTGGATCTTTCTTCAAAGTTGTCTTGCCTGTTTTCTATGACACAACTCATGCTGTATCTATGATATCTATGATGATCTATAATGTATATAACCAGCTTTAGCTATGTGTTTTCAGCATGGGTCTGTTTTCATTACAATTTTGAAAAGGTGTGATGGGAGGATGTGAAGAAGGGGAAACCATGTAAAGGAATATTTGCAATAAATGTACCTGTCAAAGAAATAATGGTAAACAATAATAATATGGTCATGTACTCAGACACTGCTAAAGTGAGAGGTACAAAACTTTCTTGCTTACTTTTTATCAAATGACCTTTACTCAGTATGTCCCCTTGAATATTAATGTCGCAATGAAACTGAAGTAGAGAAGTAGTAGGTATTTTCTTCCACTTGTGACATACAATTGAGTGAAATGGATTATCGAAAAAGAAATAATTTAAGGTAGAGGACTTGGTTCTATTCATCGCTTTGATTGGATGGAGAAAGATCTGAATGCGAGCTTGCAGTTGATTGTAAGAAATGGGCAGGGTTTAAGCCAACTATTGGATAATGATTGGATAAATATGGCATAAATCAGTGGTTCCCAACTTTTTGTCCATGAAGCCACCCCTCCTTACATATAAGAACCCCCCCCCCCCCAAAAAAAACATGCAGTTTCACTCTCTGCCAGAAGGTGGTGCTTATGGAACAACAGCAGTATAGTTTCCCTTCAGAAATGCGTTCATATAAACCCCCACCCCAATTTAATGTGTAGAATTTTCTTCCTGTATTCTGAGCATTGCAAGTGAACTTGCTCTGGTTGATACAGTATTTTCTCTGCTCTCCTCTTTGTGTCCGTATTCAGTGTGTGCTTCTGTTAATGCCCTGTTTACAGGCTTCCTAATATTTTCACAGAAATTACATTTTGGGAAATCCAAGTCCGGAACAGAGATCGGACGAAATAAAACAAAAAACAGGACTGGCCGATTCTGATTGGTGATCGGTTGACAGGCAACCCTTCACCTGGAGATCTAATGAGGCAAATACGCTCTAGTGTGAGGGAAAGAGTTCAGAAGAGAGTGGAAGAAGAGCAGCACATGTATGCAGATGTACAGCAGCTACAGTTAATGGCGTTTGGTTGGGATTTTTTTTTTAATAAAGTAGTTTAAATTATATACACCTTTTCACTGCGTTATTGTTGTACTCTAGCTCGGTGGAGACTGAGACGCAGCTGCCACTGACCTTTTCATATTTGTCGCACCTCTCACAACTGGTGTGAGCAAGCTCGTGTCTTTTACGTCCTAAAAATGTGATCTGCAAGCTGAGAGACTACGTATAGAATCAAAGGAAGTAATTATCAACTGGTTCCGTCCAGTGGGCGATCATTTGGAGCATTCCTAGAAACTATACCTATGAAAAGGTATTCATGTTTGACCTCTAAGCATATGAGCTCCCGTGGGTGACGGGTGACGGGGTGACGGTGAGACGGCATAGTCGCGGATCAAAAAAACACTCTTCCGTTCCGATTAGAACATCAAACAGGTTCTCCCCACTCAGTGATGCACCCACTGAGAATCCTGTTGAAAGAGCCCTAGCTATTGGCGATTCTATTACACGGAACGTGAAAATAGAGACACCAGCCACCATAGTCACATGTTTACCGGGAGCCAGAGCGCCTGACATCAAAGCAAATTTAAAAGTGCTGGCTAATGCTAATCGTAAATTCTCTAAGATTATTATTCACGTCGGCACAAATGATGTTCGACTTCGCCAGTCGGAAATCACCAAAATTAACATTAAAGAGGTGTGTAAACTCGCAAGTACGATGGCAGATGACGTTTTTTGCTCTGGTCCCCTCCCCGTTAAAAGGAGTGATGAGATACTTAGCAGACTATCATCACTCAATGGCTGGTTGTCTAAGTGGTGTCCGCAAAATAACATAGGGTTCATAGACAATTGGAAAAGCTTTTGGGGCAGACCTGACCTGTTGAAAAAAGATGGTATTCATCCTTCCTGGGATGGTGCCGCTCTTCTCTCTAGTAATTTGGCACATAGTCTTAGAGCTAAACATTGACTAACTGGGGCCCAGGTCAGGAAGCAGACGGACTGGCTTACCCGACCGCCTGCTAGCTGTCTCACGTCACAGAAGTCAGATAAATCCCAGCACATAGAGACTCTTTCACCTAGATATTATCACATAGAGACTGTGTCTGTTCCACGAATTAGTAAATACAAAAAACCATCAAAACCATTCAACGGTAAAAATTTAATTGATGTCCAACAAATAAACAACAGATATAATACAGATGATCAAATGATAAAGCTCGGGCTGCTGAATATTCGATCCCTTTCCTCAAAAGCGCTTATTGTTAATGATATGATTACAGATCATAACCTAGATGGGCTGTGTTTGACAGAAACCTGGCTAAAACCTGACGATTACATTACTTTAAATGAGTCCACCCCCCAAGATTATTTGTTATAAACACGAGCCGCGTCTGAAAGGTAAAGGGGGAGGTGTTGCTGTAATTTATAGTAATATCTTCGGTATTACTCAGAAGTCTAGTTTCAAATATAATTCCTTTGAAGTTTTGGTGCTTTATGTAACGTTATGTAGTGAAATTGATAAATCCCGTTTGACTTTTGTGCTGGCTACTGTATACAGGCCACCAGGGCACCATACAGACTTTACCAGAGAATTTGCTGATTTTCTATCAGAGTTAGTACTGGCTGCAGATAAAGTCCTAATTGTTGGTGATTTTAATATCCATGTAGACAATGAAAAACACGCATTGGGATTGGCATTTAGAGACATTCTAAACTCTATTGGAGTAAGGCAACACGTGTCAGGACCCACTTATCGCCGTAATCATACGTTAGACCTAATACTGTCACATGGAATAAATGTTGATACATTGAAATTCTGCAGCAGATCAACTCAGATCATTACCTAGTATCATGTACACTTAATTTAGCAAAGGCTGCAAAGCTGTCCCCTCGCTTCAAATATGGCAGGACTATCACTGCTGCGACTAAAGATTTCTTTGTAAATAATCTTCCTCATCAGTTTCATCTCCTCAGCATCCCAGATAGCCTAGAGGAACTCGATGTTGCAACAGAAACTATTGACTCTCTCTTTTCCAGCACTTTAGACACAGTTGCTCCCCGGCGTTTAAAGAAGATTAAAGAAAATAGTCCAACGCTGTGGTACAACGAGCACACCCGGGCCCTTAAAACAGCAGCCAGAAAAATGGAGCGCAGCTGGAAGAAAACAAAACTAGAAGTTTTTTGCATTTCGTGGAAAGAGCATGATTGCATACAGAAAGGCCTTAAAAACTGCTAGATCTGCTTATTTCTCGACTCTCTTAGAAGAAAACAAACACAACCCTATGTATTTATTCGATACAGTGGCTAAATTAACCAAAGATAAAGCTTCACCTTCTGATGTTTGTAAACAGCACAGCAGTAATGACTTTATGAACTTCTTTACTTGTAAGATTGATAATATTAGTAAAAAAATTATAACCATGCAGCCGTCTACTACAGTATCACATCAGACAGTGCATTGTAGTGTCACTGAGGAAAAATTACATTCATTCACTGCTATAGGAGAAGAAGAATTGGCTAAACTCGTTAAATCATCAAAATCAACAACATGTATGCTCGACCCCATACCGACTAAACTACTAAAAGAGATGCTTCAAGAGGCCATAGATCGTCTTCTTAATATCATTAATTCATCCTTGACATTAGGATATGTACAAAAAAAATTTAAAGTTGGCTATTATTAAACCACTTATTAAAAAAACGCAACTTGATCCTACAAAATTAGTCAATTACAGGCCAATCTCAAATCTACCCTTTCTGTCAAAAATACTAGAAAAGGCAGTGTCCTCACAATTATGCTCCTTTTTAGAAAGAAATGGTATCTGTGAGGATTTCCAGTCAGGATTTAGACCGTATCATAGTACTGAGACTGCTCTCATTAGAGTTACAAATGATTTACTCTTATCATCCGATCGTGGTTGTCTCTCTCTGTTAGTGTTACTCGATCTTAGCGCTGCATTCGATACTATCGACCACAACATTCTTTTGAATAGACTCGAAAATTATGTTGGCATTAGTGGAATTTCATTGGCATGGTTTAAATCATACTTATCTGACCGTTATCAGTTTGTAGCAGTAAATGAAGAGATGTCACACTGAACACAAGTTCAGTATGGAGTACCGCAGGGCTCAGTGCTAGGACCGTTGCTTTTCACCCTGTACATGCTACCATGGGAGATATTATTAGGAAGCATGGCGTTAATTTTCATTGTTATGCTGACGATACTCAGCTCTATATTTCTTCACGCCCTGACGAAACTTACCAATTCACATGATTAACGGAATGCATAGCTGATATAAAAAATTGGATGACTAGTAATTTCCTGCAACTTAATTCAGAAAAAACTGAATTTTTAATCATTGGACAAAAAAAACTCCACAAGTAGTAACCTAGAATACTGTCTAACACTCGATGGCTGCTCTGTCAAGTCTACGTCGTCAGTTAGGAACCTGGGTGTGCTCTTTGATACCAATCTCTCATTTGAAAGCCACGTTTCTAGCATCTGTAAAACTGCATTCTACCATCTTAAAAATATATCTAAATTACGGCACATGCTTTCAATGCAAAATGCTGAACAGTTAGTTCATGCGTTCATGACCTCAAGGCTAGATTATTGTAATGCTCTACTGGGTGGTTGCCCTGCTCGCTTAATAAATAAACTGCAGCTTGTCCAAAACGCAGCAGCAAGAGTTCTTACTAGAACCAGGAAGTATGACCATATTAGCCCGGTTCTGGCAACACTGCATTGGCTCCCTATTAAACATCGTATAATTTTAAAATCTTGCTGATTACTTACAAAGCACTAAATGGTTTAGCTCCCCAGTACTTGAGCGAGCTCTTAACGCATTATACTCCATCACGTCTATTGCAGTCTCAAAATTCTGGCCAGTTGATAATACCTAGAATATCAAAATCAACTGCAGGCGGTCGATCCTTTTCCTATTTAGCACCTAAACTCTGGAACAGTCTTCCTAGCATTGTTCGGGAAGCAGACACACTCTGTCAGTTTAAATCTAGACTAAAAACACATCTCTTTACTATGGCATACACATAAAACATTTTTAATTTCTATTATTCAAATCAGTTAAATGATTGTTTTAGGCTGCATTAACTAGGTCAGCCGGAACCGGGAACACTTCCAATAACACCTGATGTACTCGTTACATCATAAGAAGAATGGCATCTACGCTAATGTTAGTCTCTCTGTTTATCCCGAGGTTTACTGCAGTCGGCCGGATCCGGGCCGTATCCAGACCAGATGGTGGACCTTAGCCTGGACATGACGACCATATCCCTGAAGTGTCTGTAGAGACCGTGTCAATTAAACTCCCCCCTGTAAATGCCGCATCGACACGACATCCACATTAAACCCGTCCCCGGCGTGACGACTCCAATCTTTCGAATAATCCTACGAATATCTATTGATTTAATTTGACTTCTGACCTGTAATGTTGCCAGAATCATAATCATACACTATTTGTTCGTCGGCCAGAGGAGAACTGGCACCCCAACTGAGCCTGGTTTCTCCCAAGGTTTTTTTCTCCATTCTGGCCCTGAAGGAGTTTTGGTTCCTTGCCACCGTCGCCTTTGGCTTTTGGCTTGCTCAGTTGGGGACACTTAAATTTCAACTATATTACTGATCTGCCCGCATTGACACTATATGATAATTGAAATGAGCTGGATGACATCACCGTTTTCACCAGAGCGGCTGTACAGCCGAATCAAATTCTGTTGCATTATTTTCCTGTTACCACTGTGAAGCTGCTTTGAAACAATTGCCATTGTAAAAAGCGCTATATAAATAAAGGTGATTTGATTTTGATTTGATTTTAAATGATAAAAATAGATACAAAATACTTTTTTTTTTTTTTTTTTTTCTTCTGGCAGGTACATTGTCACTTGCAGCAGCATCATATACTGGCCAGTCTTATTGAAATGCCACTATCACAAAGACCGTTGGCTTCCCTTTCCTATGCTTATTATTTTCCACTTATGAAATATACAATGCATGGAAGTCACTGACCATTTCTTTCAGTAAGCCATCTGTGTAATTTGATTAGCTCTTTTTACATTGCGATTTGAACTGTGCAGTATTTTGCGACTGCTAACTGGAGTGTTACTTTTGGCCCCTGCTGCATTTGTATGATGGTTGTAGTGTTTCTGCTATAGTCCTGTTCCCCTGCTGAGAATGGGCCCCCGTAACCACATCCAACCACCTGCACATGAGACCCCTGTAGGGCTCTGTTTACTTAAGGAAGGCTTTAATGACTTTAGCAGAGGGAGGAAAATCAAAACCAAAAATAATACAAGTTAAACGTGATATTTTCCCCACACTCACATTATGAAATAAAGGATAAGCAGGTATATAAGTCTTGAATTAGAAAAAAATATTAGACTATAAGAGAATCCATATGAGTTGGGTTTCCCTCAGATATTGCCGTACTTTTCATGGTCAGATTTTATATTTTATCAGCTTCCAGCTGTTATTCCAATACAAATATTATGACCAGTCAATCCAAAGTTGAGTAACTGTATGTTCAGACATAAAAAAAGATTAAGTTGGTTTGGCTTTTTATATTCAGTAGTAACTGAACGATCAGGAATGTGTCCTTCATCACTGCACTGTGTCGTGTAGTATTAGGTCTGTTGTACTGCTACATGCTGTCTGGGTTTAGGCTGGGGGGATGGGGGAATAGCAGTGGTCTTAAAGTGTTTTTAAAGGGGGGCTGTGGGGGCTGGGTCAGGGTATGTTCCACAGGGTGAAATGGTCTCACAGACGGTCTGGTCTGACGTCAAAGTTGCTTTTGTCCTTCTCTACCTCTGCATCAAATTTGCATGTATCAGAGTTCACGGAGTTTGTGTTTTGTTAGACTCAGTGATTTCAAACAGCTCTAAAAACTTAAGCCCCGTTTCTACTTAAGTACTACCTCGCGAGCAGGGCCGTTTTGAGGGGGAAATTTTTACCCGGAACTTCATTTAGACCTCGGTTCCTGCGGTCGAAACACACCGAATACCACCCCAAAGTCCCTAGTTCCTGGGGAAAGTTCCTGCGGTGGAAACGCGGCTATACACACTAAAGGCTCAGCACAGCATGAAAAAGTGAAACAAAAGTCAAAAATTACTTAGGAAAGATGTTTGTCATGTTAAATCTAGTAGTGTATAAGTGCAAATAAACAACACATCAGCTGTAGTTTGCCTTTATATTTTTGTTGCTCTGTCTACATTTGTGTTTAAGCAAAACTTTGTATAAATTTATGTAGAGTTGCATGTAAACATCCAGAGAAATAGACCTGATCCTGATTCCTTGTAAGCATTGAGTTGAGTATGATAATGCTCTCTGTGGAAGTGTCAGTGTCATGGTCAAGTCAAGGATGCCTGGGCTGATACAGAAATTGTCCACTTCAGCCCACAGCATCCGTGTTTTTACCCTCTAGATTACATCTGCCCAGCGTGGTTCAGCCTGTGTCAGACCCCTCCATCCCTCCAGCTCACCCTCTCAACTCTCTTTCTCTTCCTCACCCCCTCCCTGTTCAAATCTCACCCGGCTCTACTCAAGTGACAGCCGGCATGCGGGTGGGGGGAGAGCAGGCTAAACCCGCCCTCCAGGCTGTGTGTGTGTGTGTGTGTCTGCGTTTATGTTGGTTGGATGTGCCTTACTGCTGACCTAATTTGCCCTCTGCAGCTCAATCAATAGTCATTCAGTGCTTCCTTTTCACATGAGGTCTGCCCACGCAGCAGCAAACACAGACTCTCTCTCCACTGAGCAGTGGAATGTAAGAGGGCTTTCACACTGGGTACGTTTGCTATGCTCCAAGTCCGGGCGCGATTGTTCCCGGTGCCCCCCGCAGCGTTGGTCTGGTTTCACACTCAACTCGATTCTGTTGAACCCTGGGGCACTTGCGTTCATCTTACGTCATCACAAATGTGCATGCCGCATGATAGAAAACAGAACGCGGTCAGTATATTGTGTTTTTTATTAATTTGGTGCTATTATGCGCAGCAGAGTAAATGACACTTGGGTTTACTGTATGTGTGTCGCATCAAGGTGGCTTTCTACTGCTTGCAAACAGAATCTTTTGAGACAGCAGATTGCCATTCATTTTCCACCCTGATTGCACTTGCTATGCGTGAATACACTGCAGGCTCACTCTCGCTCGTATCCAAGGTAAATCATCAACACTATCATCCCTTACATGTGTTTTATTGAACTAAATACATCGTCATCAGCTAAAACACATGTGCAGGTTACTTTACTTCCTGAACAAGCATGCACCCAAGCCCGTCGTGTTGCCTTCACATTCACGTGAAACGCGTCACAGTTCGAGTGCACCTCCTTTAGGTAGTCTTGGGTTTGGTACCCCGGTGCGCACCCGGGTCCGCATGACAGCTTACACATTAGCAATTTTTCATGCGAACAGTGCCCCATTTCGAACTAAACTGCCAGTGTGAAAGCACCCTAATAGAAAAGTGAAGGACTGATGATTGATACAATATTTTCTGACTGATGCATCTAATGAATGCCAGACGACAAGGGCTGATCTCATCATAAACTTTGCCTTTTCTTAGGGTGTACTCACACTAGGCACGGTTGCCTTGTACCGTGCCCGAGCGTGAAATCTTGCCCCCCCCCCCTTCCCCCCCCCCCCCGCTGGCCTGCACTCACATTGTACTTAACGTACCGGACCAGAGCACACTTACGTCATTCACGGTGCAACTTTTTGTTTTGAAGAAGACAGGAAGAAAAGCGCTTTCGCCAATAGACTGCCTAATAGATTTATAATTTATGCCGCGCAGCGATTTTCACTTGATTGCACTGCACGTATCAGAAGATTATTACGGAGGCTGCTGGCTTTGATGGAGGAATTTGCAGCTTTACTCGCAAACTACAGTTCATGTTCATCAATAAGGTGAAAACCAGACCCGTTATAAACCTAAATATACTTGAATTAATTGAAAAGTGTATCCAAGTAGAAGTAGAAGTAGAAGTAGTTTGGTGTTTTCTGTCGTAATGATGACAGTATAGTGCACAGCTGTTCCGTGCTCCGGCGCGGTTAGCGATCACACTACATGCGTACTGCGCCCCACCTCTTCTAAGCGGGCCAGTGCCGGCTAAACAAACCGCTCCCAGGCACGGTACAGAGCACTCACACTAGTCAACCATTGGGGGTCAAACGTGCCCGGGCACGGTTCAGATCGCCTAGTGTGAGTACACCCTCAAATGATCCTAATTGTTGTTACCTGTTGTATTTCTTTTTTTTTTTTTTTTTTTTTTTTTTTTTTTTTTTCATCTCAATTAGACTTTTGTGTATGAGAATGTTTTTGAAAGGAGTAAATTTTTTGAATAATTTTATTCAGCAAGATGTATAAATGTATACATAAATGTATATATGTATTGTCAATATATCGCAATACAAAAATGCAACATGTATCGTGGATAGTGACAATATGTATTGTGAATAGTTCACTTAAAAGGAAAATACTATGTGAGGAAAAAAATCAAGTGTAAAATCGCAAGTGTAGTGTCAGTCCTAAATTAAACTACTATACTACTATTAAACTACAATATAATGTTATATAATTAATATGTATAAAGTATAATATTGCAATGGGGGAATATTTGTGGGTTTGATACCAAATGTCTTATGTTACCAGTAAAAAGTGGCCTACATTATTTTAAATATATCTAGTCCGTGACAGAGTGCAAGCATATTGTCTAAAATAACTCTTAATTTTCTGCTTTCAGCTAATATTTTTATTCTAGTGTCACCATTATCCTGTGCATTGTGTTACCAGCACCAAGTCCAAGCCTATTCATTTCCACTATTCCAATGTAATACCAAATTTAGCATTTTAATCAACAGTACATTTTTTTAACCTTTTACCATATGTCTTGGTGTATCGCAATATCATATCGTGAGTTTAGTATCGTGATATGTATCAAATCGTGACATGAGGGTATCGTTACACCCCTAATAAATGCTGTTCTTTTGAACTTTTTATCCATCAAAGAATCCTGGAAAAAAAACTATCCACAATGTGCTTTCCACAAATATTAAGCAGCACGACTGTTTTCAACATTTTATAATAAGAAATGTTTCTTGAGCACTAAATAATCATATTAGAATGATTTCTGAAGGATCTTGTGACACTGAAGACTGGAGTAATGATGCTGAAAATTCAGTTTTGACATCACAGGAATAAATTACATTTTCAAATATATTAAAATCGAAATCAGTTATTTTTAATTGTAATAATATTTTTACAATATTACTGTTTTTACTGTATTTCTGATCAAACAAATGCCCTGGTGAGCACAAAAGACACCTTTCAAAAAAATAAAATGATGTGAAATGTATTATATGACCCCTTTTAGAGGGCTCCGGTAAGGAAAGTTCACACCTCTTTCCTCCTTTCTTTTCATATCTCTGCTTTTTATGGAGTGTGTATAAAGAATGAATAGAGTGTCATGAATTGTATCTGTGGCCTGGATTCCTCAAAGGGTTGCTAACCTAGTGCACAGCTCTCCTCTCGCTCTCTCTCTCTCTCTCTCTCTCTCTCTCTCTCTCTCTCCTCAGCACTTTGGCTGCTGTTGCATATTTCAAGCACACAATGTCGCAGTCATGTATAATACATGCTCTGAGAGGTTTGGCCCATACTGTACAGCCCCGTTTCAGCACACCGTAGCAGTGCATGCATTACGTTGGCGTATTTAATCTGATCTCGACCACGAGTGTGCCGTTATAGGAGTCCGCTACACCGATAGGCATCATAAAAATGTTTTAGTCACAGCCCTTGACTGTAAAGATAAGCACTGTAGGCGTACAGAATGGGGTTAGTGTGAAAATGTGTTTTGATATGATGGTGTGCTCGATTGTGTCTGCAAAAGTCCTCTTTGTCTGAGACCGGACCGGTGAATAACTCTCCTCAGACATGAAAAGTTCACTGTGTGGTTGTTCTCCATTGCTCAAGGCCTTCACCGCATTATTCTGAGATGATTATGCCTTTTTCCTTTTCCACATGGGGCCATCCAAAGAAAAGTCTGAGTTTATTTGCCTGCAGTTAAAAAGTGAAGCAGGTAGAAATGTGTACTGGAATATATAGTATATAGATATATTGTTTTTGTTTTTTGTTGTTCATCTCTCCTCTTCCTTCCATCTCTCTTGTCTCCATTAGACTTAAAGGAACATGCCGACTTTTTGGGACTTTAGCTTATTCACCGTATCCCCCAGAATTAGATAAGTCCATACATACCATTCTCATCTCCGTGCATGCAATAATTCTGTCTGACGCACCCACCGCTAGCCTAGCTTAGCACAAAGACTGGAGGTAAATGGCTCCATCTAGCCTACTGCTCAATTAGTGATAAAATAACGCCAACATTTTCCTATTTACATGTTGTGATGTGTATAGTTACATTGTGTACTAAGACCAACGGAAAATGAGAAGTTGCAATTTTCTAGACCGATATGGCTAGGAACTATACTCTCATTCCTGCGTAATAATCAAGGAACTTTGCTGCCGTACCATGGGTGCAGCAGGCGCAATGATATTACGTAGCGCCTGAAAATAGGCTAACTTCCGTCAACATAACCAACGTGACAACCTGCTTGCACAGAGAGTGTGCTGGGTACTATTTTCAGGCGCTGCGTAATATCATTGCGCCTGCTGCGCCCATGGTACGGCAGCAAAGTTCCTTGATTATTACGCAGGAATGAGAGTATAGTTCCTAGCCATATCGGTCACTAATTGAGCAGTAGGCTAGATGGAGCCGTTTACCTCCGGTCTTTGTGCTAAGCTAGGCTAGCGGTGGGTGCGTCAGACAGAGTTATGGCATGCACGGAGATGAGAATGGTATGTATGGACTTATCTAACTCTGGGGGATACGGTGAATAAGCTAAAGTCCCAAAAAGTCGGCGTGTTCCTTTAATGTGCCTTTCACTGGTTGGGCAAAGGAACTGAAGGAAGTGACTGTGTTTACAACTCTGTTGCTATACTCTGCCTGTGTTGCAACCATAAAGTGAATTGTTTGTGCCTAAATATTCTTGTTTCCTCTTCAGATTGCATAATATTCTCTTTTCATTCTCTCCATGGGGCGTCTGGATTTTACATCATTATTTTTTTCTTCTCGCAATCTGTCTGTGAAGCGAAAGCTATGCAATGAAAAATTAAAAGCATATTTAGCTGCTGGGAGAGCCAGAGAAGCCTCAGGCTGGCCAGGCAGGCCCGTGCCATTGTCTGGGCCAGGCTCGGTGGGTGTAAAAGTGGGAGGAGGGGGGTCTGACAGACATGCTTTAAAGAGCTTTTGGGATTTGCATTATTTGGCCCGCACTACATATGTGTGTGTGTGAGGAGTCTACTGTTGCTTTCATATGGCTTTATGAGATGAAGCTGTTGTTAAACTAGAGCACAATCAACCTTCTAAACACACACACACACACACACACACACATCGTTCTGAAACACAACGTTTTTTTTGGACTTCCTCTTCCTTTTTCTTCACCTCATTCACATCACGTATGAAGTGTAACCGAAAGCACCACATTAACAGGAAATTGGGCCACTTTTACTTCATCTGCGGTCTCACATAATACCTTGGCGTGGTCCCTGCAAGCCTAGGAGCAGTGAGTGTTTATACTGTGGTAATTTAGGATTTTACACAATGACTTTCTGACTTAAGCCATAATAACATTTCCGCTGTATTTCTGCTTTTGATTTTAGAGAATGAGCTTCTGGGATTGTTTCTGCTACAGTGATCATCATTAATGCCTTTTCTTTTTCTCTTTTAGATCACTAGATGGTCGGTTGCAAGTATCTCATAGGAAAGGACTCCCTCATGTGATCTATTGTCGTCTATGGCGCTGGCCTGACCTACAGTCTCATCATGAGCTCAGAGCCATTGAACTCTGTGAGTTTGCCTTTCACATGAAAAAGGACGAGGTCTGCGTCAATCCCTACCACTACCAGCGGGTCGAGACACCAGGTAATGGACACTGATATTTAGGCAAGCATCGAGCACATTGTCAGCCAGTATCATTTGTTTAGACCTGGGGTCTTCAACAAGAGGTCGATCACAGTACTGAAGGGGGTCTGCTAATTATTGGTTTTCATGAAAAAATTTAAATATGAGTTAAGGGGTTGTCACACTAGATTTTAGTATGCAAAATTTATTTGGACATTGCAACAGATGGGATATGATGTCACACTTGGTGACGCCTTTTTTAAAGGTGAGGGGTCTAATGCTATTTCATGCATTCTGACTTATTTACACTGTTAAAGAGTTGGATTCTCATGCTAAACATAGCCAAAATTTCAAAAAACGAGTTGGACGTATGACGGAGTATTTCTGTGCCAAATACACAGAAATTTTTTTTCGAGTATGGCTAGAGCTGCACGATTCTGGATAAATTGAGAATCACGATTTTTTGTGTAAAACGGAGATTGCGATTCTTCTACGATTCTGAAGGGAAAAAGACTAACAAAATAACATGCAAACTAGAGGTTCTGACAAATTTGTTCATTGCTTTAGTCCATTTAAAAAATACATTAAATTGAATGAAATCATTTAAAAAAGTCAATATCTCATTCATAAAGACTTGTTTCGTTATGGGATGAATCAGCATTTGTGAATAAATCTTTAAAATGAATGATTCAATGACAAACACTGTTTTTAAACACTCACTTGTCACCACCTCCTGGCATAACGATAAGCAATACAATACAGGCTACAAGTACCAAAAGACTTAAAAAAGATGATTTACTCTTATTTTGATCACAACCGTAGACATCAGTGTTTATACCCAAACTATAAACTTTTATCCCAGTAGCCTACATTTTTATACTGTGTTATTTAAATGTTTGTAATACACAAATAACGATGTGTGGTTGAAAAGCTGCTTCATACACTCACTGTACATTTACATGGCAGCTGCTCTCCCCGGATCAGCACGAACGCAGGTTTGAGTGTTGTAGGGATGTGACGGTGAGGAAATTTTCCCACCGGTTAATCGACGTGTGACAACACCGGTAGTAGGCTACCGGTATCACTGGCGGGGGCTTTTAAAACGCTAATTTCAAACTGAAAGTAAAATGTGAACGGCCGCACTGGCATTCATAACGGCGCGGAGCAAAGCGAGTGTTTTCAATGAATTTTTTCAATGAATTCAATGAAGCTTAAGGAACGTTAGTGCGGCCGCACTCATTTCACTTTTGGTTTGAAATTAGTGCCAATCGGGGGCGGATTGCTTGAATGGTGGGTTCGTTAGCCTATTATTCTTAATGAAAAACACAACAGAACAGTACAATGATAAAGTCCCTTAAATAGGCGCTTTTACATTTCGCTTTGAAACCAAATCTTCCGCGATCATCTTGTCATTCAGCTTACTCTCGTGATGAATGAAATCGGACTCCTGCTGCTGGTCTGTGCTGCGACTCGTTCGGCTTACGCTGCACGTTCAGTTTTTAATTGTAGTGTCTGTTCTCTAACTGAACTAAATGATTTTATTACTGTAAAAAAATCAAAACGACGGTGGGGGCGGTGCCGCGGTGGGCAAGTGATGTAACCTGTGTTTCGCCTGGACACAGGTAACACCGGCAACACCGACTATCGCAGCAAGCCTAGAGTGTTGCAGTGTGATGATCGTACTTTTAAAGGTTAACTAAAGTCCCTAAAGTCTTTGCTTTAAACAGTTTCGCATCGGAAGCGTCAGTAGAGTGCAAGCAGCACATGTTTTGTCGTTGCCCATATCAATGAATGAGAGCGTTCACATCGGAAGCGCGATGGCCGACTCTCATTCATTAACACAGGCAGCGACAAAACACGCGCTGTTCATGCTCCGCTGACGCTTGATGTGAAACATGCGTAATAGACATAGCGGAATTGTAGTCATGTAGAAATGAGATTGCATGGGTGTTTGAATCGAGATTGCGATCTTTTAACGATTAATCGTGCAGCTCTAAGTATGGCCCTGTATGATGTCATAAAGGGCGGAATTCCTTGTATGTGCACTTCTCCCGGATGAGCGCGTGTGCACATCAACCAGAGCAAGAGTAGGGGTGTAAATCGGACGGTTCATACAATATCGATTCTCATAGCCAGCGATACGATATTTTCCGATACCTCAAAAAGTTCTGCGATACGATTACAATACGATTCGATTCAGGGGTATATCGATCAATATATAACATAAACATTTATTTCAAAATTTCATATCCTGCACCCTGAATGGGACATCATACAAATAATTTATATATATAATTAAAAGACATTTCTTTTAAATGTATAGTCTAGATTTTTAATGAAGCAACAACATATTTATAGGTAGGACAGAACAAGATAGGCTATTAATATTCTTTCATTGTGCAAAAGTATTATAATATGAAAGGCTCCAATACAGAGCGGCACAAAGCGCTTATGCGCATCCCATGTGCAGAATGATGCGCTTGAAGCAACACAAAGTCACAGCGTGCAGCGCTCCTATGCAGCAGTTTATTGAGCATTTTCCTTTAACAGTTTTAAATTTCAGTTACTGTGTGTGTGTGAAGAACGATTCATAGCGTTCTATTCTCCTTTTATGCAAAACCATAGACCTTTATCTACTGAAGCACAAAAATAAGTAAAAGAAGACTCAATTCAGTGGCCTATTTGTGCTCTGTTTGAGATGAGTGTGCGCTGCTTTTTGCAAGGCTTTAAACACTAGCAGATTATAAACTTCTGTGAAGATTCAGCACTGGCCCGAGCGTCTTTCACAAGCTCTGAAAGGTAATTTTAACGAGAATGCAGGCGTTGGCGATAATGCATAGACTGACATTGTGTGTAAATGTAGAGAGTGTTGAAACAAATGTACCTCTTAAATATATACAGTGGGGAGAACAAGTATTTGATACACTGCCGATTTTGCAGGTTTGCCCACTTACAAAGCATGTAGAGGTCTGTAATTTTTATCATAGGTACACTTCAACTGTGAGTGACGGACTCTAAAAATCAAAAATCCAGAAAATCACATTGTATGATTTTTAAGTAATTAATTTGCATTTTATTGCATGACATAAGTATTTGATACATCAGAGAAGCAGAAGTTAATATATGGTACAGAAACCTTTGTTTGCAATTACAGAGATCACACGTTTCCTGTCGTTCCTGACCAGGTTTGCACACACTGCAGCAGGGATTTTGGCCCACTCCTCCATACAGACCTTCTCCAGATCCTTCAGGTTTCGGGCTGTCGCTGGGCAATACGGACTTTCAGCTCCCTCCAAAGATTTTCTATTGGTCTGGAGACTGACTAGGCCACTCCAGGACCTTGAGATGCTTCTTACGGAGCCACTCCTTAGTTGCCCTGGTTGTGTGTTTCGGGTCGTTGTCATGCTGGAAGACCCATCCACGACCCATCTTCAATGCTCTTACTGAGGGAAGGAGGCTGTTGGCCAAGATCTCGCGATACATGGCCCCATCCATCCTCCCCTCAATACGGTGCAGTCGTCCTGTCCCTTTTGCAGAAAAGCATCCCCAAAGAATAATGTTTCCACCTCCGTGCTTCACGGTTGGGATGGTGTTCTTGGGGTTGTACTCATCCTTCTTCTTCCTCCAAACACGGCGAGTGGAGTTTAGACCAAAAAGCTCTATTTTTGTCTCATCAGACCACATGACCTTCTCCCATTCCTCCTCTGGATCATCCAGATGGTCATTGGCAAACTTCAGACGGGCCTGGACATTCGCTGGCTTGAGCAGGGGGACCTTGCGTGCGCTGCAGGATTTTAATCCATGACGGCGTAGTGTGTTACTAATGGTTTTCTTTGAGACTTTGGTCCCAGCTCTCTTCAGGTCATTGACCAGGTCCTGCCGTGTAGTTCTGGGCTGATCCCTTACGTTCCTCATGATCATTGATGCCCCACGAGGTGAGATCTTGCATGGTGCCCCAGACCGAGGGAGATTGACCGTCATCTTGAACTTCTTCCATTTTCTAATAATTGCGCCAACAGTTGTTGCCTTCTCACCAAGCTGCTTGCCTATTGTCCTGTAGCCCATCCCAGCCTTGTGCAGGTCTACAATTGTATCCCTGATGTCCTTACACAGCTCTCTGGTCTTGGCCATTGTGGAGAAGTTGGAGTCTGTTTGATTGAGTGTGTGGACAGGTGTCTTTTATACAGGTAACGAGTTCAAACAGGTGCAGTTAATACAGGTAATGAGTGGAGAACAGGAGGGCTTCTTAAAGAACAACTAACAGGTCTGTGAGAGCCGGAATTCTTACTGGTTGGTAGGTGATCAAATACTTATGTCATGCAATAAAATGCAAATTAATTATTTAAATGTAATGTAATTAATTATTTAATTATTGTAATGTAAACTATACAAACGTATAGTGAATCGAAAGTTATCTAGGGATAATGCCATGATGTATTGTGTGTGTGTGTGTGTGTCATAGGTCTGTGTGTGCTCGTGACTCTTCAGCTCCGCCCACTGCGCGCTTCCATGAGCTCGGCTGTTTTCGGAAAGAATCGGTACAGCCTATCTGTCTTTTATAAATATGATAAAACTAAAGACTCTTCGACTCTATGAAGGGTGCAATACTACTCTATAGGTACTCAAGATTAGCATGAGATTGGCAGAAACTGTGTGTGTTATGTACCCTTTAAAGGCATAAATTCAATGCCGCAAAATGTGAAACTTTTTTGCATCAGCTTGCCATCCAGACCCAAGTTTGTTTTGAAGATGAAAAATGTACCAAGCACAATGTTCTCACCATTCCTGATTTTTAAGACGCACTCACCGCATTCGGCGTTGTCTTGCGGCTGTCAGAGCAGAAACGAAAGCTTCTGCCCTCTGTATGTTTTTTTGTTTTCTCCGGTCATGTTTATATGTAGATTGCGTGAGCTTATTTCGTCCATTTTGTCCATCACTTACTGACCTAATGTGTAAACATTATGGGAAGCGCGCTAGCCAGATGGGAAAAGTGGTTGAAAGTGGACAAAAGAGATGGATTAAAACTGTGTAAACAATATGTGTCTCCCTCGTCTACTTGTGATCTGATTGACCAAAACACATCTTAATACCAGGTGTAAACAGGGCCCTAATGAATTATTTAAAAAAAATTGGTTTGAATGAATGATTCAATGACTTGCTCATAGAGACTTCGCTTGTTTCATTACTAGATGAATCAGCATTTTTTTGAACAAATCTCTTGAATGAATGATTCAATGACAAATACATTTTTTAAAAGTCAGTTGTCACCTGGTGGCGTAACGATGTAAAGATACAATCGTTTTTTTGGCGCGCCATATTACTTTCAAAAGGTGATTTAATCTATTTTGATTGCTTCCTTAGACATCAGTGTTTATATTCGAATTATAAACTTTTATCCCAGTTCGTCTGTGATATGAACATTTGTAACACAGAAATAATAATACTATGTGGGTAAAAAGACTGTTCGTGAAGCTGTTTCATACCTATACATGACAACTGCCCTCTCTGGCTCAGCGGCAGCGCCAACACAGATTTGAATGTTCCGGTGTGATTTTGACTGGCGAATCGTCATTTAGGAATGAGATTGTGTGGGTGTTTGAATCGGGATCACGATCTTTTAACGATTAATCGTTCAGCTCTACCTGACATTAGTATTAGTAGATAATACTTAGTAATTAGTAATATATGTAGTATATGCACAAGTATATATTGTGCAAGTTGTGAATCAAAAATATGTTTTTTGTTATGTTTTTTCTCTTCTTTCTCATTAGTTTTCACTTTCTCTCTCTCTCTCTCTCTCTCTCTCTCTCTCTCTCTCTCTCTCTCTCTGAAGTTCTTCCTCCAGTGCTGGTGCCTCGTCACACTGAAATCCCCAGTGAGTTTCCTCCTCTAGATGACTACAGTCACTCCATCCCAGAAAACACCATTTTTCCTGCCGGCATCGAACCCCAGAGCAACTACATACCAGGTAGAAGACAAATAAACACTAGTACAGAAAGTATTGAAGAAGACTCTTGGAATTAAGTTCCATAGTGTTATAAAAAGAGATTAGCCCTGAGATGCAACAGAAAAGCCTAACCAAATAATGTCAAGTGGCTTCTAAATTAATATATCGCCATCAGCTGCAGGTGCAACAAAGCGGCACAATCTAAAATGTTCCCCAGGTATAATAGAGTAGCTGAAGACGCGATGGTCTAGTGAGCAGTGGGTGGATCACTTTACTAGCAGGATGTAGGAGAAGCAGAAGAGACCAAACACACAGATACAGCAGCAGTCCTGTCCAATCACTACTGTTACAGTGTTGATGAAGCACGAAGAATGAACAGTAAATGCATGAGAAAAAAAAACATGTTCATCCAAAAAAAAATCTGAATTTTAATCTTAATACAAATTTATTTCAAGCAGAATTCAGTCATTTTATATATTTATACCTGTATTTATTTATAACTCTAACTGAACTTCAGATGTGCTTCACATTATCTGTGTCTGCGTGTTGATATGTCATAGTAAAGAAGTTTTGCATTTTTATCTATTTGCTGTTCCAGATTTTATGATTGGATGGTTATTTTGATTTAAGCTGCTCTGAAATGAAGCATAGTTTAAACATAGTTTAAAATCCTTGTTTTAGCGCAGTTGTTGATTGACAGGTGAGTAGGCAACCATTGTTGTCCAGGACACATCAGCATTTACACTATAAATATAATGTGGTCACATGCGTTTCTGACCTCTTACATTACCATTCAAAAGTTTGGGGTCAATATGATTTTCTTTTTTATGAAATGAATTATTTTTTTCATCAATGATGCATGTGACAAAGACATTTATATATAAAACATTCTTAATGTTACAAAAGATTTCTATTTTAAAATGCTATTCATTTGAACCTTCTATTAATCAAAGAATTGATTGAACCTTGATAATAAGAAGAAATTTTCATGAGCACCAAATCAGCATATTAGAATAAGTTCTGAAGGATCGTGTGACACTGAAGACTGTAATGGCACACAAGCAAAGAGTACATGTGAAGCCTTAACTGCTCACACAAGCAACCCATAAGAGAAAGAGGAGCATAGGTAAACAATTAGAGTCAT
This sequence comes from Coreius guichenoti, assembly GCA_039654105.1. Lineage (NCBI taxonomy): Eukaryota > Metazoa > Chordata > Actinopteri > Cypriniformes > Gobionidae > Coreius > Coreius guichenoti. The sequence goes on from CM077168.1 coordinate 34,053,440, forward strand.
TTAACTTTAACTATTTACACATTAATCCAACCTACAGGCCTGTTTTCTTATTTTTTGACCAGTAAACAAATGTCTGCATGAAAAATGGGCTATGGCCCTGTTAATTATTATATTTGTAGAACTACTCAAGAGACGTTTAAACGTTTTACAATTTTAACAATTTACTCTGAAGTGATTTTAAAGACTACTTTTGTCAACATATGGGGAAGATTATCCCATGGAGTCTGTATGGAGTGGCTTTGGCTGGGATTAGTTCCATCTGAATGGTATTTGCTTCAGAGAGGCAGTCTGTTACTGTAATAGGGCGGTGTGTGTGTGTTGTTTCATATCCTGCCGCTGAAACTGAGCTGACCCCAGCTTTCTAAATCAGGTGTCTTAATGTGAAGGGGAAAAATAAAACCCTTGTGACACATTGTCTCTGCTGCACCTGCTAGATTTTGCCGGATGTGTTTGCTGATGTGCCTAATTTTTCATCCATCAGCTGGGTCACTGTGTTACGGCTGTGTACAATTTGTGTGCATGCAGGCTGACCTGTGTGTTTGTGTGTTACAGAGACGCCCCCTCCAGGCTACATCAGTGAGGATGGAGAGACCAGTGACCATCAGATGAACCGCAGCATGGATACAGGTGACGACAGTTATACCACCGCATTTGTTGCATTCTTTGATTGATTGGTTGACACATTGAATTTTCTGTAACTGCACGGCTATGAAGCAGTTCCAGGTTTGTTATTTGGTGGCATTTCAGTTTCATATCACTTCTCTATTTTCTTTCTGACACTTAATCAGTGGTGCAAGAAAGTAGGTCTACACACAACATTTAGGGATGAAAACCTGAAAAATGTCTGAAGACAAACACATGCCTGTGATGGAATGGAAGTGGAATAACTGACTTTGCACTCTTAAACTATTGGAAATGTAATCATAAGTGTTTTAATCAAAATGTGTTTGTCCTGTTTACTGTACATTCTTATACCATTAAATTATTAATCTGTCCTTTTCTTTTCAGGTTCTCCAAACCTGTCACCGAACCCTGTGTCTCCTGCCCACAACAACTTAGGTACCTCTGATTGCTTGTGTGTGTATATTTTGGACCCTTTTGGACACTTAAAAGTTTGCACAAGTAGACTTAATGAATTTCATTGCAAAAACCAATATACAAAACCAAGTGTCATCTGAAAACGTGATAAATCTGAGTGAGCAGGACGTGAACAGCTCCAAGTACAAACGTCACGGGTTGCCATCCCTTAATTGTGGTAATTACAACATGGCGTGAACTCAGCATAAGCTCATTGTTACTCAGTTACTGTCTGTCTACAGCTCTGCATAGCCTCATTGAACATGCTGATGACATGTGATGTCTGCGTTAGCAGGTATGCAAATACATGCGTTGACAGGCAGGTAGGGCATCCTATCATTGCATTCGGACATTTTGTGTTTTCTCTTTTTTGGCTAATGAACCACATTTGTTAAAGTCCCTGTAAAGTCAAAATTAAACGTGTTCTGAGTTTGTCACACCACAGACAAATGTGTTATTAACCACCCAACCAAATTTGAATCATAAAAAAAATCAAAATTTGTAAATAGCTAAAAAATAGCTTATCAAAATCTTGAAAAAAATAAGCAGCATTCTCTGCTCTCAAACGCTGGGGGCGTGTCCGCTGTCAGCGCCTAAACCACGCCCACTCGTGGGAAAACTGCCGTAAGCACACAAGACAACACTCACGTACAGCTCACGACGGCACTAGATGTCGGCGGGACGGGAGGATGAAGGCCCGGGCGGGAGATAGTCGGTTCGGCCCCATTCTGCAGCGGATTACCAGTGAATCCCAGTTGTCTCCGATGAAAGTTTGTAAAACTATCCGGTGTAACGTCACTGCAGAGGCAGGTGTTGGTGTTGATCCTCAGCTCTCCATCAAGGTAGCTGTGCACAAAATTAATCCACCTCTTCTTGATATCATCATTTTTGTTTTGTTAGTTTTAGGCTGTAGTAACTAACGGTACTGACAGTAACTCGCGATCGAACTGATGCGAATGTGCTCTAGTTATGATTAGTGTTAGGGTAGGAGCCAGGCTCAGTGGCTCCAGTGCGTCATCAACAGTTATGATAGTGTTGCGGGAGGGGCCATATGCTCAGTGGCTCCAGTGCGTCATCGAGCCACCGTTTTAGCCCCGCCCAAAAAATCCTGAACACAGCAATGGTGAAAAACTGTTTAACGGTCTAACTTCACAATTCAGTACTACACAGTTCACAGTCTTTGTAATGTGTTTCAGCAATACATTTCTAACATTTATAATGTGTTTAGAAACAAATCTCAGAATTGCCTTTACAGGGACTTTAAATATCACAGTTATGATCAATACCGGTATATTGTGTTACAGCCGGCTCTCAGGCTGCAACAAAAAGGAGACCAGACGCGTCAATTCTTAACAAAACATTTATTTTAACGCAAGAAAACGAACATAAAATTAACATAAACAAAAAGATGTATCAGGGCCGGGCAGGACACATGCTGGAGACAAATGCCACGCTCTCCACGAACAGTCTCAGCCAAATTTAATTCTGCGTCCAACAAGTGCCAGGTGTGTCGACCACGCCTCCTCCAGACGGCACCTAAAACACACACCAACCGCACACACGTACAGCCTAGGCTGAGACATCACAATTGCGACACCACGATTCAGGGTCTTCCTGACATCCAGTTACATTAACAGTTCTTCTCCATGATTAAGACGCTGATGGGACTGAACGCCACGACAAAAGGAATGATGCTATAGCTGAGTTATGCTTGTAATCTGATTTGAATGTGATGAGAGTAAAAGACTGACCACCACAAACTAATACAAAGACAATAAATAAACTACATAACTTTCAAAAGCAGTGACTTCGCTGGTTTTATGCAAAACCACACAAACATACAGCACAGACAGTGTAGACTGACTTGTGAACTAATGACTCAAATGAATCGGTCAAAATAGCATTGAGCTCAGTTAATGGTTTGAAACAGTCTAATTACTCACTCAATGACTGAGTCAGTCAAAGCAGTTCTTATTCACACATTTAAGCCATTATTTTCCTCATATCATGAATCAAGAACTGTTACTGTGTTATGTGTGTTTAAGGGCTTGTGAGATCTAAATCAGTGCAAATACGGACTGATTGTCCATATAACAGTGTTATTAAAAATACACGTTTAGAACATTTCCACAAACTGAGTGTTTGTAGAAATGTGTCTTCAGTCTCTCAGAGGAAATGGACTGCTAAATGCATTATTTGGATGTCCCCAAAACAACTTGGATGAAAACCTCCCACTCCAAACATCCTGTCAGTTCCCATCTTAGCAAGGGAGGGTCCACAATTCCTTTTGTATCAGATTGTGCTTTTGCAGACACCGCTCAGATCCCATAGCGATTTCTCCTCTCCACAGCACTGGTGTATGAGTGTGCGTCAAAGAGAAAGGCTAGTGCCATGAGCCTGTAATTTTCTATAGTTTTGTGTCCAAGTGATGATGGTATTTCCTGATTCAGCCTTTATTTCTGGGAAGTAACATTTGCTCTTGACATCACAGTGCCGTCAGTTCCCAGCCCCCGTGCTGTCTCTTTGGATATTCTGTATCCCCACCCATTTGTTTGTTTTCTTTTTACTGTCTTTTTTTCATTTTTCTTTCTATTTCTTTTCCACCGCCTCTTTCTGTGTATGTCTGTGCCTCCGGATTCTCTCCTTTTATTGTTTTTTTCTCTCTCTCTCTCTCTCTCTCTCTCTCTCTCTCTCTCTCTCTCTCTCTCTCTCTCTCTCTCTTTCAGATCTACAGCCAGTGACATACTGTGAACCAGCGTTCTGGTGCTCGATCTCCTACTATGAGCTGAACCAGAGAGTCGGTGAAACTTTCCATGCCTCCCAGCCCTCTTTAACGGTAGACGGCTTCACAGACCCGTCCAACTCTGAGCGCTTCTGCCTGGGCCTGCTGTCCAATGTGAACCGCAACGCTGCTGTGGAGCTCACGCGCAGGCACATTGGTACGCACATCTGTCTCAGTCAGTCACTCATAAGACAACATTATTTTATATTTGATTTTATTATTTTATATTATATTTATGTGGCAACCTTTTTTTTGCAGGCCGGGGTGTGCGTTTGTACTACATTGGTGGTGAAGTGTTTGCAGAGTGTCTAAGTGACAGCGCCATCTTTGTTCAGAGTCCCAACTGTAACCAACGTTACGGCTGGCACCCCGCCACTGTTTGCAAGATCCCACCTGGTAAGATAAAACGAGAGACCCTCAACAAGTAGACCTCATCAACAGAGAATTCAACTACTATGTTACTGAATAGCTGTTCTGAACAGGATGAAACAGAGCTCCCTTTTTGATAGTTTTTAACTGCTTTGCATCCTTCCAGGCTGTAATCTGAAGATCTTTAATAACCAGGAGTTTGCAGCTCTGTTGGCCCAGTCTGTGAATCAGGGCTTTGAGGCCGTGTACCAGCTCACCCGCATGTGCACCATTCGCATGAGCTTCGTGAAGGGCTGGGGAGCCGAGTACAGGTACGAATACTTCAAACACTTCACCCCCTTTATATCTATCCACGTGCTTGCCACTGCTGGAATGTGGCCGTGATTTGTCTTGCTCAAAGACGTTTGCATCATTTGTGAAGTGGTGTTACCCAAACCACAGAAGCCACCCATGCTTCCTGTTAAATTCTTTGAATTTGATTGATTGATGTTTTTTGTAGAAACAGGATTATGATTGAATGACTTAAACACTACAACTGCTTATTTTCTTTTACATTTACATTCATTGTCTTGATTTGATTTAAATTAAATAGACCGTAATAATAAAGTCAAATATAAAAATTCTGGCCAATACCAATAATTCTCATGTTACAGCTAATAACTGATAAAATGCTGATATTAATATTCTTTTCTATTTTGTCTAAATAATTTTTTTTTTTTTTTTTTTTTTTTTTTTTTAAACACCAAAAAATCTGTAGTTTAGTTGCTTGTGAATGTAGATATCACAAATTTAGAATGTACAGTTTAAAAAATGGATATTCATTTTAAAATTGACCAAAGATGTTAAAGAACATTTAACAGCATTATTAAAATAAATTAGTTTTTAAAGATTAACTTTAAGTGAATGTTAGATGATGGCAAAGGTGTAGTCTAAATGTAAAAATAGGTTAAGTGAGTATGCACAATTAAATATTTAGTAGTGGTTGATATTGATTTAATAGGGATGCATGATATATTAACATTTCGGTCATCAGTCTATATTGGAGTTTTTTTTTTTTTAATTTATCAGTATCAGCTGATGTTGGAAAGTTTATTATACATGCTTGGTTTAGTTTAGTCTAGTCATTTAGGAAAAATACTATAGAATTAAATCATCCATAACATAGTAAATTCAGAAAATGTATCAACTGAAAATAATTATCAGCTTATTAGTATCAGCCAGAATTTTAATAATATTTTGCATCCCTAATATCCAGCATCGACTGATAATGATAAAGTAGAAAATCTCTAATATCAGCAGATATAATTAGTAATGACAGAAGTTGATAAAGGAAGCCCAAACCATTTTACTGCTCTGTAGGACAATAGGAGGGAATGTCGCTGTACAGCTATTTTAGTATGGACAGTCCTGCGGGGTCATGGCAGGGTCTGACAGGCTGTGGTAACTGTTTTTCCCAGTCTTGCTCGCTCTGGTGAAGAGCTCTGACGTAGCAAGGCAACCCGGTGTCCACCAGCATAGCGTGTCCGTCATATAAACTGTTAGGTCTGCGCTGGCAAATCATTCCACACCAAACAAACTCACACATGGTGTGCCTCAAAATGTCTCAGAGTTTCCTGGTCTCTCTTTTTTCTCTTCCCCTCTACTCTTGTGAGTAACTTCATTGTTTGAGCCCATGGAACCTAGACCCTAATTAGAAGCAGTTGTGGGTTTTGACCATGGACATCTGTAGAGAAAGCTTGAGAAGAGAGTGGGAAAGAGTAGGACTGGTGTGAGAGAGAGTGAGACTGTAGTTTCTAGACAGCTTGGCGTGTGGAGATAGAATCTGAGCTGTGTCAGGTTTCAGCAGACACCCACTCTTTCTCTCTCACGCCCCTCCACGTCTCCCCACCTTCAGATCCACCTCTTTAAGTGCTGACAAACTCTCCCCTGTTGCAGTTTAAAAATGCCATTTGAGCACTTTATGGTTGGACCCTGTATTTTACCATCGCTTTAGCGAATATTATGACGTAGAACAGCACAGTGCCATTGTCTGAATTCACCTTCATATTCTCTGTCTGTCACCTGAGCTGCCCCAGATTACTTGGTCAGTGACTACAGTAGATTTCACCTCTCCTCATTTTTGCTTGTATTTACTAATTTCTTTTCTAAAACTTAACATTAAAAGTGTTAATATTTTTGCAGTATCTACATGGAAGAGGAAACTCCTGAATTTAGGAAGAGCCTTCCTCTTTTACTTCCTCACTCCTGCTCTCCTACTTTCTCTCTTTCCACTACTTCATCTCTTTTTTTAACTCTTAGTAGACTAATGGAGGCTGCGACCTCCGCTTATGCTGTATTTCAGCGCTGCCCTTATGAACATTCAGGGGTTTGTTCATAGATTACTGAAAGATTTACTGAGAAACTGCTAGGAGACAAAAACAGTGGGAAGACACATCATTGTTGGATGAAACTGTAATGAAAAGGGTCTAAAATGTAATAGTTACATTATGAAGTGATTCGAAACACAATGTGAAAGCTGCAGAACAGTTTAAATAACCGAAGTAATTAAAAACTGTTAAGTGTTAAGAGGCAGAATATTCTCCAGGAACACACTCAACATGCTACTTTTTAATTATTTTTTAATTACTTTTATTTAAAAATACCATTACATGAGCTATATATTCATTACTCTTCAATACTGTTCAAAATCAAGATTAAAGAAAATAATAATACTTTTATTCAAAAAAGATGCATTAAATTGATCAAAAGTGACAGCAATCTTTCCTAACATAAATGTCTTTACTATGTCAAACAGTGTTCTTTTGAACTCTATTCATCAAAGAATCATGAAAAAATGTTTCAGAAAACTAATGGTTAAGCAGCACAACTGTTTTCAACATTAATGATAAGAAAAGTTTCTTGAGTGGCAAATCAGCATATTAGAATGATTTCTGAAGGATCATGTGACACTGAAGACTAGATGTAAATATTTTTCACTACTTCAGAGTTTTTCACTTCTTCACTCTCACACATTCTCTGTGCACAGTGTAAAGATTTGACTAATTAATAATAAAATGTATTGCTGCCTGTTTTCATTATTGATTATTATAGAATGATTATATTTTAAAATTAAATCCATTTGTCTATAATTCTTTTCTGAATTATTCTCTGAGTGCTGAAGTGACTGTAAGTAATGTAGTAGGTGAGGGACTGAGATTCAGGAGAGACTGACACACGTGTGTGTGTGTGTGTGTGGGTGGAAAGATTAGAGGAAGTCCCAGTTAGGAGTGGAACGTGAGCAGTGTAAAGCCCAATTGATACTTCTGCGTCGAGTGTATGCCGTAGCTACGTCGTAGGCTGTGTGATGCACGCGTAGCCTACGACGTACCCTGACGTGCACCTCTCCAAAAATGTAACAACGCGTCAATTCTACGCGGACCACAATCGCTGTGATTGGTCTGCCAGAACCCCTCCCTCAGGGGTACACATGCTCCCTCTGCATGTGTAACTGCACGTCGGCGTGGACAAGGACGCAGAAGTATAAATGAAAATCGACGCGTAGCCCACGGCGTAGAGGCTACGCCGCAGGTCCGACGCAGAAGTATAAATCAGCCTTAAGGTGTTATGAACAGCAGTTCCAGGACAAAGTTTGTTAACGTGTGTGTGTGTGTGTGTGAGTGCGTGTGAGCACAAGCGATGGAAACGAGTGTTGTGTAAGCACTGTGGAATGTAAAAGAAGTGTGTTTGGCAGTAAGTACGTCCCTATGAGGGACCAAAGCAAAGAACAGCGGAGCAGAGTTTATATCGCAGTTCATATCCAGACAATCCGGCAATCTCTAGACAGTCATTCACAGTAAATGATGTTAGTGGACGATTTATTAACAATCTGGTCATGCTTGAAAAAATCTGTATATTATTAGTTTGAAAACCTTAATGTATATTTTAAATATATTAAAATTCAATTTCTGTCATGATTTACCCACCCTGATGTCATTCCAAAGCTGTATGACTTTCTTTCTTCTGCAGAACAAAATAATATTTTATAAGATATTTTGAAGAATGTTGGTGACCAAACAGTTTTGGTGACCATTGACTTCTCAATGGTCATTTCTCAGAATATCTTCTTTTGTGTTCCACAGAAGAATGAAAGCCATACAGGTTTTGAACAACGAGTAAATGATGACAGTATTTTCGTTTTTGGGTGAAGTGTACCTTTAAGCCACACTTAATGTTCCAATATCATTGCATTAGAATATAATAAAATATAACCAAATAATAATAATAATAATAATAAAAATATATAATATAATAAAAAAACAAGTGACAATTATTTTTATTTTATTGTTATTAAGAAAGATAAGCAAAATATTTCAAAAAGAGGTTTGGTAGGTTTTAAATTTTCGTAATTTGGCAAAAAATGGTTGTGATCAATGTTACAGATGAAAATGTGCAATGATATTCATTTGCTAATCACTGAAATCACTCATTGCAATCACTGATCCGATGCAGTTCAATTTATTTATTTAAGTGTGGCTTAAGTGTATGAATATTTTTGGCCACTGTGTGTTTCTGCTTTCTGACCTCTCTCTTTATTTCTCTCTCTCTAATGCTGTCAGGCGGCAGACAGTGACTAGCACCCCCTGCTGGATAGAACTGCACCTGAACGGTCCTCTGCAGTGGCTGGACAAAGTGCTCACTCAGATGGGCTCCCCCTCCATCCGCTGCTCAAGTGTGTCATAGGAAAAACGCTCCCTACACGAACACAACATATACAAACCACAAGATCTGGGAAAAAAGTTCCTTCAGGAGTCGAAGGCTGAAGACCTTTATACCTGCCAACTAATTGGGTTCCACAGACTCGATAGCACTTTCACACGTGTTTGTCTCATGTTGGAGGGCTGTATTACAGAATGTGTATATACTTGTTTTTATGTTATTGTTAGCCATTTTTATTGCCATTATTGATATAAAATATTGCCATTTATGATACATTTTGTTATATACTGTAGCATGTGTATGTAAGATCGCTCCTCTGTTGTGTCTGTTGTGATGCTGTTATGTTAGGTACATTTTTACCATAACAGAGGCTTGGTTTTTTTAGAGACACTTTTTTGTAAAGTGAAGATATTAAGTTTTTCAAATATCAGTTAAACTGTATTTTTGATCTTTTTTTGGTTTGATCAAAATAATGGAAACTTGGCCCATGTCGTAATGTTATGTAGTACATATCAAGAGGTCTTGTCCATGTTAATGAGAAGGAAACAGGATGTCTTTGACTTCCTGTGTCTAACATGACACTTTTTAGCAGTGTGTTCAGATATAGAAAACTCAAATTAATATTGTTTTTCGGGTTTCCTCAAAACGTTACATTTCCACATAACGTTTTGTCCTAGCCAGTGAAATATGCGGGACAGCACTTTAAAAAAATTCACTAAACAGAATACTATATAACAAACTTCATATGTGCACATAACAGTTTATGTAGCACTTGTGGAAGTGTTATCTAGGCTTCACAGTATCTCTGTTATGTTTGTTGAAATGTTAGGGGCTTTTGTCATTGTACAGGTGCTGAGACCCTGATACTCCTCCTACAGCAGATTTCCAGTTATAGTGTTTTTCATGCTAAGCATGTATGTATGTGTGTTGAGGGTTATATGAGGCTGTTTTACCTGTTCCAGCCACCCTCTGTGAGTGTTTTGTACTATCTGGTTTAGTGTTGATTTCAGCTTTGTCTGCAGCGGGCCGGCTGTCTCTTCTGTGGGACTGGAGTGAATGAATGTGAATTATTATTGAGTTTTATAGGAATAATCACTCATAACTCCATGTGTTGTGCCACGCTTTCATTGGTTATTCTTTAGTGAGTGGGTGAGGAGCTGTTTAGGGTCTGGTGAGGTCTCTCAGTTGTCTGCTTCGGAAAAGAAACTTCATCTTCATGTGGTAGTTTTTGAAAACTGGGCATTACATCATTTTGCGTACTAAGCATTTAATGCTTCATATCTCACAGTGTTGGTTGTGTCTGTATACATTTATGGATATGCACACTTACCTGTGAGCCCATCCTCTAGAAATGAAACTGAGTGAGTGTGCCTTCGCATCAACTTTCACAACAGAGTTTGTAAATAGTATATTTGAGACTTCTTCACAGGCATTCATCCATATTGATTAAGTGGGTTGTCCAGTGTTGGACCACTCAGGGTTGTGATCTTTTCTCAGCTGAACTTGTAAATATATCTGATAAATTGATTATGCATGCCTATTTTCTGAAATTCATGCCATTTGTACTGTAGACTCTATTTTGCTACCAAATATTTTTTCAGAAGTGGGACGGGAAAGTAAATGCTCTTACCTCTGTGTCTGTAACCGTCGAAAGGGGGGTGTACTGCTGGCAGGTTTTGTAAGGTTAACCCTGTATTTTTATATATGTCAGATACTCATAGGATATGGAGAAGGGCTTGAAGAAGGGAAATGTCAGATCATGTACAGTACTTTCAGTTAGCAGCAGATCAGTGTGATGCGCTTGTAATGAGGAGCTCTTTGCATGCCTTTTGAAATCTCTGGTCTCCCAATGTGTTATAAAGGAATCATGGAGGAAAGTTGCGTTTAGGTGCATCATGTACTTCACAGATAGGAGAAAAGATGTGTAACATCTGTGTGCTTACATTTTTTAATGAGGACTGTTGTGTGATTTAGATGCTCTAAGACTTTACTTTGATAAAGTCAGCGTGTTATTGTATGAATAGGATTCCTTGAAATGTATTTAAAACCTCTTGATGTCATCCGGCAAGACAAAACAGAAGGTACTGATATTATTCAGGAAATGGTTTATTGTCCATCTAAGCAAACATGTTTTCTTTGAGAGGAAGAAAATCAAATCTTATATTCTCAACAAATTGTTGAATATATTTTAAGTAATGTGCATTTATTGTGCTTGTGTTAAACTTTAAACTTTCACATTCAGTGACGTTGTGGCTTAGTGGTGATTGTTGTGCTTGACGTGTTAGATTTCTTCTCTGTATAAGTATATAATCTTTATTATTTCTCTCCATCTTTTAAAGTTTGTCAGGAGAAAAAAAATAATTGTTGTACTTTTAATAAATATGTAAATGAAAAAAGTCTTATCTGATTTGTGTCTTGTACAAACATTCTCCTCTACGTTCCAGTCAAGTTCTGCTTAATTATTATTATATTTTTTTTTAATCATGACAATGGCATAAAAGGTGCATTGGTAACAAACCTGGCCTGTTGCCTAGAACACACATTTTCTTTCTCTTTGCTGAAATATGAAAGCTCTCTTTGTTCAAAGGACCCTAAGGGCAGGGAGGCACAGGAATTCTTCTGAACCGTGATTACATAAATCATTTCAGGCAAATGCTGCTATGCAGCATCTACAAAACACCTATACCTTATCGTTGGATCAGGCAGACACCAGACTAGGAGTTTAGCTGTTTAAACTCTCAACCCAGCTCTGCTGCTGAAAAATTTACACTGAGGTTTGAGGGTCAAAATCTACTAACACTGAGGCTCATGAATGATTTACAGCTTCTCGAATGTGTAGGGCACTGTGTCAAGGTTTGTTTCAGGTTCATGAGGCAGCTGAGTTTGTTTCCTTAACTTTTTTCCCTTCCAAATTCCAAGTTAGGTGTAGGCTACAGTAGGCCGGTGGATTATTTCCTTCGTGCTGGCGCTCTCTGTGGGCAGATGAGAGAAACGCATCACCACATTTCGCTGTCACAAGTGTATGTTGACTATAGCAGTGAGATGGGGAAGTTTGTTTGCGCTATTGAATTACCATCACTCATCGTTAAATGCCTCTGATTTTTTTTTTCATTCAAACAAAACACTTCACACCTGGTCTTTATTGCAGAGTAAACCCTAGATTAGAGTTTCTGGGCTTCACCTATATGCCTAGGCCGAGTTTTTATTGTAGGGGAGAGGAGAGTGGGGACGGTTGCAACACTTTTTGCATTTGCTTCAGTTTCTCAGAGACTGTTTTTATTGGAAAGCCAAAATTTGTATACATTAAACCCAAATCTGTCAGCTACCCACCCACACCGCTGTAACATGCGTACATATGATAATATACATACAATTTATACTTGAATAGACAAAGTCAAATGCTGCAACTGACCCCATAAGAGGGGACGGTTGCAACATTCATTAAAATGTAATAAAAATAATTCCTTTAACAACATTGCAATTTCTTTATTTTATTTGTACACAGACAGGGTCTTCACTAAGTTAAATTAACTGTATAAAGACTAAAAGGGGGAAAAAAACTATTTCCAAGTAACAAGTAACAACCATGTTTTGGTTAATTACCTACATTGTGGCCTAGTCTGACAGTATTTACTTAAAAAAAGGGGATATACCTGCTGGCTATTGAAAGATGTAATTAGTAGTTAGTAATTAATTACTTTTTAGAGTAACTTACACAATACTGGTTATATAGCTTACATTAATTGTTATCATAGGGGTGTTGCAACTGTCCCTACACTGACAGCCATGATAAAACTTGCTATGCTAGCTTGACACAATAGCCTTGACACATGGTAGCTGTCTTTTAGAAGCTAAGAAAACACTGATTAAAATGATATAACTTTATAATGCTTCACGCAAACAGTTTAGACAGTATGACAAAAACTAAAAAAAGTATTTTTTTGCAGAAGGAATGGTCACATGTGGCTTCTTTCTTCCAGAAAGGTAGAGGGGCTATATGAGCATATCTAGTATGAGTATCACTCTAGCTCATTCCTGATTGAAGGAATAATCAATGTTGCAACTGCCCCATGTTGCAACCGTCCCCACTCTAGTAAACAGACTAGTCACGTCAGAATTCATGTAGGCCTACTTTCGGAAAATACACTGAATTCCATTTAGAACTTTCTTCTTGGCCGTTGAAGTAAATGCTTTACATTTTCACGCGCAAGTATAAACTGAGATTCCCGAATATTCGTAGCCTATATGATGACTGAAATCTTTACTATCCCATAAGGCCACGGGAGCTGAGGTCAGACGTCTGGGTTTAAACCATAGGGTTTAAACAAGAGTAATGGCGGAAAACTCAACGGACAGTTCAGGTAAAAAAAAAAAAAAGGACAGATGAAGAAGTTTGTTAATTTGTTACATTTTATTTGTTTAACATCAATTATTTTTTCACTTTTTTTCACTTATGTCTTAGACACGTGTAAGACATTCCTTAAGAGTCTTAAGGAATGTCTTACACATGTCTAATGGAATATTATCTGCTGGGCCTATTTTATATTAGGTAAACTGCGTATAGACTACATACTGCATAGATAAATATAGGGTAGGCCTATTTTCAACAATGCCTAAAAACAATATTAAGTTTGAAAATTAAGAAAGGTGTAGTTCAGTCAGGTCCACTTAAGTCAAAAACACCATAGACAAACTTTCAGTCAACTTTTTATTGGCATATTTTGCAAAATTTACATTTGCTGATATGGCTCTGTTCTAAATTCCCCATTCTTATCATGAGCTCCATGAAAAGCCAAGACAGGGAACAGCAGCAGCTTCTGGGGACAGCCTCCCATTTTTTTAAACTGGGAGGGCAGCGTAAATCCCCCACTGAGAACAGAGCATGCATCAATGACAACAGAATGACATTGATTAAGTTAAACACAGTTTAAGGAGGAGCTGGGGTGGAGGTGGGTTGCAAAGCAGCGTGCAGTGGAAGCAGCCAAGACAGGCAGACTGAACTTAATCTGCGCTTAAGTAAGGCACCCTGTTTGAGAGTTACCAATTGAGTGCATAGGAATCGGATCAGCTGATATGGGCGGAGTTGGAATTTTTCCAATCAGCTGATAGCGGAGCTTGACTATATGGCCTACCTGAACTAACGCAGAATGCTTGATTTAAAGCTAAAATCAGATGACAAAACAAATGCTCTTCTCTTCTGCTCCTTTGAATAGTGAAAATGACAACACATAGGCCTAATAATATTAAACATAAAAACATTGGTGCAAAATAAAACAGTTAAAGGTGCAGGGTAAACTAACTAATGGAACTAAGCATAATAGCACTAAAGTAAGATGAAAAATGAAATGGACTAAAAGGAGGAAGAACCCTGTTATAATCATAAGTAGGCCTATAACACAGACTGGAAGTCTTTATTATTACTGTAGAATAGTGCTTTAGCATCACTGGACTGTGAAAGATGTCCTTACAGCTTTTGATGAAAGACTGACAGAGATAAACTGAACAGATGACTCCACCTCTCTCTCTCATCCGGCTTACAGCATCATGCCTAGCGACAGCCACTATGTTGGTAAACAAATTAATCTTCTTAAAGGTCACAATTTGCTGTAGCGCGTCGCTGTCTGTCGGTCTCTCTCCCCGTCCTCTCGTGATGAGCGCAGGAGAGGCTGTCAGATTCTCCCGCTCTCAGCATTCCGCTCAGGTGACTCACACCTGATTGCGGCGCTACGCACTGCTGCGTCACAGCTGTCTCCGGACAGAAGATAAGACAGGGCCGCGCGTCTCCAACTGCAGCGCACTGGAACTCTGCCCAACGGGCGATGCGTATCTGTGTTACTGGCCAGCATTTCTCGATTCAAGCCTTCTGTCGGCGACAAAGATGTACTCTCCGTTTCTCTTTTAAATTGTGAACACCTGTTCTGCTTAAGACCTCGGCTCGGTCTCCAGAGAGCTGAGCCTCAGCGCAAAGCAAAATGATCAGGATCGTAGAACTAGGCTGCGTGTGTTAGATGTAGGCATATTTACTGTTAAAAGAAAAAGGCTTCGCACACCAAACTGAGTGTAAGTCACAGGACTGATGCTAAATTATCTGCTGTTTCATGTAGATATGAAGTGAATGGCTGTTCTTTGAGTATGTGATCACAGACAATAAACACACAAAGTGTGATATCACCTTGTAGCCCAAGACTGTTGCCCACTGCCACTGAAGCTAAGCAGGGTTGAGCCTGGTCAGTACCTGGATGGGAGACCTCCATGGGAAAACTAGGTTGCTGCTGGAAGAGGTGTTAGCGAGGCCAACAGGGGGTGCTCACCCTGTGGTCTGTGTAGGTCCTAACACTCCAGTATAGTGATGGGGACACTACCAGGGATCTCCAAACTCAGTCCTGGAGGGCCACTGTCCTGCAGAGTTTAGCTCCAACCCCAATTAAACACACCTGAACACAAGCTAATCACTGATTAGCTGGTTCAGGTGTGTTTATTTGGGGTTGGAGCTAAACTCTGCAGGACAGTGGCCCTCCAGGACCGAGTTTGGAGACCCCTGCTGTATACTGTCAAAAAGCACCGTCCTTTGGATGAGGGCCATGAGGCATTAAACCGAGGCCCTGACTCTCCATGGTCATTAAAAATCCCAGGATGTCATTCGAAAAAGAGTAGGGCTGTAACCCCGGCATCCTGGCCAAATTTGCCCATTGGCCTCTGTCCATCATCATGGCCTCCTAATCATCCCCATATATAATGATTGGCTTCATCATTCCATCTCCTCTCCACCAATGAGCTGGTGTGTGGTGGGTGTTCTGGCGCACTATGGCTGCCATCGCATCAACCGGGTGGATGCTGCACATTTGTGGTGGTTGAGGAGATTCCCCCTTCCATGTAAAACGGTTTGAGTGCTGAGAAAAGCCTATATAGCCTAAATGTAACTAATTATTATAAATTAATTAATTAATTAAGTCCACATAGAATTAGTGCTTTGATTTTGTCCTGAAAAAATATTTTCAGGGTTCTCTTTTGACTTCATTATTGAAGGTGCATTTCTGTGAATTAGTGATTACAGTATGCTATTTTTAAGTTGGTAATTTCGAAACAACTCATTTAATGCCTTTCACAGCACCAAACAGGTCATTTTCACACCTCAATGTTTGTGTAGGAAAGTTTCAATGGAGTGTTTGTATAGGGTGGAATCATTGATGTTCATCACTAACAGCTCATTTAAACAGCCCCATCCAATCATTTCAAGGAGGACAAATTAAAGATTTATTTATGTTATCTAAATTGATGTAAGGACACATTTTATGGCATTTTATTGGCATATGCCTAAGTAGCCATTCACACTGCCTGACTATTACACTAGTATAAATACAATACAGTCAGCAGTATAGTATCTTAAATTGCATCAGACCAAGGAAGTTACCCAGAAGCTTACTTTATGGGTGAAGATTTTACAAAATATTTAATCTTAATGTTTGCTTTGCTTACACGTTCATACTATTCAATCCAGTAATGTTTAAAATCAGTTTTTTTCCAGCTCAGAGTTTGAATAGTCAGAAACCAATGGCATGCATGTCTTAAATGTGTAGTTATATTATGCTAGTTTTAGTCAACTGAGCAGTGTAAATAATTATAAAATAGTTAAGACTGAAATGTCACTGTGTCTGCAAATGTATTAGGGTTAAAATATAAATTGGAGACTGCAGAAAGAGAAACAAAGAAAACACTAATGTTATACATAAAACAAGCTTAAAAACTGGGCTTGAACTTCAATAATCCAAACACGTGCTTGTGTCATTTTTTTTATGAACACTTGCCCTTACAATCACCTACTGTTTACCCCTTCATATACTGTTATACAAGCTAACACCAGTTTAAAATGTGTTTATTATCAAGTTCAACTAAGATAGTTTAATTGTTTTATCAAACTTACCAACGGTCTATTGTCAAGTAGCTATGCCATGTGACGTCATGTGGACTGTGGAAAAGGCCTACTGAGTATGCTTGTGAAAACAATCACCTCCCTGTTGCACAGACTGCAAATCTAAAAGTTTTAGTTTTAGTCCAGCAGCTGCCAAGCTGCTGATTAATGACCGCTCAATCCCTGCCCAATGAAGAGTAGCCATTTGAGTGGGACAGAAATCAAGACAGCGACCCATTACTAATAACATTCTACTCGAGCAATCTATTGAGCGCTCAGACCACTAGTGGTTATTGTACTGGTTGATGGCTGTGAGAACCATATGTGAGGCAGGGCAGCAGGTTAATAATCTTATTCAGTCTGACCATTCATATCCATGTGCACTGTATACACTTACCTTGGCCATTTACTGCAGTACCTTATTTGATTGTGGTAGAACTGAAATCTTGATCTTGTTTAGGTTTTGTCTCAAGACCAATTGGTACTACATGCTCTCACAAGGTCTTGCAGTGACCTGTGGTCTTTGACTCTTTAGATTCTCATGGCTTTTTATTATTTAAGAATGCTTCAGGTTATCTAATACCTTATATACCAGAAAAAAACTTGGATTGCTTATTACATGTATACAACAATAGCCCTCTTAAACGTTTCTTGATTGTTTTGGCCAATCATTGCCATTATATTTGAATGCATAATTGCTTTCATTCTATATACAGTATAGGATACTGCACAAATGTCTACACAATAAGTTATATGAAGTAATATAAATATATATTATGTACTGGGTATTATTACCTTAGTAGCTAAAATATACAGAAACAAATCGACAGTGCTGGTTTCAATATTTTTTTTAAAAACATGTTTAATTTATTTATTTATTTATTTTTTAGCTTAAATGGGTACTCCACCCCAAAATGATAGTTTTCTCATCATTCACCCTCACCCTCATGCCTTCCAAGATGTATGAGAGAATTTTCATTTTTGGGTGGAGAATCCCTTTAAGATTGTTGGCATTGGATTGATAGATTAAGGGTAGATCCAGTCAGGGCAGCTGTAGGGTCTAATCTCAGTGCTGGTTTCAGTTTTGAGGGTCTTTGTTTGGGTCATGGTATAATGTGCAGACTTAATGTAGACAGATGGATTTCAATCAAAGCAACAGTTGTTGAAGTGGAGAGAAAGACAAAATAATGTCTTCTCTGTTATTAACTTACCAAATGTTGACAACGAAGTCTCAAGCCAATTTGTTCATTCCAAATTTGTGTGGTATCTCTCTGTCAAAGCAGTTTAGCTGCAGGGAGGAGAGGAGCAGCATCTGGATACTAATGAAGCACTGAGGAGCTTGTGCTGTTCCTAGTTGGGCTGTCATGTCATGTTGTCCTCTTGTCAGCATCACACAGATGTTTTTATGTTCCAGTGTTCAAAAAGAAGTAAAATAGCCCATTTGGTGTCATGTAATTTGATTAATGTAATTGATCAGTCTAGACCCTATATATCACACAACATATCACACATATAATATTCATATCTTATGTTAAAATCTCCTCTTTATGAACAACTTTGACTTAAGAACCACTGCTGTCAATCAAATCATTCGTTAAATATTTTAGATTATTTGAAAAACTTTTTCGAACTCCTCATAGGCTGTTTGTCCGATTTCCACAAAACTTGATATGCATCACCTCTCGACCCTCATGGCAAAAAGTTATCAAAAGAATTTTGATCTAACAGGTCATTCTGAAGAAACATGCTTAGTTTCATGAATGTCTGATGCTCAGAGGGCTCACAGTAAATTCTAAACTATCAGCCAATAACTGAAAGATGAAGGCTGTAATACTTATCCACAGGATAAGAAATGTTTTAAATCTTTCTATCAGTTTCCAGCATTGACTGATAAATACATTTTTTATGGTTATATATGCACTGGTAATATAGTTTTATAAAAATTAGTTTAAAAAGAAAGATGTGAAATGCTTATAGACCATTAAAAGATATTTTCTACTCACTAATATAGTTCTTTTCACAGGTTTTGCTTTTGCATTCATATTTAGACATTATACAATCACTATTATAACACAATCACATTTTGTCAGAGTTTATCCCTTCATTTGTACTGAGCTCTCAGTTTTGACAATTTTGCCACATTATGAGTAATGTAAAACCTGAAAATGGTGTTATACAGAATAGACTTGAAGTTACCCAACATTTATTTCAAATATCTGTATCTACAACAAAATGTGTGTGCATGTGTGTGTGTGTGTGTGTGTAAGCATGCTTATTGTGTATCAAATATTATTGTTTGTGCCTTTCTTTTCTGAGTGTGTTTTAGTGTATACTTTTCCGTGCATATTTTATAGTGTCAGCCCTACATTTCAGGTCTATACAAACCCTAACAGCATAGGTGGCATAAAGGCTTGAACCCCATTAATTGCTGCTTGCAGCTATATTTTTGGTTGTTATTGTTATTATTTAAATAAAGTTCACCTGCACCTGGATCTTGCCTTTACTCATCTCTGAGAGCACTCAGCATTGCAACCAGAACTTTCAATCTGAAACTATAAAAATAATAATATATGATTGTAAAAATATTAATTATCACATATGCAATAATTATAATGGTAACACTTTATTTTGTGTTAGTAACAGTAAATTATACATAATTACAAGCAACTAATCCTAAATCAAACCCTACTCCTAACCCTATAGTAAGTACATGTTGTTAATTAATATTACTCAGTACTTAAATGTATATTACATTACATTTTAAAGACACCTTGAAATAAAGTGTAACCAAAATACTTAAAATGTCATTTCCATCACAAAATGTTTTGTTCCATCAAACAAAATAAATAGTTTGTAAAGTTGGGAATGACAACAATTACATAATTCTCCTGGTATTGCCACTGTTAATTGACAAACTAAATAAACTATAGAGAGAGTCTAAAAAGTGTGTTTTAGAGTTTAAGTTCACAGAGCAAAAAGTGCCCATATTTGAGGAAACATCCAGTATCATACAAATATATGGTGCAAACATGTTTGTGTCAAATATGTATTTATTTACCCTTATATATGTGAATTTCTGACGAAAAAAGGGAGTGCGAGAGTTTTGTCTCATTTACACATTAATACGTTGTTAATTACACCCATAATGTCCCCCTGCTAGCTACACCATGTTGCTGACTAATTGAATATATGAGTCGAAGATGTTTGAAAGCCTGTAACTGATTTAATTAATGCAGATTTTGCTTTAAGCATTGCCCGTTAAAAGATCTCTGTACGTCGGTGTGTTGAGGTGTGTATGTCTGTGTGTAGCTGTGTTAATCCTCCTGTCAATGATCAGTGTTTGTCTTGATTTCTGGCAGCTGGCAGCCAACTGGAAACACATCAGGTCTTCCAGGAGGGCAATTCCCCAGCATCCCTCATTATGGATCTCTCTCTTTTTCTCTCTCTTGCCTGCAGGTCCATCACACACACACACACGCACACACAGCCATCACAGATTTGAGGCAGCCTTCTCGTCTTATTCAAATTGGTCTCGGCAGGAAAATGGGTTCATGATGATGGGGGTAATAACAGTGTAGAAAAGAGAGCGTCTTCAGCTTCAAACACCATTTAATTTGGAGATTAAGCTAATAAAAAGCCATTAAGGCCAATGCCTTGCTGTTGTAGCAGGCCGTAGTGATACACAGTAATTCCTTCTCATTTAACGCAAATGAGCTATAAAAGATTAGGACTGGGCGTGTTATTCCTTTTATGTTTATATGTTTCCCAAGGTTTATGGAAAAGAATAATCAGTCTGTTTTAATGTGTTGCTTTTTTTCCTGACTATGGTTTCACAACACGTGGACCCTTTGTGCAGAAAAACAAAAAACAGCCAGATTTATACACAGGTTTTAATCAAATTTGCAGTCAAAATGATTAGCTATAATGTCTGATATTATTTAGCTCTAATTACCAGCAGATGGTGTCTTTATCTGCACTTAGGGCGCACGAGTCTTGGAAATGCTGCATGCACAAGAATAATTAAGAAGTTGACTTGAGCTGTTTTTTTCTGGTCTACTTTTGTGAGCTTTAATAGTCAGACTCAGCACCCTCATGTTAATTAGTGCTAATTTGATAATTTGATTACATTTATTCCTTTAAATCCAAGCATTCTCGATTGTTGCTCAATGCGCTTTATTGGCATAACAAATAATGGTATATTTGTATTTCAGTAGCAGCAGTAGCTTCCTCTCTCTCTCTCCTCTAAATGCAATTATATTTATTATTCATGCAGGAGATCATCTTGTAAGATCATTTGCAGATCGTACAATTCCTCCTCACCTCTGGAGATAGATGGACACTTATGTCTGTCTGTGATGTTGTTGGGAATGGGAACACAGCGCTCACCTGTGGAGAGAGAAGCAGACCAGCTCACTGGGGTATTGATGGAGTCATGCAGAGTTAATCAGACTCAATGCCAGCAATGATTCCTTCATTTCCTGCAATGCAGAATTAGAGGGTAATACAGACCCTGTTGGAACTTTGTCAGCATATGCTCTTGTGTAATGTGCCTGTTCCATTGGGTATAGATGCATTCCATAGGACAAAATCGCATTACCCGAAATGTAGTTGTATAACAGGCTGTGGTGTTTGACAGTGCTCACTTTGCCCATCTACACAACAAAGCTGAATATTGACATTATATTTATATTAGGATTGTTAGGATTACGTGCAATCGGCCTCTGTTTTGAATAATGGCTTTGAATTTGTGTTGACTTGAATCTATGACAGAATAATACTGCTGGTGATAATACAATCATAATAATGCATAATGCATTTTAGTGAAGTAACTAATCACATCTCTGTGGAGTGTATTGCTGGAAGGTGTGTAAAGCTGATAAAAATCAGGTTGAACAGTTATTGCCACACATTTTAGGGGGCAGTCACTTGATTGGCAAGCTTGGAGGAGAAAATGTTGTTTTTTTTTTGGAAAGGAGGCTTAAAATGCTTTTCAGTGAGTAATTTGGTATACTACAGGTAATTTGCCAACAACAACAAATATTTACAGTCCTCATAAGTCCCCAAACCTTGCCTAGGCCTACATAATTAAAGTCACAATGAAATCAAAATGAACAATTACTATTTGTTTATGGAATATTGCAGTGTTTATTATAAATGATTCATCTGTGCACATTATTATCATCTTGATGATGTGGGACAGTAAGCTCTTTCACTCACATGAGATCACAGCAATAGCAAACGAAAACAAACCAATCAATTCAAGATGGACAAAATTGAGCCCCGCCCTACATTTTTATAGATGGTATGCATTGTCACATCCCGCTGGGACACGCCCCCTCAGCTGGACTGAGTGGCAAAACATCCTGCAGCATGACTGGCTTTAATTGGGGAAACTGTGAAAACAGGAGTAAAACAAATGATTTTCTGCTTAAATTAAAGGCATCTTGACTCGACAGCTGACCCTCACAACTCACCAAAGGTCCATAGACATTGACATGTGGCCAGGAATCGGGCCTGCCTGCCTGCCTAGAGTTCAGTTGTTTCTGCGAAATCCATTTGCTTTTCTGTATCTTTATTAATCAAGTATTCTCTTCAAATATAATCGACCAACACTAAGTATAACAGAAAGGAGCTGTTGTGTGCTCAACTAGGCAAGCTGTCTAGATTTCACGTTTGCAATGTATTTGTTTATGTCCAGAAGTGTGCTTGATGGCTTATGAGTGTCCAGATCATAAAACCTTTTAGATATGTAGTATACATTCAGCATGTTTGTAGAAAATAGATGATTCAATAGGATAATTTGAGTGGGATTTGGTCGTAATTATGGAGGAATAAGCGAAGGCCTTGCTTTGATGTTATTGTCTGCAGTGAGAGAAAGTGAGGCAAGCCCTTCGTTCTGCTGCAATTATAGACCCTTCAGTGTCAGGCTTATTTGTGCTTAACAGTTGGCAGTGCATTGATTTAATATGTAATCAGTACACATAGGCCTGAAATGTAAATTTTTCTTAAACTTACAAAGATTTTCTGCCACGCTTTAATTACTATGTTTCACTGCTAGACAGGAAGCTTATGTAAACTAATTATGAAGTAATCACGGTGTCCTGCAAGCATGTTGTTTATCACCTTTTATAAATAGCCTTTTATTTATTTATTTTTACTGTAGAGTCACCTACTGTATCACGCAGAACAAGCTGTTAGTTCACTCTAATTCTCAGGGTGACATAGTTAGTATCCATCCCATAATTGTAGTGATATCTGCACTGTTAATTACTGAAGTAAATGGTTGAACTGCTGCCAAGGACCCATTGTGTTGGGGCTTTGAATTGTGTTTTTACCATCTGTAGAATTGGGAAGAGGAGAGAGGGGAGCAAAGGAGCAGGGGGAGGCTGAAGCGCAAGCTCACAGCCTCAGGGTCTGAGGCCATATGGAGCCAGCACTTCGCCTGCGCTTTATTGCACACCTTGCTGTTTTAATCAATGGCAAGCCTGTTCACAGGACACATAGAACAGAGGTTATTGCACTGTGTCAGTAGGTTTTTTTTCTGCTTGATTGTTTTTTTCTCATGTCCAGAAAACTTTTGCACTTGACTTTACATATGCTTATATCTTGTTTGTGGACTGTGGTGTGTGTTTGTTTCTATATGCCATGGGCATTTATTAATATAGCCTACTTTATTTAATATATTTATTCCACTGTGTTGTGTTTCCTTTGTTTTTCAAACATAAGCTAAACTTTTTCTCGTGCATGACACATTGTTCTAAAAATGCAGCACTTATAAGTTCACTCTTTAAAATCCGCATTGAGACATTGTTTTTTTTACATACCAATGTCTGTGTCTCACGTTTTTCAATGCTAAAACGTGTTCTGAATGTTCCCTTACATTGTCTATTTAAATAATAAAATTGCTTGATTAGTAAAGCAATGTATTTTTACTAATAAAAGTGGTTCTAAACAAAGCCACAGCAGAATTAATTGCTCATATCCAAGCAAAATACAGTAGCTGTGTGTGTCTGAATGAATCAGTGTTGAATCAGTTGAACAAATCGCTTGAGTGAATGATTCAATGACTCACTAGTAAAGACACTTAATGATTCTGTGTTTTCAAACAATTTGACAAAGTGAGTGATTCAAAGGACCTGTTCAAATACCCATACTTGTGGTCTTGGCCACTTGAGTGCACATGTACGTGACAAAGGTAAATGTACTACAAGATTATCGCAGGTCTGATAAATACCTAATCTCAGTGTCCTTAATGCACACTAAATCCACACCGGTAGGCTAAGTGTATCCCATCATTTATCATGTTCTGGAACTAATGTACCTGAAATCACAAGATGTCGAGTAAAACTTTCCAGATAAACTGATTAAATTGATTACATTTATATTACATTAATAGTACATTATAGTGTTACACATTTTAGTGGTGCAGAAATGAGTATGTTTATTTTGAATACCGTTTGCAACTACTTTTTATCACTTAATTAGAAGCACCATAATTATTAAACCACAAATATTGTTTAGTAGACCCTATGTTTATTTTAAAGTTAAAAAAAAAAAGAATAAGCTCTTTAAAAACACTATAAGTGGGTAATCAAAAATCATCAGGTAATCAAAAGTTCTACACACACTTGCAGTTTTCACCCACTTTAACACCGGGGCCAAATACTGTAAATGTGTCATCTAAGTAGACAAGTGGTCAAGTGCAAAGACCACAAAGACTTATTTGAGTGTATTTGAACAAACTGGTAGAATATTCACTTATAAAGTGTCAAATGATTTAATGACAGACTCATTGTAGAATTGCATTAGAAATACATTATTAAAATAAAATAAATTACAAACTTTGTATAATGCTTTCATCCAAATACAGGTTATACAAAGTCAAACAGCCACATCACAGTTTGGCTTGCTCATTCTCCACTATTGGCTTAGTGCAGTCATTATGCCTGGCTGGTGAAGCCTAATGTTACAGCTTGTGGTAATGGTTACACTGTGTGTAATAGTGAGTTTGTGTGTGAAACTCTTCATTGCAATGCTATAGTTTGTGTTAATGGGGCAGAGAGTGTGATGGAGCGTGTGTATGTGTGTGTAGGAGTGCATGGCAGGTTCAGTCAAATGTTATAGTTTGTGTTAATGGTGCATTTAGAGTGCTAACTGCTACAGTCCCAGCTGTAGACACAGCTAGGCCTCCCTT
This sequence comes from Coreius guichenoti, assembly GCA_039654105.1. NCBI lineage: Eukaryota > Metazoa > Chordata > Actinopteri > Cypriniformes > Gobionidae > Coreius > Coreius guichenoti. Next base: position 34,078,466 of record CM077168.1, read on the forward strand.
GCCCCAGTTAAACCCAACCCTCCCCAAAAGCTGAGAGTGGCTCCTGCTATTCACCAGCCTGTGTGCATATTGTTTAATTATTGGCTGTTCTGGGAGCACCACAGGAGGGAACACACTGAAACTTACCGAGATGAACGCAAGGTTACTCCTTCTGTACTATGCAAGGTAATCAAACCACATGTTTTTTCATGGAGAGGATATCAAGTATGCCCGTTGTTGAAGTGGCCGTATTAGGGCATATTCAGGTTAACAGCCCGAGGCAAAGAGTGTGTGTTTTAACTGACTTATGACAGTAACTGTGCTGGGCAGCAGCAGTGTCCTCAGTTATATTCATTCATCACACACTGACTCTGTATAGCATCAGCAGATGGAGAAATCTTTCCTGTATAAAAGTGACCAGATTTAAAGGATTAGTTCACTTTAAAATGAAAATTTCCTGATAATTTACTCACCCCCATCTCATCCAAGATGTTCGTGTCTTTCTTTCTTCAGTCTGAAAAGAAATTAAGTTTTTGAGGAAAACATTCTAGGATTTTTCTTCACATAATGTACTTCAGTTGCAACCAACGGGTTGAAGGTCCAAATCAATGCAGTTTCAAAGGGCTTCGAAGGGCTTCAGAGGCTCTACAAGATCCCAGACGAGGAATAGGGTCTTATCTAGCGAAACCATCGGCCATTTTCAAGAAAAAATAAACATTTATATACTTTTTAACCTAAATTGCTCATCTTGCGCTGCTCTGCGTGCCACGGATTGCGCAATCACGTCAGAAAGGTCCCTGCAAATGGGTGTGTGTATTTAACTGTATTGGTTTTATACATCAGTGTAGAAAGGATTGACAATTGCATTCAAATTTCACACCAACTAGAGTAATGGCTAATGGAAATTCAGATTTGCCATCACAGAAATAAATTACATTTAAAAATATATTACAATAGAAAACTTACAAAAGAAACTTTAAAAAACATTTAAAAAAAAACTTACTGACCACAAATGTTTGTTTAAAATTCGCCAATTTCAAAGTGAGTGTTAATTCTTTAAAAGCAATGTAAATAACATCTTAATCAACAACATTCTCGAGGGCATGAATTCTTTAAAAAATACATTGCTTTACTAATCAAGCAATTTGAGGTAGATAAAATCAATATTTACTATGAGAGTGGGTTAACAGTAAGGGCAGCAGCATTTGAAAGCAGTTGATCATTATTGCCTGACTCAAGTTATTGAATTGTGAATAAATGCAGCGTGCCTGGAGTCTGCAGGTGCGGCCACCCTCAATTACTAACCTGAGGGACCTCCTGCAGAAATCTTAACACAGCAATTAACAACATAATTAAGAGGTAAAGTCATTGTGCCATTCTCCCACAGCAGAAACAAGAGTGCCATTGACCAGATGAAAGAGGGCTGGCCTCTGATTGATCGTCCAGTTGACTTGCTTGCACAGGCATTTATCACCCTCTCCAGGACAAAGTGAGAGAGAGAGTATGGCTGTGTTTATAGGGGAGATGATGTGCTTAGTCTTGGTAAAGTGTCAGAGGCCTTGTATTTCACATCATTAGACAATTGTGTGTTAATGAGCTGTCACATCCATCTCTAGTTTAAATGTTTCTGATGCACATACTTGTGTATTTCCACAGATGCAAGAAACAAATGGCTCTCTTATTTCACATCCTCTACTAAACTGGCTCTGTTTTTTCCCATTCAGATCAGCTGTCATTACGCAGAAGTCCACCTTATTGAATGTCTGCTCATCTAATTGAACAGATGTAGGTGTACAGCAAAAGGTTAAGCGCTTTTCATTCAGTGCTCCAGGAACGTAATGACTGCAGATGTGTTTTTGCCAACACCAAACTATCTACATTTAAAAGCTCAATATTCCCTACTGAACTGCTTGTTGTAACATTGATTGATTCTCTTTGTAAGATTGCATGTCTGTTAAATGTTACATTCATATATCATGTAACTCAACTATTCATATTTATTATTAAGGTTTTTTTTTTTGATAATGTTCTAGTTTATTTATATAATGTTATATAAATAATAAACAAAAACAGTAGTCTGATAATTTAGTTTCAGTTTATTTAATGTAAAAAAACATATCTTTCAAATAGTGTTGAGTGGCTATAATTATACATTTTTGTAACATTTCAAGTAACAAATTCTCTCTCATTACTATATGAGGTATCTAAAACAGATTAGCCACTATGTGGACTCAAAGGATCAAGGGACCTCAAAGCGTTATAACACCTGTGATAGATTTCTCATTTATATAGCTTCTGTTTCTCACCCTCCCGTGGGATCTGTGAAATTGAGAGGCAAACACAAGGAAGGTTGGAACACTCTGTGATGGAACATCAAATAAACTGCCAGGTCTTATTGTGTCAATAAACTAATTTCTCTTTTAGGGTTTGACCTTTGACCTCTAGTGGCTGGACCATCCGGGGTTGTGACAGGAGAGAAAATCTCTTGGGAAGGAGATGGGGGAATAAGAAACAGAGTGAGAGTGAGATTGTACCCATCAAGGATGTGTCAACAAAATATCTCCCACACATCGATTCTAGCAATAATAAAGTTCCTTCCTGTTTCCTCATGTGCTGCATGTTTTACAGATGGATCCCCTGCTACAAAGCGAGCACACCTAATGAGCCATCTCCATTTCCTTCCACACAATCATGGAATGAGGTCTGCTCACAATGCCTTTGTTTGCCAAGAAGCTGTTGTCGGTTTATACAGAACTATAGTCTCTTAGCAGATTCTTTTGAGGTATGTTTTCTTTTGTTGTTTCAATGATGTGAGGCGCTCAAGTCATTTCCACCACCAGAGGGCACCGTTATATGGACAGAATGGGAAGGAACTCCATCAGGATCCTTCCTTTAACTTCAGATTAGCACATTACATCCATTTCTTTGACTTTAAAATGACCCTCAGATTTCAAATACAAACACATATCGAGAACATTCATAAAGACCAAGTGCCATTCATCAAACTTGCCGTCTCTGACCTGTGCAAGATTGAAACGTGTGGCCGGTCTCCATCACAGACAGGGGTCACAAGACATGACAGTCAAACATTTCCTGTGTCATTGAGGGTTTTTATAGTCTGAACTTTTACTCTGTAATCACACAAAGGCTCTAGCGCAGGGATGGGCAAACTCGGTCCTGGAGGGCCACTGCCCTGCAGAGTTTAGCGCCAACCCTGATCAAACTCACCTGCCTGTAGCTATCTAGTAATCCTGAAGGCATTGATTAGCTGGTTCAGGTGTGTTTGATTAGAGTTGAAACTAAACTAGTGCTACGCACACAAAGAAGCACAAAATCACTAAATACAGCACTGCAGCTTAGTCAACAGACCATCATATGTTTATAGATGTTTTCCACACTCTGTATGATATTTACAGGCTACTTTAGACTATGTAACATTAGCTGCGTATGTGTAATGGTACTCACAGCACTATATAAGTGCACTGAATCAGCTTTCTGCACACAAAGGGAGCTGGAGTCTTTTAAAACATTAAAGAAACCCACAAACATAGAAGCTCAAATGCTGGCCACGGTGCTGGACAAACCCAATTACATTCAATACTCCATTTACATTCAACCCTTTTGCAAAAACCCACTTCAATTTATCTATTTATTTACTGCTTTTTTATTTTTTGAAGGCTAGCGTCAGGTCCTGTGTGTTTGCCCTTGTGTTAGATGGCTGCATTGTGGCTTTCCCTGAGGCTCAGCTGCAGGATTGTGGTTTTTAATGAAAAAGTGACGCTATAGAGCACAGGTACAGACCAGGCTTGTATTTCAGCTGCTTTTGTTATGTTTTACAATGAGGCAGTGCGGTTGGATTCTTACAGACACTGTAAATGACCCTCTGGAGCCTGCATGCTCATCATGCGGGCCGCTTGATTAGGCATACGGGAGCTGCTTTAGGATCGATATTGGGCAGGATACTTCTACCTTCTGCCTGTAGTTCTGCCCATTAAGTCTGTCTTATTTAGACGTATTATATAAATATAACAGACGGGGAGGCTGGGATATGTGATCAGTCTGATAGAGAAAAAATTAAACTAGAATGTGAATGTTGCGAGATACCAGGTTCAGATTTATTTCTAATATCCAATCAGAATTAGATTCCAAATACATTTCTTGGGCAAGTTGCACTTGATTCTGATTGGTCAGTTGCAGCATTAGTGCTCAAAAATCTCTTAATAAAGACTGTTTTCAGTGGCAACACTATATCTCATCCATGAAACCTGTGTTTCAGTCTATTGTATATCAAATAAGGTTAATAAAGCAAATATAATAAATCAAAATAATGATTTAAATCAATATTCCATGTTCATGTATTTATTTATTTTCTTGTTATTTATATCCATGTAATCAATGGAATAACGCACAATCAGTCATTTATTATTGCAAAATAAGATAATATAAGATAATACTTTAAGATAATATAAGATAAGATAATAAGATAATAATATATCCCTTTAAGATAATATAAGACCCTTCTGCTTCCTGGTCATCCTGTTGGTGTTTTTGTGTTGAAAAGTTTGGGGTAAGATTTGTTTAATGTTTCTTATGCTTACTATGGTTGCATTTACTTGATTGAAAATACAGTAAAAACAGTAATTTAGTGAAATATTATTACAATTTTAAACAAATGTTTTCTATTGTAATATATTTTAAAATGCAATTTATTCCTGTGATGGCAAAGCTGAATTTTCAGCATCATTACTCCAGTCTTCAGTGTCACATGATCCTACAGAAATCATTCTAATATGCTGATTTGGTGTTCAAGAAACATTTCTTATTATCAATGTTGGAATCAGTTGTGCTGCTTAATATTTAAACCGTGGTTATGTTTTTTTTTTTCTCTCACTCTCAGGATTTTATGATGAATAGAAAGTTCGATAGAACAGCATTTATTTATTTTCCATTGGAACACAAAATGAGAATTTTTTTTTTTTTGGGGGGGTTTTCATATTACACTAGTTATTAATGACTGTGGCTGATCCAAATAAAGACAAAACATGTAATGCATCCTTGCTGAATTAAAGTATTAATTTAAATAAATATATCTTACTGACCCCAAAATTTTGTATAGTAGTGTATAAACTCAGGTATAAACAAAATATAACATAGGACTGGGGTTGTCTATAATAGAAGGAGTAGCACTTATTATGTCTTTAGTATAGGTCAGATCTAGAGGCAGTGGTATGAGTACATTAACATACATGCTGGCAGAACGTTTAAGGTGACGAATAGGATAAGCTCAGAGGGCTGTGCTACCTGGCTCAGAGCTATTACCAGATCCCCTCAGGCTTGATTTATCAACTCCCCTCTTGCAGTGTGTCTGCTCTGATATGACTGTGGAAATGGAATAGTTTAAACACAAAACCTTGAGCCCACTGACCTCTTAATATGCTTATAATGATCCCATTTAACAAACAGATGTTAGGGCAGACACGGCAAAGCCAGGCCACAACATGTGGTGTTGGCATGTAGAGACTTAAAAAGATATGAGCGCCTTTGTCCGTCAACACACAGCAACAATATTAATAATGAAACGCATGAATCTGTCACGGGTGTGTGCAGGCAGGAAGACGGGATGATACAATTCTCAAACAAAGTTTAATGATGAAGGATTCTCAGGTGAGTAATACAGGCAGGATAGCAACACACTCTATACATCGATGAGACCAGACAAAGACTGAAGAAAACAGGAGAACTAAATAGCAAACGGAAACGAGGTAATAAACAGGACACAGCTGGAAGGAACTTAACTAATGAAGGTTACCATGGGGACAGACGAATGGCGGGAAAACTGAACAAAGGAACATGTGACACGGAAACAGGATGACAACACAAACAGACACCTCGCGCCGTAAAAGGACCAACAGCGGAGGGAGGGAGGGGGCTCAGGTGGAGGATGAGGAGTAGGAGAAGGGTGGACAGTAGATATAGGAGGACCCAGGGCGGAGCTGACTGAGGGAGGAACCATGAAGGAGAGGGGGTCGACGACTTCAGGGGGCCGTCTGACGGAGGCGGAGCAGGTTCCGGAGGAGGCCAGGGTGTCGCCGTAGAGCCGATGGGCCACGGCGACATCGAAGATCCGGCGGGGCGCGACAATGCCCACGGCTCTGGCGACTGAGGTGCCGGCGGGGATCCAGAAGGCCACGGTGGAGCTGGAGCGACCGAGGCCCAAGATGGAGCTGGAGGGAGTGAGGAGCCCAACAGAGCCAGAGGGACGAAGGGAGGAGGCGAAGCCAGAGGAGTGAAGTCCCGAGGCGAGGGCGGGTCGACGATCGAAGGGGCGAGGGAGACCAGCGTAGCTGGTGGACTGATGGTCCATGGTGGAGCTGAGGGAGGTAAGAGCCAGGGCAGCGCCAATGGCTCGATGGGCTGAGGTGGAGTCCTGGTCGTGGAGGCCGGAGGCGGAAACCGTGGACCCACCAGCCATAATGTATCTGGGGACTGGCAGACCCACGGCGAACACACCTCTCTGATGGTGGACTGAAGGTGAGTGGAAGGGCTGACAGGAAGTGGAGGAGGTGAGGATAAGGTGTAGATGATGGGAGGAGGTGGGAGAGGGAGGCTGGGTGGGAGTACAGGAAGTCCTGGCGGTGCTGGTGTCCTCACTGGACTGGAGACAGGAGACGGAGTCCTTACTAGACTGGAGACGGGAGACGAAGTCCTCTTCGGACTGGAGACGGGAGACGAAGTCCTCTCTGGACTGGAGACAGGAGACGGAGTCCTCACTAGACTGGAGACGGGAGACGAAGTCCTCTTTGGACTGGAGACGGGAGACAAAGTCCTCTCTGGACTGGAGACAGGAGGCGGAGTCCACTCTGGATTCAGGATGTAAGGAGACAGAGCCCTCACTGGACGCTCGTCGCGAGCTGGAGCCCTCACTGGGCGCTCGTCGCGGGCTTGACAACACAAACAGACAAGCATGTGACAGAATCTAGTACAAATTCTGATGTTGCAAAGCTGGTTTAGAACTGTCTTGTTTGAGATTCAATGCGTTGTCTTGAAGAAATTATGGTATTACAGAACAGTACATTTTTGTAGGTCCCTGAAGGGAACCCTATACACAAAATTATTTACAAAAAAAAAACTCCACTTGACAGCTGTTTGTAACCAAGACTGCATTTATTTAATATATTTTAAAATATAATTTATTCCTGTGATGGCAAAGGAATTTTCAGCAATCAGCAGTCTAGTGTTACATGATCCTTTAGAAATCCTTCTAATATCCTGATTTGATGCTCAAGAAAACCGTGATACATTTTTGTTCCATGATTCTTTGATGAATAGAAAGTTCAAAAGAACAGCATTTATTTGAAATACAAATCTTTTGTAACATTGTAAATGTCTTGACTGTCACTTTAAATCTATTAAATTAATCCTCGCTGAATAAAAGTATTAATTTATTTTAGAATAATTTATAAATAATTTCAAAATATATAATTATTGGTCAGGATATGATAAGACTGCATGCAGACATAAACTGCAGATGAAAAGTAACTATAAATAAATAGGTGGTACCCGATGCAGACCCCTCCTATGGTGATAGATGAGCATAAAATAAACAGGTAATGAAATATTTACAAGCCAATTAATTATGCATGTGCATCACTACTTTATGGATGCAATGAGGATCTCATTTACATATTTCTCATACTTTAGCCATTACAATCAGAGTGGTGCTGGACTCATTCCAGATGCAGTGGATCAGGTGGGTGAGCGATGTGAGGGTCAATACGGAATATAGTGCTGATCTTTTACAAACTGAGGAATAAGTGTGTGGAGTTTCAGGCATTGCAAGACTTTTTGCTGATTTGTATGATAAAACTTATCAGGCTAATCAAACGCCTTCCAAACCTTTTTTTAAATCAAGGAATCAGTCTAGAATGTAAGCCATATAAAACACTTTAAAAAAGCATAAAAAAAGGCCTGGAAATGACGTTCGTCACCAGAGAGAAGTCTGTTGTTTTTACCGGAATTAAGGTCCAGTTACTACATTTTGATTAAATGTTTTGAAGTCAAAACATGCATTTAGAAATAGGGTAAATTTCCATTTCAAGCCAACTTTAAATAGGCCTATCGAATTATTTCCTTAGTTGCTGCTCCACTGATTTGCATGAAATGAATTTAGGTAACAACTCCCATGGTGCTCGGTTTGTACTTCTGTCCAAAATAATGATGTCCAAAGAACTTCTGTGGCTTTTCTACCAAGACTAATTTGAAATTGTACAAATAATAATATCAGAAAATGTTTGACTTTGTGGAGAAAACAGCCAATTTTGCTGTAATGGAAAATTCCTCAGCTTGTCTTTTGTTCCTGTTCTTCTCCAGTGCAGAGAGTTAAACACCAGCAGCTCATGTGTCTGCAGTCAAACTGCTCTGTCTCAGCTAAGCAGCTTGTCGATGGAGAGGAAGAGAGAGAAGACCGTTTGGCCTGATAAAATGTTTTTTAATTACTAGACACAGCATTCTAGCCCTCTCCCTATGCTCTTTTTCACGGCTATTGGTCCAGTTTGATTACTGATAATTGTGTTTGCTGATGTGGCATGTTTTTTTGTTTTTTTAATACTGCACCAGACCTTAACAGCAGGTCCACAGAGGGACGACAAACTGCCGTTACATCTCTCTTGTAATCAGCACTTTACTGCTAGATACATTGACTCTGGTACTCCATTTCTGTCTACAATTCCGTCTGTAAACCGGCAACAATGAGACTCAGCCATTACTTTGTGCTGTGTGACACACAATCAATGTCATGCAGAGCAGCTGATGACTCATTCAGAGCATGAAGGGTTAACCACTCATTAGGTTCGATTGTGTTTATGAGCCACTTGTGGTTCAGCTGTTTACACAAACTGTACATTTTAGAGCTATCAAAACTATAACTCCTCAGTTGACAATTGTTATACGAGTAATATAATCTGATCATTAAATGGTGAGCTCTTAGTAAGTTTTCAATAACATCAGGAGGTTAAAACCTGACTGTTTCAATTGTATTTTGAGAATGGTCTTTATTCAATAGTGCACAACCCCATTGCGTATTTAAGCATTTTGCTTTTATCCTCTTACAAAGTGAGCAAAGAAAACATTTAAGGTAGCATTCTTTCACTACTTTTTCAGACTACACATTTGTTCCATTGACAGGGCAGCTTTAGGGACAATAATAAGGGCATTGATAGGCTGGAAACGCTATTGTTTTAAAGTTTGATCTGAGACCTGATCCTATTTGGAAGGCCGTGATCATATCATTGTGGATTTCAGCTTGCCATCGGTCAGACTTTTTATAGCTGTTTATCATTACACGTTGCTCTAAATCCGCCAGCTATCAAGACTGCATTAGCTGAAATCTGAGGTCGAAAGAAACAAAACTCTACTTTGCTGAAGGATCAATGTCTGTTGAGGCTTTTGCAATCAGGCTGTGACCATGAATAAATCGAATGAGTCTTCCCCTAAGATAAGGCTGTAATCAACAGGGCACTTAATGTTCTTTGTTGTACATTCAATTACACGCTAATGAGTTGTGCAAAGTGTAAATCTTTAATGCTATTTAATTTTTATGTAAGTAAAGCAGAAAAGAGGTAATAATAAAAGTAAAATATAAGGCAGATTGAGTAAATATAATAGATGTAAAATAGGAAATTATTTACAAGGGTAAAGAATATATTGTCCTGCTTATACCAAATAAATATTTCAACATGAAATTAAATTAAAAAATGGTCTTTGCATAATTCAAATATAACTGATAACTGATATAAACACTGATAATATCAGTGTTTATTTTGTAATGATGACCATTCTACTATAGCTCCCATATTACACTGCTATTTAACAAATAGCTATATGTAAAATAATTAGACTTAAAGGTAAAGCAAAAATTAACTTTCATACACAGTTAAATCTGAGAAAATGTAAGATTTTTTTTTTTTTTTTTTTTAAATGTATGACTTTAATTTATTTTTGTATAAAATACATTTTTGTATTTTATAAATGTATGGGGTCAAATTATACAAACAGCTCAATTAAAAACATTTAATTTACCTAAAGCCTTTGTAGCAACCAGTCTATGGTAGCAACTTAAAAAAAAAAAAAACTGCAGCTTTCTGGGTTAGCCTGCAAATTGACGACATGTTTTGACATAATAATTATATACAAGCAAAAGGAATAGATAAAGATACGTCTAGCAGTCAGCTTATTAGTCTATGAGGCTTTTATATGTCTTCAGCTGACGTTCAGCTTCCGGGTAAATGTCGATACACTTCCGCCAAACTACTTTCATTGTTGACAGTTTGTTAACTACTGGCAAATACTTTTTGAAATCCTAGTTAGCAGTCGGATTAACTGTAGTCCGTACATCTGGAATGACATGTCTCTCGTTTATTAGTCGGAGTGGCCGCTGCGTCAGTTGTCCGGTGAATGTTTTCTTCACTGTTAGTGAGCTAAGCAGCTAACGTTAGCCGCCTAGCCTGCTTTACAGCTGCTGTGGGTCTGGGAATCTGCACTGAAAGCCAAGATTATGTTTCTCGGTGGGATTTTGTTATGCTTTTACTTGTTTTAAATAACCTGTGCAGCATGGAATCTGAGGGAATCGTCATCCGGATAAAGACACCGGTGGGGGACATGGACTCATTAGTGGATTGTCCATCACATCTCAACTTTAACGATTTGCTGGTGAGTTGCTGTTTTACCTGTATTTACAGTGTGTTCTCATGTGATGTCTCAGTACATTTTAGAGGGAGAAACCATTAATGGAGTATATCATTCCTTGAGGAGTTGTTTTCAGAATAATGGTGCTGATTGACAGCTGTCAGTCAAATGTTTGTCTGCTCAATGATTCTCTCGTTTGGCAGGCCGCGATCAGGGATGTCATGCCTGAAGCCACAGTCACAGCTTTTGAATGTGAGCATTGTTATATTTTAATAATTGACTTTTGTTTTAAGTTATAATTAGCATAGGCAATAAAATGGTATACAAACACGATTCCAAAAAAGTTGGGACACTGTACAAATTGTGAATAAAAACAGAATGCAATAATGTGGAAGTTTCAAATTTCAATATGTTATTCAGAATACAACATAGATGACATATCAAATGTTTAAACTGAGAAAATGTATCATTTTAAGGGAAAAATAAGTTGATTTTAAATTTTATGGCATCAACACATCTCAAAAAAGTTGGGACAAGGCCATGTTTCCCACTGTGTGGCATCCCCTCTTCTTTTTATAACAATCTGCAAACGTCTGGGGACTGAGGAGACAAGTTGCTCAAGTTTACGAATAGGAATGTTGTCCCATTCTTGTCTAATACAGGCTTCTAGTTGCTCAACTGTCTTAGGTCTTCTTTGTCGCATCTTCCTCTTTATGATGCGCCAAATGTTTTCTATGGATGAAAGATCTGGACTGCAGGCTGGCCATTTCAGTACCCGGATCCTTCTACGCAGCCATGATGTTGTAATTGATGCAGTATGTGGTCTGGCATTGTCATGTTGGAAAATGCAAGGTCTTCCTTGAAAGAGACGACATCTGGATGGGAGCATATGTTGTTCTAGAACTTGGATATACCTTTCAGCATTGATGGTGCCTTTCCAGATGTGTAAGCTGCCCATGCCATCAGAGATGCAGGCTTCTGAACTGAGCGCTGATAACAACTTGGGTTGTCCTTGTCCTCTTTAGTCCGGATGACATGGCGTCCCAGTTGTCCAAAAAGAACTTCAAATTTTGATTCGTCTGACCACAGAACAGTTTTCCACTTTGCCACAGTCCATTTTAAATGAGCCTTGGCCCAGAGAAAACGCCTGCGCTTCTGGATTATGTTTAGATATGGCTTCTTTTTTGACCTATAGAGTTTTAGCTGGCAATGGTGAATGGCACGGTGGATTGTGTTCACCGACAATGTTTTCTGGAAGTATTCCTGAGCCCATGTTGTGATTTCCATTACAGTAGCATTCCTGTATGTGATGCAGTGCCGTCTAAGGGCCCGAAGATCACGGGCATCCAGTATGGTTTTCCGGCCTTGACCCTTACGCACAGAGATTGTTCCAGATTCTCTGAATCTTTGGATGATATTATGCACTGTAGATGATGATAACTTCAAACTCTTTGCAATTTTTCTCTGAGAAACTTCTTATGATATTGCTCCACTATTTTTCGGCGCAGCATTGGGGGAATTGGTGATTCTCTGCCCATCTTGACTTCTGAGAGACACTGCCACTCTGAGAGGGTCTTTTTATAACCAATCATGTTGCCAACTGACCTAATAAGTTGCAAATTGGTCCTCCAGCTGTTCCTTATACGTACATTTAACTTTTCCGGCCTCTTATTGCTACCTGTCCCAACTTTTTTGGAATGTGTAGATCTCATGAAATCCAAAATGAGCCAATATTTGGCATGACATTTTAAAATGTCTCACTTTCAACATTTGATATATATTCTATTGTGAATAAAATATGAGTTTATGAGATTTGTAAATTATTGCATTCCTTTTTATATTCACAATTTGTACAGTGTCCCAACTTTTTTGGAATCGGGTTTGTATATGAAACAACCAGAAAATATTACTGAATAACTATCATGTTCTCTTCTCAATGCTGTTGTCTTTATTGAACAAAACACATTTATTTAAACTTTAAGATTTGCAGAATGCATGATAAAAATGGTTGTTTAAATTGGCAAGTGATTATCTGTTTCAGATGATGATTCAAATGATTCTCTTATATTTCAGATGAAGATGAAGTTGGCGACCGAATCACAGTTCGCAGTGATGAGGAGCTCAAAGCCATGCTGTCGTATGTGAGTATGCCATGTATCATGTATAAATGCAGCCGAGCTCTTTGAGTCCTTTGATTCAGCTGTTAAACAGTGGGATTTCAGCATCATTTCTAAGGGGCCGTTTCCACTACACCGTTTTCAACTGAAAACTTTTTATGCGTTTTGGCCGTTCATTTACACAACTTTGGTTTTGTAGGCCTGAAAATGTAAGCTTTTGAAAACTGGTTTCAAAGTGCAAGGTTTTGAAAATGATGCCTATGTCATCGTCTCCATGTAACCAAAAAAATGTGAATTTGTGAAAACTATGGGTGCGTCTCAATCAGCTCCCTAGTTCAGTAGTTAGGGCACTGATCAGGGAGTCGGCCACATTCATGTACACGATATACTGATTCACAACCTTTTTTTTATGCTTTATTTGACCATTCAGTTTGCACTATGGCGCAACAAAATTAGAACATAATAATTACGAGAATAACATCTATAGAGGGAAAAAAAACAAAAACAAACATGAATAACCAATACCATAGTTTATAGTAGAACCAAATAGCAAATAAAAGAAAAGGAAAGAAGAGGGCATTACACAAATTAATAACAATTACACATTGAGTACAGTGAAAAGTTTGTAGGCCGTGCAATCTGTACATGTTCTGAGGGCTTTTTTGTTAAGTGAGAGTGAAATTGTAAGTAAATAATGTTTTATCTCTTGTAAGAATACTACAAAAATAGGTTTACAATTAGAGAATTTACATTTATGAATGTAGAATCTACATAGAAAGAGAATTAGGTTTATTATAGAGCAAGCAAAAAACTAAAATAACAAATTTGAGGTTCATTGAAAAACCTTGTACAAAATAGTACTTGAGATAAACAAACTAACATCTTTCCAGAGCTGGGAAGTATAATTGCACGACCAAAACAAATGAAGAAGAGTTTCAGTGTCATTCTGACAAAAGAAACATTTAGAGTCAAAATCAGATCACAAATTTTTTTTTTTTTTTTTTAAGAAAGTTTTTGACGGGGTAAATGTTATGGAGTAATTTAAAAGTTATTTCTTTGACTTTCTTTGTAAGGAAAAATCTATGTTGAATGGACCATATATTTTTCCAGTTTAAATTATCAAAAAGGTTGTTCCAGTATGAGACTGCAGGAGGGGCAGAGACAATGTTCTCAAGGAACAGAGCTCTTATTTTATAATTTCTCCCTTTTTTTTCCGGCGAAACATGTCACCAACAGTTCTTTGTTCCTAAAGAAAGAGTATTATTTTTGAAAAGCATGCAGATGCCAGATGGAATAGCATCCATAACAGTAGCAAACTCTTTAGGAGTTACAGGCATACTATATTCTGAAAGAAATTCTGTATACCTTATACCTGCAGACCTTCCTTGTTAAAGAGCTGGCTAATATGAAATATTCCATTACTGAACCATTGATTATAGAACAAAGATTTATTCTTAAACAAAATATTTCTATTGTTCCATATGTAACACCGGTGGGGAGAAAAGTTATGCTTGTAAATAAGAGTCCATGCCAGAAGAACTTGTTGGTGAAAGTTAGAAAGCTTTACAGGGAGTTTTTGGACATCATAATTACACATTAAGACAAACTTTGTGCCACCAAGCTGCGAGAAGACAAATTGAGGGAAAATATTCCAAATAGAGGTGGGATTTCTTAGGAATCGGTTAAGCCAATTTATTTTAATTGTAATATTTAATGAATTGAAATCAATAAAGTTTAATCCACCCTTATTCTGGGAATTTAATATCACTGACTTCTTCTAATAATGTCTATAATCTAGACAAGATTCCGTCGATTACTTTACATGTGGGTTTATTAACGTACACTGACCGAGCGGCATAAGTAAGGCGAGACAGACCCTCTGCTTTAACAAGCAAACCTCTGCCTTTCAAAGAGAGGTCTCTCTGTAGCCAGCAATTAAACCTTTTTTTGTTTTTGTAACAATTGGGTTAAAATTTGTAGAGCACCTAAGATTATCTTTAGTTATCTGTATACCCAAATATGTAACACAATTTTTAACTGCAATACCATTAATTAAAGCAGTCATACTGGTTTTAACTGGAAGTAATTCACACTTGTTAAGATTAAGATGTAAGCCTGAAGCTTTAGAGAAACGCTGAAGAATATGTACGGCTGCTGCTATTTGGAGAGAGTCTTCTAAGAACAGAGCAGTATCATCTGCTAGCTGACTAATTATTATCTCAGTATTTCCAATATTTATGCCTTTTAGATGACTTGCTTTGATATATGAACTTAGAAATTGTGTCGCAATCAAGAAAAGATAGGGAGAGACTGGACTACCCTGTCTAAAACCCCTTTTTAAGGAGAATCTGGGAGAGGTACTATTACTTAACTTAATTGAGCTATTACTATTCACATACAGCATTTTGACCATATTACAAAAGGGGACCCCAAAGCCAATTTTGTGCAGTGCTTGAAACAGAAATTCATGTTCTAGCGTATCAAACGCTTTATCATAATCAAAAAATAAAATAAAGCTTTCATTTTGAAGTAAATGTGAATAATCTAACATCTTATATTAAACGTATGTTATTCACAATATGTCTGTTAGGTAGAAATCCTGACTGCATTTCATCAATAATGGAATTTAAAATGCATTTTAGTCTTTTATCCAGAACTAATGCTATCATTTTGCCAATTATCTATGAGAAGGGGATCTTTGTTTTGCTTTGGGATTAGGGTGATTATTCCCTGACATAAGGTGGGGGGAAGAAAAGTTTTCTCTCTGCTTTCCCACCTAGGAAACTAGGGAGCTGATTGAGACGCACTATGACACCACGTATTACATGATCACGCATGCGTATTACATGTTTGAGGGGTGTTACTTGACAAAGTGACATTGTCAACTACTGGCTGGCTTGCATAATACAGCCTTTTTAGTCATTTTTGCAGATCTGTGTGAACGGAGATCGTTTTGAGAATGTTGTCGTCTGTTTTTAGTACATTGTTGTTGTGTAAACATACCCTAAAACATGTTTAATAGCCAGATTGCCAATGAAGAACTACATTGCCTATAATTTTAAACATAATGAATATTGAATTTAATGCAGATGAAAACGAGGTTGAGAGGTTGATAGACGTACAGTCTTTACAATGGCGCGCACTGTAGAAAGGTCCTAGAGCATGTCATTTTCACAACTCACAACTTTCAAAACTGTTTCATGGGAATTTTTGTCTACTGAAAGTTTTTGAAAGACGTTTTGTCACCTGGACTTTCGGTATGTTGTTAATCCATTGAATGCACTGTACTTCCAGTACCTGTCAAAAGTTTGGAAACATTACAATTTTTATGCTAAACTGTTATGCTCACCAAGGCTGCATTTATTTAATCAAAAATACAGTAAAAACAGTAATATTTTGAAATATTATTATAATTTAAATGAACTCTTTTTTTAAAATTTTTTTAATATATTTTAAGATGTAATTTATTTCTGTGACGTCAAAGCTGAATTTTCCGCATTATTACTCAAGTCTTCAGTGTCACATGATCCTTCAGAAATCATTCTAATATGCTGCTCAAGAAACATTTATTAATATTATCTGCTTAACATTTTTGTGGAAATGGTGATAGTTTTTCAGGATTCTATTGATGAATAGAAAGCATTCAATGAACAGCATTTATTAAATAGAAATCTTTTGTGACATTATAAATGTCTTCACTGTCACTTTTGATCAATCTAATGCATCCTTGATGAATAAAAGTATTAATTTCTTCTTTTTTGTAATCATACCACAAATGTTTGAATGGTATGATTGTTTCCACAGAAATGCTAAGCATTCAACATTGATAAAAATCAAATAATGTGACACTGAAGACTGGAGTAATGATGCTGAAAATTCAGCTTTCCATCACAGGAATAAATTGCATTTCTAAATGTATTAAAATAGAAAACAATTGTTTTAAATTGTAACAATATTTTCACAATATTACTGTTTTACTGTATTTGTCATTAAATAAAAGCAGCCTTGGTGAGCATAAGAAATTTCTTTCAAAAACATTAAATTGTAATTCCAAAACTTTAACCTTAACTTTATTTGACGTTTTTTTTTTTTTTTTGGCCATTGCAACACTCAAAATATGAGTGTAGGGAGGTGAAGCGAGATTTTTTAACCATAAACTGTACAAAAGTAGTACAAAAATAATGTACTACGTTTTCCATTTTATGATGGGTGATATCAACTGCCACCTGTGTTGGAATGTCATCCAGATACTGGTGCTGGATTTTAACGATGATATTGTATGTGTAATATTAACACAATATCAGCTTTTCATTTTTGAAATATGCGGCTATCGTCAGTACCGATATATTGCGACAGCCCTTGTTTGTAATGTTGTGATTCATCTTGGAGCTGGTTGGTTCATGGGACTCTTGTCTTCAATAAAACGGCTTTAATGAAATGCCAATGGAGAAAATACTTCCGGAAAGCAAGGCTGGTGAAAAGTGGGGGGTCACCGTTGCGCTCTATTACAGTATGTTGTATTAGACTTTTGAATGCTCAAAGTGTTTTGTTGGAAGGGAAAAGCTATTACAAATCTATTATTCCAGATCTGTTCACCCTTGGGGAAAGTGTTCTCATTACTGATTGGCAAGGATGACAAGTAGCTACATATTTTCTTTTTTCTTTTCAATTTCTTCATCTGTTTCCTTTTATCTGGCTTCACCTCTCTATGTTTCCATGGAAACATGCGTCTCTGGCTCGCACCCCCATTTTAAATTTTACAGGTGTTAACCAAGCAAGATTAGCAAAGGGAAAAGTGTAATATTAAATTCCTGTTTATTTTCTTAGTATTCATTATTTTTGTGTTGACTCAGGCAGTGGCCTCCCCCTGTGACCAGGCACAAATTGAAAACGTTCAAAATATTTGTGTCTCGTGTTTGATAAAAAGCTATTGTTTGCTTTTACCTGATTACATGTTTAAACGGTTTTCCTTTTAAAGTCAGGGAATGTTGTTTCCTCTGTTCTTTTTCTCTCTCGGCTTTTTGTGTGTTGTTTTTAACGTTCTTCTTTTGAGACAGCCTTAAAAGTGCTTTCAATACTTACTGCTCACATTGTGGACACCAAGCGTAATGACTCGTAATATTTTTTCCCCGTGTGAAGTACAGTGGAAGTTAAATGAACTATCAACTTTTATTATTTATTATTCAATACTTAAAGTTTCGCCTCATTAGAAGCACAGCCCTCCTGGGTAGAGGAATTTTTCAAAATCCACTTTCAGCTGGTGTTGTCTTTTACCCCCCATCAGCTCTCAATGACTCTCGAGTAGCCATGGGCTTCAAAACCACTGCTTCTGCAGGAAATGAAATCACTTATATTTGATATTTATTTATTTTTAGATGCTTTATCAATGTTGTACCTCTCAAGGCCATTGCAGTCATTAGCCAGATTAGGCCAGAAGGTGACACACTGACAATGATGTCTCGCGGGTGTCCTGCACTGCCTGAGTGTAATTCAACTTTTTTCCCCTGTCTTGATTAATTCTGCAGTCGCTGAGTAGCTGGTTTTGAAACGCACATTCTGACATTGGAGATATTTGCGGGAATGCAAGTATTCTCATCTGTTATCGCAACAAACTGCATTAATGCTTATGCACAAAGAGATTTTCCTCTTAAGGAACGTGCCATCGCACATCACAAAATAATTCTTTGAGGCCATATTACTCTGACAGTGAATATTACCGCCGTTGCAGATTGCCTCCCCGTTGCATTTTGGTTAACAGCACAACTGAGTCCACTTTTTCTGAAAATGAGTTTTTCCTCCCATGATGCCGTTTGCTTCTCTAGGGAGAGCGCAAGCTGCTGAGAAGGGTGGAATTTAATATGCGTGTAACATGTTCTGAGGCTTGTGCCTATGTTTAACTGATCATTGTGGCCATATTTCAAGTGTGTGCCCTTTGGCTTGGTGGCTCTTGGGGTCTCTGTGGGGACCTTTATAAATTTGCTTCAATTAATTCCATGTGAAGGGATCTACTGTTATGTAGACTTAATAGGAATTAAGAGATGACTTCTTGCTTTACAGGTGCGTAAGCTAATTCACCAAGCTCTCTGGTGGAAACCGACCTTCAAACTGTCTTGACTGCACTTTTTTTTTTACTCTAGCAGCGATCATCAGTCTGAGGTCTCTGAGAAGTTCTGGGTCCCCGGTGAACCCCTTCTTACCGATAGCCTTTCCAGGATGTTAGTTCAAAGTTAAAGACTGACCCATGTCAGATGTAGCCTCGCCATCTCTCTCTCTCTCTCTCTCTCTCTCTCTCTCTCTCTCTCTCTCTCTCTCTCTCTCTCTCTCTCTCTCTCTCTCTCTCTCTCTCTCTCTCTCTCTCTCTCTCTCACACACGCTCACACACACGCACGCACACGCACGCACACACACACGCACACAGGCACTGATCTCCCAGGCTGGGCCGGCTAATTACAGAGCGCTTTACTTGGGGTGTGTTAATGATCGGGGTCCAACAGAGCGGAGGTCCGACTCCTCTGTTCCCTCCAGCTCTCAAGCTGCCTTTCTGTGATCAAACTGCCTTTAGTTATTGTCCAACAAAGGGAGGTTTCTTTTAATACACTGTTACAGATTAGTTAGGTAATTGCAGGCCTAATCGATAAAGCAACCGAGTGGAAAATTAAAGGTGTGTGTTTTGGTAAAGCTACATGGTTTCAGTGCCTGCAGGCAGTGTAGAGAGGTGACAGTGATAAATAGGGTATTTAATAACAGCTGCTCTAACACTGCTTCCTCTGCATGTCCTCTCGCGCGGCCCAGCGTATTCATCATGTATTCGCACGCGGCGGAGGGACGGTGCTGTACCGCCAGCCCCTTGGCTAGGCTTGCTTTTGACCTTTGTCTTGTTCTGCCTTTGTCTCTCTTTCTCTCTGTCTTTCTTTCAAACACTGACACTCTCCCCTCCTCTCTTGTCCATCTGGATCTGTGGTTTTTAATGGCTTTATTGTGTGTGATGGGGGCTCTGTGTTTGGACACAAAGGTCTCGTGCTGGACTGAAAGGAGAGGACGAGCAACCAGATGGTTCTGTTAACCGAAACATCCATTGAATGTTCTTTTGGTAGGAGACACAAATCTGTATGCGTGCTTGAAAGACAGCAGAGTTTTTCTGAAACCGAATCGGCAAAAGTGCTAGATGACACATCAACTGCAAGATCAACTTTAAAATAATTTCAAATATTTATACAATATTATGAATTAATAAAATAATTTATAATATATAAAATAGTAATAATAATAAAAAAACCTAGAGAATATCATATGAAGTCTCGTATGTAAGTCAATGTAGTTTTAAAATTGCAACTGCATTAAATATTGAATATTATTAAAAAATAAATAAATGTAATTAATATATGACACAAAGTCTCGAATGTAACTACAAGTACAGTGCCAACAGAACTTGAAGTCTAGATTGCTTTAAGTTAAATTTCTTTATTAATAGCATAGATTAATTAAAGAAAAAAATAATTACACAAAAAGCTTACCATGACATTAATAATATAATAAAAGGTTTAGAAATGCCAGACTACATTTCAGCCTGTTATGCAGTGTAATTAATTAATAGGCAGCCGTTACTAGCAGATTGCTTTTACGTCAGGCTGAAATGAGAAAAAACAGTGATTGGGCTGCGCCTGGCAGCCATTACAACGGATGAATTGATACAGAGGGTGACTGGTGTTTCAAAAAGATTACCTGAGCAGGGTGCCCGATTCATTTAGCGTCTTTTCTTTTCCTCCTAATACTGCAAGTGGCTCTGAGAGAAAGAGAATGTATTGTTTTTTTGACATAAAATTGCTTTTATATACTCCGTGGGACTTTTTTTCTGAAATACTTTCACAGAGCATAATATTGATTCTGTGTACTATAGCCTACTGATAAAAGGAACTAGACTGTTTTTAAGTTTTGTTTCACTTTATTCTCCGCAGTACTGCAACACAGTGATGGAGCATCGCATCAATGGACTGTTACCCGAGCCTTTACAGATATTTCCACGAGGTGTGTAAAGTGTGTGTTAGTGTGTTGGCCCAAATTACAGTTTAACACCGCAACAGTAAACGTGCCCGAGGCCCACCTAGAACCTAGATCACAGTTTAAAATCCCATATTCAGCACTGCCCTTCTCACGTGTGTTTGTGTGTGAGCAATTTCTGTTAGCAAATCCCACATTACTCATGCTCACTGTGAGAGGAATAAATATAAAATTCTTTCTGAATACATTATATTCTTTATGATATACTTATAAGCTCCCTAAGCTGTATTTCAATATGTCTGTCTTGTAATGTTGCAGATAGACTAATTCTGACATTTTAAACATTTAAAATATTCTGCTCATGTTCTTTTTCTCTGGCCTCACGTGATCTACAATCTAGTCAATTTTCTTTTCAGCCGGTAAGACCCCAGGGATCCGCAACATACACGGCCTGAAGGTATGTGTCTCAATGATTGTTTCAGCAGAATTGGCCATGGATCGGTTATGCTGCATACACTTATTGAAATGTCAATTGAAGTCAAGACTCTCTCTTTCTGTCTGTCTCTCATTTTCTACCCCCCTTTTCGTTGTATTTTTTTAGCTGCTTATTTAATAAACCGTTCAAAAATGGGGGGTCGGAAAGATTTTTTTTGCTCTTTTGAAGTCTTTTATGCTCACTAAGACTGCATTTATTTTATCAAAACAGTATGGAACTATTATTGCAATAAAATGGCTGTTTTTGAATATTATAAAATGTAATTTATTCCTGTGATGGAAATTTTTCAAGTTTTCAGTGTCACATGATCCTTCAGAAATCATTCTAATATGCTGATTTGGTGCTCAGGTAGCATTTCTTATCAAAGTTAAAAACATTTGTGTTAATGTTTTTGTGGAAAACATGATTTTTTTTCAGGATTCTTTTAAAAATAGAAAGTTCAAAAGAACAGCATTGTTTTTAAATGGACATCTTTTTCAACATTATAAATGTCTTTACTGTCACTTTTGATTAATTTAATGCGTCATTGCTGAATAATAAGTATTAATCTCTTTAGCAAAAAAATCATACTAACCCTAAAGTGTTGAAGGTTAGTGTAGTTTCTGTTTACCTAAATAGTATGATTGTTCTTGTTTTGGTTTAATTCGGAATTAATTGGCTTGAAAAGGGTAAAAAAAAAACCCCCTGATAAACTGATCTAAATGAGGTCTTCATAGATACTAATTAAGAAGAGAATCACTGCTTTACTGCACTACACTATACGACCTACAGACCTCAATTAATCTCCGTATTTATATAGTGACTGTCTTTGAGCTTTTTTCCTTCATTCTCCCACTGCGATCCGTTAGCGTGGCTCTGACAACAAGCAGCTTTATGAATCCTCTTTAGTGACAAATAAAGGACGTGATGTTGATTCATTCTTTTTTTTTTTTTTTTTTACCCAAGGATGTTCCCAGAGTTATATTTAATTTTGCCTGATAGATGAAGTGACCCCTTTCCTCAAGCCTCTCTCTTTATTTCTCTCTGTCTCCCCCACAAAAGCCAATTAACCTTGCGGCCAAACCAGGCAGTTTGCTGTTGAATCACAGGTTAATTAGCACAGGGTTCTGATTGTCTTTGTTTGCCCGCAGGTGAACACGCGGCCCGAATCCTCGAGTGGCAGGGGCTCCTCTGCAGCTGATTCCCGGTCCAGCGATAGGTAATACAATTCTATATTAATCCCTCAAGTTTTCTACTTTGCTTGTTAAAAATCTTATGGTTATCAACTATATTTCTAATCAGAGGAATCCTCTATCCAATGCCTAAGAACGTTGCTTACCTTTGGTAAAATCACTGTAATTTGCAGCCTCTTGTGGCTTGTTGACTAAATAGTGTTTTTTAAATTAGGACTAGCTTTTTAGGTGGATCCACGTCTGGTTATACACTACCGTTAAAAAGTTTGGGGTCAGCAAGTTTTGTCTTTGTTTTTGTTTTTTGTTATTTGTAATGAATACATTTATTAATCAAGGACACATTAAATTGATCAAAAGTGACAACAAAGACATTTATGTTACAGAATAGTTTTATTTCAAGTAAATGCTGTACTTTTACTTTCTATTCACCAAAAATCCTGAAAAAAAATCACAGTTACTACAAAAACTATTTAGTAGCAAAAAATGTTTCTTGAGAAATGTTTCTTGAGCAGCAAATCAGCATATTAGAATGATTTCTGAAGGATCATGTGACACTGAAGACTGTAGTGAGTAGTGATGCTGAAAATTCAGCTTTGCATCACAGGAATAAATTACATTTATGGAAATAATATTTATATTAAATTAGAGAGGTTCTTTAAAATTTTAATAATATTTCACAATATTACTGTTTTACTGTATTTTTGAGGGGGGGGGGGGGGGTAGAGGGAGCAAGAGGGAGATTTGATATAAGATTGTAGAAAGAGAGATGGCTAAGAGACATTACAAAAGAGCAAAGGTCGGAGGAATATCACTGGAAAAAAGAAGGGTTATGATCAGACAAGAGCTTTAGGTTCCACGTTAATATTAGAAAAGCTTTTAATCGCTGGAGAGAAGGCCTAAAAAAACGGATGCTGAGGTTGCGTTGTTTCTGCCCCATATGTGAATAACATTGGTTTTGCTATGTTTCACCAAGACTGCAAGATATTGCCATTTCTGTAATGTTAGCTATAGTAACAGGACAGTTTTGTGCTTGTGTGCTGTTGGCGACTAACAACAAACTCTTGCTTGTATACTCTAGTGTACTGTATGTTCATTTTTTTGTTCTTCCTTGTGATGACGTTCGTTCGTCATCTTCACTTTATTTTTCACAAAGCATTATTTTGCTTCGCTTTAGCTATGATAAAGATTCATCCACTCTTGCATTGCGTGTTTGTGCATTTTGGGGGCGGAGCAATGAAGGGAGGCTGGGAGGGGTGTTTGTTTGGGTTGATTTCAAATATTAACATTGTTTCTCAGAAATTTTACTGCACCTTCAAAGGTGATGTTGATTCATTTTAATTTTAAAGGTCTAAATAATGTAATTCCCTTTAATAAGAGAAATGCAAACAGGAGCTGGAAGTCTTCATAGCCTAAACATACAGCAGAAACATTTTGTCAGTTATAATTGGATCTGGTCCGAGATAATGAAACTTCCTGGCACAGGACAAAGACCTGCAGTCTGAAGGCCAGTGTGTGTGTATTTAGCAGTGATGCATGTCAGATTTATGCAGAGCCTTCTATTGAGTCTTCTAGTAAACAATTTCATATTTTGTATTTTTGCTTCAGCAGTTTAAAGAAGTCTTCAGCTGAGCTTAAGAAGATTTTGACGAATGGACAGGTATAGTAGTCCTCCCTTCACAACACACACTTTATTTCTGTATACCTTTTTTGATACACACATATAATGCACAGTATCATCAGTACCACTCAACCCGTGATGCTTCACTTATCCCATTTAATTTGTCACTGTAGACTCCCTGTGTGAATGTGCAAAAGCATCTATTGATTGCTCCTAACGGTCTGTTCACTGACCCTTTCTCTGTGGTACGGGTGAGATCTTTATCTTGAGTGATCAGAGCTGTGTCCTTTTGCTGCCCATCCCTCCTCCTCTCCGTGTCACCTTTTCTCCCCCCTCCGCAGGCCCCTAGCAGGCCAGTCTGTCAACTAAAGGGTGTCAGATAGACAATTAAGACAGTTACATCCCCTGTGACACCAGTAACATGCACAGTTAATAGAGCACCAGCATCCTCCCTCACGCATACACACTCACACACTCACACACACTGTGTCTCTCTCTCTCTCACACACAATGTCTCTCTCCCAAACTTTAGCCTAATCAAATGTCCTGCATTGGGCCCCTGTAGTCGCGGTGAGGCCTGTCAGCAGAGCATTGGCTTCACATCAGGTCAAGGGGAAACACTTCCCCTACAATAACACACACAAATGCTGACACCTAACCAGTCGCATTAGCAATCACAAACAAATGACTTTGATTGGATTGTTCAGATATATAGCAATGATATTATAATTTTTTTGTTAATGAAAAATGCTGCTGTTATTAATAATAATAATTATAGTAATAATAACAACAGAATTTTGTCATTTTCATCATAAATATTATTATTGTTATTATATTAACAACTAGTACTTACAATAATACTATAATTATTAACAACGAGCATTTTTATAATAATAATAATAATAATTATTATTATTATTATTATTATTAACAAAAATCCTAATATAAATGTTGTTGTTGATGATGATTATCATAATAATAATAATGCTTTTAATACATTTTATTTATAAATAAATATCGTGTTTGCTTTTCTGCAGTTTTATAAAAGCAGAATGTTTCACATCAGACATAACAATACCCTGTAATTGTGGTACATGTAAGGAGTAATTGATGACGAGCCGTTAAATTATTAGAAAAATAACACGTTGGAACACCTTGGCTGTGCGTTGTTTTTCTAATAATCCAAGGGCCCATAGTCAATTATTCCACTTATACTATGGTTGCCATGCCTCCAGTCCAGACATTGTTCAGATGTTTCATTGCAAGACATTTTTTAGGTTTTTGTCCTTACAAGGCTTGTGTGTAGGACTAATTTCAGTAACACTTTATTTTAGTGTCCTTGTTACATGTTACTATAGTAATTACTATAAATTGTGCAGTTGTTACATGTGACAAACCCTAAACCAAACCCTACTAACCCTAACCCTACATGAAGTTAATTATTATTACTCAGTATTTAAATGTATAATTACACTGTAACACGGACACCTTAAAATAAAGTGTAACCCTAATTTCTCTTAAATGTAATTTTAGAGCTAGTAACGGATGCTTGAGGCATTGATATGCAAACTAAGGCCCCGATCAGACAGAACGCGTTTTTTGCAGTGAGAGTCGGCTTTTTCAAATAGTTTTCTATTGGCAGTGAGCGCTTTGCGTGCTGTTTATTCGCCCCGGGCGCCTCGCGTTTTAGCCTGCTGCGTCTCGCGTTTTTGTAGGAGCGCTCTGAGCGCCTGAAGTTGAAAAAAAAAAAAAACTCTGAGCAGAAAAGCGCCCGACATCATCGTGTTTTTTTTTCCATTGTCCAATCGAAGGAATGGAGACGTGGGCCTTCCGTTGTGGTGACGGTTACCTTGATTCGACTGACAGGACAGCTGATTCGGGGGTTGCCTAGCAACATAAAAAAAACGCAGCGCACTGCTCTTTTTCTAAATTAAAAAACGTCAACCAAAAAAAGGCAGTGGGGTGTGCCTTGCATTTTCAAACCTGAAAAACGTGTTCTGTCTGATTGGGGCCTAATGCAGTTATTGGAGAGAGAGAGAGAAATTAAGCTTGTGTGAATTACCTGAGTCTCTGCAGTAGAGTCTAAAGTGTAAGTTTAATTGCTTCAAAAACAGGGACATTACCACCTCGCTACTGTTTTTTTTTTTTTAACTGCGAAAACTATTTTACTGATGAAGTTGCTCACAAAAAGTTTCTGTGCGCATTAATGTGTGATTGTGTGAGAGAGAAAGAGAGTGTGCTTTCCTTAGATAATAAAACAATTTAGTGGGAAAAACATGGAAATATTTTGTCATTTTGGTCCCACTTTATATTAGGTGGCCTTAACTACAATGTACTTGCATCAAAAAATAAGTACAATGTACTTGCATCAAAAAATAAGTACAATGTACTTGCATCAAAAAATAAGTACAATGTACTTGCATCAAAAAATAAGTACAATGTACTTGCATCAAAAAATAAGTACAATGTACTTGCATCAAAAAATAAGTACAATGTACTTGCATCAAAAAATAAGTACAATGTACTTGCATCAAAAAATAAGTACAATGTACTTGCATCAAAAAATAAGTACAATGTACTTGCATCAAAAAATAAGTACAATGTACTTGCATCAAAAAATAAGTACAATGTACTTGCATCAAAAAATAAGTACAATGTACTTGCATCAAAAAATAAGTACAATGTACTTGCATCAAAAAATAAGTACAATGTACTTGCATCAAAAAATAAGTACAATGTACTTGCATCAAAAAATAAGTACAATGTACTTGCATCAAAAAATAAGTACAATGTACTTGCATCAAAAAATAAGTACAATGTACTTGCATCAAAAAATAAGTACAATGTACTTGCATCAAAAAATAAGTACAATGTACTTGCATCAAAAAATAAGTACAATGTACTTGCATCAAAAAATAAGTACAATGTACTTGCATCAAAAAATAAGTACAATGTACTTATTGTGTTCACATTATATTGCAAAACACTTTTGCTGATATTGAGGTGGGATACGGGTAAAGTTAGGGACAGGTGTGGTGGTATGGGTAAGTTTAAGGGAAGTGTCAACAGTGTAATTATAAATGTAATTACAGAAATTCATTACAGATGTAATTACATGGAGGTAATTTTTAAAATGTAAGTACAATGTAAAAACATGTACGTACATAAGTGCATTGTATCAAATTATTAATTTAAATGTTAGTACATAGTAGTTAAGGCCACCTAATATAAAGTGGGTCTGTAATTTTTATCCTATTATATTTATTTGCTTGGTCAATGTCATTGTGGGTTTTGTTTTTTGCTGTTGAAAGCTGAAAATAAATGAAAGTTGAAATAATTTGGCAGACTTTATTTATAAAGTATATTTATATATTTATTTATTTACTTATTTATATAGGGGAACTACTTTAGCTGTGGTTTTTCTTTAAATTCATCAACCATTCAGATTCAAGCATTCAACAGCCCTCATGGCTTTTATATATTTCTTTGATGGCTCTGATTTTAAAGTAAACAGAGTTGTTCTGAACTCTGTTCTAATGTCAATGATCGAGTGGGAGTTAATTTGTTGACTGGATAAATCAGTTCAAAGCTGGATCTGAAAATCCTCTGTTGCTGGAATTAGCATTTACAGGTCAGGTCAGAGTGACCAGAGTGACCTTCCACAGCGTTTTTGTGCTTTGTCAGCCTTAGAGATACTCTGGCCCTATGGAATCTGCAGCTGGTTGTTACAGACCACTTATGTTACAAACCTTTAATGGTAAAACTATTTTTTTAACTTAAGGGGTTTGTGGCAACTAGGCACTGATGTGCAGTCTTACTCACAGGCTGAAAATCTGAAGCTCTGAGAATTAAGATCCCACAGCATGTATTTTATTTTTATATTCAAAGAAATCAAGAGGTTGAAATAAAAATGGAGGGCATTCTGGTGTGCATAAAACTGACCGCA
The DNA here is from genome assembly GCA_039654105.1 of Coreius guichenoti. Lineage (NCBI taxonomy): Eukaryota > Metazoa > Chordata > Actinopteri > Cypriniformes > Gobionidae > Coreius > Coreius guichenoti. The sequence goes on from CM077168.1 coordinate 34,106,475, forward strand.
TGTTAAAACATACTGGTCCCACTGGCCTCTTGGTGCCAGAAGGGTCTGTATTGTATTACCATTTTGACAGCTTTTATCAAAGTCGAACATGACAGCATAGGCAAACAAATCATCATTAAACTTCCTATCACTCTCCTTGCTGCTGTCGCCTTTTTATATATTAGACAGGAAATGTTGTATTGATCCTCCTTTTTTGTCCGCTACTGAACTTCCAATGACCTTACAGTGGGATTTCTGAGTTTTTTTTTTTTAGGACCTTACTAAGTTTTTTTTTTTTTACTAAACTCTTTCTTTCTTTCTTTCTCTCTTTCGCTCTCTCTTTCTTTCTCTCTTTCACTCTCTCTCTCTCTCTCTCTCTCTCTCTCTCTCTCTCTCTCTCTCTCTCCCTCCTTTCTTTCTTTCTTTCTTTCTTTCTTTCTTTCTTTCAATTAATTCATTAACTAACTTCAGTTTATTTGACCATTTTACACATTTATTAAGAAATACAACATGTCTATGAATGCATGCATACACATACCCACACAAAGAAATGCACAGAAACACCTGATTCCACACACACTGACACACATAGTAACACACTTTTGAAGATGCTTTAGATTATTTAGATAGGGTTGTAGGTAGTAGGGTTGAAGAGTTTTGCTCTCCTTGAATAAAAACAGTATCTAGCATCTTTTTTTCTTTCTTTCTTTGTTTAGATAAATGAACATGACCTCCAGTACCAGGAGCAGCTTGGCCATGGAAATGGTGGAACAGTTTACAAGTGAGTGCTGCTCCCGTGTTTTGAGATTTTAATTAGAGCGATTGTGGTCAGCCTCTTCAACCTTTAGTACACTCTAGAAGTTGTCCGCACTTATGTTCTGATTAATTTTACATTGCTCATATTTTCAGACATCCTTCAAAACCTTCTCAATATTATGATTCTTTAAATGTCTTGAGACCTTGGATTAAAGGACGGTGCTGATTTAGGTTGAAGTGACTCTTTTTGACCCTTCTAAAGCTCCTTTCTGTGCCAAAACTATACACCCAGCCTAAAAGATAAAGTGATTGGACAGGACAGGACAGGACAGGACAGGACAAGGCCATCGTCTTACACACACACAATTCGTTTTATTAATTTCTTGAACCTTGTTGACAAGGGTCTTTGTGCTTTTAACACAGGCTCTCATCATATTCTTCTCTTGCTGGAGGAGTGCACCTCTGTGTTGTTGGAAATTGTTCAACCATTTTAAAAAAGCCAATACTGCAACCCAAACAAGAATGCAGTCTGACAAGCTCAGCACTAAATGTGTTTGCCTAGAGTTATTTTTTCCCCTCAAACAAAAGAAAGTGCTGAATTTTGCATTCATCATCTCTTCATTCAAACCATTTTCCATTTTTTTTTCCTCTTTTAAGTGATGGATAAGAAATACAGCTGTTCTGAACATAGACGTTTCCTTTTTAAGTCTATATGGAACATCCATTAATTATCAATGGTAACTTCGATCTCACATAGCAAAAAAGGTGTATAATTTGTTCTTAAAGATCGTAATACCAGGAATGTGTTTTTTTTTTTTTTTTTTTTTTTTTCTCTTTTCTCTTCTTCACAAAGTATTCATGATCTTTAAAGAAAGGAAACAGTTATTGTGTTTCCTGCTCAGACTGACAGCTGCAGTGCAGTACAGGTAGCGGCAGGTATAATGTAATATAATCTCTGATGTGGCTCGTAGGGAAATTTAGGCCAGTCTCCCATCCATCTCCACAGCTGTCCTCGATCACCTCTACTGTGCTCACTCACGTACACACACTCTCCTTTATGCAAAACACACACCTTTGTGACCATCAGATTGCACATAGGATGGAGCCATGGGTATTTGATTAAATTGCTTTTCTTAAGAATAAATAAATATTTTTTTGTAAGGCTTTTACCTAACCTGCACCCCTTGATGTTGTGTTACTGTGTTTATAACCCTGTGTCATACATATCCAAGAAAAGATAAAGTAAACCAAACATTCTTACATTTATAGACTGAAATGCTGAAAAATTATTTGCATAGATTGTAGGAAAATGCCACTTTCTACATTTCTCTTGAATTGGTTTTGTGCTCTCGGCAACCACTCAAAACATATTATGGTCAGTACAAACCAAGTCAACGCATAATTAATGTAATCCTGTTCATATTGTCTTTCACCATGTATTGTTTTGTTCAGTGAGGACATGTCAACCTGTCCATGTCACATTACCAAAATACTGCAGTTTGATTGGACACTGCCTGTGAAATCAACAACAAAAGATATGGATTTATATATATATATATATAATATACACATACATGCATACATACATTGTATATGAACAATGCTAAATGCAAATAATCACAAATCATTATATATGTATAAAATGATTATTTGTAATTATTTTCCATTTATCATAGTTCTTTCCCTACTTTATTGTTATGTATCCTATTAGAACTAATCTGCGACTCATTTTTAGGTCATGACCCACTGGTTGAGAACCACTGGTGTAGACTTTGTTTCTTCTGGCGCACCTCTCTTTATGGCTTTCTTTTCAGGGGAGGCGATCATCTGGTCATCTCAGGTTAGATGGCATAGAGAAAGAGACGGAGAGAACTGTCTGGTCCGCATTGGCCACTGTAATCGAAACCTGTTTGTGTGTGCGTGTGTGTTCGTCTGCAAACGCACATGCATGGGATGGCTGTCTTCTAGAGTTCCATGAATACTGCATGACAGAGCTTTCATTACCTTGGGCTCTGGAGTGTAAATAACAAACAGAGAATAGGGACACATTTACGGGGGTCAGGACATTAAGATGCTCTGACCATGCGTCTGTCAGTCTTAAATCATCCCTGCATGACTACTCAGCAGGGTCAAAGTTCAAGGACTTTAGCTGAACTTTGTTAATGGGCTTAGTAGGATCCATTACTGTTCAGGATGTCCTAAAGCGACCATTTAGACGACATCATTGGTTGGGTTGGCAAACTTGGCATTAGTAAGCAGTAAGTAGTCATTTAGCAGATGCTTTTATACAAAGCATCTTAAAGCATACATATTACACAGGCAATCCCCGTGGAAAGACCTAAGGTTAAGTGTCTAGCTCAAGGGCACAATGGTGATGACTTATGACTCGCTAAATGCACAGTGTGGAACTATAGCAACTGTGGACTGACTTCCGATAATCAGGCTTAAGCCTAGTCCCAGTTTTTTCTAAGGCACGTTTATAAAAGCTACTTAAATGTCCTTATTGAGGCCTAATCTTGACTTAATCTAAGCCCTGTCTGTGAAACCAGGCCTTTGAGATTTAATCTTCCATACATATTAATTTAATATGTGTTCCCAATAAGCACATATTGGGCGTATCACACTCTGTATCTTGTATGGCTCAGAATCTTCCGAAGTGTAAAGTGTACCTGCAGAGGACTGTGAGGTGAGATGGGATCGAGTGTCGTCGCCCTAAATGAGGGAAGTTAGCCGTCGCGTCACTTAGAGCGACATTAATTAAAGGCTTGCTGGAGTTACGAGGTGTCTGGAGCTGTAACAAGATCAGCCATCTATTTCCCATAAATCACATGCACTGTCTCAAACACAAACCATTACGAATTTGTTTACCACAGATGTATACGCACCTACGTACAGAGCATCACAATCAAATCATTCTTTTTCTTGTTCTGTTCTTTCTTTTGTTTGTTTCTTTCGTGTTCACACACACATACTGTGTTGTTGAATCCACCCTCGTTTGGCAGCTGTCTGTTGTTATAGTATATTATCTGGTGGAATGGACCGTGTCGTGGGTTATTGTAACCCAAACCCTTTTCAGCACCTACTGCAGTAACCAGATCCACTACTTGGAATGAGCAAGGATCATAATTAAATAATTGCGGCTTTGCCGTTAATTCGACCTGTAACAGGAGGCCTGTCTGGGAAAGCTCACGCTGAAACGGGAACGGCTCAGAATGTCTGAGGTTTCGCAGGTGACTGACTCAAGGTTGACCTCACCTGCATTTGACACTTAGGATGAGGACACCCCTCCTCTGAGCTCTTTTTTTTGTAGCGATTAAGATGCTGATATTCTGTAAATAAATACAAATGTTTAAAAAGCACCTGAGTGTCTTACTTAGTCATATAGATGTACATCTCAGGTTGCTCTGACTTAAACAAAACCGTAGTTTTCAAAAACATAGTTTCCATCCTTGAATGTCAGTTATTGATTGTCCATCCTTGAATTTTTTTGGACTCATAAAGTATTTGGACACTTTTAATATGCTTAAATGCATTAGATAACACGTATATAATAAATAGCTAATTTAAATATCTAAGTAAAATGTAATTTATATAAAACTTTGGGGCCTGTAATATTTTTGAAAAAAAGTCTATTATGCTCACCAATGCTGCAGTTCAGAAATAATCAAAATACAATACAAACAGTAATATTGTGAAATATTCATAAGAAAAACTGTTTTCTATCTGGATATATTTTAAAATTTGATTAATTCCTGTGATGGCAAGGCTGAATTTTCAGCAGCCATTACTCTAGTCTTCAGTGTCACATGATCACATGATAGCCCATTGTTTCTGCCTAAATGAATGATGTTAGCCAACCACGTGATTTGTATTATCTTAGAACTGTACATATCTGACATATGGAACATACTTGGATACAGTCACGTGATAACAGATTACTCTAAATTATGTAGAAACATGCATTTTCTGTAAGCTGGTTTGAGACAATATGTATTATGAGAAGCGCTATACAAATAAATGTGAATTGAATTTTTCAGAAATCATTCTAATATGCTGATTTGGTGCTCATGAAAGATTTCTTATCATTAATGTTGAAAACACTGCTTATTTTTTGTGGAAACAGTGATATATTCTTTGAATAGAAAGTTCAGAACAGAATTGATTTGAAATACAAATCTTTTGTAACAGTGTAAATGTCTTTTAATATCACTTGATCAATTTAATGTGTCCTTGCTCTTTCAAAAAATAGAAAAATCTCACTGCACCCAAGCATTTGAACGTTAGTGTGTATATACCATTTATTTGTTTGTTTATTCATTAATGTGTACATTGACATTAATCATAACTATTTCCTTTTTGACAGAGCATACCACCTGCTTGGGAAGAGAATTGTAGCAGTGAAGGTAAAACTATACATATGTCTATAAGCTTAAGAACCTCAAGCTCTGGAACTGAAAGTGTCCCGCTCAGACATTACATTAAGTGAAATGAATTCACTGATGCTCTTTAGTAACCTTAAATAATAACATTTTTGTACATTTTGTACAACATGTGATTGCATTTTGGCTTATTGTTCAGAATTACTTGGCTCACATGAAAACCATAAAAACATTCCAAAGACTCAACATATGATATTATAACTCACATTCAACTAATGGGTAAGAAAACCATACAGCCAGTTTGCTTTTAAGAAAAGAATCTGCAGTGCAGAAGAGGTGAACTCAGGGAGCAAGACCTACGTGGCTCTGTTACAGGTGGACTTTACTGCGGCAGGATGCGATGAATAACTGCTGGAGATGTTAATAGTGCTCTGCTAATTGAAGAGCACAAAAGAGCAAATCCAGCACTCCTGCACGCGCCGCCACAGTTAAGGTTGTTTGAGACCTTGTGACCCTCATATGCCAGAGAGGCTCTTCCTTTTTCCATCTTAGCTGTTCTCTGTTCTGTCATTTCTTCTGTTCTTTTCTCACATTTTATCCCTCTCCCTCCCCCTCTCTCGTCGTCATCATTTACATCTGTTTAGTTATCCTATCACTTCTCTTATGTCTTATCTCCTATCTGTCCTCCTTTCCTTTCATTTCTTCTGCTGTCTGCTCATCTTTCCGTCTGCGCTCTGCCTGGGTTTGCTCGAGCAGGGCTATCTATTTGGCTAAGGCTGTAAGTGATCTCTGCTGAGCTTTAACTGTGTGGCCTTGCCTTACTGCCTTACCTGTAATCAATTATTTCAGTGGGAGGCTGATAATCTAGCCTTTAACTAAAGAAGCATTTTAGCTAGTCGCTGCTTCATTACAAAAGTAGGCAAGAGAGAGAGCAAGTGCCTTGGTTGCAACAAAACATAACATGTTTCTAGTTCAAAACTTTAGTAATATTTGATGAAAATACAGCCTTGGAATGTCTTTTTGCTTTTTTAAATGGAAGACTGTTGATTTTCCTGCCAATACTGGTTGAAGAGAAACTCTATGTGCATGTATCTCAAGCATCCATTCTCAACTTCAAAGCGAGCTGAAACTGAAGTATTGATGCAGTTCATGTAGATGATTACAATCAGAAAAGTTATTTTTGCAAGTTCTATTTTCCTGATGTAAAATTGTTGTAAATGGGGTTGGGTGTAAATGGGTTGTAAATTTCATAAAGTTTAATTTGAGTGTGTTTGTTCAAACGAGGGCCTTATGCTTGTATTCCAGGTTATTCCTCTCGACATCACGGTGGAGCTGCAGAAGCAAATCATGTCAGAGCTTGAGATCCTTTATAAGGTCTGAACCTTTTTTTCTCTGTGCTTGATTACTTAATCTGTATCTATAGTCCTCTTTTCAGTGGATAAAAGCAGTGACCTAATTTTGTAAATGTGTACACCCAGTGTGATCAACTACTTGTTGCTACAATGCTGTATTCCTCTAATTTTAAACTTTTTGCATTTTAAGCATTTTGCCCTCTTTTAAGCACTCAAGTGTCACTTTGTTTGCTTTCTGTCCTTGAAGATATCAATACTTGAGTGAGAGATGAATATAGCATTGAGAGTTAAAAGTAACACTAAATAATTTGCTCTGTACTTCTCACTTTGTTCTTGATTTAAGTTTGGAGTCCTTTTCCAGGTGAAAACCAAATTCGTTTAGAGCTGTGTGTGGTTTCAGATTTCAGATTAGGTGTATTTGAGGTGTATGACCGTGATAAGTATGAAAGAAGTGTCATGAATTATTCAGGGATCAGTGCCTATGTAGTTTAGTCCATCTGCTCTAGTAACCTGCTCTGACAACAGCTGCTAGATAGACTTTAATTGATACCAATCACCCTTTGCAGCGATGAGCCAATCACATCGCGTAATCAGCCAGTTTCTCGCATTGAATTAAATACTACTGTGTCTTTACCATCACATGGCTTACTATAAATAACTACCAACCAAATACTTAATGAAAACAATTAGTCTCATCTTTTCATCAGTGGTATATTTTTCTTAATAATAAAGTATCATTGACAACCATCAGGTGAATCATGCCAATTAGTCAATAAACAGTTAGCCTAAAACAACCCTCTACAATGCGAGTAAATCACTCACGCATGCGACCAAAATTTCACGAGGCGACAAAAAAAAAATCTTTAATTAGCCAATGGCTAGTAAATTGTACGATTACAGTCGCTTGAGTTAGAGGCAAAAAAATACGTTTAGCGCAGGTAGCCTATAATTTCATTTCCTACTGAGCTTTACGCACCGTCGCTTGGCTGAGAGCGCCCTCTGGACCAGTGCTGCATCATTAAAGTTTATCATTTGCGTGCACAATATTATTGTTACCATATTTTTAAGCCTTGCCAATTTAAACATTCATTCGTAAGAAGACGCGAACGATAACTTGCGCATGCTGTGTGACAATTTGTGTGTGCAAACTTTTCATCCAAAGCACGTGCCCAGAAAGCTGCGTCTGACAGCATGTGAATACTGAATTAAGCTCTCTTTCACGTCGTCTTGCACTTGAACGGACAATTTCACACAAAATTGTGTCAAAATGTCTGTCTTGGCGAGTATTCTAGTAAATATAGTCGGTTATGACTTAAGTCAGTGGTCTCCAATCTCGGTCCTGGAGGGCCACTGTCCTGCAGAGTTTAGCTCCAACCCCAATTAAACACACCTGAACCAGCTAATCAGTGTCTCACTAGGGCCTTGTAAGACACTGATTAGCTGGTTCAGGTGTGTTTATTTGGGGTTGGAGCTAAACTCTGCAGGACAGTGGCCCTCCAGGACCGAGTTTGGAGACCCCTGACTTGAGTGAACGTAAACAGTAGAGAAAGAAAACGCATGTATACAGTATTAGTTTATTGGATCCGTGCAATATGTCTTAAAGTGACAGCAGCCTAATGTTCCTGCTGTCTGTGTTTTTAATGTTAATCAAACAAAAGATTCACTGTAAAAAAATCACTCAATGCTCTTGACTGAATAACTTTTGTAACTTTAATTAAGGATTCATCTATATTTAATTTATACAGTGAAGACTGTGCAGTGTTATTTTACATTTGATTAGGTTACTTTATTCAATTTCTGTACCTAATCTACCTAATCTGTATCTAACTACTGTTAGATCTACCTGTAAAACCTGAAAAGCACTGCTTATTTAATTAGCATCTTTGTTCTATTATTTATTTGTGCTATTGCCTGTAGTTTGATCATTTGTTCTTATTTTATTACAGACTGTTTACTTGACTTTAATAGTGTTTGAAATTTATATTTTATATTATATTTATGTAAAAATGTTCTTGCATTTAATGTAAAAAGTCTGGCGAGTAAAATAAAAAAATGTACTAGCCAATGGTGACTCGAGCTTCAGTGTGTCTGCAGATGGTTGTAAAAGTATAAATAAATGTTCTTTTCATAACCATAAAGAAATGTTTATATTACTATATTGCCATAAACTAGCACAGATTCCTCATTCTATAAATGTGCATACACTACCATTCAAATGTTTTTTTAAAGAAATTAATACTTTTATTCAGCAGGGACACATTAAATTGATCACAAGTGACAGAAAAGGCTTATTTCAAATAAATGCTGTTCTTTTGAACTTTCTTCATCAAAGAATCCTAAAAATGTATTACAGTTTCCACAAAAAAAATTAAGCAGCTGTTTTCAACATTCATAATAATAATAAATATTTGTTTAATATATATTAGAACAGAAACTAGTTTTTAAATGGCAATAATAATTCACAGTGGTACTGTTTTTACTGTGCTTTTGATCAAATAAATGCAGCCTTGGTCAGCATCTTTTGAACAGTAGTGTACATTTATGATAAAGTTAGTGATAGTGTTAGTGAGTTGATTTGTGATAGTTCTGATATATTTGATTGTCTGTTTACAGTGTGATTCTCCGTACATCATAAAGTTCTACAGTGCTTTCTTTGTGGAGAACAGAATATCAATATGCACCGAGTTTATGGATGGTGAGTCTCATCTGTTTTGACATTGTCAGGCATCTGGGAGGCAACATTTGCACAGGAAGAGTTCACTCAGCGTATCAACAAATTTAATTGAATTATTTGTTTTTGAAATAGGGGGCTCTCTGGATGTCTACTGGAGAATCCCAGAGCATGTTTTGGGCAGGATTGCTGTTGCAGTAAGTCCTTTCAAGTCTTGAAACCTTTGTCGAGTAAGCATATCAGGGAATTTTGAAAACTGGGAGATACTGGCATATCCAAGAATGTGTTACCTTTCAACTCCCGCTCTAGGCAAAACATTGTTGTGCCGCCCCCACTTCACACTCACAATTAAACACGATCTTTGAGATGCATATGAAAGACTGGAGATTTTGTTTATTGATAAAATTGCACTAAAATAAAAGCATACAAGCATGTTTTCTGTTTTTTATTTATTTATTTATTTATTTATTTATTTATTTTTATTCATTCTGCAACGTTAAAAAAAATCTGCGAGCACTAGTACAGCTGCAAATGCAAATTCTCTATTATATTATATATTATTATATTATATAATATAATAAGCATATGCAGGCCCGGAGTGGACATTGGAAGATTCAAGAGAATTCCTGTTGTGCCGCTGATAAATTGGGCCGGCAGCAGTACCACTCTGACATAGACAGTTTCACACTGGACCCTAGACTGCACGAGACGTGGAAACCACAAGTCTGTAGTTCATTTTCAATGAGAGACACACGAAAAGTGGCAAATTAATTCTAGTAGCGGTGAAGCGGCGGTATGCAAGCGGTGCTCGTACACCCGAAATCCTGTCACTTGTGCGTGCACAGCTCTTCGAAGCGGTTAAAAATATTATAAATATTAATATATTGTGTACAAAAATATTATGCACGCAATAAGGTGAGCTACATGATTTCTCCCCCGCTTTCTCTCACATACATGCATAAGCCTACCTTTCAGAAGCACATGTCGGGCTTTTAAAATCATTAGTCATCACCAGCAGTAAAGTCGTCATCTTTGTGTATTAATGTCCAGATAGTTTTATTAATTTTTGTTTAGATTACATTTTTGTTTTGCATGTAGACCGATGCCGCTGTAAAAGTGGGGCGGGAGTAGTACTACTAGGTAGAATGAAGGAAAGTTAACTTAGATTTAAAAATAACTAATGGGGTGATAACTTGTTGATATAAGTGCAAGAATTCCCTAGGCCGCTGCCTAGTTCGCCTATAGGCACGCGCCGGCCCTGTATATGTGTGTTTTTTCTTTGTGACACTTTATTAGTGCTGAATTGTCATTTACTCCCAGTTCTGACCCCATTACCCTCTCCCTCACGCTTTCTCACAATAATCAAAGATATGCCACTGTTTAGATAATTTACAGCTCTATCCTCTACAGACAGCAGACATACACACTCATACCGAGTCTCTTCTGAGTTTGTTTTCAATGAGTATGGATGTTTGTGTGTGTGTGTGTGTGTGTGTGTGTGTCAATAGGTGGTAAAAGGATTAACATACCTATGGAGCCTGAAGATTTTACACAGAGGTGAGAGAGCCACTTTTATGTAACTTGTAAAATATTTGAAATAATAATAATTTAATATAACAATAATCACTTCATTTGTCATTTAGGCATGTGTACTTAGTAAGTTAAGTACACTGTTTAAAAATGAATACTTTTATTCAGCAAGGGCGCATTCAATTGATCAAAAGTTACAATAAAGAAATTTTTATAAAGTTACAAAAGATTTTCATTTCAAATGAATGCTGTTCTTTTGAACTTTCTATTCGTCAAATTAAAAATGTAACAAGGTTTGCACAGAAATATTAAGTTAACACAACTTCCTTCAACATTGATAATAATAAGAAATGATTCTCGAACACCAAATCATTATATTAGAATGATTTCTGAAGGATGAATGGTTGCTGAAAATTTAACTTTGCCATCACAGGAATAAATTACATTTCAAAATATATTCAAATAGAAAAGTTATTTTAAATTGTAATAATATTTTACAGTATTACAGTTTTGCTGTTACTTTTTTTTTTAAATCAAGCCTGTAGTCTTGGTGCGCATAAGAGACTCAAAAAAACCCCTTAAGAGACTCAGAAAACAATAAAAAAGTCTTACTGAAACCAAACCTTTGAGCGGTAGTGTATGTGAAAACAGATGTTGGGTAGTAATGACCTACAGGTCAATCTAAATTATGTAATCATATTACAGAAATCAAGTATTTATAATTAGACATATACAGAGTCAGATTTGTTTTTATGTATTGTTTGACACAATAATGTGTAATACATTTGTTGTTTCTTCATTTTTAATTTGCTGATTGTGCCTCTAATTTTCAAAACAGACACAGAAATGACACACATAGCATCACAGTGCAATGTAATCCTTTTTTTTTTAATTTTTTTTTAACTATTAATAAAAGGAGTGTTAGTTTGTACTGAATGCAAAGAGTATTGGTTACATTTACATTAAAAGTTAAACTCTCTACCAGATTAAACTGCAGAAGTAATCTAGTCACAGTGGTATTTGATGCTGACATAATGCATTGTTTCTCTGCGCAGATGTGAAACCCTCCAACATGCTGGTTAACACACGGGGTCAGGTCAAGCTGTGTGACTTTGGAGTTAGCACGCAAGTATGTTTTAATTTGTATCTTGTGATTTATTTGTGTGCATGTTTGTTTGTCTGCATGAATGTGTATACTCACACAAGTGCTTCTAATGTTGTGTATGTCTGTGTTTGTTGTGAGCACAGTCAGATCAGATCAGCCATTGTCCCTTCAGTCTCCATCTCTCCGTTTTCTTCTTCGTCTCATTCCTCCAGGGACTTCGTGCCTTTGCTCCCTAACCCCCAGATACCCCCTAGATTGCTCCTCACTTCTCACTTCTCGCTCTTTCTAATTACCACATTGAGCAGATATTCAGTGCATGTGAGTGACGGCGTGTGCGTGTGGCTGGAGACAATAGCTCAGACTGAGAAAGTCAGCATCAGTCTCTCCACCTCTAATACACTCAGGAGCCCAACAAAGGGGCCCAATCACTCCAAACAGCCCTCTTTTAATTAATATTCATACCCATGTTCCCCGAAGAGATTCTAGTTGAAGCTGACCCCTGGATGAGGTGTGCATGTGCGTTCTCCTCTGTGCCGTTCAGACCATGACACTGTATAGTAAACCTATGTCTCTCTTATTCACTTACACACACACGCACATCAACGCACGTCAGGCCGCTGGGGAACGCTCTCATTATGTTTGTCCTGTCATTGCTGACATGTGCCATTGTGCCCGGATCTCACTGTCTCTCCCCTGTGAAAGTACAAACTAAAATTAAACCAGGCTGGCATTTCAATAACACTTCATAATAACATGTTCTTTTCAGTAGATTTAAATCAGTTCCTCTTACTGTGTCCTTTAGCTTATGGCAGAGCGCTCAGGTCACCTGCTGTCACATCTGTACTGAATTTCAATGTTTAAACATACTGTGCTGCCTATGTCAGAGGATGCTGAATGACACTGAATGTGTCAGCTTCTCTATATTATTGTTGGCTGTGCACATAATGTTTAGGGGATAATGTTTCACCTTTTGAGGTTGTGTGTGTGTGATGGTACTAGTCTAGATATCCAATACTGTCACTGCTAAGATCTCCATCAGCTATTAGGATGAGTAACAGGAATCTGTTTGTTAGGTAGTTTTGAAGATAACACTTTACAATACGGTTCAATTTATTGACATTAGTTAATGCATTAATTATCATGAACAACAACAATGCATTTTTATTGTACAACTTTTACAGCATTTATTAAAGGTGCACTGTGTAAATTTTAGCGGCATCTAGTGGCGAGGTTGTGAATTGCAACCGCCCACCGCTCACCCCTCCCTTTCGAAGCAAATAGAGAAGCTACGGTGGCCGACACAGGACAAAGATGTCGTCGTCTGAGACAGCAGAGAGTAGCTAACGCTTTGTAGAGCAATTTGTCCGTTTAGGACTACTGTAGAAACATGGCGGTGCAAAATGGTGACTTCACTGTAAGGGGACCTGCGGTGTATGGAGATAGAGATGGCTCATTCTAAGGTAATAAAAACATAACGGTTCATTATGTAAGGTCTTTATACACCACTGAAAACATAGTTATGTATATTATATTGCATTTCTGTCAATAGATCTTCATAAATACTTCACACTACACCTTTAATGTGGGTTACCGTTCATTTCTGGGTGTACTAATACATTTCAAGACTCAAGTATACATTTATGTTAATGTATTATAAATAAACATGAATTGGCAGTTAAGAAAAATATTTTTTAATAATTAACATGAATCTAGATTTGTAAACACTGTAAATAATTGTGGTTCATTATTTAATTAATGTAACATTTTAATTAATATTTAATTTAATTACTGTGAAGGGTTACCATTTTTTATGTATTCATCGGTTGTCTTATCCTTTTAAATGATAACAGTGATAGTACTGCATTACTATTACTATTGTTCATACCTGAGATTAGAGATTTGAACAAAACCATAACTCTTAATTTAAAAATAAAATTTGGTACTTAACAGGATAGTTCACCCAAAAATCTGTCATAAATTATTTACTCTCATGTTGTTCCAAACCTATATGAATTTCTTCTGTAGAACACAAAAGACGACAACATTTTGAAAAATGTTGTAACCAAACTGTTTTGGTTACCATTGACTTCAATTGTGACATTTCTTAACATATCTTCTTTTCAGAAGTAAGCTCATGCTAAGTGATTGACAGCTTCAGTGATTATAAAGGGATTGCTCTTTGCTCTCTATCTGTATATTATCCATTCAAAATACTTTTATTTCATTATTTTTCATTATTATTATTATTATTATTATTATCATTATTATTTTTAATGCTGGCAAGTACACAATGCAAAGTTTCGGGAGTGACAGCTTTATTTAAATGTTTAGTTGACTAAATTGTAAGGATTGACCTTACTTGCTATAATAAAAACAGTGAATTTTGCATAATTACATGCCACTAACCCTAAACCAAACCCTAATCCTGACCCTAAGTACATGTTGTTAATTAACATCACTCAGTACTTAAATGTATAATTACACTGTAACAAGGACATCTTAAAATAAAGTGTAACCAATATTTCTCCTGCTTTCTTCCACAGTTGGTGAACTCCATTGCTAAAACATATGTCGGAACCAATGCATACATGGCGGTAAGCAGCATTCATTTCTGTTTCTTTTCAGACAGAGTTTCTACTTACTGGAGTAGGGAAAGCATTGGTCTTTCTTATAAGTCATACGTATTTGTTTGTAAAGGCTGTCAGTCAAGTGTCTGCCTATAATGCACACAAAACAATCAAATGCCTTTTGCGGAAAAATCAAATGCTTTCAGAAGTACAATTTACACACATGCACACACACATAAACAACAGAGCTTGTTAAATAGCTCATCCAAGAAACACTGCACTAGGGATGGGACGATTACCGGTTTCACGATAAACCACGATAAAATGTACTGACGGTTAGTAATATCATTTAAAATGTAATGACCATTAAAACCGTGTTTGGTTATTAAGATTTTGAAAACTCGCGGTAAATCCTGTCCAGTCAACATCAGTCTGGCGCAGTGCGCAACGATGTTTTTTGAACGAGAAGAAATGGTGGAAGGCAGTGACAGCGCTCGGGGGATTGTTCAGCCATCTAAAAGGATCAAATCTGAGGCGTAGTCATAATTTGGCTTTTACGAAAGTCCTGAGGGAAACTTAATTGAGGATGCTCACCCTGTCTGCAGAACATGCAAAAAGAAAGTCGCTGCAATAGGGAGAAACACTTTAAATCTGCCGAGTCGTCTTTTTGACCATCACGCACTGTTGTAAAGCGAACGCAAGGCAAGTGGTCTTTGACCTCAATACCAAAACTACGTCTGGGAAATAATTGGACACAAAATTTTGAGTTTAAATATTTTATCTCACTCTCTTGTAATTAACGTGAAGCTTCCACGAAGAAAAGTTTGCAGCAAGTGGCTTTGAGCCAAAGACGAACGAACAAGTTCAAACGAGACTATTAAGGGTGACATTTAAGGGATAATAATGTATATATTTATTGTACACTTATTACACAGATTTTCTTTACCACATAAATAATTACGGGGACATATTGAATTGAGATACCTGTTTATAAATCCATTTTGTACAGCGTACAAAACAATCGTCCAGACAAGATGATCACAAGAAGTTATAGTAATTATAGTAATATTTATAGTAGTATTAATAGTAAAGTCCTCTGATTTCATTTTCAATACAATCAAAAACAGAGACGCAAGTTGCATTTGAATGAAACGAGATAGCGTCCGTTGTGATACATGTGATACACCGGATGTGTGTTGTTATAATGCGTTGCTAATGACGACAGTCATTATAAAGAAGGAAATGCCACAGAATAGAATCTTGCTTAAAAAAGTGCATAGAGCTGCTTGTTTTATTTGTTGTTTGTTGATTTTCAAACATAAAACAAGTTGAAATGTTTTCAGTGTGTGCATGAGTTCTTTCTGAACACTTTCATCTCATTTTAACAAAACCGTGATAATATTGATAACCGTGATGTGAAATTTTCATACCGTCCCATTCCTACACTGCACAAAGGGTATGAATGTGTGTGTGATCTTCATTGCCAGTTATACTCCAAGCACAATTCATATGTGTCATTGTAAGCTGCATTATAATGATCCTTCATGTGTCTGTGTGTCTTTGCTTCTATAGCCAGAGCGGATATCTGGGGAACAGTATGGTATTCACTCAGATGTGTGGAGCGTAGGGATCTCTTTCATGGAGGTAAAATAGTCATATGATAATTTCTTATATATGCCTACATATAGGGGTGGGTGATTATACCGGTAGAAATTTGTCAACTGGTAGAGATTTTGGATTATTGTCTTTATTGCGGTTTACGCTCATGTGATGTTGCTGTGCTGTGTGGTCACGAAAGCTTATTATTTGAATGCATTTTTAAGCATTGCGTTTTAAAAAGAAGTGATTTTAAACCATTGAAGAAGCAGAAAAAAGTCAACATTTAGCTATATGCAGGCACAGAGAGATTGTCTGAGAGATGCGTGCACATAAAGCTGCTGCTCATAAAGCGTGTGAGTACTGAACCGAGTTCTTTTTGCCGCCTAATTGGGCTTGAAAGTTATATGCACATACTTATTTGTCAAAATGATCGTCTTTGCAAGTAAACAATCATTTATGTCTTAAGTGAACATAAACAGTTGAGAAAGAAAACGCACAAGTATATTGGATCCGTGCAGTTGGTATTAAAGTGATATAGTATAGTATAGTATAAGTATAGTATAGTAAAGTGAGATAGTATATTGGATCCGTGCAGTTGGTATTAAAGTGATAAGTAATATACCTGCTGTCGTCTCTGTGTTATTAATGTTAACCAAACAACAAAAAAAGAGAAAATCTCTCACTTTTTACTGAAACACCTTTTTCAACTTTAATACGAATAAATGTATATTTATTTACACAGTGAAGACTATGCAGTGGTTTTTATACATTTGATTGCTTTATACAATTTATGTAGTATTTCTTATTTCTAGTGCTTCTTATTTCTTAATACAAAATCTTGTATTTCATGAAGAATTTCTTTTTATAAAGAAAATGCTTTTATTTGAAAATAATTTTCATTGCATATTTTCATATTTATATTTTAATTTTTGTATTGAAAGTATGGTAAATACTGGTCAAATGCACAAACGATCACATTTAAAAATAAACACTTTTTGGCATACCATAAAAATAACCTGTAGCCCATCTGAATTTATATAACAATTAGGCTATCCATCTCATAGTGAAAACCATGTAGCCTACCAAAATTTTATTAACAGTAGAAGTGAAATCTTATTGTAGCTTTCAAATCTGGGTACCGTCTTACATTTTATAATCGCGTACGTTGGAAGTTTGGTCCCATCAGCGAGGCACTCAAACAGTCACGCGGCTCTTAGACAATAAGCTTTTCTGTGACTGCTTGCGTTTTTTTGCGCTCGTGATCTTCTAACATTACACTCTGACACACCGTATTTCTTGGCAACACTCGTTTTACGCATATTTGGGGCCACCTATTGTTGCGGGTGTATTATTGACATGTAAAAGTCTAGACCCTGAATATAAGACAAACTCGTTTTTTTAGATGTATTTCTAAGAAGAAAAAAAAACATTGTCTTATATTCGGAACAATACAGTAGTTTGTTTTCCTATATACTTGTAATTAGTTTTTTTGTTCTTTATCACAGTTTACAGTTTTCTTCAGTAAGCTTGTTATTTTTTACTTAGGCTAGTATTTGTTTTTTGAGATATTGAAAATGGTGACAAAAATTATGAAATTTCAATATCAAAAATTTTGATATAACTTTATTTAAAGCAAAATTAACTCTATATGATATATATTGTTATCGTGAAATAAAATTGCTCATATCGTGATATAAGATTTTAGTCCTGTCGCCCACCCCTTCCCACATATACACATGGCCCAGCATTCATAGTTCGAGTGGACTGGTGTCTTAGTGTTTCTGCTGAGTGCTGTTGATGGTCCCTGCAGGCAGCCTGTCCAAACAGATGTTGGCCTACAGCTATGCATGGATCACACTCAAGATCTCCCACTGACTGCTACACACACACACACACACACACACTCACTCTTATGCTCTGCTATCCTTTTGGACCATCTCCCCTTGAATTCCCATGAGAGCATAGAGTAAGGAATGAGATTTTGTGTTTGCGTATTTGTGGTTTCATTATATTAAAGAGAATTAATAAATACTATGGGTGTTTATTAAAGAAGAAATGTGTGTGTGTGTGTAGTGAAACGTTAAAGAAAATGAGTATGTGTGTGTGTTTTGTGTGTGTAACAGTGAAAGATGTGGAGTCAGTGTGGCAAAACGCTATCAATCACTCAGCCAGCAGAACGTCCAGTAATTAGAGTGCTGTGTTCTCTACTTCAGAGGTGTGTGTTTGTGTTCCTAAAAAGAAGAGAGGAGAGGTGTATGAGTACAATGAATTTTTTTGTAATGGATGTTTTTCTAAGCAGAAACTAAGCTGCATGAAATGTACGTATGAGTGGATTAGATTTTAGTATGGTGGTTTGACTCATGTACTGAGAATGCCGTGCTGGTAGTTTTCATTGGCTTTATTGATTCCCATTTTGTAATTGTCAGCGGTTCTCATTGGCTGTGATGAATTGTTATTATATCCCTCGAGTCAATTCCTTGATTGCATTTATCAACACTGTTAGATTTTATCAGTGAGATGTTTAGGGAGGGAAATATCAAGGGTCATATGGATTGACATTATCATGAGTTGATGAACAGTATATTGATCTGATTATGATTTAGTATTGACCTTACCATGTTGTTAGGGACGTGATCGATTCGGCTCGGTGCCTGGAGGGTTTAAGCAGTTCGGGTGAAGTACCTCTGCGTTCTGTTGGCAGATTTCTTAACTAATGAACTGAAGTCACCTCCCAAACTAAGATGGGTATGCTTGATTTAATAAATGAATGCACTGTGGTTTGAGTTGAATTAATTTTCTAAATAACTGGAATGTAATCAAAGTATGGTTTGAAAATAGTTTGTCTTTGCTTTTGGTTTTTGCTGCTTTTTCTGCATCTGTTCTTTATGATGATCTTCAGCATGTGCTGTAGTCTTCACAGATTAACGCCTGCCGAAGTACATACACCTGCTGGGATGTAGGCAGGATTAAGAACTTTACTGCTCCTTAAACCCATGTGAAAAAGAAGTGCACTTAATTGTATTGAATGCGCACTTGTACAGGGTTTTTCCTGCATTGAAAACATTTTGGCAGCCGCCAAAGTGAATCTTTGTCCTGCAAAAGATTTAGGTGATCATTTAATGTGACCATATCTGTCGTTCTGCAGTACCAGTGCCTGCTGATAGCCGCTGCTTCAAAACGCTCCCGTGAGAGTTGTGTAAGCATTTTGTGAAGAGCATCAAAGGTTTCTATTTACAATGTGTTTTTGCAACGTTGAGCTTTGTAGCCAATCACAGACATATCTATTGAACGTGTGAACGCAGTGGCCAATCACTGGTGTTTAAGTTAGTCATAATCCGCTCAACACCGCTTAAAACGGCAACGTTTTTTTCAGCATTCTGCATGCTTGTGAATCCTTTCATTATAACCAACACAGTATAAACACAATGTCAATAAGAGATTCATTGCACAGCGTAGAGTAGACAGCTTCATTAATTTTATAACCCTAACGTGAGTTTTCGCAAAAGTGCAGCTTTGTATACCTCGCGTTGTAATTGACAGTTTCAGTGAGCGATCTTTGCTAGCTTTCTTTATATAATATATATATTTTCATGCTGCTAACAACACATCGCAACATTTCTGGATTGACAATCGTATTTAAATGTTTGATCGAATCCGATTGACAGTAATAACCATAGCATCGGATGGAACAAAACAATATGAGACTGTATGTCAAATGATCTTTGTCATACTTTTAGGAAGTAAAGTAAAGTACTTGATTATAATTTTAACTGTAGTGTGTTATTCATATTACATATAAGTTTCAATAGAAATTACATTAAAGTTTTTTTTTAGTTTACCGTAAATGCTTGTCAGTACATTCGGCAGTACTCTTTAACCACATTTCCAAGACAATAGAATTATGAAATATGTAAACATGTAAAGATCTACTTAAGTGGGTCAAAAAAGCACTTTAATTTAGTTAAATTACATTTAATATAAATGTAAACTGTTATACATTTTCATTTAATTGCAATTAATATGCCTGAAAATAAATCACCCTTTAGGTGTAACAGTTCTGTGTAATTTATTATTAAGGAATTGATTTTAATATGTTCATGTTAAGCAGATTTGATTGTCCAGAAATCCTGTTTGAGACATTGTCCGTCATAGCTGTGTATGTGAAAGCTCATGTGCTTATGCAGGTGTTTGTGAGTGAGTGTGTATGTGAATATACCTGTGTGCTTCATTGTAAATTAGCTTTCCCTCTGTTCTTTCATTTGCAGTTGGCGCTGGGCTCTTTTCCATATCCACAGGTGAGTCTGCTTCATCAAACCATATACCAGTTTAACAAATTTAATGTTCAGCTCTTGAATACTCAACATTTCTTTGCCCTGGAGGCACGGCAGACACCAGTTCCCTTATGATCTTAGCGTATGGGCAGTAATTAATTTGCTGTTCATCCCACAACTGCTCATTCCACTCTTGTTTACTCAGTTTATATTACATACAGTCCTGCTGACCTGCTCCATTTCTCAATCCCATCAACCCTGTAATCAGATTTCATGCAGGGATTTATCAAGATTATCCCATTTTAAGAATGACAAACCCGGATTATAATCCGGATTTATTTGGAGGGTTCCCAGTTTAGGAACCAACCACATAGCACCCATGCACGAAGCATGTCAATTTATGGTGTCTGTATGCAGTATGACATGGTGTAGAATAGATGTTGTGTAGTATATTTAATGTACTTACTTACTTTAATGTAATAAGTTGTTCTTATTTAAGTAAACTGTGCCAAAATAGTTTTTTTGGGGGGGATAAGTTTAACCATATTTGCTAAATTACTCACAAGATGATTGGCGTGAAAGCAACTCTAAAGGCCCAGATATACTCACGGCAAAGTTCTTTTTCGTTCTTCGTTTGGGGGTAAAAACGAAGTTTGAAATGCGTGACCAGCGATATACTGTTAGTGAACATCTGACACACTGCTGAGAGCGGCGTTTAGATGAATATGTAAATATGTGCTGCGTGCTTTCCTCTCAATAACAAAATTGAGAAGCAAGCATTTTAATAATCTGATCATAGTAACATCTGATCATAGCAACGTGGATATGTTTGCGCGAGTTCTTCAATTCTGCACTCCAGTGAAGTCCCATCACATTTATTTATATAGCACTTTATACAATAGATTGCTTAAAATCAAGCAGCTTTACCGTATTTAACATGAAAAACGTTTCATCAGAACTAGGTTACAACTTCATTTTCTACTATAAAGCAGCTCTCCAGGATGTCTGACCTCGATGGACTGAACAGGAGAAATAAAGCAAAAAAGATTTCCACGTAAAAGAAGGCGGAGCCTCCGCGCACACCTACCTATCATGTAAACACCACAAACCAATGGTAGTACAAAGATGTTTACCAGCCATAGCGAACTTTTCTGGAAAGGCTGTTTCGATCTCCCAAAACGAACTCCAAACTAAGTTCTTTTTGGCCTGATTTTGTTCAAAATAATGTCACATCAGTTCGTTCTTCGATTTCGCTTGAAGTATATCGGGGCCTTATGAGCTAAATCTATACCAGTATTATTCTGAATATTTCTATATAACTTGTTTTGTTTATGAACAGCAGACTGAGTTTCTGATTCTTAAACATCTCAGTCTTTTATTAAAGGCAGCTCTGGTTCTTTGTAAACTGCGTTTTCTTTTCTAAATTAATTTATACATGGTAAACACTTTTACAAAAATGTTAATTTCACTGACATTATGACAGTAATACATGAGGTATCATGAGTAATAATTTTACAGAATTTATTAATCTAGGTTCATGTTAAGGATCAAAAGTGCTGTTCTTTTAAACTTTCTATCCATTAAAAATCCTAAAAATTTTACAAAAAATTGAGCAGCACAACTTTTTTCAACATGGTTAATAAGAAATGTCTCTTGAGCACCAAATAATCATATTAGAATGATTTCTGAAGGTTAATGTAACACTGAAGACTGGAGTAATGATGCTGATGCAGATTTTACATCAATTGCATTTTAAAATATATTAAAATAGAAAAGTTATTTTAAATTGTATTTATATTTAACAATATTACTGTTTTTACTGTATTTTTGATCAAATAAATAAGGACTTTGTGAGCAGAAGTGATTTATAAATGCTGTAAAAGTATTGTCCATTGTTTGTTCATAATGCCTTATGCATTAACTAATGTTAATACATTTAAAATGATTATATTGTGAAGTGTTACTTCAATTATTTAGTTTGGTGACAGTTTTCAGATCCGTGCGTATAGAAATATACTGTATACCCGATTCTGATTCAGTGCCCTAGTTTTTTTTCCTTATCAGACTCTCGGCTTTCAAAGTTCTGCATGTAAGAGTGCAGTGAGTTTAATGAGGGAAATGTTGACTAATGCTCAATAAATTACTCCCAGCATGCCTGTTGGGTTAATTAGCATATTAAAACAAAGCAGCCACTCAGGGCATGCAGGGGAAATCAGAAAGAAACATTTTGAGGCTGCATCTAGAGCCAAAGCCTTCAGCGTTGAACAGTCACGGAGGCTGGGCTTGGCGTTGTGTGTGTGTTTGTTCTTTATCTCACACATCACTTGATGCAAAGCTACTGTGCACAATGGCAGAAGTTACAATATAAAATTGATGTGCAATACATGAAATTTAAAGGACATTATGAGGAGTGCTATGATTAATCATAAGGTCTAATCCATTTTAGTGTAGATATTTGTAACCAAATAGGAAGACAAAATACAGGATGAACAAACAGTTTGAGCTGATGAACAGTTGATGGGTAGAAAGAACATTAGAAGGCTAGAGGCCTGCATTTGTGTGTGCATTATCCCGGGGCCTGGAGGCTCGTCTCATTTGAAATTGTTTTTCTCTGCTCTCCAGCATTATCTATTAACAGGGCCATTATCATGTTAATCCACTGAGTATTATTACATGAACTAATGTATTCACATGTACACACAAACACTTCATACACGCGTAGTGTCTGGAACCATGATTGGATCTTTTGATGTTAAATCTTGTACAGTATTTCTCTTCCGAAATTTGTCTTTTAGACGTTGGCCTCTACCTAACCCATCAAAACAAAAATACTCATAGACAGAGATGTGGGAATGTGTGAAATCCATTCAGGTCTGCAGTTCTTCTCCGAGTGCATCATCATATATCGTTATCAGATAAAGTGATAGCGGTTGAAACCAATGAATGGCAAAACTTTTGTTCTTGGCCCGTAGAGCCAGAGGCATTATACTGAAGCATTTCATGTATACACACCCCATTAATTCATTACTTCCTCCTTTAATCTTTCTTACTCTCCCTTTTCCCTGTTCCTGCATTTTAGAATTCATATGGAATGAAAATGGAGAGAGAAAGAGAGAGAGAAGCATGAAGGAGAAAGGAGGGGGTTTGTCAGTAAGAAAGAGAGGGAGAGCTAAACCTCCCACTGCTAGAGCGTTTTTGCTCTTGATGTTAATTTTCACAGCTCCATATGGTGCTGCAGACTCTTCACCTGCAGGCATCGCACACACACACGCTTGCACACGCCACCCAGCCAGCACACACGCTACCTCAGGCCTGGCCTGTCACTCACATCAGCCCAGGCATCTGTCTGTTCTCTCTCTCTCTCTCTCTCTCTCTCTCTCTCACACACACACACGGTCGCAGAGTCATTGTCCATTGTGCGGCGAGATCTCGAGAGATGCCCTCTGTATTTCTGCATCAACTTCTGATGCCCTGCCCCCGCTCCACCCACACTCAGAGCCACAAAACTGCCACTGTTTTGTGTGTGAGTGCATGCATGATTGCAAGGGTGTGTGTGTTTTCTATGTGTTATCTTGTCATTGATTATAAAAGGCTCTTTAATTTCGTCTCACCCCATGTTGGGATTAATTTGCATTCTTTGTCAGGAGTTAATGGCGTCTCCCGATGGCTCGCTCTGAAAATCTTTGAAGACTGCAGACTGGCTGGCGTGTGTATACAGCCTCCAGCGCTTCTCCTCCTGATTGATTTGTTGTTGCCTTTTCTGTTTTCCGGCTGTTTTGGTTTCAGCTCTTTTTAAGCCCCATATTCATCTGAATATACTGTATGATTTTGCTCTCCCAGAGCTTTAATGCTATATTTAAGCAATATCACCCTAGCAAGAGTGTTGTTGTACAACAAGCTGTTGAGGCTGAAGGTAATCACAGCCGTGGCCATATTTAGTATAACAGCACAATTTTGAGTGTGATATTGCTTTTATACAACAGTTCTGTAAACAAGAAATCAATATTGAGTAACTTGCAGTTCAGAAAAAATTAGGCCTAAGTGTTGTGTAGTCACTGTGCTCCAGCTCCACTCCAGGTTTTTCATTTTCTGCCACATGGTCACTGATGAAACCTCATTGTGAGCGTTCCTGGAGTGAAAGAAAACATTGGCTGCTCCTTTTTTTAGGCAAAATCACACAACTCTGCTTCCACTCCACACAGCTCACATACTTTGGTCTGGAACACTGCAAACACAGACAAGTGGAGTGATACAAACAGAGAAGCGTCGCAGTGTCATTACTAAATATCAGCACTCTTGGAATGCAGTGAAGCTGGTTTGTTTGTATATTTCACCTTACTATTATTGTTTGGACAATTTGAGAAAGATAATCAATGACTTGCTTAATATGTCATCAGAGTGGCTTCACATTGTTAGCTGTTAGCTTAAATTATGCGGCCCAGGCAGAAAGTTTAGACCAGATTGCATTAGGGGAGCGTTGGTCTCATGCGACCAGGTAAAAAAATTGCATTTAGTTTCAAACAACAAAATATGTGGAAACGTTCTCTATCTACTTCTAAGATAAACTCTCTCTCAGATGATTACTTGTATTCAGTAAAGAGGTTGCAAAGTAGAAAATTCCTGAAGATTTTTTAACCTTTCACTGGGTCTCCCCTTTCCAACAGAAATGCTATGTATTGTGTTTTATTATCACATGATTATACATGAAAATGTATATAAAATAATGCCTATAACAAGTTATATGATTGTCAAAGAAATATCCCGCTTCTTTATCCCCAGATTGTGATGCGGTTTTATATTTTTATATGTTCATTTTATTTATATATATATATATATATATATGTATGTATATATGTATATATATATCGTGTACTTGTCAAACATATAAACCTGGAAGTGAACAAAATGCAGGAAAATGACATTAATAATAAAAAAAAGGCTAAGCGAAGCTTATCCTAATTGAGGATCAGACTTTTTGTGACTGTGTTTTCATTATGTAAACGATGTTAACACATCATGCCCATATATTACCATCAGGGTTTTATTAATCTTCCGCCTGTGATCATAAACATGTTCTGGTGCAATGCTTGTGATTGTAACATGCTAATTGCATGTAGCTTGCTTTCTCACCTAAATCCTTTTCTCTATTATTTTTTTCTCCATACAGATTCAAAAGAACCAGGGCTCCTTAATGGTAAGTGTTTTTCATGTATTTTCGGAGATGTAGGCGGCTCCTCTCGCAACCCCTCGCAGTTTTCTCCTCACTTCGCTTGGTTGCCTCCCTCTGAAGTTAATACCAGATAATAATACGCTCTGTCTTAACAGCCTGTATTCAGATTAGGTGCCATTAGAAATAAGAAAACATTACAGATCAAATGGCTTTTCCCAAGTCAGAGTGCATTTGATTAAGCTGTATTGCTACCTGTTTTATTGCATTAATGATTTCCTTTGCACTGTAAGGACGTTGTATGGGGTCTAATCTCTTTTTCTCCTACCCCCCTCTATTACAGCCTCTTCAGTTATTGCAGTGCATTGTTGATGAGGTGAGTCTGTGTCCCATGTACGAAACTGTCCCTAATGGGGTGGAAAGCTGATATTTTGTTTCCTAATGAAGCGAGGTGCATTATCAGCTCTGCTCAGGGTTTGAGCTCTGAAGAGCTAGAGCTGGCGAGAGCTCGGCCGTGCTGATGTCAAGGCCTTGAACAGAACAATTGGCTTAACTCAAGATTTGGAAATTTTCGGCTAAACTTGACAGTAAAATAATCATAGTTTAACAAATAAATGACTAAATTATAAATTTTCATATATTTTCTTATTTGTACAGTGTTTGTTTGTCGGACTGTTTGCAGCTCAACATTTTTAAATAACTTCTTTGTATTTTTCTCTCTCTTTACTTCTCATTCTCTCTCTTACATACTTGTGTAAAAAAAACACACACAGTTTGCTGGTTTAATGTAGCATGACAGGGCTCTGGACAACTGAGGGTTATGGACCACAGAGTTGTTGCATTAACCTTGACATCCGTTAGGCGCTAAAATACACCCAGCTAAACCCTGACACATTTTCTCACCCTCATCTCTCTGAGGAGTTGGGTCAGGGTCAGTTAAACCCAGATATTCCTTGAAATAGATACAGCTCTGTGTTAAACTCACTTCTCTGTGGCATGTATGTGGAATTGTATGCAGTATTTCACCCAGTCAGGCTAGTAGTTCTTCAAATTTTTACTTTAATAAATGTTGTGTTTTGCAAAGTTTGCTGCTTCAGTATTTGTAGATTATTAAACTTTTTTTATTTACAGTGTTGACCCTTCTTCTTCATAACCTCTGCAATTCGCTCTAGCATGCTGGATATCAGCTTCTGGGCCAAATCCTGACTGATAGCGATCCATTCTTGCCTTATTAGTGCTGGGAGTTGATCATAATTTGTGGGCTTCTGCTTGTCCACTCGCCTTTTAGGATTGACCCCAGGTTCTCTGTGGGATTAAGATCCAGGGATTTGCCTGGCCACGGATCCAAAATTTCGATGTAATGATCTCCGAGCTACTTCATTATCACTCTTTACTTGTGACGTGGTGCTCCATCGTGCTGGAAAATCATCACTAAATTGCTCCTGGGTTGTTGGGAGAAGTTGCTTTTGCAGGCCGTTTTGAGTCCGTTCTTTATTCATAGCAGTGCTTTTGGGCAGAATTGTGAGAGAGCCCACTCCCTTGGATGGTCTCAGGATGCTTCACTGCTGGCACGAAACAGGACTCATGGTAGTGTTCACCTTTTCTTCTCCGGACAATCGATTTTCCAGATGTCCCAAACAATCGGAAGGAGGCTTCATCAGAGAAAATAACTTTGCACCTGTCTTCTGCTATCCAATCCTTGTACTTTCTGCAGAATTTCAGTCTGTTCTTGATGTTTTTCTTGAAGAGAAGTGGCTTTTTTGCTGCTCATCTTGACACTACAACTTCTTGATGTTGTCCAAAAGTCTTGGCCTCACTGTGCGAGCTGATGCACTCCCACCCATCTGCTGCCAATACTGAGCAAGCTCTGCACTGGTGGTGACACGATTCCGTAGCTGTTCTGGTTTCTAGCTCATGAGGAGACGGTCTTGGCACTTGCTGGACATTATGGGACGTCCTGAAGCCTTCTTCATTGCAGTTGAACCTCTCTCTCCTTGAAGTTCTTGATGATCCAGTATCCAGTTCTTTCAGGTGCAATATTCTTTACAGCAATTTCCTTGCATGTGAGGCCATTTTTATGCAAAGCGATGATGGCTGCACATCTTTCTTTGGAGGTAACCATTGCTAATTCAAGAACACAATTATTATTGTAGTATTATAGCAATTAGTCTACTCTTATAATCTAATCAGAATTATAGAGTGATTCTACCTGACTAGTACTTGTTCACACTTTCCATGTGCTGATGATTAGTGAAATGATGTTAGCTGGTCATTTTGTGCCGGGGCCAAACAGTGAAATTTGGGTTTTTGACCAATGAAGCTTTTTGCAATTATTTAAAATGCATCTGATTACTCTGCACAATAATCTACAAACAATGTGAATTAAAACAACAGTTTTATTTAAACAGTTATTAAACCGTATTATTGCAAAATATTATTACAATGTAAAATGTTTTCTATTTTAATAGATTTTGAAATGTAATATATTCCTGTGATGGTAAAGCTGAATTTCATCATTCCTCCAGTCTTCAGTGTCACATGATCCTTCTGAAATCCTTCTGATTTGGTGCTCAAGAAAAAAATTGTATCATCAATTTTGAAAACAGTTAGAAGAACAGTTATAAATCATAAGAAATGTTTCTTGAGCAGCAAATCGGCATATTATAAATATATATTTTTATTGATCTCACTTTCTTTAGTATCTTGCGGCAGGAACATTACATTTTTAAACAAGTTAAAAATAGTTGGGAAAAAAAGTTTCAACCCCACATTCTTTCCCATTCTGTTGTGCTCTGTCTAGCTATTATAAATTTGTTGTTGTCTGCTCATTCAACAGCAGCCCAACGCATTCACCCCGGGCCACCATTTGCTTTTTTCTAGTAAAATAAAGATGGCAAGATAACCGAAACATATGATCTGAATGGCTGTATCTCAGCAAGCCTCAGCTGATATGTTCATTAAATTAGCAGATCTGAGGAAGTAGGAGAGGTCATCTTTTACCACACTCAAACAATCTCCAAATTTGCATCAGGCTCCTCAGCATTTAGTTAAAGCCTGTAGGCCATGGTGACTTCGGCATTTAAATGCACTTTCCACCACTATGTGAGTAATTAATAAGTAATTGTGTTAATTGTGTGTGTGTATGTGTGTGTGTTGGGGGGGGTGCTCTTCCTTCTCCCTTCTCCCTTCTCCTCTCTGCTTGAGCTACTCACTGACACATGCTAATAACAGAACGCCACAGAGAGATGAAGGAGAGGGAAGCATAAACACACATTAAACATACCGAACGTGTCCTTTCTGCTATAGATTGCTGCACGTAATTAATAATTAAACGGCCGCTTGTGTAATGAGTTGACCCGCGCGAACTGTTCATTACTCACCCGGCAGAGGCATCACTCAAACTATTTTCTGCCGTGCCCTTCGCTCCATCTCCCTCAGGCCAGAGAGCGCGCCGCCACGCTGCTACCAACTGCATTCAGCTGACCAAGGCCTTATTACTCACTGCCACTGATTTACAACCTTCGGAGAGAGACAGTGAGAGGGAGCTTGAGATGGGAGTTGTGGGTGTTCCCTAGGACCTACTTTGAAGAGTAATCTAGTGCACAGACCGAGAAAGAGGCAGAGTGAATGTGATGGACTGAAAGAGCAGGAGAAAAGAGAACATTTAGAAACTGTACCTGAGAGAATATGAGAAAAAGGCAGAATAAAGAGGATATCCACCCGAGAAGGACATAAAGACCAGTCTATTAGAAAAACGGGAAAGAATATTCTGTGGTGTGAATGTACGATCTGAGACCCATTAAACGTGAGCTTACCATCAGTAATGATGAAAAGTCACTATATGGCAAAGAAGTGTAATGAAGTAAATGGGAGAAATTCAGGAAGGTCACAGGTTGTTGATCTGGTAATCTGACCACTTGTACTTGGAGAGGATGCCACAATGACAGTCTAGCTTGTTTGAAGGGCATTGTGTTTGAGTATGTATGGCTGGTTTCCATGGTGACCTCAGTATAAATAATCAGCAGCAAGGTCTCGCAGGGCTCACGGGAAAGGTGAATAAACGGCTAAATGAGGTGAAGCACGCCAGAGCTGTTTTTTGTCCTCTTGTTTACTTTCTCTCGATCAGGTCCAGCTCTGCTCAGCATCTTGCTGATTTGTAGTGCACTTCTTTGTAGGAGAGGAGACGGTCTATTTCAGATCTGCACGGCAGGCCGTCTTTAATTGTCCCTCTCTGCTCACGTATTGAAACAACCCTGATGCTTCTAATAAGACTCTGGCTTAAATTCACCTCTGTAATTACTGATCTAATTTTGCCTGATAATTGCTGCTGGGCAATTACATGTATATTTACTGCTGGTATTGTGGAGGGAAGACGGGCCATGGTCTGGCTCTGTTTGTAGTGTTGGATAATGGCAGCAAGCTGCATAATAGAACAGTGCTTTCATCATCATCATCCTCATCATGCAGCCGCCACATCAAAGACCCCCAAATGAAGGTGTTTGTGCGTCCATAAGTGTATGTGCATCTGTTTGTGTACGTGTGTGAGGCCGTGTGCATCTCTCTGTATTTACATGTGCCTGGTTATGTGTGTTGCTCTGAATCCGTGTTTTTGGTCCAGGCATGGGACATGATGTGTACTGTATGTGTACTGTGGCCTGAGTCTTGGCTGTGTAATGATGTATAGCTGTGCTTGTTCACCTCTGGCTATGTTCATTTGAATAGGTGTTTGTTTCACACTCTCTAGAAAATGACAAATAAAATGACTAGGGAGATGTTGGCTCCCTAGTTTGGCTCCTAAACATTTAGGAGCCAAAAAACGTTATTAGTTGACTAATTACAGATTTGCTCAATAAGCATGGTATTCAAAAGCACTTTAGTTCACTTCCTACTTTAACAGACTGCGTTTTGTACACTTCCTACTTTCCACAACAGCTGTAACAGTTATATGATAGGCTGTTTTATTTTAGGTCTACTGTTGTGTTTGCATGTTTTATGCTGCCACTCAAGTGATCATGATTGTATTTGTGCCGTTATAAATGTAATTCTAGCGTGACCTATTTTTTTAGTAATTATTCTCGATTCATTTTGAATTAGACATAACTGAGAACTCTTGTTCAGTTAAGGGGAGTAAGTTGTGAACTCAGTAACGGCTCTGAATGAATCAATGACTGAGTCTGATTCACACTATAAGTTCTGAGTGAGTTTGTTTTGTGAATCAGTCATTAAAAAAAAAAAACAGTTCATAAGAGTTGAATCAGACATCATGGCTGTTAATGCACACACAGTTTTCCTGACTGTCGATAAGTAGATTTTTGTTTTTTGTTGCATGCGTGACCATTTTAGTCACAATGTGGAGTCTTCACTTTGTCCCTCACAGACATTTTTTAAAAAGAAAACAAAACCCTTTCCCTTCTAATACATCAGTCCTTCCCAAACACCTTGAATCTCAATTATGTCTTTAACACCAAGGCTTTTGTGTCTGTGTAACATGTTGATATCATCAGTTCTTTCTTTACCAAAGGTCATATTAATTCAAATTATTTTCATGGTTGGAATAAAAATAATCTTCTCTCTGAAACAGGCCACATTTTTCTTTCTTCTCTCTGAAACAGGCCACATTTTTCTTTCTTCTCTAGTCTTAGGTTAAAAAAGGCTCCAGTTTCCTGAAAAATATTATATTACAATGAATGTCTCAGTTTGATCTCAGTGGTGTCTGAATACATGCATTGATGCAAGTGTCCTATTCACACAATCTGAAAGATATCTGGAATTTGACTATTTCACTTTTTTTCATTTAGTTTCAGTGTCTGTCTATTACAAGTGGCTGCTTTATTTGGTTACCATGTTAACTATTTGAAGGTTGAGGTTGTAACTAAATGTTCTTAACAATGCCTTCTGCCTCAGGAGCCCATGAATGGCTCTCTCTCCCTCTCTCTAAGCTTTTTGTCTGTGTGTTTTGTGTGTTTGTCCCATGTTCTGTGCATCAGAAATCTTCTACTGTCCAACAAAAGAGGGGTTCAGGTGCTTCCAAAATTGAATATACACAGCTGCTTTTGACTGTCCGCACATAGAATACCTCATGCATTGTAACCTTTCTGCAACCTAGTCAAGGCCACACAAAGCCTACAAGATATAAACCATATATTTTTTTTGTGAAGTATGAACATGTTATTGATATTTTTATTATATTTTGTGGATGTTTTTATAAATAATGATTTTGACAATGTGTATATATGTTTATTTTTAGGACCCTCCCGTGCTTCCAGTTGGCCAGTTCAGTGAGAAATTTGTCCACTTCATTACACAATGGTGAGTGTTTCGAACCAAACATCTGTTTCTTCTCTTGTGCCTCTCATAAATAAATAAATCCTTATCATGTTGTGATGAATTTGCATTGATAAACGACAATAAAAACTTAAAACAATAATAAAATAAAAACGACAAAAAAAGCATTTTATTCAATAAAAAATGAATTCAGAACATTAAAAATACTAATATATACAGTATATATTTATACATTAGTGCTGTCATTCGATTAAAAAAAAATGAACTAATTAATCTCACATTTTTCTGTAATTAATCGCACCTAACATTTAAAGTTTTTAAATTCTTTTTATGTTGTAATACTTTCACATTTAATCGACAACATAATGTAGAAATAACATAAAGACAGTATATTCTAAATATTCGTTTAATGGCATCTTTTTATTAAGCACTATGAATGAAGGCAGTATTACTGATATAAATACTTATGTCTGTATTACATGGATTTTTTTTTAGCCATTTATTATAGCCATTCAACATTACAGTACAATTGAAAGCTATTGATTTTAACATTTAATAGGCTTTAAAAAAATAACATTTAATTTAAGTGAACTTAAAACAATCTTCACATAAACCCATTGTAATAAATGTCATTTAGCTGTGCCTTGTGGGGTTTTTTTCTAGGCGGGACGGTTCAGACTTTTACCTGCCCTGCTAAAATGCAGAAAAAAGTTATTGTTTTCATTGTTTTTGACCCATTTAACCTTGTAAACAGTGCTTTAAGATTTTCAGGTAGGTATATATGCAGAAAATGAATAGTTATCAAACACTTCACAGACTTCACTGCATAAATTATACATTAAATATAGATTAATCCTTATTAAAGCTACAAAAGTTATTCAGTCAAGAGCAATAAGTGATTTTCTCTTTGTCTTTTGTTCTTTGATTACCATTAATCACAGGCAGCAGCAGGTTTATTAGGCTGCTGTCACTTTAAGACCTGAATCACATGACGTGGATCTGACACACATCCTATTTTCTCGCAACTTGCATTAATTTAACACATTTTAAATCATTTAAGACTGTGCTTACGAGGATACTTGACAAAACGGGAATTTTGGCATCATTTTGTGTGTTTTTGTCTGTTCAAGCAGGAAAGAGAATTTAATGCGGCACTGCCGCCCCGACTGAAACAGCATTCTGTGCGAGCGTTCACAGAGAGCCGCTTCTCTGACAGCGCGCAAGTAAAGATTTGAGTTCTTTTTTGCGTCTTATCATACTTAAATGGTTTAATAGCACTTGAATGAATGATAGCGTGATCATATACTGTAGGGCAGCCAAAGGATGATGGAAAAAAACATTTTTACTTACACATATATATATATATATATATATATATATATATATATATATATATATATATATATATATATATATATATATATATATATATATATACACTCACCTAAAGGATTATTAGGAACACCTGTTCAATTTCTCATTAATGCAATTATCTAATCAACCAATCACATGGCAGTTGCTTCAATGCATTTAGGGGTGTGGTCCTGGTCAAGACAATCTCCTGAACTCCAAACTGAATGTCAGAATGGGAAAGAAAGGTAATTTAAGCAATTTTGAGCGTGGCATGGTTGTTGGTGCCAGACGGGCCGGTCTGAGTATTTCACAATCTGCTCAGTTACTGGGATTTTCACGCACAACCATTTCTAGAGTTTACAAAGAATGGTGTGAAAAGGGAAAAACATCCAGTATGCGGCAGTCCTGTGGGCGAAAATGCCTTGTTGATGCTAGAGGTCAGAGGAGAATGGGCCGACTGATTCAAGCTGATAGAAGAGCAACTTTGACTGAAATAACCACTCGTTACAACCGAGGTATGCAGCAAAGCATTTGTGAAGCCACAACACGCACAACCTTGAGGCGGATGGGCTACAACAGCAGAAGACCCCACCGGGTACCACTCATCTCCACTACAAATAGGAAAAAGAGGCTACAATTTGCACGAGCTCACCAAAATTGGACAGTTGAAGACTGGAAAAATGTTGCCTGGTCTGATGAGTCTCGATTTCTGTTGAGACATTCAGATGGTAGAGTCAGAATTTGGCGTAAACAGAATGAGAACATGGATCCATCATGCCTTGTTACCACTGTGCAGGCTGGTGGTGGTGGTGGTGTAATGGTGTGGGGGATGTTTTCTTGGCACACTTTAGGCCCCTTAGTGCCAATTGGGCATCGTTTAAATGCCACGGCCTACCTGAGCATTGTTTCTGACCATGTCCATCCCTTTATGACCACCATGTACCCATCCTCTGATGGCTACTTCCAGCAGGATAATGCACCATGTCACAAAGCTCGAATCATTTCAAATTGGTTTCTTGAACATGACAATGAGTTCACTGTACTAAAATGGCCCCCACAGTCACCAGATCTCAACCCAATAGAGCATCTTTGGGATGTGGTGGAACGGGAGCTTCGTGCCCTGGATGTGCATCCCACATTTCTAAAGAATGCTTTCAGCACCTTGCTGAATCAATGCCACGTAGAATTAAGGCAGTTCTGAAGGCGAAAGGGGGTCAAACACAGTATTAGTATGGTGTTCCTAATAATCCTTTAGGTGAGTGTATATATACACATACATACATACATACATACATGTATGTGTGTGTGTATATATATATATATACACTCACCTAAAGGATTATTAGGAACACCATACTAATACTTGATTTAGCAAGGTGCTGAAAGCATTCTTTAGAAATGTTGGCCCATATTGATAGGATAGCATCTTGCAGTTGATGGAGATTTGTGGGATGCACATCCAGGGCACGAAGCTCCCGTTCCACCACATCCCAAAGATGCTCTATTGGGTTGAGATCTGGTGACTGTGGGGGCCATTTTAGTACAGTGAACTCATTGTCATGTTCAAGAAACCAATTTGAAATGATTCGAGCTTTGTGACATGGTGCATTATCCTGCTGGAAGTAGCCATCAGAGGATGGGTACATGGTGGTCATAAAGGGATGGACATGGTCAGAAACAATGCTCAGGTAGGCCGTGGCATTTAAACGATGCCCAATTGGCACTAAGGGGCCTAAAGTGTGCCAAGAAAACATCCCCCACACCATTACACCACCACCACCACCAGCCTGCACAGTGGTAACAAGGCATGATGGATCCATGTTCTCATTCTGTTTACGCCAAATTCTGACTCTACCATCTGAATGTCTCAACAGAAATCGAGACTCATCAGACCAGGCAACATTTTTCCAGTCTTCAACTGTCCAATTTTGGTGAGCTCGTGCAAATTGTAGCCTCTTTTTCCTATTTGTAGTGGAGATGAGTGGTACCCGGTGGGGTCTTCTGCTGTTGTAGCCCATCCGCCTCAAGGTTGTGCGTGTTGTGGCTTCACAAATGCTTTGCTGCATACCTCGGTTGTAACGAGTGGTTATTTCAGTCAAAGTTGCTCTTCTATCAGCTTGAATCAGTCGGCCCATTCTCCTCTGACCTCTAGCATCAACAAGGCATTTTCGCCCACAGGACTGCCGCATACTGGATGTTTTTCCCTTTTCACACCATTCTTTGTAAACTCTAGAAATGGTTGTGCGTGAAAATCCCAGTAACTGAGCAGATTGTGAAATACTCAGACCGGCCCGTCTGGCACCAACAACCATGCCACGCTCAAAATTGTTTAAATCACCTTTCTTTCCCATTCTGACATTCAGTTTGGAGTTCAGGAGATTGTCTTGACCAGGACCACACCCCTAAATGCATTGAAGCAACTGCCATGTGATTGGTTGATTAGATAATTGCATTAATGAGAAATTGAACAGGTGTTCCTAATAATCCTTTAGGTGAGTGTATGTATATATATATATATATGTGTGTGTGTGTGTGTGTATGTATGTATGTATGTATGTATGTATGTATGTATGTGTATATATACAAATACTGTGGGGAGAACAAGTATTTGATACACTGCCAATTTTTCAGGTTTGCCCACTTACAAAGCATGTAGAAGTCTGTAATTTTTATCATAGGTACTCTTCAACTGTGAATCTAAAACAAAAATCCAGAAAATCACATTGTATGATTTTTAAGTAATTAATTTGCATTTTATTGCATGACATAAGTATTTGATACATCAGAAAAGCAGAACTTAATATTTGGTACAGAAACCTTTGTTTGCAGTTACAGAGATCATACGTTTCCTGTAGTTCTTGACCAGGTTTGCACACACTGCAGCAGGGATTTTGGCCCACTCCTCCATACAGACCTTCTCCAGATCCTTCAGGTTTCGGGGCTGTCGCTGGGCAATACGGACTTTCAGCTCCCGCCAAAGATTTTCTATTGGGTTCAGGTCTGGAGACTGTCTTGGCCACTCCAGGACCTTGAGATGCTTCTTACGGAGCCACTCCTTAGTTGCCCTGACTGTGTGTTTCGGGTCGTTGTCATGCTGGAAGACCCAACCACGACCCATCTTCAATGCTCTTACTGAGGGAAGGAGGTTGTTGGCCAAGATCTCACGATACATGGCCCCATCCATCCTCCCCTCAATACGGTGCAGTCGTCCTGTCCCCTTTGCAGAAAAGCATCCCCAAAGAATGATGTTTCCACCTCCATGCTTCACGGTTGGGATGGTGTTCTTGGGGTTGTACTCATCCTTCTTCTTCCTCCAAACACGGCGAGTGGAGTTTAGACCAAAAAGCTCTATTTTTGTCTCATCAGACCACATGACCTTCTCCCATTCCTCCTCTGGATCATCCAGATGGTCATTGGCAAACTTCAGACGGGCCTGGACATGCGCTGGCTTGAGCAGGGGGACCTTGCGTGCGCTGCAGGATTTTAATCCATGACGGCGTAGTGTGTTACTAATGGTTTTCTTTGAGACTGTGGTCCCAGCTCTCTTCAGGTCATTGACCAGGTCCTGCCGTGTAGTTCTGGGCTGATCCCTCACCTTCCTCGTGATCATTGATGCCCCACGAGGTGAGATCTTGCATGGTGCCCCAGACCGAGGGAGATTGACCGTCATCTTGAACTTCTTCCATTTTCTAATAATTGCGCCAACAGTTGTTGCCTTCTCACCTATTGTCCTGTAGCCCATCCCAGCCTTGTGCAGGTCTACAATTTTATCCCTGATGTCCTTACAAAGCTCCCTGGTCTTGGCCATTGTGGAGAGGTTGGAGTCTGTTTGATTGAGTGTGTGGATAGGTGTCTTTTATACAGGTAACGAGTTCAAACAGGTGCAGTTAATACAGGTAATGAGTGGAGAACAGGAGGGCTTCTTAAAGAAAAACTAACAGGTCTGTGAGAGCCGGAATTCTTACTGGTTGGTAGGTGATCAAATACTTATGTCATGCAATAAAATGCAAATTAATTATTTAAAAATCATATAATGTGATTTTCTGGATATATATAATTACACACACATACATATATACATACGTACACGTATGTACAGTTGCAAGAAAAAGTATGTGAACCGCTTGCAGAATCTGTGAAAATGTGAATAATTTTAACAAAATAAAAGAGATCATACAAAATGCATTTATTTTTTATTTAGTGCTGTACTGAATAAGATATTTTCATAAAAAAATGTTTACATATAGTCCACAAGGCAAAAAAATTGCTGAATTTATTAAAATGACCCGTTCAAAAGTTTATGAACCATTGATTCTCAATACTGTGTGTCGTTACCTGGATGATCCACGGCTGTGAACAGGATGAAGATGTCCAAATTTTTCTTATTTTGTTTAAATATCAATTTATTTCATTTAGTACTGCCCTTCAGAAGCAACAGAAGATACTTACATGTTTCTCGGAAGACAAATTAAGTACAATTCACCTTGATCTTCAAATGCAATAAGTTTTCACCCCCCCGGCTCTTAATGTGTCGTGTTTCCTTCTGGAGCATCAATGAATGTTTGAACCTTTTTTAATAGTTGTGTTTGAGTCCCTCAACCGTCCTCAGTGTGAAAAGATGGATCTCAAAATCATACAGTCACTGCTGGAGAGGGTTCAAATATGCAAAAGATGCTGGAAAACTGAAGAATTTGCAGGACCTGGAGGATTTTTCTGAAGAACATTGGGCAGTTTAACTGTTCAGGACAAACAAGGGACTCATGAACAGCCATCACAAGACAAAAAAACATCATTGATCATCCAGGGAACGACATACAGTATTGAGAATCAATGGTTCATAAACTTTTGAACAGGGTCATTTTAATAAATTCAGCTATTTTTTTTGTCTTGTGGACTATATGTAAATATTTTTTATGTAAAATATCTTATTCAGGACAGTACTAAATAAAAAATAACATGCATTTTGTATGATCTCTCTTATTTAGTTAAAATTATTCACATTTTCACAGATATATATCATTTTTATTTTTTTATAATTGTTAGATTTCACAATATAATTTTTGATTAAATAAATGCAGCATTTTCTTTCTTTCAGAAACATTTAAAAAAATCTTACCGAGACTAAACTAGTGTGAAATCATGTTTAAAACTTGTAACATGAAGTGACCGAACACACAATAGCCTTTCCTGGGTCTACACACCAGACGGTACAGCAGTTAGACTAGCTATACACAACAGTAAATATTTATACAACATCTGTCCCTGGTCTGCTGACCTTGCTTTCTCAAACACATCCACACTCAAATTTGCCCTCCACAGGTCATGCCCCAAGAAACCAGAATTCCCCACCAACCTCTTTCATGGTTTCTCTGGCGCTCTGGGCCTGTGGGCATGGTGGGTGAAGCCAGATGTTTTGGGATTCGTTTAGCAGCTGATGTTTACCTGCAACACACTTTATTTACACAAACAGGTCATCTGGCTCACTAGTGCCACCCCTGCCTGGCACTGCTCTTCCAACATCCTTTTCTATTATTAGCCCGCTCTGAGTGTGTGTCATTCATCATGGTCCAAATGGGGCCCTCTGTAGGCTGCTCTGTCCCTATAATCCCTCCCATTTCTTATCTGGGTCAGCTTGACTAATTTACTTGCACATAGGTGTGATCTGTGCCAAGGAGAATTGATAATTACTTACCTCTCCCTTTATCACTTTGTGATGCAGTTATATTAACCTCAACAGTACAATGATACAGAGGATGAGAAAATAAAGATGGTGTAGAAGGTATATTGGATGCAAGATCTAGGAGCTTTTGTAGAAGGCATTTATTGAGAAAAATGTGATTTTATGTTTGTATTTGAGTTCATAATATTAAGAAAACGCTGTAAACTCTGTTAGAAATCTAAACGTCCTCCTCAGTCTAAAAATGATATTGACACTAAACTACTAAACCATTCTCTCATTCTTGAGTTTCTTGTATCAGAAGCTCAAATGCATGAATGTGATTTGTTTTGCATGTGATGTGATTTGATTTGTTTTGGCTTATTAGAGCTGCGAGATTAAATGTTAAAAGATTGCGATCTCGATTAAAACACCCACGCGATCTTATTCCTAAATGACAATGATTTGGTTCTGTCTATTAAACCTTTGACAAGTATAGCCTATGATCACAGCAGAACATTCAAATCTGTGTTGCCGCTGCCTCTGAGCCAGAGAGAGCAGTTGTCATGTTTTAGGTATGAAACAGCTTCACAAACAGTCTTTTCAACCACACAGTATCACTATTTCTGTTACAATCAAATGATCACAGAAGAACTGGGATAAAAGTTTATAGTTTGGCTATAAACAATGATGTCTACAGAAGCGATTAAGAGAGTAAATCACCTTTTGAAAGTAACTTGACGCTTCAAATAAAGATTCTGTGTCAATGACGTCGTTACACAACTAGGTGGCAACAGGTGACCATTAAAAAATGTATTTATCATTGAATAATTTATTCAAGGAATTTTTTTTATAAACACTGATTCATCCAGTATTTAAACAATTATAGTCTTTATGAGTGAGTCATTGAATTATTCATTTAAAAAATAATTTAATTAATTAAATATTTTTTAAATAGACTGCAGCAATTAACATTTTGTCATAACTTGTAAATTACATTATTTTGTTTAGTTGTCTATTCAGAATCATGGGAGAATTGTGATCTCTATTTTAAACCAACAAATCGTGATTCTCAATTTATCAAGAATCGTGCAGCTCTAACGCTTATTCAGTGATCAGAAACTTGGCCTGCACAGTCACAGTGACATAATATAGAGAAAAGAGATACGATTATTTACAAAGTCCCAAAAAGCGAAGTTGAGAGTAGTTTCAAGAACTGGAAGGTGCTTGAATACTCTGTCAGTTGGAAAACCTAAAACTTTTATGTTGGCATTCTGACTGAATTTTAAAGAGCATCTGATTTTCCCCTTCCGCTTGTCACAGATGACATTCGAACATAAATCAGTTGCATGTGGCCGGTGTACTGAAATGAGTCTGTAATACAGACCATTGTTATTTTAGTATCATTCATATACTATTATAGTTTTTTGGTAACACTTTATTTTAGAGTTCATTTCTTGTTATTAACTAGTTGCTTATTAGCATGCATATTAATAGGTTTAATAGTACTTAAGCGCATATTAATGCCTTATTCTGCATGACCTTATTCTGCATCCCTTAATCCTACCCAATACCTAAACTTAAATGCAACAACTACCACCTTACTAACTATTAATAAGCAGTAAATTAGAAGTTTATTGAGGCAAAAGTCGTAATTAATAGTGAATATGTGTTCCCCATACAAAAGTGTTAATG
The DNA here is from genome assembly GCA_039654105.1 of Coreius guichenoti. Classification (NCBI taxonomy): domain Eukaryota; kingdom Metazoa; phylum Chordata; class Actinopteri; order Cypriniformes; family Gobionidae; genus Coreius; species Coreius guichenoti. Next base: position 34,146,840 of record CM077168.1, read on the forward strand.
TTGTTTTTTTTTAATATATTCTATAGTTTTAGTTTATTTAGGTTTAGTTATTTTACCTTGGGAACTAGCCAAAATAAAACAAGTTTAATTTAATTTCAATTAATTTCAAATCAATTTTAATTGATTTTTTTTTTATGCTTTTAGATCTAGTTTTAGTTTATGATAATAACCCTGATACAGACTATGATGGTAATGTAAAATGGATTGTGAAATAGCAGAATGAAGAGGGTGAAAGTTTTCTTTGCAGGTTCATGGACAGTTCGGTAGACTTGCCATGATACTGTATACAGTGATGACAATGCATAATTTTATATTAGGTAAAAGGGGGAAACAATGTGAATGAACAGTTCCAGTATAATAACATAACAAATAGAATGACCTTAATCTATAGTCACCTAATAAAGAGTTTGCAATGTATGATAAATGAAAACCAATGTTCTTTCCCGACACATCAAAATTACACAAGCAACACAGCACATGCACTGACACAAGATGTGACCTTTTTTGACAGGAACAACTGTGCGAGGTCAGAGGGGCAGTGGGTCAGTGGGTTCTGATTTCAGATTAAAATTTGTTGTTTTAGGCTATTCCACAACAAAAATGACCGCAAAATCTTGATGAATTGTAAGCATCCACATTGAGCTTAAAGAAAATATGTTCACACATTAAATGTTATGCTTGATGTATTATTATAGAGGCCTTTATGTACACCATGTATACCAGAGCATGATTAAAGGTGGTGCTTGATGAAATGGCAGGTACTTGAAGAGTCTTTAATCTGGTGTTAAAGAGTGGGAAACCCTGAGTTTGCAGTTTCTGGCTGTGTGTAGCACATAGAGACACAACATAGAGACACCTTCTATATAGAAATCTTAAGTACACAACAGCAAAAAATGACCTTTAGTAAATGATAAAATACATATGATATCAGTCCTTTAAAAGTCTATATTATGAATTTAAAGGATTAGTTCACCCAAAAATGAATATTACCCTATGATGTACTCACCCTCAAATCATCCTAGGTGTATATGACATTCTTCTTTCAGACGAATAAAATCGGAGTTATATTTAAAAAGTCCTGGTAAAAAGTGTAGTGCCTCTCACAGTTCAAAATGCTTACACTACGTCTGACGAGCGTAACTGGTGTGCAATGTCGTCAGACGTAGCGTAAGCATTTTGAACTGCGAGAGGCACAACACTTTTTCCGTAAATTGAATACGGAAGGCGATCGGCCGGAAGCTAGATAATTTACTATATAAAGTTTTAAATATGGATATTTTTCTTACACAAACGCATTGATTCGCTTCAGAAGGCCTTTATTAGCCCCCCGGAGCCGTGTGGAGCACGTTATATGAGGGACAGATGCACTATTATGGACTTCAAAAACAAAGCAACAATCACTGCCATTATAAAGCTTGGATTAGCCAGGACTTTTTTCATGTAACTGATTTTATTCGTCTGAAAGAAGAATGTCATATACACCTAGGATGACTTGAGGGTGAGTAAATCATGGGCTAATTTTCATTTTTGGGTGAACTAACCCTTTAAAGACTGCTTTGCTATAGTGTTATTGTGAGATTCATGTTTTCAATACATTGATTAAATATTCCAGTTTTTGATTAAAAACGTATATTATTAGTGTGAATCATTTGTATGCCATCATGTAAAATACATAAATATCACTGAAGCTTTAACTCATGAACACTTGCCATCACAAAATTGAGTAAAACGAGTCCTCAAGCGATGCTGGTAAATCAAGGTTTGTCCTCCTCAAACACATTTCTATTTATTATCAAGGGGTTCTGACATGCTTCTTTTGCTTCATCATTTTGAATTAACAGTGGAGGATTAATTGCTACATGCATCACATTTATAATTACCTCTTCTGCTTTTGTTCCCACAGTATGAGGAAGCAACCCAAAGAAAGACCAGCTCCAAACAACCTTATGGTGAGTTTCTTTCCCCCCCCCACCCCCCCCCCCCCCCCAATGTCCAAATAAACCTTCAATATGGTTATAACATAAAATGCCAATTATTCAGTGAGCAGAGTAAGTGAATGGGTGTATTTGATGGTAGAAAGGCTTTTGTTGGGACTCTGTAGGGGTTTGTGTAAAACCTTGACCTTTTTGTTTCTTCTGGTTTTTGTTTGAAAACTTCTATCCTGTTTTCCATACTCCACAAATCTGCACCATGCAAGTAAGGTCTATGACCGTCAGGCTATTAATTTGAATTTTGTAAGTGTTGTGTAACCTTTGACACCTCTGCTGTGGATTCAGTTGAGGAAGGGTAAAAAGGGGCTTGAGCATTGTGATATTAAACCCTTTTAAATGTTTCCATTTTAACATCTTTAAAAAAAAACGTGTACATTTTAACATTTTTGGAAATGTAAGCACTTCTTTGAGGCTTCTTCAATTAGGTTATATAAAAGGGATCATGAGGAGCAAAATCTACAGGAATTTTTACCATTGTGAAGTTTGTTGAGATTGTCAGCCAGAGGTTAATTAAAGGCTGTAACAAGCTTTTAATGTTAAAAATGTCTGGTCAGTGGGATTTCTGATGCATTTCTTAGCTCTCTAAATTAGAAATGAAAGAATTCACATACTCAAAATCAAATAGAATCACCCTAGTGAACACAACTTTTTGTTTAGAAAATAAATAAATAAATATAATATATATCATTTAATTTATAATCAATAAATTATGATTTATAAACATTTACAATTATACGTTTTTATGTTTAATTTTTATGTGTATTTTATGTTTAAAGTTTAACCTATTCATGGAAATTGTCATGTGCAATAAAGTTTAAGCAATACTTTTTTTTTTTTTTTTTGCACACATTGTGTCCAACTCCCCCATTGGCTGGACTGATGTAATCTGAGTTTGTGTGTCGGCTCACACTGTCACAGAAGTCAGCAGCTTTTAAAAGCTGTCACATCTGCTGGATTTTCTCAGCGCCACAGACAGCGCAGTCCACGGAAATCTAACTGCTAATGCAGAGATGCTGCACACTGAGGCCGTTTACACCTGGTATTAAGATATGTTTTGGTCGATCGGATCACAAGTGTATGACGCTAAATACAGGTGTTAACGGGGTCTAAAATGTTTTGAGCTTGTCCACTTTCAACCACTTCCAGAGGTAGTCGAAAACGCATCCCACTGGATTGCTTTAATAGTGTAGGCGCTCGAATGTGTTCGAACAGCCGCAAAAGACCCGCTTACTCTTCATCTACTGACCTGATGCATAAACATTATGGGAAACGCACTAGCCAGACTGGGTTTAAACTTTTTTTTTTTGGCTGAAGACCAAAGTTTGGTTTGAAGACAAAAAAAATGTACCAAGCACAATGTTCTCTCACCATTCCTTATTTCTAACACACACTCACAGCGTTTGGTGTGGTCTTGCGGCTGTCAGAGCAGAAACAAAAGCTTATTTTGTCCATTAGATCAAAAAAAACATTTACCCGCCCATAGACACTTCCCTCAAAGAAATCAGGACAGAACTGGTTGAAAGTGGACAAAAGAAATGGATTAAAACACCAGGTGTAAACGGGAATGTGTCTTCCTTGTCTACTTGTGATTCGATCGACCAAAACACATCTTAATACTAGGTGTAAACAGGTAATGTGTGTGATACCTGTGCTTCAGTGTTTGCTCACTCATTGTCTAGTGATAGACAGACAGTCTCCACTTTCAATGATGCTTAGCATTTAACTCATTCTGAGAATAGATGAGAAATTGGATGCTAAACAGATCAAGTGACATTTATAATTTCACAAAAGATCTCAAATAAATCTCAAATATATTTCTAATAAATGTTCTTTTGAACTTTCTATTCATTTTCAACATTGATAATAAAAGGAAATGTTTCATGAGCAGCAAATCAGCATATTAGAATGATTTCTGAAGGATCATGTGACATTGAAGACTGGAGTAATGATGCTGAAAATTCAGCTTTGACATCACAGGAATAAATTACATTTCAAAATATATTATTAAATAAAACTAAAGAAACATAACTTCATTCAACTTTTCCACTTGTCGCTTTCTTTTTTTGCTTAGTTCTGGAGATCCAGGAATTTTTTTCTGTTTATATGTCTGTAACGTGTAAAGCTTTCAGTTTTAGTTAGATGCAGTGATTGACATCTTTCTCTCTCATTGCCAGTCAGCCTTTTAGCACCTTTTGTCCCCTCCTGGCCTTTGCCATCCCCCCAATCCTCCGTTTCGCTGCGAGCTGTCCAGGGGCTCAGCTGCAGCAGCCTCAGCCAGAGACAAAAAGCTGAAAGAGTCCTACCAACTCACAGAATCTGTCACAGCGCTCCTATATCCACCCCCACGTTTCCTGATTATGTGGGCTGATGAGCTAAGGAGCGATTGCTTGTGTTCATGTGTTTTAAGACCCATGGGAGCGGCTCTTAAAAAGACACAGTCTCGCTGAATGCCAGTGGCCTGTGCCGTGGGGATTCGGATGAGAACAGGCTTTGAAAGCCCTCTGACACCGCTCTGATGACTTGTTTACACATTAGCACGCTGAGGAGCTTCTTGAACTCCCCGGAGGGTAATCCTACCTTTTAGCTCTCTGATACTGTCTGTCTGCCATCCCTCCTTCTCACCCACCCCCTTGCTAATGGGGGGTCTTCAAAGCTGCCGGACTCTCTTTGCCACAAAGACTTGGTCAAATGTTAGAGCTCAGAAAATCAGAATGACTCAACCAATTTCAATTTAACTCAGGCAGTTTTTAAAGTCTGACAAAAGCCACATTATATGGGTTTGTCTTTAATTCCTCTTAATAATTCCAGTTTACATTAATGTAATGGTTACATTTAATGATTCATGGAATTAATCCATTCCATTAATCATTATTTTAGTTTTTTAAAAAGGATTAAATATATGGAAAAAAATAAAAATTGTAAAAATACAGTAAAAAGAGCACGAGTGTAATATTACAATTTAAAATAATTTTTTCTATTTTAGTATATTTTAAAGTGTTTTAATTTATTCCTGTGATGGCAAAGCTGAATTAATTCTTACATGAGCCTTCAGAAATCATTATAATATGCTGATTTAGTGCTCAAGAAACATTTCTTATTATTATCAATGTTGAAAACAGTTGTGCTGCTTAACATTTTTGTGGAAATCGTGATAGATTTTTTCAGGATTCTTTGATGAATAGAAAGTTATATCTGGTCTGACCCCAGACAATAGTGTATCTTTAAATACTTAACTATGATATTTAAGTCCGTAATTATTTGATTCACTAGAAAGACCCAGATCGTAAGAGTAATTTGTTCTAGAATTGGTATTAGTTCAGTATTAGAACAGCTTCTTGGGTTCCCAGCCCTAAGCATTATTGTGTATTCAGTTTTCTGAAAACACTGAGTTTGAAACACAGACCTGGAGAAATCTTTGGGTGTTGTTAAGGTGTTTGTGTTTCATAGGTGTTGGTAGCCAACGCTCCCATCACAGGTGTAGTGTTAAATGGCTCGTTTCCACCGAGTGGTACGGTTCAGTATAGTTCAATACGGTACACAATTTTTGGCGTTTCCATTATCAGAAGTTGTGAATGGTACCCTAATTCCGAACCGTACCGTACCACTTTTTTGGCACCCTTCCGTTGGGGTACCTAGCACAGTAGTTCGGTACAAAAGGGTGGAGCTAGACATTGATTGGTTGACAGAGAATGCTGTTTTTCTCCTTGCAGCCTTGGCTTAAACAAAGCGTGTCTTCTTCTTGTGACAACAGCCACATGCCGAGAAGCAAGAACAAGATCTGGTGTATGTCGTCCATTGTTGTTTACTGTGTCGCTTTCTTCTTCGCACGAGAATGACTTAGATCGCTACACCACGCCTATCATACTATTGGCGGTGGAAACGCAAGCCGGATCAGGGTTTATGGTCCCGAATCGTACCGGTCGGTGGAAACAAGCCATTAGCTTAACTATAAGTGAAGTAGACCTACCCTGCAGCTTTTTAATCCAGATAGATGGTCTGTCCCATGGTGACTGCTGAATTAAAAGATCAGCATTTATGAAATCTTAACATTGTCATATACATCATCCTGTATCCAGTGGGAGCAGGTCGTTAGTATGCAAATCTGAAAAGACCTAGTTATTACTCCGACTTCTTCACCTTCTTTACTCTGTGTCTCTCTCTCGTGTTTTTTCTCGGCTTTAATATCAGCCTCACGCGCACACACACACACACACACACACACACCCACACACACAATGACACGCATTACGCCGAGCTGTCGCTGTTCACCAACACATTCTAATGAGGTGATGACCAACCACTTGTTATAATTGCTTTGGACTCCTTTTAATTTTCAAGCTTATTAATCATATGTAGAGTTATTTAAAATTGCATAAATTAATCTTAGATTAAAAAGCCTTTAACAGACTCAAAACAATTAAAGAGAGAGGTGAGATTTCCCCTGGGTTTGGCAGTTTTACTTTGAATAGAGAATTCAGGTGATTATCACACTTTGATATAGGGCTGTGATTAATGTAGCCACACTTTTAAATGAGATTTTGCCATTTATTTATTTTTTTGTTCACGTGTTGGAGAGGTAAAGCATGGAGACGATAATGACCTAACTAACAGAGTATTTATACTGCCTCTCCACTCTGCAAGTGTGCTAAGCTAGCAGCAGGTGGGTTAATTAATGGAGGTCCTGTTTCTGGCATGCTCCAGCACACACACATACACGGAACAGAGGGACACACAGGTGGTGCGCTTTGTGTGTTTGTGATCCGTCTCAGCACATCCAAACAAGCGGGTGACCATCTAGGCTCTGATTTATTTCAGGTCATCCGACACACACCCAAATGTATGTGTTTGCATTAGTTAGCAGACCTGCACTTCCTATGCTTGACATTTATTGTTAATGTGCTTAAAGGGATAGTCCACCCAAAAATGAAATTTTTGTCATCAAAAATTTGAGAGTTTCAAAGTAGAGAGTTTCTTTCTACTGTTGAACACAGAATATATTTTAAAGAATGTTAGTAACCAGACAGTTGACAGTAGAAAGACATTTGAAAAGTGATTTTATAACAAAACCCAAAAAGTTTTACTAAAACCAACCCCTCAGACATAAAAGTGCCCGAAGTTGAAGAAAAAAAATCAGAGCTTAAAGGGATAGTTCACCCAAAACAGTTGACGGTAGCCATTGACTTCCATAGTATTTTTTTTTTTTCTTGCTATGGAAGTCAATGGCTACCGTCAACTGTCTGGAAAGAACAACTTGAGGGTGAGTAAATGATGACAGAATTTTCATTTTTGGGTGAACTATCCCTTAAAGCTCTGATTTTTTTTTTTCTTCAACTTCGGGCACTTTTATGTCTGAGGGGTTGGTTTTATTAACTTTTTGTGTTTTGTTATAAAATCACTTTTCAAATGTCTTTTATGTACAAAAAAAATGTTTTATCATAGTCCCAGATATTTGAAAAAACATTTAAAACTGATTAAACATTTTAATATTTGTGCGAAAAAGATTTATATAAATTAAACAAACTATGACTGCCCCTCAGTTGTTGCATCATTTGCAAAATACAGCAATTTTGCCCCTAATCAAGTTTTTTTTGAAAAGTTAGTGTACTTGGTTATCAAGGAGAAAACAGTGTCTCTGAAGTGCTTGAGAGGAAATTTGAGAAATGTGTGATGGAAAAAAAGAAAAATCAAGGTAAATATCGCTTATGAGTTGCATATTTATTTATACGTGTTATCCCAGTTAAGATGTAATTGTCAGATTATGCAAAACTTATTAAAGTTTGTGTATTTAGTACATAAATGCAAGCCTTGAAAACAGCCTTACAGCAAGAGTTAGTCATTTTATTTAAAATGTTATTTCCATCACAGAGTGTTATTAAACCATATTACAGGATGACACTGTGGTGGAAATGTTCGTTACTTTTAATTAAAAGGACAGAATTATGTGTAATCAAATACAATCCTTTCAAACACACAAAGTGTAAAGTATGTAATGCTAATCATCTGAGGGATAAACCTAAACCTAATCCAGAGGAGTATATTTAAATAAATAGAGTCTTTGAAGATGGAAGTAGGTTTATAATACTATATACTAAATTATTTATCTTATAAATAACTTAAACAGGCTTTCAGAATACAGATAGCCAAATGTAAATACATTTACGTACACATTGCATGGTCAAATCCATAAAGTCTTGCATTGCTGAGTTTTATTCAGAGAAAACAACTCGTTTCAGACATGAACATTAAAAGGACAGAATTTCTGCTGTGATGCATGTATTGGACATTGTTAGTGGACAAATTTAAGTAGTGAAAGCACAAAAAGTGCGTTTTAAGAGACTTTACTTCCAAGTTCAAACGAGCCCATAGTTGAGGAATTATTACATGAATTCTCCCTGGCCTCTTCTGTCAGGTCAGAAAGCAGGCTATCGCTGGGGTCAGACCCTCACCCGAGCAGAGGCAGAGCTGCATTTCACCTCAGCATGTATGGTTGTGGAGCTGGCACCCAGCGTTCGGCTGCCCAGGCTGTGTGATTGATGAGATGGGTGGCTGGTAGAGCCGCCCCGCAGGAGTCGGCAGGACTGCCCTCTCCAGCACTCCAGCACTGAGAGTGATTAACCTCACTGTGGCACAGGCAGAGCTCACCATTAAGAGGACAGAACGATTGATGGTATAGCGTTGTCCTCGTTGAGAGAGAAAGAAGGAAAGAATGAGAGAGGATGATGTGATGGTGAAAGGGGATGAGAAGATCATCAAAGGTGTTGAGTCTGCGTCAAATGAACATCAGATTAAGAAACAGTTGCTGCTTGTTTACTGATGAGAAGTTTTCTTAGGATGTATCTGATTTTTCAGCTTCAATTTAGCTTTTTTCCCTCTTGTAGTTCCTTGTATATCTCCTCATTAGGGCTTCCTAATGATTTTGCGTTTGGATCACTGTCATTCTATTGTAAGTTGAACTATTTAATACGAAGTACTTAAAAGACTTTGTGGCTGAGAAATTAGGGCTGATGTGCTCATTTACGCTGCTCAATCTGTCACTGTTCATCTCAGTAGGCATCACCTTGGCATGCACACGATTGACAGTTGTATTGTATCAGTCCTTCTCATTTTTATGGTACACTCCAGTGAGATTTGTCATGTTTCAGAATGATTTGCTTGCTGTATACAGTGGGGAGAACAAGTATTTGATACACTGCCAATTTTGCAGGTTTGCCCACTTACAAAGCATGTAGAAGTCTGTAATTTTTATCATAGGTACTCTTCAACTGTGAGAGACGGAATCTAAAACAAAAATGCAGAAAATCACATTGTATGATTTTTAAGTAATTAATTTGCATTTTATTGCATGACATAAGTATTTGATACATCAGAAAAGCAGAACTTAATATTTGGTACAGAAACCTTTGTTTGCAATTACAGAGATCATACGTTTCCTGTAGTTCTTGACCAGGTTTGCACACACTGCAGCAGGGATTTTGGCCCACTCCTCCATACAGACCTTCTCCAGATCCTTCAGGTTTCGGGGCTGTCGCTAGGCAATACGGACTTTCAGCTCCCTCCAAAGATTTTCTATTGGGTTCAGGTCTGGAGACTGGCTAGGCCACTCCAGGACCTGGAGATGCTTCTTACGGAGCCACTCCTTAGTTGCCCTGGCTGTGTGTTTCGGGTCGTTGTCATGCTGGAAGACCCAGCCACGACCCATCTTCAATGCTCTTACTGAGGGAAGGAGGTTGTTGGCCAAGATCTCGCGATACATGGCCCCATCCATCCTCCCCTCAATACGGTGCAGTCGTACTGTCCCCTTTGCAGAAAAGCATCCCCAAAGAATAATGTTTCCACCTCCACGCTTCACGGTTGGGATGGTGTTCTTGGGGTTGTACTCATCCTTCTTCTTCCTCCAAACACGGCGAGTGGAGTTTAGACCAAAAAGCTCTATTTTTGTCTCATCAGACCACATGACCTTCTCCCATTCCTCCTCTGGATCATCCAGATGGTCATTGGCAAACGTCAGACGGGCCTGGACATGCGCTGGCTTGAGCAGGGGGACCTTGCGTGCGCTGCAGGATTTTAATCCATGACGGCGTAGTGTGTTACTAATGGTTTTCTTTGAGACTGTGGTCCCAGCTCTCTTCAGGTCATTGACCAGGTTCTGCCGTGTAGTTCTGGGCTGATCCCTCACCTTCCTCATGATCATTGATGCCCCACGAGGTGAGATCTTGCATGGTGCCCCAGACCGAGGGAGATTGACCGTCATCTTGAACTTCTTCCATTTTCTAATAATTGCGCCAACAGTTGTTGCCTTCTCACCTATTGTCCTGTAGCCCATCCCAGCCTTGTGCAGGTCTACAATTTTATCCCTGATGTCCTTACACAGCTCTCTGGTCTTGGCCATTGTGGAGAGGTTGGAGTCTGTTTGTTTGATTGAGTGTGTGTACAGGTGTCTTTTATACAGGTAACGAGTGGAGAACAGTAGGGCTTCTTAAAGAAAAACTAACAGGTCTGTGAGAGCCGGAATTCTTACTGGTTGGTAGGTGATCAAATACTTATGTCATGCAATAAAATGCAAATTAATTATTTAAAAATCATACAATGTGATTTTCTGGATTTTTGTTTTAGATTCTGTCTCTCACAGTTGAAGTGTACCTATGATAAAAAATTACAGACTTCTACATGCTTTGTAAGTAGGAAAACCTGCAAAATCGGCAGTGTATCAAATACTTGTTCTCCCCACTATATATACAAGCCCATAATTTTGGTGTCTTTGAACAAGTGAACATTAATTGTTGTTCACTCTCCATTACTAATCTATTTTGCTGTTATGTATCAGTGAAGAACCACATTGGAAATGAAAAATCATTAATTTATCTGCCTTGTTCTGTTTTTCAGGATCACCCCTTTATCATGCAATATAATGACGGCAACACTGAGGTCGTGTCCATGTGGGTGTGCCGCAGTCTAGAGGACCGCAAAGCCCAGCAGCCACACAGACTCATGTGAACAACAGTGGCACAGGATGGAATTATGGGAGATGGTGTCCACATTTCCTCACTTTATTCTTGCGCTGAACCTAGAACCGCAGCAGCTGAACTTGCAGCACTTCCTCCCGTGCTTGAGTTGAATGGTGCGCGGTGAGACAACTGCAACAAGTCTAATGCAGATTATGCTAGCATCCTGCACATGAGGATTTTAACCGTGTATATTGGTTTGCATTGATGCAAATCTTTAACTTTGTTCTTCTGCAGTGGGTTTCTTTTGACTTTGTGCAGATTCCAAAGTAAATGTTTTCACAGAAGATCCTTGCGGGGGGCTGTTGCTCGCTCGACTCCATTTGAGTAAAAAATAGTGTCTCTGTCTGTACTTAAAGCCACAATCTGGTTTTGCCAAAACATTGTGGGCATGTCATAAATCATTTCGTGTTCAGTGAAACATTACAGTTTTCAAATATATGGGGTTGTGTCGAGCATTGCTCCCTGCTGCAGTGCAAGTCATGCTACTGTTGTTTTAAAAGACACTTTTTGTTGAGTTTCACAAATGGCCTGCCACTTGTGGCGATACCCCATTGAGGTTAGAAAAATGTGATGCCTTGTTACAGTGGATGGCAGCTTGTGCAGATGAGCTTTTAGATGGTCCAGCAGTAACCGACTGTAATGCTACATTAGAGGCCAGCAGGTTTTGTTCTTGGCCTCATCCAGCATAAGCCCAATTGTGAACTTTATTCAAGTGGTTCATGGGAATTGATTGCTTTGACTCATGCATTGACAATCTCATTTTTAAGTTTTATATACTTTTAACTCTATGTATGCTTTGAAAGTTTGGGGTCGTAAGATACATTTTTTTTTTTAAAGAAATTGATACTTTTATTCAGCAAGGACCCATTAAATGGATCAAAAGTTAAAAAAGATTTAAATTTCAAATGCTGTTCTTTTGAACTTTTATCAAAGATTCCTGAAAAAAGTATCATGGTTTCCTCCAAAATATTAAGCAGCACAACTACTTTAAACATTGATAATATTAATACATGTTTCTTGAGCACCAAATCAGCATATTCAAATGACTTCTGAAGGATCATGTGACACTGAAGACTGGAGTAAAGATGCTGAAAATTCAGCTTTTGCTAACAATTAATAAATTACATTTTAAAATATATTCAAATAGAAAACAGATATTCTAAATTGTAATCATATTTTACAATATTACTGATTTTACTGTATTTTTGATTAAAGAAAGCAGCCTTGGTGAGCACAAAAGACTTCTTTCATAAAATTTTGGAAAAATCTTACTGACCCCAAACTTTTAAATGGTAGCTTATTCTACATTTCAAAGTTATACAGCAAATCCAACCCGATCTCAGGGCAATTCGTACATATTTTACGAGGTGGCTAATTCGTGCGACCTCACCTTTTGCTAAATCGTACGTATTTTACGAGTTGCCCAATTCGTATAAATGACCTACCCCTAACCCCGCCCCTAAACCTACCCGTCACTGGGGTTTAGACAAATCATACGAATTTGTACGAGTGAGGTCATACGAATTAGCCACCTCGTAAAATATGTATGAATTGGTCGTGAGATAGCGTTGGCAAATCAGATGAGTCTAGCCATTTGGAAAAGAAAACGTATAAAATTTAATTTGAGAATTTAGATGAGAACCTGTGAATTCTCTTAGATCACATTAGCCCAGTCTTAAGATAGTCTCAACATATTCCTCCATGCAGATTAGCACAGCAGGGTCCACTGAACAAGAATGCCAATAGTGACTCATAAAATCCCATAGCACCCCTTAAAGCCAGAATCCGCTTTTCTCTTGTACTTCATAAAATATTGAGCAAACTCCCAATACAACTGTATGCATCTGAATTGACTTTACTTGTCTGAGGATTTTATCAAAGCAAATCAGCAACCTCCTTACATTAGCCACACCAAGCCATAACATCCTTGTTTTCTGATATTTTAGTAGCCATTTTAATGTCTCATCAGTATTACTTTAAAGTTGTTGTTTTTGTTAATGCAAGGTCAAAAAAAAATTTTTTATTTAGATATTGTGGTTCATCAGTGCCTGTGTCTGTTGAGAAAATGTTCAGAATTATTACATGACACGACTCAACACAGTGGAGTTTTTCTGTATAATGATGAATATGTATAATTCTGTAGTTGTCACATACCAAAGCCAAATACATTATATTGTTGATTTTTTTTTTTTAAACTGTATCATAAGTTATATTATTTGTTGCTCCTTTTTTCTTAATATGTAGAACTCTCTCAAATTAATTTCTCAGATTATAAAGACAATTGGCCAAAAAAAAATCTATGAGGAAGAAAAACTGAACCATGTGACTACCTAATGCAGTTGAAGTGAGGTTTGCAAATAAAGGTGATTTTTTTTTTCTAAATAAAACCTTTCAGATCTCATTGTTTCATTTATCTGCATTTTATAATGTTTCCCCGTTTTTCCAGGATAATTTGAACTAGATTTATATGATTTGTGAAGAAAACGTGCTGGTGCTCAAAGCACACCTCTCCAGACCATTTGAGGTATCGTTCATGTCTGAAACGAGTTGTTTTCTCTGAATAAAACTCAGCAATGCAAGACTTTATGGATTTGACCATGCAATGTGTACGTAAATGTATTTACATTTGGCTATCTGTATTCTGAAAGCCTGTTTAAGTTATTTATAAGATAAATAATTTAGTATATAGTATTATAAACCTACTTCCATCTTCAAAGACTCTATTTATTTAAATATACTCCTCTGGATTAGGTTTAGGTTTATCCCTCAGATGATTAGCATTACATAGTTTACACTTTGTGTGTTTGAAAGGATGGTATTTGATTACACATAATTCATTAGTGGTCATGGGATGCAGTTTTGGTCCAGTGTTTTCCGAGTGTTGGGGTCCGTACAGGATGACTACAATGAGGAGGACAAGAATTTGATACGGAGGTCGGAGTCACTCTCCTCTCCACATGAGTGCATATTGAACCGGATCAGTGTTAGTGTTCACTTACACAGTCCAACCTTAATGTTTACAATAACACCGTGCATCGGATGTAACATTATGGTGATCAATAGAAAAAGCATAATGAATATCCAGATGGAATGATTTTAGAGAGCATTTGTGTGTGTGTGTGTATGTATATATATATAGGCCTAATACTTTGCAAAAGTCTTAGGCACATTACTATTTTTACTACTTTCACCAAGAAAAAATGGTTTTAAAGGGTAGTTCACCCAAAAATGAAAATTACCCCATGATTTACTCTTCTTTCAGACGAATACAATCGGAGTTATATTAAAAAATGTCCTGGCTAATTCAAGCATTATAATGGCAGTAAATGGCAGCCCAAAATTTGAAGCCCAAAAAAGTGCATCATCAATATTTTACTTTATAAAGTTTTAAATATGGATATTTTTCTTATACAAACGCATCGCTTCGCTTCAGAAGGCCTTTATTAACCCCCCGGAGCCCTATGGATTACTTTTATAATGGATGGATGCACTTTTTGGGCTGCCATTCACTGCCATTATAATGCTTGGAAGCGTCAGGATATTTTTTACTATAACTCTGATTTTATTCGTCTGAAAGAAGAATGTCATATACACCTAGGATGGCTTGAGGGTGAGTAAATCAGGAGGTAATTTTCATTTTTGGGTGAACTATCCTTTTAAGATGGAGGTAGGTTTCTTCAAGCGTCTTGGAGACAATGCCACAGTTCTTCTTTTTCTGTTTCTTCATGTAATCCCAGATGGACTCGATGATGGTGAGATCAGATCTCCGTGTGGATCATACTGGCTGTTGTCAGACTTCTTGTACATATAAAAAATCTCACTGGATTATTACAGTTAATGGCAAAAGGAATGTTTGGAAATGTAAACTGATATTTCCTACTGACACAACCATAAAAAGATATAAATAACTTGCTTAAAACCAGTCAAAAGTTTGTAAACATTACTATTTTAAAATGTTTATGAAAGAAGTCTCTTATGCTCATCAAGCCTGCATTTGATCAAAAATAAAGAAAAAAATCAGTAATATTGTGAAATATTAAAATTTAAAATAATGTTTTTCTATTTTAATATACTTTAAAATATGATTTAATCCTGTGATGTCAAAGCTGATTTTTCAGCATCATTACTCCAGTCTTCAGTGTCACATGATCCTTCAGAAATCATTCTAATATGATGATTTGATACGTTATTATCAATGTTGGAAACAGTTGTGCTGCTTAATATTTTTTTTGGAACCTGTGATACTTTTTTTCAGGATTCATTGATAAATAAAAAGTTTAAAAGAACAGCATTTATTCAAAATAGAAATATTTTCTAACAATAGAAATCTTTACTATCACTTTTTAATCAATTTAACACATCCTTGCTGAATAAAAGTATTAATTTCTTTTTAAAAAAAAAGAAAGAAAAGAAATTGCTGACTCCAAACTTTTGAATGGTAGTGTATATTGTTATAAAAGATTTTTTAATGTTTATCTTATTTATTTATTTATTTATCAAAGAATCCGGAAAAAAGTATCACAGGTTATAAAGAAGCAGCACAACTGTTTTCAACATTGATAACAGAAGGAAATGTTACTTGAGTACCAAATCTACCAAATCAGCATATTAGAATGATTTCTGAAGGATCATGTGACACTGAAGACTGGAGTAATGATGCTTTGCATCACAGAAATAAATTATATTTTATTAAGTATATTAAAATAGAAAACCATTATTTTATTCACAATATTACTGTTTTTTTTAACTGTGTATTTTTGATCAAATAAATGCAGGCTTGATGAGCGTATGAGATACTTCTTTCAAAAACATTAAAAATAGTAATGTATATTAGTGTATATATAGTATGTATATAATATATAGGTTCTTCACAAGGTGAGGAACATTCTGTTAACAATATCAACTATAACTTTAGTTGATAAATAGTCATGGTCAATGAAAAATATAGCCAAACAATTGGAAGTACTTTTTGTGCCACGTATGGGGACAAAGGGTCAAACAGCAGTCCAATCAAACTTGATGGCAGGAGAAAGGTCTCGTTAGAGCAGCAGTATATGGGCCCCAGCAGCTAAAGGCCCTCAGTATTCCTCCTCCTTCAGCTGTTGGGGCCCATATACTGCTGCTCTAATGCGACCTTTCTCCTGCAGTCCAGTTTGATTAGCGCGGGGGCCGGACGAGCACTGAAAGACCTGTTCACAGCCATTACCAAGATTCCTTTATCAATGTCTAGTAATTAAAATGTCACCACTTAATTTTCAGGCCATGGTGAATCTCTTGTAGCAATCTTTTCCTAATAAAAACAGTAATCGAAACGCTATTTTCACTCGAAACAAAAAGGTTGTAGCAGGCGACTCGAGGGTGTCAAGGCGACAGAGATCAATATGAGAGAAGCTGATTGATCTCGCGCTAAAGTGAAATTTATTGGGGTCGTGCTTTTATACAGCGCGGATATACCGGTGACTGTAGAACACTGCTTTTCAGCTGATGCGTTTATTAAACCTCTCTTGCTGAATTAGTCTGCCTTTGATTTATGTGCCAATCTTCGCAATGACTTCCAGGACAGGATCTCTTGTTTTTTTTATAAAACACACTGGTTTAAATCTGAAGTGGTTCTTATCTGAATAAAAATTAGACATTTGGTTTAAGATACCACCAGACAAAAAGTTATTGCTTCAGTTATAGACTTAAAGATGTTTTTTTTAAATTCAACCTAAAAAAAAATCTAATCGCTGTGGAAATAAAGAGTTGCCTGATCTCATATTATTACCTTTAGTTCTCTAAAACTGCAACCAGAGGGCATCAGTTCAAACTGTCCTGTAAGAGATGATGGCATTAGCCTTAAAGGGCATTCCTTTAAAAATAACTAGCGGCTGTGCCAGACTCACTCCAAGACTTTCTACTCTATTCAATTACGAAGACTTAGCTGTCCAAACCATTTGTCACCATACTGACAAATTAAAGACAGGCTATAGTTTACTTCTATGCGGTAATATGGTAAATACTGATGTTGGACTATAGGTCTCATTTCATTTAATTGTTTTATATATTCTCTCACTATTAGCACAACTTCATGTGCAACTAATTATCTTTTAACAACATGTAGTATTTAATCCTAATGTCATGCAAAAAGATCATATGCAGGGCGATATTTAATGAAGACGTTTTTCCCCCAATTCTTTCTTTCATACTCAGCAACTGGCCTATATAAAGTTTCTTTAATTAGTTTACTCGTGCCCGTGTAATATAATAGCTAGTATATTAATGAGCCAATAATGGCATATGTCGTCCTGAAACACAATATTTATCGTATTGATTCAACCGTTATGTAAAAACAATCATTGATTATTTAATAGCATGTCAGAGAGGTTACTAAGCACATCAAGTTTAATACAAAGTGAGCTGGTTGGTACTAAAATGAATAGGGCATAGGCAACCTTTAAATTAATATAAATGCATTTTTGTTAGAGAGATTGCAATATTGTGAGGAGGCACATTATCATGTGAGTGAGTTACACATTTTTAAAGGGATATTCTTCTGTGATAATGATGGCAGGATGGCTTGTTTAAAGACGGTGTTGTGTGGCTGTACCTGCTCGTGGGAGGATCCAGTCTTGTAGGACATGTGAACCCCTGTCCATCCGCCATAAACGCTAACAATGCTGCATTGAGTCTGACCACTAAATAATTTACAAGAAAGGAATAATTACAGAATAAAATTGTAATTATTGTTGGGCCAGAACGAAGCTTCTTGGTTGTGAAAGGAGACACGGCGAGGCAGATCTGGTTAAAGTTTCCCTTCCTATTAATATTGAATTAGGTTAAGCCGTGGCCCCTTGGTCACAGGACATACTGAGCATCGCATGACAGATTTTTAAACTTTCCTGTTTGTTTTCAACTTTGTGATATAATTTAACTAGGCAAACATATTCGGTTATTTTCATTTATTTATTTAGTGCTCGAATATTTTGAAAAAAATGTTTTAATAAAAACGCATCCATTTATCCTACTCGTGTCAAATTGCCTATAATACAACATATCCATAGCCTGCAGATACATGTTCAGTTAATGCAAAATACACTTGAGCTCGAAGGCTGTTCTGATGTAATGGCTCTGCTGATGAACCATTCCTCGAAGGCATTTTTTACATTATTAACTAATTGATTCGGGTAATTGTTAACATTTTCTATAATTAATTACCGTTTGATCAAAGCTCTTTTTTTAAACCATAACGAAAGACGACAGGTAATAAAAATGGACCGTTGCTGAAATAATTCAAATAGGTTGGAAATATTTTACAAAATAGGTAAATGGAAAACAAGATATCAGTGATTTTGTGAGTTTGTTTTGCTTTTTGTTTTTAATCCAGTGACTGTCTTTGCAAACCCTCATAAGGGTAAGACGCGCACTGAAACGCGTGACTGATGTTGATCCCTGGACACATCGCCAAAACATTTATTAGAGAGGAACACTTTTCTAGTGTCGTACTATTCCAAATAGACAGCACAACTTTGCCCGGTTCGATATTGATATCTTTACGTCAAGACATAGTGGGGTTAACTGAAGGGCATTGATCAGGTTTTAAATAGTTAATACGGCCATATAAGGTTGCACCACTTACCTCAGTCCATTGCTCTGATATATCACTGTTTGTACACACTAGCCGCTCTCACTGGCTGGTGTGTTTAACAAATGTGCATCATTCACCGGGAGACATGTGACGTAAAATGTGATGACCGCGAGCTTCTAATAGCAGTTTAGACTGCATGGCCTGTGGACATGTTGCCTAGAGGAAATGTTCAATGCAAATTCATAATGATATATTGTTTGGTTTCCGAAGTGTCACTCAAACATGAACCTTATTAAGTTCTAAAATGAATGGGGAACTTATTAGTCTCTGAGAAAAAGACGCAGGTGTACATGATATGAGTGGTGGGGGTGGGGTGTGTGTGGAATAAGCATATTGGAGGAATAAGCATCATAATTTACCGTTGTTCATTGTTATTCACCCCTCTATTCCGCCTTTATTCATGCGCTATCGTCTATGCGCAAAACCGCTTAAATTACACTAAGCGCCCTGTTTTCTATCTATCTATCTATCTATCTATCTATCTATCTATCTATCTATCTATCTATCTATCTATCTATCTATCTATCTATCTATCTAGCAGCTCAATTAAATTGGCAGTGATATTTGTTTTGGAGTAGTGGAAGCAAACGGTTAATACCAGAATCGGATTTGATCTCAGTGGGTGTGCCTTCTTATTCTTTTTGTCGTCCCCTCTCTTGAAGTAGATCGCGCACAACCTATTAAGAAGAGGCACGAGCTCCGGGACTGCCATGTGGTCACTCGGCTCGCGCTCCCGTCAAAACGCACGAGAGCTGAGTGGGATGGAAACTCTAAAGCTGTTTTGAGAGGGAAGACTCTGTCCAGCCTCGCAGTTGTCATTACGCACTACAGACGGACGTTTTATCCCTCTTGTTTTAGGCCTGTTAATTTGACGCAAACACACTCGCTCATCTGACTCCTTTTCCTCATAAAAAGGTAGGTTTCTTTTTATATTGAACGTTGTATATTAAGTTGTTCAAAATAATAATCAGCTTTGTATTTTCTTAAATTAACGCGCTTATTATTGTAAAAATAATTTGGTCTACATTTAACAAAATGATTAGGTAGAAAGTAGCCTGTAATGTTTTAAAATATGCTGATCCTTGATTACGAAAGAGAATTTATAGCACCTAAATCAGGCTATTCAAAATAATATGACAAATCTAAAGAATATTTATACATAAACATTTAAACATTACGGAGCATATAAGAAACGAAAGTATGCGTAGGACTGAAATAGTATAACAGCTCCTTGCGCAATGGTTTAATTATAAATGATACAACTTTTATTAATAGATCAAAGTCGAACAACACAGGCTGTGTAATTACACAGAAAGCGGCTTACTGCTTCTTTTCCTTGTTGCTAAGCTTATTGGAGTAGCTAAAAGATTCTTCCCTTCTGCCCCTTTGCGTATTAGCGCCGTAAGAGGCCTTTAAGTAATCGCTCCGGCTTCTGAGCCGATTTGGAGACATTAAGCAATGATGCAGGCTCTCAGGTCAGAGAGTGCGAGCTTTTAAAGATAGTGTTAGAGCCGTCAATATTGTCAACCTAAAAAAAGCAAAGTATTAATTGTAAATATTAATTAGTAGGCATAAAGCTGTTAATTAAAAGGGCTAGCTAAAATACTAACTGTACAGTATGTAATACAATGCTAAAATAATTATTGTAATTATTGTAAAAATTGTGGCCTAATTTTTAAATAACATTTAGGCTATTATCTTGCAAAGGTAATTCTACGAAGAATTAAAGTAACTGATTGTAGACAGGAAGGAGACATTTGTGAAAAAAAGCCAATAGGCTACTGGCTTTTTATTATTTTTTTTGAATTTAGCTTTTTTATTGAAATAATGTTGCAGGCCTATATTAGCCTATAATAAAAATTAAAAATAATAATTATAACAAATAACGTTATTAGGATAACGCTAACACAAAGCACACATTGATAATTCTAGATAATCTCTCAAGAGTTGCATAAAATACAACTCCAGTTCTTGATTTGGAGTGTAATTTTACATTTCTGACTCGTTCTTCACAGACTTCCAGGAATGGAGTCGATACCCGGTCAGCTTTCTACGGGACGAGATGCTTGCTCTTCCCCCAACTCGAAGCAAGAACTGCAGCCTTATTCTGGCAGCAGCTCGCTGAAGCCAAATCAAGTGAGTGAGACTGCGCTGTACGGAGTGCCCATCGTCTCTTTGGTCATCGACGGCCAGGAAAGACTGTGTCTGGCGCAGATTTCCAACACTTTACTGAAGAACTACAGCTACAACGAAATCCACAACAGACGCGTGGCGCTTGGAATTACGTGTGTGCAGTGCACACCGGTGCAGCTGGAGATCCTGAGGCGCGCGGGGGCCATGCCCATCTCCTCGCGCCGCTGTGGCATGATTACCAAACGCGAGGCCGAGCGCCTCTGCAAATCCTTCCTCGGGGCTCACAACCCTCCCAAATTACCCGAGAATTTTGCATTCGATGTTTCACACGAGTGCGCCTGGGGCTGCCGAGGAAGCTTCATACCTGCGAGGTACAACAGCTCCAGGGCAAAATGCATCAAGTGCACCTATTGTAATATGTATTTTTCACCCAACAAATTTATATTTCACTCGCACCGCACACCTGAGTCCAAATACACACAGCCGGACGCGGCCAATTTTAATTCATGGAGACGCCATCTAAAGCTCACCGACAAAAGCTTGTCCGATGACATTTGTCACGCGTGGGAGGACGTCAAGGCCATGTTTAACGGCGGGAGCCGGAAACGGGCAATGCCGGGGAGTGGATCAGAAATGTCCTCCTCGCTCAAACCGCAGGCCTCTGGTAACATTACGCAGACCGCCTCCCCTGACATTCCTCACAAAACTTTGCGCTGCGACGACGACCGTGGTAACCTCAGTTTAACCAACAGCGTGCGTAACTACCCGGTCATTCCTGTGCCTAGTAAGAGTTTTGGCATGCTCCAGAAGATCCCGCCACCCATCTTTCCGCATCCGTATACTTTCCCAGCATTTGGACTGTGTCAAAAGAAGGATGATGGAGTTGGCGAGCAGAATAAGACTAATGTACCTGGTGTGTTCTGGCCAGGTGCGAAGGACGGGATCTATCCATCGTTCCCCATGTTTTGGCCCACCGCGGGCAGCCTACCGCTCTCGTCCTATCAACCAGCACAAGTAAAACCACACACGGAGCTCATGAGTGGCCGGCAAACCGAAGCTGAGATGTCAGAAAGCGAGCGGGGAGGAAACACACCTAGAGACAGTCTGTTCGACAGCGAGCGCTGCTCCAGCTCGCAGTCCCTAAGGAACGACGAGGACAAATCTGGGGACGAGGCCAGGTCAAGTGAGGCTCAACCCAGCACCCCCAGAAAGTTGAGCTATATTTCTGCGTTCAGACCAGTTGTTAAAGATGCAGAAAGCATAGCCAAGCTCTACGGGAACAGGGACGCGTACAGCGGAGCTCACCCTGGCCATTTGTCGCCAGACTTTGTTAGTGAGAGCTCCAGCTACAGATCAGCCTCTCCGTGTGTGGATAGCGATGAAGAGCCAGATGTCGACGTGGAGACTCACAGAATTCCAGATGATGAGGAGTCTATGCAACTTTCCGTGGATGACCGGCAAAGTCCCGTGGGAGAAAACTGTCAAACCCTGCAGCCGGACGATGACCAAATAGCCACTTTCAGTGACGCGGGCTCCCCTGAACAGAAGCAGAACAAGCAGGTGGCAAAGAAGAATGATGCCATTGCTTACGATGTGAGTCACACAAACTGTCATATTCAATGGTATTGAAACCATTATTAAAACATCAAATAAATATCTACAGCTTAGTGTAAAATGATTTTGAATCAACAAACTGGCAGACTGAATAAAATAAGTAATTGCTCAGAATGGCACTTGTCTCTAACAGCAGTCTTTCAACTCTAATAGCGAGTGATGACGCTTAATTATGAGCATATGGACTCTACATTTATACTTTTCTATTTGTGAACACTTTGCAATTTGTGTTGTTATGGATACAGCTCGTTCAAATTCTGTTTATTAATGTAGAACGATCTAAATAAAAGAACACAGCGGCGCGTAATTATAGTAAATTAAATGTTTAGAATGAATGGTCATTTCTGTTGTCGCCCGAGGGCTATTAGTGCATTGGTTTAAGGGCTCCCCTGTGGTTACTGCACAAATTATTCTCTTTGTCAGTCCATCTGACCGAATTTACCTTGTAATACGAGTAATTTGCCTTGATGTTGCCAAATATTCGTAGATCATTATAAGAGTAGGCTACTATTAAACGCAGTCTGTTGTCTGACGCATGGTTGCGTAAGAAAAAAAGAAAATGATGCATAATTGGGGTTGCATTCATTTTTAATGCTTGGATAATTTTTGCAGGTGTACTCAAATGAAAAGGAGGGAGCATCTCTTCAAAGCACACTGCCATGTTTGGCCTCTAAACTTCCTCGCGCCGCGCCGGAAACAAATGGTAAGATATAATATATAAATAGGCCTATAAAATTCATATAGTTAATAATATAATTATAGTTATAATTATATTGAATTATGCACTCTGAATAAATGGCCTGTTAACAAGAATATTTCCCTTTAGATTCACACATTTCAACTGACGACGAATGTGAATCACAAAAATCCTGTTTGGACCAAATTAGCGTTAGTAAAGAGAACCCAAGTGAGTAGCAGACCTAAAAATTGTCCTGTTCTTGTTTTTTTTACATTAGCCTATATCTTTTAAATTCAGTATAATAATATTTTTCTTATTTTTTGGCAGGCGACGCTGCATTGAGAAGAACTGGTGACAGATTTAATTTCGAAAAAGACATCGAAAATATGGCGAAAGGTACATTTTGACGTTTTCTGGACAATTTTGAGCTGTGATATTCCATTGTAATCTAAGATAAGGTGTTAGGAAAATAACAGATTTTACACAAAATTACTGGACTAATTACAAATAGACCTCTGGCCGCCAATTTATTTTTTATGATTAATTATTTAAACACAGATTCAACAAGGCATTGTCTTTTTGTAAGGCAAATATATAGGCTAGGGCCTTTTTGTGTAGGCTACAACGTTTCCCCCTTTTTTGCACGCATTATGCATTTAAAAATAAGTGTAGCTAATCTCTACACGGTTGTGTATTACTGAGAATTGTCCTTGAACTGCAGACGATCCACATTGTCAGGCTCGTTTTCCACACACCCCTCAGGCAACTGTCCTAATTATTTTGCAATGTCATGCTTGAGAACACGGGGACCGTGTGTTTAGCCTTAGTAACCTAAATAGCGCTATTAGACAAGAAAACCAAACAGAGAGTGAAAATACATGATAAAAAAAAATGCAATTCTGAAAAAAGACTGTAGCATACTCAAAAGCTATTGAGATATGTGTGGTGATTAAAAGTCACAGTGGTATGATAAATGATGGGATTTCTATCGGTTTCCACAGAGGAGCTCCAAAAGCAGCTCTTGGAGCAAGTGGAGTTGAGAAAAAAACTGGAACGGGAATTTCAAAGTTTGAAAGGTAATTAAGAAAGTGGATTTAGCCTACTCACAACATGCTTTTATTTGCTATATCATTTCTTCAATTTATAACTTAATACATGTTGACTCTAACAGATAATTTTCAGGATCAAATGAAGAGGGAACTGTCTTATCGAGAAGAGATGGTCCAGCAGCTGCAGATTGTACGAGGTAATGCATATTTTGCACTATTGAAAAAAAAGAGGTCAGTTTAGAAAAAGTAACACTTGCATATTTTCAGACTGAATTTTGGAAAAAAATATTAAGTCACAGGGAATCTAAAACATTTAATGTTTGTGACCCACCTCAAATGATTTATTCATTTTTCTTTTTATTTATTTAGACACATTGTGCAACGAGTTGGATCAGGAGAGAAAGGCTCGTTATGCAATTCAGCAGAAGCTTAAAGGTAATTTATAAATATAGGATACAATACACTATCCAACATTAAAGTGGAATGAATACGTTTTTTTCACATTGTTCTAAGAGAATTACAAAAGAAATATGCAAGTGCTACTTTTTAAACAAATTACTCAATGTACTTAAAACGCATTAAAACGTGTTTGACTAACTGTAACTTATAGTACTGATTAGAGAGGAGTGTGATCGCTTTCTAATCTTCATGCATTAGACATATGCATGTGTATCATACGTCATTGTGTGACATACAGTATTTGGAGAATGATTCAGTAAAGGATTAGCTGTAGATTTCCCTTGTGCTGTGATTCATTGATCTCAGTCAACCTTTTCCCTAGAAGCTCACGATGCTCTTCACCATTTCTCCTGCAAAATGCTCACTCCACGCCACTGCACAGGGACCTGCACCTTTAAGCCGCCCCTCTTACCACCTTAACTTAAAGCTGCATCCCAGGATCCCAGTGACATCTGTAAACCTCCCCTAAAGGAATTCTCCAATTACACTCTGTTTGAGAGGCTCAAGATATGCACACTGGACACTGAAGACTGCTCAATTACAATCCATCCAAAGTGGCATTTGAACATTCTACTGTGGATGAAAGTGTCTAGGATTACTTAAGGAAAACAGAGTAAAACAAACCAGAGGATTACAATAAACGTTCAAATAATTATACTGTTACTTGTGTAAATAGGTAGATTTTTTTTTAAACAATACAAATACATAATATGTGGCAATGTGCAATGAACTGTATAATGTGAAGTTTCATAAACTGGAATTGATTATTCTCATTATTTATGTGTTTTTACATGTAATTGTTTTTTCGCTAAACAAATTCACTGATGTGCTATCCCAAATTAATTGTGTATATCGTCAATGTTAAGCACTTTAAATAAGCAACATTTCAGACCAATCTATCCAAAATGATTCAACCCAAAAATTATTGAAAACCAGCTGTAGGTCATATTAATGTACAACAAACACAAGTTTGAACAAGCACTTATCCCATATTTCCCAAATAGACAATTGAGAATACAGCAAAAGTTGTTATTCCACATCAAAGAGCTCAAACTAAATGCCATAAGACCTCTGGAGTGTTTCTTTTCTTTCTTTTTTGTCAAAAAGAAAATTATCTCTTGCCTCATTCTTCAATAAAAGTTCAATCAAAGCCACAAGTATTGACTCGTGAATTCAAGATATTTCCTCACTTTAATATTTTTTAATTGTCACGAATTAAATAAAAGAGGCCTATTTAATGCGAAATCCAGAAACTCTAGGCCTACTGACCTTACCTGAAATACATGCCTGAAAACGTCAAGGCCGTCAATAGGTTTTTCCATGAAAATATACAGTTTTTTCCCCCAATATTACAGCTTAATAATTGCCAATAAATATTTGTTTAGTCTGCAAACGTGCCAACTATTTTTTTTTTCAGAACTGCACACTGCAAGCGCACTAGCCCACAGCTGAAACTGAGCCTCGGCGTCTATTACTGTTGTGAAATACAACACTTCCATCTAGTGGTAAAAAAAGACACTGCACATTCCAATGTGTTTATTCAGCGGTCCTTTCGCTTCAATCGTGCACGAATGTTCTATTTAGAGCGTTCAAATACACGATTCTGTTAAACAGGGTTATGAAAGTATGATATATGGCTCATATAGAAGATCTGATCTGAATACGTTCTCAAAGACGACAGTAAAAAAAGAAGCCTGAATATGAAATTTTCAGTTGTGTTGCTTTTATTAATCAACTTTGTTTCTTGTCAAATAAACACGTGGTACTTCTGCAATTGTACCCTTCAATTACAGCCAGCGTATTTAATTTGATTATCCACTTATTCAGACCGATGCTGGCACCTGCACCCATCTCTGTGGAAAAGTATTTATACTGGGGAGCAGAGAGCATAAAAATACAGAAGACAAAATGCTGATTCGAAGAAATACTTTGTAATGACTGAAAACAACGTCAAAACAAATGTAAAGCATTTCAGTGTAATCGTTGGCACAGTTTGTAGGCTATATATTTTTTAGATAAATAGAATCCATTTGAATGCGTGCGGTTTAAAGGCTTCACTCTCCAATATGACACTTGTAGTAAGCATGCTTTCCCCCAACACAATACAAGTTTTCTACGCAGCATTTTGAGCACTACTCGTTGAAAAACGTGTGAGCGGTTACGCCGGCAACGAGCTGCGCGTGCATACCACGTGACTCGACAGCGTCACGCCTGCGCTAGCAGTCACAAGATGGCGGAGAGTGCGGAACTAAAGGTAAAACGCTGCGCTCAATTTCCAGTCGGATAGTGTGTAGGGATATCTTATTGTACCCTTAGAAGTACGCGTACTACTTACCTGCTGTATCAAGAGGCCGTTATAATGCATTTAACCTCTGTGCTCGTAGCCAAAGTTGCATGAGAAATGATTTTGCAGTGCAGCTCTTGTAGAAAGCTTTCAGCGTGTTATTGTTGATGTAGAGGGAGCTGTCTGTCCACCGCTTTCCTCAGGGGAATTACTAACTTTAACTCTTTTCTCCCTAATAACTCACGTTAAGAGTATCTGTTGAAAATCAGTCTCAGGCTCAGGTTATTTTAATATCTGCTGCTAGTAGACCGTATGTGTGGATTTTTATGGTTAATCTGTGATGTAGTCGCCTGTACTTGTGGATTTGCTAGAAAGCTCCATCGCTTCGCGTGCAGGGCGCGAGCGCTGTTGACGTGCTGTCAATCAGGTGAGAGGAAGTGCACGAGCACCGTCACTCAAGATTTCAGCGCCGAAATAACAAGTGACTATTGCAGTTGATCATAAAACTTCAGTCAGATATCATACCTAGTGAAAATTTAAGTTCACCATCCTTAAGCTTCTGTTCATGTAAGGCTCAAACAAGCTTTGCCTTCTTAAAAAAAAAGAGTTCCAATATTGTATTATTATATAGCTGTTATTTAAAGTGTTAGTTCACACAAAATGAGAGAACTTCTGCGGAACAAAGTTTAGGCAGAATGACAGCCTCAGACACCATTCGCTTTATTGTGTGGAAAAAAGATATTATGAAAGTGAATGGTGACTGAAGCTATTTTGCTGCATCTCGTGTTTCACAAAAGACAATATGTCATACAGGGTTGGAACAACATTTATTTTTGCATGAACCAACCCTTTAAGTTTAATGTAACATGTTAATGACAGGTGTTGTATGACTGTGATGCTCTGATTGCCTTGAATCTCAATTAGGAGGGTCTGTGAGCTCCTAACTCTCTAAGAATGGAAAATAGTAATCAACAACATGCTAAAGCACTATTATGTTTTTTCTCTGTGCATGTCTGATAAAGCTTTTTGATTTGTGTCTATGGAAACTGAAATCCTCTGCACACTGTTTTAAATGTCTGTGCTTTTGTGATTTGTGCTGCTCTTGTTTATTCATTCTCATTCAAGGTTTCATCTTTTTGCTTTATAGTCAGTTAGAAAAAAAAATAGCCCTCTGGTCCTGTTTTTCTACTTATTTATTTATTACATATTGACCTACAGTTTGTCATTGGCGTCTTTGGCAGGTCCACTTCTTTATACAATACAAAGCCATAATTAGATTAGGCTTGCGTCTAACCTGATATTTACAGCACCTCTTTTCACTTTGCTTGCAAAAATATTTAATAGTTACTTAAAGGCAGTAATCAGCAACTGTACACAATGTTACTTTGGATTGGAACAACAGTTGAATTTACAGAAGGTGTGGGTTTGGTGGATGAAAGTGGTTAACTTGCTTACATGTTGCTTACTGGACTGATATTTATCATGCCTTCTAGATCTCTAGCTGTGTCTCTCTGCACTTCTGAAGTCTTAAAGGGATAGTTCCCCCAAAAATTTAAATTCTGTCATTAATTTCTCACCTTCATGTCGTTCCAAACCAGTAAGACACTTTGACGCTTCAAAAAGGTCATAAAGAGATCGTAAAACTAATCCATATGAATTGAGCGGTGTAGTTCAAAAATTTCTGAAGAGACAGTAATCGCTTTATGAACAGATTGAATTCAGGCTTTTATTCACATAAACATTCATCAATTCACACATCAGTTGTGGTAAACCAACAGAAGCCCAAGCATGTTTTCTTGACGTGCAAGAACCAATGAGGTTTGTTCTCACGCGTCAAGCAGGTCCGGTTAAGCCTCTGTTTATGTTCACTGATCATTGTTTATGTGTGAATAAAAGTAAATTAAATCTGTTCATCATATAACACGATCAAGTCTCTTCAAAAAATGTGGAAAAAAACGCTCAGTTCATATGGATTAGTTTTACGATCTCGTTATGAACTTTTTGAAGCGTCAAAGTTTCATTTGCGTAGCTGTCTAATGTTTTTAGAGTACAGAAAGCTCTCAGATTTCATCAAAACGTGTTTCGTGTTCCAAATATGAACAAAAGTTTTACAGGTTTGGAACGACACGAGGGTGAGTAAATGATGACAGAATTTTAATTTTTGGGTGAACTAACCCTTTAAACTCAGTTTTAGGGTGCGTTCACACTTGTGGTTTGGTTCGCTTGGTTTGTTTAGTCTGGACCAAAAACAAAACAAAAAAAAACATTTAGTCCTGGTCCGCTTAGCATTCACATTGGCATTTTTATCACCAAACCTAAAGAGACCGATATCTTAAAATATACCAAAACATACCTATCTAAATATACCAAAGATACTAAGCTGTGATGGGCAACATCCCGACTATGACGACTATGACTATGACGTGATGTCATATTCTGTCCTTTTTAGGGTCTCAGCTTCCTCTTTTTGGTTTGTTTACATGTCTTTGCTCCGTTTTGTGTTTATATTTCATTCGAACCGCTCCAGAGTTCATTTAGAAGTGGACCGAGATCCATCTTTTCAGCGGTCTCATTCCGCTTCTTTGGTGCGCACCAGGGTTCGGATGGCAGCGTTCGCACTTATTCAAATGCACCGCACTAACAGAGCAATCGTACCAGGGTTCGTTTTAATCGAACCAAACATGCCAAGTGTGAACACACCCTTAGATTAGAATGCAGAATACAGTCTAATCTGAGCTATATATTTAGTTAATTTTTTTGTGTGCTTTGAGGCAAACTCAATGGACTCTATGCATGCTGACTACCGCTAAAATCTATTTCCGCTAAAATCTCAGTGCTACGTTAGCTTCCTTCATAGCATTCTCCAATAGCAGACTGTGGTAGTAGCAAACTCTTTCTGTATTGCTAATAACTGCTGATAACAACAAATTATATTTTATTATAATATATAGGGGTGCACCGATAGGATTTTTTTTTGGCCGATACCGATTTTAACAAACAACTATTGGCCGATTCTGATACTTGTCATTGCTGCATCATCAAATCATTTCTATTAAACATGGATTGGATCCATTTAACATTCAACAGGCCAACATAAATACAACAGAACAAAGATGCATATGAAATAAACAGTGCTTAGGTCTAACAGTAGTTTTCAGGTACAGAAATAAAGTAATCAAATGTAAAATATATTCTTCATTGTATAAATTAAATATATATTAATCCTTATTAAAGCTAAAAAGTTATTTAGTCAAAAGTAGTGAGCGATTTTTGTCTTTTGTTGTTTGATTAAAATTAAAACAGACAGCAGCACAGCAGGAATATTAGGCTACTGTCATTTTAAGAGCTGCATGGATCCAATATACTGGTACACATGCGTTTTATTTCTCAACTGTTTACATTCATTTAAGATATAACCGAATATGTTTACAAGGATACTCGCCAAGACAGGCTTTTTGATATAATTTTGAAGAAGTGAAAGAGAACTCAATTCAGTATTTCTGTCTAAAACGCGGCTTTCCAGGCGCGTGCTTTGAATGTGTGCGCACACAAGACATCTCACACAGTGAGAAGAATTGAGTTTGCGTTTGCATCTTCTTGTGCTTGAATATTAAATTTGCAAGGCTTAAAAGCACGTACAAAGGATAAACTTTCGTGAAGATGCAGCATTTGGCGTTGTCCTGAGCGTCTTTTATACTGGCACAGAGCAGGCCGTATATTGTTTTAGCAAATATTTAATTATTTTACCCAGAGAAAAACGTTGGAGTTTGCAACAGACATTATACAACTCGGTGCCTTCATGCAGTTAATTCATAAATCATGCTATAGCCAATATGCCAGTGGTTTTAAATTGATTAAAAAAAGGCAGATACATCGGTTATATATATATATATATATATATATATATTTTGAATATAGTAAACATAATATTTTATTAAATTATATTAGTAATGAGTTCCAGAAATTTCAATTCAATATCATATCAATTCAACATTGCTTTGTTCTGTTGTGGGACACTTCTTGTGTTTAATTTTCTCACAATTTCCTTACACTGCCCTGCATCGGCGGTAGTGGTGGCCACAGAGACAAAATATGGAAGTGATTGTGCATTGAGTCCACCTCAGGAGTGATATGTTGGGGGGTCGTCAGGACTGTATGTATTCAACAAATCACTCATGTTTTTTTTTTTTTGTTTTTTTTTAAGAATTGATCAAAGTCTCCTTTTGGGTTTAAGACTGAACTTCATTAATCCCGGAAGGGAAATTTGAGTCATGGATCAGATTATTTATTTAACTTCATAATTCCTTAGACCTTCTTTACATTTTCAGTCAGAGGAATTGTGATGATTCCCACAGGAGCATGATATTTGTATCTGGTGTTGATTTATATAATAGTGATTAGGTAAGAGTTGATGTAACCTAAGCTGTTTTTAAAGCATGTGAGTTTTACATAATTCCTGCAGGTAGGCAACAGGACTATCAGTTTTCTGGGTGTACACGTATTCCTCGTTTTATTATTTTATCCATTTTATCCACTCTCATACTGATGTGCTCATTCCCTCTCAGGCTGTAGCCAGCTATCTCTGTCCACACAAATAGCCTCCATCAACACAGAGGTGATTAAGGTGGGGATTGTGGTTGTGTGTGTGCGCGTATTTTATATCTCCCTTCAGCAGATGTTCTCTTACCTGGCTCTAGCTCCTGTACCAATTTCCTGTGGGTTTAGCTCACACTGCACGTTCTCACACACAATGCAGCACATAACCAAATACTGGAATAGAGAAATTTCTACCAGAATATGTGGAATCATCCTACTGATCTGGGGTCATTTGCTGTTATTATGGCTTATAAATATGTGTAGTCAGCTCAGCACTCATGCACTGTTTGGATGAGGACTGTCATCCTAATCGTGAATTAAACTCTCCCTGTCACCTCTCAGCATACTTCACACTACATCACAGCATTGTAGATGAATGAGGTTTAGATTTAAGACACGATGAGCTCCACATGGCCAACAAATTAGATTTTATGTTTTTAAAGCTGCCAAGAGACAGTGATGCACATGCAGACTGACTAAAGAAAGAGGATGCTGAAAAGCACTCATCTTCTCGTGCTGTCTGTGATTTGTTTGTCTTTGAGGGTGTTTTGTAAATGCAGGTTATAGATCTTATTCATCCATGTATGCATTTCATATTTTATTATTTTTTAAACCTTGTAATAATTAAAGTGTACATAACACACATAGTTTCTGCCACTCTCATGTTAATCTTGAGTACCTATAGAGTAGTATTGCATCCTTCATATCTCCGAAGAGTCTTTAGTTTTATCATATTTATAAAAGATAGATACGATGTACCGATTCTTTCCGAAAACAGCCGAGCTCGTGGATGCGTGCAGTGGGTGGGGCTAAAGAGTCACGAGCGCGCGTGCACACACACACACACAGGTTTGTTTTGCTATATAAGTGAGGACATTCCATAGGCGTAATGGTTTTTATACTGTACAAATTGTACATTCTATCCCCCTACACTACCCCTACCCCTAAACCTACCCATCACAGAAAACATTCTGCATTTTTACATTTTTAATAAAACATATAAAGCTATTTTAAATATGAGGACATATGAAATGTCCTCATATTTCATGTTTACGTCATTATACCAGTGTAATACCTGTGTCATTATACAAATTTGTGTCCTCATAAATTACAAAAACAAACACACACACACACACACACACACACACACACACACACACAATACATTATGGCATTATCCCTGGATAACTTTTCGATTCACTATACGTTTGTGTTGTTTACATTATATGCACTTACGCGCCGATTGCCAACAAAACACACATTTGATGCAGTTTCACTCACCGTCTGCAATTTCGACTTGGGAACAAACAAACACACTTGCAGAACTCCGGAAAAACAAACTGCATCCACTGTTTCCTTAACACTGGGTTATTTGGGAAGCTGAAGCTTATCTTTCCCTCACAACCAAAAAGCTTCTTTAGTGACATTGTTGATTTCATGGTCTAAAAACAAAATGACAGCGCTGCCAACAGCTTCCGTAACCCGAATGAAGCTTGTTGATGGGAGTGCTCTTGCTCTGTTTGATGTGTGCACGCGCTCATCCGGGAGAAGTGCCCATACAAGGAATTCCGCCCTTTATGACGTCATACAGGGTCATACTCGGAAAAAACTTTCCGAAACTTATACGAATCTTGAAGGAGATATTTGGCACAGAAATACGCCCAACTCGTTTTTTTTAATTTTGGCCATGTTTAGCATGATAATCCAACTCTTTAACAGTGTAAATAAGTCAGAATGCATGAAGTAGCATTAGACCCCCCCCTTTAATCATATTCGTTCTTTCGGTGAAAAGACTTTCCTCCAGTGACGTATGCTGGACTTGTCCAATCATTTAGTCTGTTTTAAAACCAAAATATTCACCGAAACCCAAAACATTAGTGCAACAGCCACATCTTAAAATCCAATCAACAACCGATGGATAGAACCAAATCCTTGCATTACATTTTTTTCTTTTTCAATAATCCATTACACTCAGATTTACATTACAATACAGAAGAAAAGATCTCTCGATACTTCTGTTTCATCATGACTTTAAGAGATGTGTACGGCCATGCTAATCAAGTAAATCTTATCTTGAAGTGCACTTTTTTCTTTTTTTTTTTTTCTTTTTTTTTTTTTTAACCACCCTACAACTGTCATTAGTGTTATTTGCATTTAGTTGTTTTGAAATGCATTTGGTGTTAAATATAATTCAATATATTTCTCTGTGTAAACACAGGACAAATGATGTGCTTTCTCTTCCAGGAAAATGAAGCTCAAGTGTGCTTTGGTCACTGGTTTGCTTGTGCTTTGGATTGCTCTGATGTCTGGTCTGAATTTTTCATTGTGTCTCCTGCAGAAAGTCCTCTGTAGTCAGACTGTGTCAAGGCATTAGAACATGAAGAGATGGGACACCTTTAGATCTGAATGTCCTGACTCTGTAGGGAGAAAAGTTTGTGTGTTTGAGATGTTATTTAAGTGTGATAGAGCCGGCTGTTCCTGAAGTGAAGGTATTACACACCGACACATAATTACATCAGGAAAAGTTTTTTTTTTGGAATGCATTAGTGATTAGTGGCTTTGCACCTGCTTCATCAACACATGCGTAAGAATGCCATGTGGGCTCAGAAAGCTGTCATATCCTTGGTTTTACATGTTTGCTTGTTTCTGAACTTGCAAACAGTAAGCGATTAACAGCCAGTCTCCACTCTGGCAAATGTTCAAGGCCACCTACTCCATCCTCCTGTTAAAAACAAATTATTTGGAAGTGTTCAAAACTGAACTTAATTGACTCAGGGACTCAATGATCATGATAGACCGATGTATCAGTCAGGCTGATTATGTGGCCATTGGGAAATTGTCGGCATTAGTCGATAAGTGTCTGCTTGACCCATTAACGGCAGTGTTAGTGCACTTTTTTTGTTTGTTTTTTAATCAGTTTTGAAATCTACCAACAGTATTGTCAAGGCATATAACATTTCTATTTTTGTGTGAAGTGTGAACAGCAATGTTGTGTATATTTCATTATTGTCATTTAAATTGTGTTATGTGAGTAAAGATAAGGCAGGATAGGTGATTTGTTCTAGAAACATTTTTTGTTATGCTGGTTGAAAGTCTCTTCACATCCAGATAGCAGTTCACTAAGTAAAGTGGTCTAAATGTATTTTTATATGTATATCATCTGTGGAAGACCATAAAATGTTCGTTCCAAGGGCAACGATACGATGTCCATACCTGCCTGTCAACAGACGTCAGTCACCGAGCACGCAACCAAAACAGCAGCCACCTTTTACAGTTCCTCCTGAACCAAATCAATGAGCTTATGCTGCGTTAACGCCATGTAATTTGTAAGAGATGGAAACTCATGACGTTATACTCGGAGCGGTTCGTGACTCTAATTTATGCTTGTCAATGGCAACACTATCAACGCCGAAATGAATCTGCAGCAGTCAGGTGATACAGGTCAGTGCTCTTTAAGTTATGTTCATTATTATTGTAATGTTATGTGCTTTGAGACATGAGGTAGTTTAACGCTCTCTTTTGTTTGCTCCCTGCTATACGTGTTCATGTGTTTTGGAGGAGGTGTGGTTTTGGAGACGCTCTGAAGGGAGGGTGGGATCTTAAGCTTTTAAAGCTAGCTCGCTATTGCTAGCCTCTCCGAAAAATCGCCTACCCTACCTTTTAAGTTTTTGTATTTCATGTTGTTGTTTTTTTTTCTCTGTATAGTGAAATGGAGATCTTTAGCTACTTAAAATGGTATTGTGTATCCATATTTTAAAACAACAGCAATGACAACTCAGAAAGTGTCCAGCTGGCCTTACCATATCAATTGACCACTACTCGTGGACCAAATTTTTATTTCTAGATGACAGATTATAGATGTTGGAAAAATGAAATATTTTATATGTGCTTCTGCAGGCACAATTTTCAATAATAATATTGTAAAAAATCTAAACGTACAAGCTACAAACATAATTTTTATGAAGAAAATACCCAGTAAGTGTTTCGATTTCAATCAAACAAAAAATGTATTCATCCTTTTAAAATGTAAAATTTTATTTAGTCCTACTAAAATTGAACAATTCTTGTAGAAATTTGATTAACAGAATGCAATTATAGCTTGTATACAAAAACATTAAAAAAAGTTATAACATATACGAAATAAAGTATACCCTAATGTAATGTATTTACTGTTTTGTTTTTTACTTTCCTAAAAATGTATAATTATTCTTGTGAACTTAGTCTAGTTGTCTTTACTCTTTAGCCTAATAAACAACCCCTAAACCTTAATTTTAAACTAGTTTAAAACAAATTATTACGGTTATGCAAGGACTCCCGTTATTTATATTCTTAATTTGAAAACATTACACTTTCTCAGTTAATTTCACCTTTTGTTGCTGGTGCTGGTGCTGCTGTTATAAAAACTTTTTTTTTTTATTGATGATATGAAAATAAAATTGAACAAAAACAGATACATTAAATAAAAATCGGTTCTGCATATCATTTATCAGACATATAAACATGCAAAATATCAGTATAGTTTAGAAACTATCATCATCGGTTGTCGGACTATGTGTTGTGCTCTTTCTCCAAAAGATTAACTTGTAATTAATTATTTGATAGAACAGTAAAACAGGACATTTTACTTTTTCGAATAATAATGCTGCATTAAACCACACCTGTTCATCATATTTTGGGCTTTTGTCTTTTTGGTCTCAATGTTCAGTCACTTGTTCCTTCTTCTCTGAAGGAGCTCCATTGAGTAGCACACACAGCATTAGTAGCTCTGTTTGTGTGTAGTGTTTGTAGACAGTTAAGTGGCTCTGCTGGGGACTTATTTACTGCTGTCATATCCGAACCCTTTAGATCATGCTATGATAGTATGGTTACATGGATGGATGTATGTGTGTGCGTGCGCTCACCGCTGGAGCTGTGTTGGTGAAACACAAAGCACTGAGGTATGTGAGTGTTGATCTTCCGCCAATGAGCTGCAGGGCTGGAGATGGTGGGGGAGGGGTGGACCAGAGAAAGAGAGAGAGAGGAGAGAGATGGAGGAAAAGCTGGCACACTAATTGTGTTCTGGGCTCTTAGCTAGAGAGAAAGAGAGTGTGCATGCATGTGAAATTGGGGGTAGGTGTGTGTTTGTGACTCTTCAACTGTTTGTTGGCCTTCAGTCGCAGCAGCAGACAGACAGGCATGCGAAAAGACGGAGGGATTCTGTCTCTGAATCACCTTCATCCTCTGAAATTACACTTCAGGAAAGATGATCTTCATCATGTGCACCTGAGCCCCAAAGACAGACCACAAACACACCTACACAAATGCTCAAATTAACATGTTACACACCTGAGCCCTAAAAAATGCTTCTCTGTTTCAGCATTGGAGAAACACACAAACATCTTCATGTTTTGTGCTGGTGTATGTGGCATTTTATGTTCTCCTTTCTGTTTTTAATTTAAGTAAAAATCTGCATGACCTTGGAGAATATTTGGCTGGATCACCCGCATGAAACGATATTAGAGCATGTACCTGGCACAGATTTACCCTGAACAGCAGGAGCCAAAATATACACACACACTGGAAAACGAAAAAGATTTTAAATGTTTTTCAGAAGAAATGAGAAGGAAGTACTCTTCTTTCTATGCCCCCCTAAGACAAAAACACTAACCCATAAATTTGCATTATATAGCCTAAGTAAATAATTCACCTTCTTTTTTGCTCGTACACCGAACAGTCGTAACCTTTGTGCTGTTTGTGTTGAGTGCGCTTATTAATTCACTGACCTCCCCTAATCAGGTGCACCTGTTTAATAAGCCCTTAGATGGTCAGATTCCAGCTGTGTTCTTTTTCACAGGGTCTCTATGCAGTGTTCACTGCTCCCTAAACACCGAGCAGGGGATTTTTAGAATTTCACTTGCCACAATTTATTTGTTTGGAACTTCATCAAACTCAGACAACATATGAGTCACACAGATTAGGTGTTTTAAGTATGATGATGTAACAATATCATGATTACCATACTTTTATATTTATAAAATGTAGTCATCAAATCACTGCAATGTCATCTTACCTGGCTGATATGCAACCCATCACAATAGCTTTCTAACGATCACATATCTGTTGTGCTTTATACTCACAAAACTTCCTAGTGACTGACCACTTCTAAATACAATAAAGCTGAATAAAAATGCCAGAGCCTTTTCACCACATTTATTTGAGCCACCACACTTGAGGTTGAATGTATTGTTGGGGTAGTTTTTTAGGCTTTTTTAAATGTATAAAGTCTAAAATGTCTTATAGCAAAATACCTTACATTTATGATGATTAAATTTACATAGGGACTACAGCGCTTTAGTGAAATAGCCTAGTATGATGGACATTTTTTACATTAATTATTTCTTGACTGTGATGATTGTAAATGCATTCATATGCAGGACTCCACTGCTTGAATATACATTCAACATGCTTGAACAGGTTGTGGAATCTTTCTTAAATTTAGCATGAAATGAAAATACACTATATTTTCTATTATAATTCTTATTGTGAACAATTTACTCCGTGCATTTGTTGTTGCAGTTTTTAAAATGTTTTGATCTCATAATGTTTAATGAAAATGCCATTACTGAACCTTCTGCTGAAAACAACAAACATCTCTGGTGACATATGCAGGACTTCCCCAATCATTTTAGTCCACGTAAACCCTGCCACTGAAACTGCGGTTCATCTGCATCCACACAACAACCGATAAATAGAACCAAGTCCCTGTCCTGCATTTTTTCTTTTCTGTTAAACTCGGAATTATATCACAATACAGAACTAAAGATCTCTCGCTACTGTAATTTCATCTGAACTTTAAAATGGCAAAATACCCTGTTAAAGAGATAGTTCACCCAAAAATCGCCCTCATGATGTTCCAAACCTGTATGACTTTCTTTATTCTGTGGAACACAAAATACGATATTTTGAGAAATATATATATATATATATATTTTTTTTGTCTGTACAATGGAAGACAATGTGAACTGTTTGGTTACCAACATTCTTTGTGTTTCACAGTAGAAAGTCATACAGGTGAGTTTTGGGTGAACTATCCCATTAAATCCACTTGAATGAACCCATGGTCCACCTTTTTCCAGCCTACTAAGTTTTGAATTATGGAAGTCACTTCCGGTTTGGGGAACTTCCACTCAAAAAGACTGAAACAAATCGTTTCAAATTATAAGGTTGCACTACAAATAATTCTTATCCGTCAGTTTGACTTAATGAGCTGTCAATATGCCTTCATGCTTTATTTTCATACGTCAGAACTAAGAATAACGTAACACTTGGTATTTTAATGTGACATGATATCTCAAGAATATCTGTGGCAAGAGCTCTTTTCAGTCTAATGCGTTTCCTCCTGATTATTTTATTTTTTTACTTTGTATTGCACTGTAACAGTATGAAAAAAGACAACATACTTTGCACTTGTGGTTTGCTCTCCTGATTTACTTTACGATATATATGCCATGAATAATTCACAGGAATGCAGAGAAGAGAATCTCTTGTTTTTCTCCCCAAATCCTCGCATCTTTTTCCAGGTTTGTTTTCACATGGATGGTTTAAAATTTAATTGTCTCCCCTTTTAACTTCTAATCCCTATTAGTAGGGTTGGTATCGTCTGAATTTTATCGATTCCGATTCTTATCGATTCCTAATTTAGATTCCAATAGGGTAAAAAAAAAAAAAAACCTTAGATATCATTCACATTTATTATTAGACTATTATTGCAAAACATTTTATTGTAGCTGAATACCATGAACAAAAATCAACAGGCTAGCAACTTTTGCCTATGGTTTAAAAATACCACAGCAAAAAAAAAGAAAAGAAAAAAAAAAGCCTAATATAAATTTCAAGCATTATTAAAGACAAGTAAACACTCAGTAATTAAAAAAAGAACAAATAAACAAATTAGCAATTGCACAAATAAATACAATTGAACAAAGATAGGATTGAAATAAACATTTTCAGGTAGGTACAGAAACTGTAATCAAATGTAAAATAACACTGCACTTTATTGATAAAATATAGGCTATACTTTACAAATATAGTTAAAAGTTATTCTGTCTAGAACAGCAATTGAATTTTCTCGTCTTTTGTTGTTTGATTAACGTTATCATAGAGACGGCATCAAGAAAATCTGCCGTCACCGACATAACAGACTGTGTTTACGAGAGTATTTTGACATTTTTGTGTGTATTTGTCCATTCGCGTGCTGTGCAAAAAGACGAGGAAGAGAACTCAGTTCATTATCGCGCACTATTCATTCACTATGAGAAGCCGTTCTGTGCGCACGTGTGTGTGTGTGTGTCTGCAGCACAGAAAACAGCGCGGAGCGCGCGCGTCTTTTTGGTGCTCAAATGGTTAAAAATCACAATAAAATGCGCACATAGTAACCAATGGGCGGAATCGAAATGCGCGTTTCTTATCGAATCACCGGTTCTGGGCAATTTGGAACTGGTTCTAAAATGGAACCGGTTCTCAATACCCATCCCTACCTATTAGCAGTGTTTACTGAAATGTTTCTAAAGCAGGTAAATCTGTAAAAATGACTGAATGCACTTTAAAATATTATCACTCAATGCTTAAGTTAATGAACATTTTTAATTAAGGCAGCGTGTGTTACATAATACAGACATATATTACTACAGTGATATTAACTGTATATAGTTTGTATATTACTACAGTGATATATGTCCGTAATATTGCTGTAAAAAAAAAATCAAGCTTTTGTTTTGTTCAAATTACTGTTGAAAGTAATTTGTTAATGCTTTTACACTTTTAAGTTTCTATTTCATGTTCGATGATTGAAGGGTGAATAAAATAATGTCACTTAATTTTACCCAGCTTATTGAACGCTTATTATTGCGTTCATAGAGCGAGCCTTTCACTGATTGTTTACAGTTTAATGTTATTCCCATAATTAGCGCAAAGCGTCATGGGGTGTAGGAAAAAGGTGGATATGTTTAAAAATAGTGAGCTCGCTTTGCAGGCTTCTTTAGCATTACCTGTTCATAGTGCCTGTTTGAATGAAGCTGACTGTTTCACTGAAGACAGAGAGTATACTTCTATCTGTGTTTCTCCTCTCTGCGGTTTTAGAGTGGCGGTGTTGTTGAACCACTTTCAAACTCATATGACAGTGTTGTGCAATTAAACCTCAACAAAGGTGGCCGAATCTGACGTTGACACTGGTGCAACTAAGACCTTTACTTTCTGACTTCTGGAATTTTGTGTGTGACATTGCGCTGTATTAGTTGGTTGTAAATGGCTGTGGGATAAAGCATTAGACTCACTGGACTGTGAGGAAGAGGGGTTTGAGTGTAGGAGAATGATAGTATGTGTGGGCAGTTGACTTTGGTGAGAAAAATCAGAGAAACTAAACATGAATGTCATGCAGGTATACAGTACACTTGGCTGCTCACAAATGTGTTTGGTGTATCCTGTATTTTAAGCTTATTTGTGTCATAGTTTTCTAGGCTAAGTCCTGAAATTGTCATGTGATATGTCAGATTATGTGATGGGCATATTCATTTCTAAACATTTGTTTTCTGAAATCTAGATATTTCTTTTAATTAAAGTAACAAACTAGGCCTAGTTTGTATTAAAATTCAAATAATGCTTTCTGTATATACAGTGGGGAGAACAAGTATTTGATACACTGGCGATTTTGCAGGTTTTCCTACTTACAAAGCATATAGAAGTCTGTAATTTTTATCATAGGTACTCTTCAACTGTGAGAGACGGAAAATCCAGAAAATCACATTGTATGATTTTTAAATAATTCATTAGCATTTTATTGCATGACATAAGTATTTGATCACCTACCAACCAGTAAGAATTCCGGCTCTCACAGACCTGTTAGTTTTTCTTTAAGAAGCCCTCCTGTTCTCCACTCATTACCTGTATTAACTGCACCTGTTTGAACTCATTACCTGTATAAAAGACACCTGTTCACACACTCAATCAAACAGACTCCAACCTCTCCACAATGGCCAAGACCAGAGAGCTGTGTAAGGACATCAGGGATAAAATTGTAGACCTGCACAAGGCTGGGATGGGCTACAGGACAATAGGCAAGCAGCTTGATGAGAAGGCAACAACTGTTGGCACAATTATTAGAAAATGGAAGAAGTTCAAGATGACGGTCAATCTCCCTCGGTCTGGGGCACCATGCAAGATCTCACCTCGTGGGGCATCAATGATCATGAGGAAGGTGAGGGATCAGCCCAGAACTACACGGCAGGACCTGGTCAATGACCTGAAGAGAGCTGGGACCACAGTCTCAAAGAAAACCATTAGTAACACACTACGCCGTCATGGATTAAAATCCTGCAGCGCACGCAAGGTCCCCCTGCTCAAGCCAGCGCATGTCCAGGCCCGTCTGAAGTTTGCCAAAGACCATCTGGATGATCCAGAGGAGGAATGGGAGAAGGTCATGTGGTCTGATGAGACAAAAATAGAGCTTTTTGATCTAAACTCCACTCGCCGCGTTTGGAGGAAGAAGAAGGATGAGTACAACCCCAAGAGCACCATCCCAACCGTGAAGCATGGAGGTGGAAACATCATTCTTTGGGGATGCTTTTCTGCAAAGGGGACAGGACGACTGCACCGTATTGAGGGGAGGATGGATGGGGCCATGTATCGCGAGATCTTGGCCAACAACCTCCTTCCCTCAGTAAGAGCATTGAAGATGGGTCGTGGCTGGGTCTTCCAGCATGACAACGACCTGAAACACACAGCCAAGGCAACTAAGGAGTGGCTCTGTAAGAAGCATCTCAAGGTCCTGGAGTGGCCTAGCCAGTCTCCAGACCTGAACCCAATAGAAAATCTTTGGAGGGAGCTGAAAGTCCGTATTGCCCAGCGACAGCCCTGAAACCTGAAGGGTCTGGAGAAGGTCTGTATGGAGGAGTGGGCCAAAATCCCTGCTGCAGTGTGTGCAAACCTGGTCAAGAACTACAGAAAACGTATGATCTCTGTAATTGCAAACAAAGGTTTCTGTACCAAATATTAAGTTCTGCTTTTCTGATGTATCAAATACTTACGTCATGCAATAAAATGCAAATTAATTACTTAAAAATCATACAATGTGATTTTCCGGATTTTTGTTTTAGATTCCGTTACTCACAGTTGAAGAGTACCTATGATAAAAATTACAGATTTCTACATGCTTTGTAAGTGGGCAAACCTGCAAAATCAGCAGTGTATCAAATACTTCTTCTCCCCACTGTACACTGCTGTTCAAAATAATCCTGAAAGATTCTTAGATTAAAATGATTTCTGAAGGATCATGTGACACTGAAGACTGGAGTAACGGCTGCTGAAAATTCAGCTTTGTCATCACAGGGGTCATGGGGGGCACATTAAAGGGGTCAGGAATTGAGAAATCAAATTTTCCTTGATCTTTTGACATATGAGGTCATTACAAGATGTTTTGAAGTGCCAAGTTGTGGTAAAACACACGCTGCGTCCGAAATCGAATACTTCTCTACTCTATAGTATGCGAAAAACAGTACGCCATCAGAGTAGTACATAGTATTCGAAAAACAGTAGGCGAAAAGTCCCCGGATGACCTACTACTTCCGACGAGATTCTGAAGTGCGCATTCGATGGGCACTTTACTATCCCATGAGGCCACTTTTTGTTTTTTGCAACTTATTTCAATATCGTGATAATACCGTATAGTACAATGATAAAAACTTCAGCAATTATCACAGCATGAAAATTTTATATCGTCACATGCCTAGTTGTGATTTGCTGTTCTTTCTTTTGCTTCAGCATTTATGG
This sequence comes from Coreius guichenoti, assembly GCA_039654105.1. Classification (NCBI taxonomy): domain Eukaryota; kingdom Metazoa; phylum Chordata; class Actinopteri; order Cypriniformes; family Gobionidae; genus Coreius; species Coreius guichenoti. The sequence goes on from CM077168.1 coordinate 34,190,079, forward strand.
GGTTAATGCGTTGGATTATTGGATGTGAAAGAACGTAGAGAACGCTGCTTTTGTTATTGTTTTGATCTAAGCTATTCACTGTAATCCTGAATAAAAGCTTCACTGAGCGACATCTTCTGTTTTGTCATCAGTAAGACATTAATTTCATTTTAGTTAAAACATGACACTGCAAATGAAAATGTGTACCTTTTTCACTTTATTGAAAAGGATGAACGATGAGTAGCCTATAAGAACGACGATACATTCATTCATAATTCCATTTACACTTAACACCGCAAGTCATCCTTTGTCAGTTATAACTGTGGAAACTCCAAGTACTTAAACTTTATTTGCCACAACCAAGACTTATAAAGCATATGTAATACACATAAATGTTTTACATAGTTGGCAAATGTTTCACATAGTTGGCAAATGTTTCTACTATGTAACAAGATATTTTTCAACATCGTAAGTTTTCAAAACAATTCCACGTGTGTAATGGCGGGGACGTTGAAAATTATTTTAATATGCAAAACTGTTACCCAATCATAGCAGTGGGCGTTTACTTCCAAGTCTTGAATGTGGCACGCCTATCAAAATGGAGTGTTCGGAAGAGAGGTTTTTAAAAAAAATTTTTTTTAAGTAAATGTTTCACAGCCTGCAGTGTAAACTCAGGTCATGTCCACTGTGTCTCACTTCAGAAGCCCTGAGTAAAACACCCAGCCAGCTGTACCAGCCACTGTGGTACATCAAGTGTTTTAATATGAAGATCAGTATATCAAGAGCAGTGGTGCAAATGACACTGTAAACCATGCATTAAATAGAGTTTTTATATGTTACTTTGATGATAGACCAGGAGCTGGCTCACCACTATTGGAAATGGAGCCAAGAAAAGAGATGATTAATTGTGGAGAACAAGAAGGGATGGGTTAATTAAAGATGACCTAATCAGATGCCTATTGGTTGAGCAAAGCTGTGGGCAGGGTGTAAAAATGAGAGTTTTGACTAAGATTGTCCGATGTTCTGCAAGCATCTTGGCTTTGTTGTCTCCAACAACAAAGTTTTATGAATGGTATGACACAAAAACTAAAAGTGATCTTTACAGTGCTGGGAAACCTTGCCTACACGAAATATCAGTTTCAAAATCCCTCTCCAATCACTTTGTGGTTGGCAAAAACTCTTGACAGAGAACAGACTTCTTACATCAGTATCCTTAGTATGTTTTCAAAGCATTAATTTTAAGGCTTTGTTCACACATAGCATCAATACAGAACTTTTCCAGCATCGTTGCGAATTTTCTGAGCTGATATGACAACAGGTGTTGTTTTCACATGACCTCCAGTCCAAACGACCTCAAAATGTGGTTAAATGTACAGAAAAGGCATGTGTTAAACCCCAGTTGTTTGTATGCATCAGTTTTGGGTTCAGTGTTGATCGGCAAATTGCTTCACAATGTCTCACGCTCTATGATATCCGTTTCCTGGAAGGTAATTTAACCACAGCTAACTGCTAATTAGACCTGAGATTTTGTTTTTCAGAATTTCTTTAGTGCACTAAGCTGCACTTATTATTACATTATTTGACTGATAAAACTATTTTGACACTCTCTGCATGTGAAAAAACAAACCGACATGCACAGTCTTACATATGAAGCATTTGAGAGATGCAGTGTGTATGCTCATGGTCAGGAGCCTCCATCTCGCTCTCTCACTCTCTTTTTATCTTTTTCCCCTTTCAGTTGAGCTGTTCAGACTCATAAGCTCAATCATACATTCTCTCATTCCGTTTTGCTCACACACACACACACACACACACACACACACACACACACACACACACACACACACACACACACACACACACACACACACACACACAGACACACAGACACAGAGAGAGAGAGACACAGACACAAAAAGATCTCTCTCTTCAATTTTGTGTGAGTCTTCTGTGCTGTCTTTGTGTTTGTTATGAGAGATGTTCCTGGCTGGTCTGCAGTATTTCACCTGAGTGTGTTCACCAGACCGAATGATTTCTTCATGAATGAATGTCTGCATCTGCTGTAGTTCTGATTTCTCCATCCCTTCACCTAAATAGCTCAATTATTGATTGTCATTTCTGTGTTTGTTCCTGACACTTGTTGGAATATGATGGATCAGTAAGTGAATTAATGACTGATTGGATTGATTGGCATTATCCTTATAGGCATAAATTAGTCGTTCTTGTAAGTTGCATGGCATCTTTGTCGGCAGACTCTGCTTTCAAACTGCGTTATGCCTGCTGAGTATTTTTACTGGAGCCGTCTCTATTTGTGTGTGTGTGTGTGTGTGTGTGTTCAATTTCATTTGTTTTGGAAGCTGAGCAGCTCTTGTCTCTGCCCTTCCCCCCAGACCCCCCCTCCTCTCTCTCTCTCTCTCTCTCTCTCTCTCTCTCTCTCTCTCTCTCTCTCTCTCTCTCTCTCTCTCTCTCTCTCTCTCTCTCTCTCTCTCTATCTCTCTCTCTCTCTTACTCTCATGCCCACTGTCATTTTCTCTCTTTTTTTCCTGAACTAACCTCTCCTCTGCTCGCCTCTCCTCTCCTCATTTTAAAGCAGAACTGCATCATGGGTTTTATTCAGGAATGTCTGGCAGGCTCTTAGTTGTAAGCGCATCTGTTCTGATGTGTTCTCTTGTGATGATGCACAGGGATTGAGTTGTTAATCAGTGCATTGTTAGCTTTTTATTGTCTGGTTAATTCTAAACTATCCGGTCCAGAGGAGAAGCTAATATATATATTTACACAGGAATGAACGCAAACAGACTTTAACAGCAAACAGCGCACTGCAGTTATGTCGTCTGCCACTTTAAATGCTTTAGCTCTTTAAAGAAGGATGGATTCTGAATGGCTATCAATGTTTTTATCGTTCATCAGCTGGAAAAATTGTTCTGAAAGTGATTCCAGTGATATTGTTCCTCTGTGTTGTTGTTTATTATAATTTGTGGACTTACCTATTCTCATAGAATTAGAATGTTTATTAAACTTCATAGTTGACCTGTCACTTTAATCAGTAGGAAACACATATCAATCAAACTAGACAGCATGTGTTGCCATTCTGGAGAAGAATGGTTTATTATTAAGAACGTTAGTGTGTACATTGCTGTCTTTACTCTGCATTGTTTGCCCTATTCTGTTTGGTTTCTCGGTCTTGTTTTCAAGCCTGTGGAATGTGACACTTCCGTTGTGTTTGTGTGTGTTTAGGGCTGCTCCTGCATATTTCATAGCTTAGACCATTACTGAACTATCCTAGCCTGAAGAAAAGTGTGTGTGAGAGATGTGTTTGTATCTGAGTGTGTTTGGGTTTGAGTGTGTGCCTTCAGATGTGTGTGTCAGTGTCTGAGCTGTGAATATGTGTATGTGTGTTTGCCCAGTAAACAGTTTAGCCTATGCAAATGAAGTGTGTTTGGCGCTGGAAGTGTGATGTTGTCATCAAGTTGGCTCGTGTTAATTTCTGCTGCTCTCTTTCTTTCGTTCTCCTGTAGCAAATGGTGATGAGCCTGCGGGTGTCAGAGCTGCAGGTTCTTCTAGGCTACGCAGGCAGAAACAAACATGGACGAAAACACGAGCTCCTGACTAAAGCCTTACACCTCCTTAAAGCCGGCTGCAGCCCCGCCGTCCAGATGAAGATCAAGGAGCTCTACAGACGACGCTTCCCCACCAAGTTGGTGTCCCCGGCAGAACTGGCCCTGCCCGGAGTCCACCCCGCCGCTGCTTCCTTGCCCCCCGGCCTCACACAGCTGGGATTTGATGGGCACGGAGCGCCCCCGTCTCCTCTGCTCCCCATCTCCCTCCTCGGGCCCAAACACGAGCTGGGCCTGCCCCATCTCCCGACCAGCCTGCATCCCGTACACCCTGATGTCAAACTGCAACGGCTGCCCTTCTATGACGTGCTGGATGAGCTCATTAAACCTACGAGTCTTGGTGAGTTTTTGAGGAGTGCTATTGAAGTGTGTGTGTGTGTGTGTGTGTGTGTGTGTGTATATGTTCATGCTCATTTTTAGAGGTTTTGATTTATTTATTTTTTTTTTTTTTTTTTTTTTTTTTAGAACCGAGTATATCCATGTTTTGTACGGCAGTCGCAGAGATGCACAGACCCGTTTTTCCCTACATTAGCATTTTAATGGTGTTGGCTGGTTTGGCATTAGCGTGTTCGTTTGCCTGAGGAGTGTTGTTCAAATAGACTGCCAATACCCACAGCCAAGCCGGTCTCTCTCGCTCTCTTTTGCTAAACTGTCTCTCTCGCTCTCATTTACATACAGTGTCGAAACCATGAGTACACATGGCACCAGACACCATTACAACACTACCACAACATTTTCTACAACACACACTGCAAGGGTCCAAACAGTCAGGGTTCAAAATGAACATATATAACAGTAATAATAATATATATAATAAATATATACACAATATAAAGCATAATAAGGTGCTTGGATCACACACCAACTGATACGTTTCACAGTTTGTTTCAGTCATATAGGCTTTGCATTGCACATGTGAAAGGTGATATGCAGTACAGACAACTCAATCCCAGCAGTGCTAGCGTGACAGTGTAGCACTATACTAGCCTTGCTGTATAATAAAGTGAAGTGTAAATTTGCCTATTTTAAATTGATAAGCAGGCAGATAGGTTAGATATGTGTTTAGTCATTAAACACTAAATAAATAAGCCTACACCTTCAGTCTGGGCAAAACAATCAACTCTTTGTGAGAATAACTTTTACTTTGTGTATTGTGTATGTGTTAAACTTGTATATTGTTTTTGTGTATAATTGTGTTTTTATGAGAAGCAAAAGGAGAATTTCCACATTGGTAGACAATAAAGTTCAAACTATCTTAAGTTGTGTGCATATTTGAATTTTTATTGAGCTTTATTGAATCATAGTTTACATTCCAATGGCTTTCAATCCCAGCCTTCATTGCAAGTGCTTACCATTCTAGCAGTTGTGTGCTATTTGTTAGATCTCCGGGAACAGGTCTGTAGATTAGGTATTTGTATGCCTATACATTGTTTGTGTTATATTTAATGTAGATAATTTTGTTTCAAGTTACATTTTTGTATAATGCTGTGTCTATTTTGCAGGTCTGTGCTATGTTTGTTCTTTGGCAGTGTTTTGTGTCTTGATTCTTTTATTTCTCATTGCTTTAAAGTATAGGTAAAATTAACACACCAAGCCAACACACCCTGCTGAATGCTGTGTTTAAGTCAATCTGAGATCTTCCTACTTACAAATTTGGAAAACGTTCTGGTGATAGTCGTCAGAATAAAATGTGGACAGTTTTTTTCATTTTTTCATTCTCTTTTTCCCTTTCCTTGTGTATACTACTAAGTTTGGGGCCAGTAAGATTTTTAAAAAGTCTTTTTGAAAGAAAAAGCTTTTATGTTCACCAAGGCTAAACTTATTTGATCAAAAATGCAGTAAAACTGTAATATTGTAAAATATTATTACAATTTAAAATAATTTTATGTTTTAATATTTTTTAAAATGTCACTTTATTCCTGTGATGGCAAAGCTCTTCAGTGTCGCATGATCCTTCAGAAATCATTCTAATATGCTGATTTGGTGCTTAAGAAACATTTCTTATTATTATCAATGTTGAAAATGATAGAGCAGCTTAATGGGACAGTTTTTTTTTTTCAGAACAGAATTTATTTGAAAACTTTTGTAACATTGTAAAAGTTTTTACTTTTGATCAATTTAATGGGTCCTCGCTTAATACAAGTATTAATGTCTTTAAAAAAAACAAAAAACAAAAAAAAACAGACTCCCAACTTTTGAATGGTAGTGTAGGTAGAAAGCTGATACAACATAATGACAATCAGAGGATGCACATCATTTGTGCAATTGATGCTTATATATTTTATCATGCTTGTGCTGTCACAGAGAATCATGAGGAATGTAGTTTGGTCACTCAAGTCTATCTACTCATAAAGCAATGTTCTGTCAATCTTTGCTATTGCTATTCTTCATCTACAGCACACATTTTCACAAACTAAATTGTTTATTGTTTTTTATTACACCTGTTACCAAGGTCATTGAGAAGTTTAATTTGAAGGGAAAAGCTCTTTTTTCCTGGATTATTTGATGTCTTGTGTGCATGATTTTCCCTGTGCTTTAGCGAAATATTTATCTCTGAATTCTCTAACAGCATAGTATTGCCCCCCGCTTCTTACACCACAGGAAGCGAGTATTTATTTATTTGCCATAATCACATTATTATCATTGTCATCATTATTTTGCTCTCATCAGAGTGATACATGCTCTATGCATATATTAGTCATTATCTCAATCACCCTCTGGCATGCTGGCATATAGGAGCATTTAAAGAACTTTTAGATGGACTTTTTAGATGTATTTTCGTCATATAAAGGATGTCAGTGTCTTTTATTAATTAGCTGAGGAGATGTGTCTTGCTGCTGCTCGCAGCATGAATGTACTCCCACACAATGAGAGCAGTGCGCTGTGCATTCTTCAGTTATGAACCAAACAATATATGCACTTTCTGAATAAAGGCTGCATCATTGACAACTATTTCAGGACTGTCGGAATAGTTTTGTGAGAATTAAATAATGAGTTAAACACTCAGATTTAGCATTAGAAGACTCTCTAGAAGTTCAGTTCAAAATGAAAATAGCTTTAACGACATGACCGCAAACAGTACAATATTGCAGAAGCTAAGAATGCGTGTAAACAGAGTAATAGATTATTAAATATTAGTTACAGCTGCACACAGCCTCCCTTTCTGTTTCGCTCTCTCTCGCTCTCTCCATTTCTTTGTGTTTCTCTTTCTGTCTCCGTGTTCTGCAGAAAGACTAAAAGGAATTTTTATTGCCGTGTATGTCGGGTTTAGAGTATCCTAGCAGTGTTTTCATTAAGATGAATGATCTACAGAGGCGTGGTATGGGACCGTGTGTGTGGGCACACTAAAGCTACAGCGCAGTTACCCTGTCTTGTAACTAGCATTCTACAATACTCAATCTATGAGTATCACTTCCTGTATTATCTTTAATCACACTCTTTCCTTTCTGGCCAAATGGACATATTTCAGTAGTGATGGGCTGTAGGGGCCTGATTTTTATTTTTAGAAGTCCTGTTTACGTTCACTTAAAACATCACTGACTGTGTTTACACAAATACCTAAATTGATCTCTGGCGTGCTATTAGTGGGTCGTGCATGTAAACAGATCTGCTTACAGTCAGGTGGGCCTTTTGGATGTTGGTTTGAATGGTTAGTGTGTTTACCTGCTCATACAGATCATGACTAAATAAAACAGTTACTACAAGTAATAGGCAGTTTGATATGCAGATGCAGATGCTAAAATAAACACATACATATAGTGGGGAGAACAAGTATTTGATACACTGCCGATTTTGCAGGTTTGCCCACTTACAAAGCATGTAGAGGTCTGTAATTTTTATCATAGGTACACTTCAACTGTGAGTGACGGAATCTAAAACAAAAATCCAGAAAATCACATTGTATGATGTTTAAATAATTAATTTGCATTTTATTGCATGACATAAGTATTTGATCACCTACCAACCAGTAAGAATTCCGGCTCTCACAGACCTGTTAGTTTTTCTTTAAGAAGCCCTTCTGTTCTCCACTCATTACCTGTATTAACTGCACCTGTTTGAACTCATTACCTGTATAAAAGACACCTGTCCACACACTCAATCAAACAGACTCCAACCTCTCCACAATGGCCAAGACCAGAGAGCTGTGTAAGGACATCAGGGATAAAATTGTAGACCTGCACAAGGCTGGGATGGGCTACAGGACAATAGGCAAGCAGCTTGATGAGAAGGCAACAACTGTTGGTGCAATTATTAGAAAATGGAAGAAGTTCAAGATGACGGTCAATCTTCCTCGGTCTGGGGCACCATGCAAGATCTCACCTCGTGGGGCATCAATGATCATGAGGAAGGTGAGGGATCAGCCCAGAACTACACGGCAGGACCTGGTCAATGACCTCAAGAGAGCTGGGACCACAGTCTCAAAGAAAACCATTAGTAACACACTACGCCGTCATGGATTAAAATCCTGCAGCGCACGCAAGGTCCCCCTGCTCAAGCCAGCGCATGTCCAGGCCCATCTGAAGTTTGCCAATGACCATCTGGATGATCCAGAAGAGGAATGGGAGAAGATCATGTGGTCTGATGAGACAAAAATAGAGCTTTTTGGTCTAAACTCCACTCGCCGTGTTTGGAGGAAGAAGAAGGATGAGTACAACCCCAAGAACACCATCCCAACCGTGAAGCATGGAGGTGGAAACATCATTTGGGGATGCTTTTCTGCAAAGGGGACAGGACGACTGCACCGTATTGAGGGGAGGATGGATGGGGCCATGTATCGCGAGATCTTGGCCAACAACCTCCTTCCCTCAGTAAGAGCATTGAAGATGGGTCGTGGCTGGGTCTTCCAGCATGACAACGACCCGAAACACACAGCCAGGGCAACTAAGGAGTGGCTCTGTAAGAAGCATCTCAAGGTCCTGGAGTGGCCTAGCCAGTCTCCAGACCTGAACCCAATAGAAAATCTTTGGAGGGAGCTGAAAGTCCGTATTGCCTAGCGACAGCCCCAAAACCTGAAGTATCTGGAGAAGGTCTGTATGGAGGAGTGGGCCAAAATCCCTGCTGCAGTGTGTGCAAACCTGGTCAAGAACTACAGGAAACGTATGATCTCTGTAATTGCAAACAAAGGTTTCTGTACCAAATATTAAGGTCTGCTTTTCTGATGTTTCAAATACTTATGTCATGCAATAAAATGCAAATTAGTTACTTAAAAATCATACAATGTGATTTTCCGGATTTTTGTTTTAGATTCCGTCACTCACAGTTGAAGAGTACCTATGATAAAAATTACAGACTTCTACATGCTTTGTAAGTGGGCAAACCTGCAAAATCGGGAGTGTATCAAATACTTGTTCTCCCCACTGTATAATATGAATTGTTCTCGCAATCAATGGTGGTACACCAGATTTGTTTTTTAATCTTTTTGTCTCTAATGCTCACAAAGGCTGCATTCATTTGATCAAAAATACAGGAAAAAATGTAATATTGTGAAATATTATGAAGAGGAAAATGTGATTTATTCCTGTGATGGCAAAGATGAATTTTCAGCATCATTTTTCCAGTCTTCAGTGTCACATGATCCTTCAGAAATCATTCTGATATGCTAATTTGATGCTTAAGAAACATTTCTTATTTTTATCTATCAATGTTGAAAACAGTTGTGCTGCTTAAGTTTTGGTGGAAAACGTTTTCTTTTTTGATACATTTTTTTTTCAGGATGATTTGATGAATAGAAACCACAAAATTTATTTCAAATAGAATTCTTTTGTAACATTATAAATGTCTTTTAATGTCACTTTATACATATATATATATATATATATATATATATATATATATATATATATATATATATATATATATATATATATATATACACTCACCTAAAGGATTATTAGGAACACCATACTAATACTGTGTTTGACCCCCTTTCGCCTTCAGAACTGCCTTAATTCTACGTGGCATTGATTCAACAAGGTGCTGAAAGCATTCTTTAGAAATGTTGGCCCATATTGATAGGATAGCATCTTGCAGTTGATGGAGATTTGTGGGATGCACATCCAGGGCACGAAGCTCCCGTTCCACCACATCCCAAAGATGCTCTATTGGGTTGAGATCTGGTGACTGTGGGGGCCATTTTAGTACAGTGAACTCATTGTCATGTTCAAGAAACCAATTTGAAATGATTCGAGCTTTGTGACATGGTGCATTATCCTGCTGGAAGTAGCCATCAGAGGATGGGTACATGGTGGTCATAAAGGGATGGACATGGTCAGAAACAATGCTCAGGTAGGCCGTGGCATTTAAACGATGCCCAATTGGCACTAAGGGGCCTAAAGTGTGCCAAGAAAACATCCCCCACACCATTACACCACCACCACCACCAGCCTGCACAGTGGTAACAAGACATGATGGATCCATGTTCTCATTCTGTTTACGCCAAATTCTGACTCTACCATCTGAATGTCTCAACAGAAATCGAGACTCATCAGACCAGGCAACATTTTTCCAGTCTTCAACTGTCCAATTTTGGTGAGCTCGTGCAAATTGTAGCCTCTTTTTCCTATTTGTAGTGGAGATGAGTGGTACCCGGTGGGGGGTCTTCTGCTGTTGTAGCCCATCCGCCTCAAGGTTGTGCGTGTTGTGGCTTCACAAATGCTTTGCTGCATACCTCGGTTGTAACGAGTGGTTATTTCAGTCAAAGTTGCTCTTCTATCAGCTTGAATCAGTCGGCCCATTCTCCTCTGACCTCTAGCATCAACAAGGCATTTTCGCCCACAGGACTGCCGCATACTGGATGTTTTTCCCTTTTCACACCATTCTTTGTAAACTCTAGAAATGGTTGTGCGTGAAAATCCCAGTAACTGAGCAGATTGTGAAATACTCAGACCGGCCCGTCTGGCACCAACAACCATGCCACGCTCAAAATTGCTTAAATCACCTTTCTTTCCCATTCTGACATTCAGTTTGGAGTTCAGGAGATTGTCTTGACCAGGACCACACCCCTAAATGCATTGAAGCAACTGCCATGTGATTGGTTGATTAGATAATTGCATTAATGAGAAATTGAACAGGTGTTCCTAATAATCCTTTAGGTGAGTGTATATATATAATTATTATAATTTTTTTTTTTTTTAATGGTAAGGTACCTGATCGCCTAGTGGTGATTTCAGACCAGATTTAATCTGCCTATCATGTAACAATGATGAAAAAGTCTGTATTTCATCCAACATCCATGGTATGAAAATTAAAAAAATAAAAAGCTCCTTTCATTTGTATTCCATTCCATTACCATCTTATCAGTGTCTGCCAGAATTTTTATATTAATGTATTCCTGAACTGGATTATCCAAATATACTGTAAGCATTGCCACACTGTAATTTCATATTTTTGTCAGATTGGCAGTAAAAATAACTATCATGGTACTGTAACTGCAATATAAAATTATTCACGTCATGATATAACATTATGGTTTGTTAGTTTGATTTTGCACCAATTCTACAAAAAGTACAGTGAGTGTCAGTCAGTCTAACTGGTATTTAACTCAGTATCCAGAACCATGACTCAGCCAGCTCTTTGAAGAACGAAAACACACAGACATCACTATCAATCACACAACACACAGCCAGCCGTGCAGTCAACACAATGAAGAGTCTAATCCACAAGACCCCCTCTTGTGAAAGAAGAGAAAACAAAATGCTTATTTAGCCCTTTCTAATCTAAATTCAACAACAAATAACAATAAGTGTGAGTTGTTATTGTTAGGATAAACACACAGCTTTTTGTCACACTGTACATAAGAACACGTGCATGTCTTTGGATCTTTATGCCTTCATTTTGGTTTGACTTAATTGCACACGTTTTATAATCAGATCCTAAGCAGGCTCTTACTGTTACCCTCGCACTTGGCTACAGAGCAGGATTTATGTCTTAATTAGGTACATGCAGATGAAGAGGAAGGTTTGTCAGAAACAAACTGAAACACACAGGCCTTCATGTCCACTTTGTATCCAACTGTTGAAGCAAATCAGATGATAAAGACTGCTGTGCTATTTTTAGATTAGACATGGGGGAGGGAACTCGTGGCTGCGCTCTCTCTCAATCTGTCTCTCTCTCTCACTCTCTCTCTCTCTCTCATATACCCCTGTCCGCCTCTCCCCGTCAATCTCCCTTTGTTTCTCTCCATCTCAACACTGTTATTTTCTCTGTCTCTCCTCCTTCCTGTCTCTCTCTCTCTCTCGTCTTTTACCTCCACAGTGTTGATTGTGAGAATAGAGATCAGGCTAATTATGTGTCGTCGAGTCGATTCTCCTGGTCTAATTGCACCCCTGCTGTTTCATGTTAAAGAAAGCGAGAAATTTGATGAAGGTTCGGGAGAGAACAAGTGACAGACTGAATACAAGCAAAGCAGGAAAGGTACGGCCTGTGAAAATGGGTAGGTGGGTGTATAGCGACACCTGTTTGGCCTTTCATTAGCAGCATGGCGCTGGTCAATATTCAAAGTTAAATGGAAAGTAATTAGCTCCATAATGATGCCACACACACACACTCATATTCAGAAACTGCTCTCTCTCTCTCTTTCTTTTTGGTGTATGCTGATGAAATAGAGCAAAGTCAATAGACCTGTCAACAGGATGAAGTATTGTACGTGTATGAGAAGGAAAAAGACAAATGAAGGCAATGGAGAAAATAAAAAGAATGGAAAATGAAAGCAGCCGGGAGGGGAAGAGCGCACAGCAAGTGTCGAGAAAGTAAAATGGTAACAATTTGAAAAACATGTTCACAGAGAAGCAGGAAATTAAGACGTTTTGTCTCATTTTTTTAAATGCATTTTTGATACTTGATGACCGTTGTCCAAATGCATTGTCAGCATGACAACACTTGCGAATTGCAGGTGCCAAATGCCTACCCACATTCCTGTAATTTCCATTTAGTTTAGAAACCTCAGGTTAACAAAAATCAAGCATTCTGCGTTAGTTCAGGTAGGCCACATAGTCAAGCTCCGCTATCAGCTGATTAGAAAAATTCCAGCTCCGCCCATATCAGCTGATCCGATTCCTATGCACTCAATTGGCAACTCTAAAACAGGGTGCCTTACTTAAGCGCAGATTAAGTTCAGTCTGCCTGTCTTGGCTGCTTCCACTGCACGCTGCTTTGCAGGTTGTCCCCAGAAGCTGCTGCTGTTCCCTGTCTAGGCTTTTCATGGAGCTCATGATAAGAATGGGGAATTTAGAACAGAGCCATATCAGCAAATGTAAATTTAGCAAAATATGCCAATAAAAAGTTGACTGAAAGTTTGTCTATGGTGTTTTTGACTTAAGTGGACCTGACTGAACTACTTTTAAGCTTTTTGCAATATCATGTGAGCAAGAGAGCTGTAGTACTTGAAGGTGCATTCAGTAGTTCTTTAGCTAGCGTACACCTGGTATTAAGATGCGTTTTGGTCGATCGGATTACAAGTGGATGGAGCTAAATACAGGTGTAAACAGCGTTTTGAGCTTGTCCACATTCGACCACTTCCAGAGGTAGTCGGAAATGCATTCCACCGGATTTCTTTCGTAGTGTAAATGCTCATGTGGTCGAATGTGTTTCGAACAACCTCAAAAGTCTGCCTACTCTTCGCCTACTGACGTAACATGCAAACATTATAGGAAGCGCACTAGCCAGACGGGATTTAAACTTTGGCTGGAGACCCAAGTTTGGTTTGAAGATGAAAAACTTGTCTTGTGGCTATCAGAGCAGAAACAAAAGCTGCTCCTCTCCGTATGTTTTTCCGTTGTCTCTGTGCGCGTTCATATGTAAATTGCGTGAGCTTATTTCGTCCATTAGATCGAAAGATCTGAAGAAGTCTATACATTTGCCCTCCCCTCGAAGAAATCAGGACAGAAGTGGTTGAAAGTGGACAAATTAACTCAAAATTAAGTGAGTTTTTGCTTAAAATAAGCAAAATAATCTGCCAGTGGGGTAAGCAAAATAATCTTAATTCAAACAGAAAACAAGATTATTTTGCTTACCCAATTGGCAGATTATTTTGCTTATTTTAAGCAAAAACTCGCTTCATTTTGAGTTATTTTCCCCCCAAAACAAGACAATAACTTTTGCTTGTAAATGCTTTTTAATGTAAGAATTTTTAGATATTTGGACTGGAAGAGACAAAAATACTAAGTAAGAAAAGCATTTTTTGCAGTGTGGATTAAAATACCAGGGGCCAGATTTACTAAACAGGGCAAATTAGCACGAGAGCGCAATTTCAAAAAAGCACAGATGGGAGTGGAAAGTTCAGCACGTGATCTACTGACGACACGCAAATTAAATAACACAGACTCAGCCGAAACATTTCCATAATGACCAATGCAATCTACCAAGAGCAGCGCAAATTAGCGTTTAAGACATGCTTTTTTGGCTGGTAAATAATGGCGTAAACACCAGTAATTTGACTAGCGCAAACCTTAGTAAATCACCTTGCATGATTCATTTAAATACTCTCCTCCCATAAATTTAGCCTCTGAAAGGGAAACTCCTACAAATGCATATGCAATAAGGTCAGCCGCAAAAATAACTGTGTCCATGCCTTTTCAGTGCTAATGTTTCACTGCGTGTCTTTAGTAAATCCACCTGACAGTAGTTTTTTTTTTACGCCAAAAGAGGGTTTGCGCTGGCGCAAGCTGTTAATAAATCTGGCCCCAAATGTAAACGGTATGTCTCCCTCGTCTATTCGTGATTCAATCGACCAAAATGCAACTTAATACCATGTGTAAACAGGGCCTTTGACGTTTAGTGAAACAGCACGGGTCACGTCATTTCAGCATGGCGAAAAAGAGGGGATTGAGAGGGGTGACCTGCACCATATATAATTAAAACACGTTTTATAGAAACTATCATGAGTAGGCCTACCATCTTATATCATTTAAGTGTACACCATTCAGATGACTCTTCACAAAAACACTTTATTTCTTAATGTGTAAAGCCTTTTAAATTGGCACCAAACTACTAAATTCACCTTTAATGTAAATTATCTTTTAAATAATCTTTTAAATTATTAAAAGAATAAGTCCACTGGAACAATGCAAACACAAACAAGACGCACAGAAAGACATGTGCCAGAATCGTGCGCAGCAGAATCAAGTTCTCTTTCGCGCTTGAACGAACAATAACACACCTAATTATGCTAAAATGCCCATTTGTCCAGTATTCTCATAAGAGCAGTCTTAAATGAGTTAAATAACGTCTTAAATGAACTTACAGAGTTGTGAGAAAATGTTTGGCAGCAGCAGATCTTAAAGTGACAGCAGCCTAATAAAACAGTCGCTGTGATGTAACAGAATATTGTAGCTTTAATAAGATTTACTCTATATTTAATTTATAATTTATGCAGTTAATACTGTAAAGTGTTCGATAACTTTATTCAATTTCTGTATATTGATTATGAAGGCCTCAGGTAAATATGACATTTATTATAATGGGTTTATGTGAAGATTGTTTTAAGTTAACTTAAATTAAAAATGTATTTTTTTAAAGCCTAATAAATGTTGAAATTGATAGCTTTCAGTTGTACTGTAATGTTGAATGTCTATCATTAATGTTTAAAATAAAATCAATTTCATAGATACATCAGTAGCAGTATTGGTATCAGTGATACTGGCCTTCATTCATAAAAAGATGCCATTAAACAAATATTTAAAATATACTGTCTTTATGTTGTTTCTACATTAATTTGGAGAGTAACTTTTAAATTATTACAATATAAAAAATATTAAAAACTAAAAAAATGTAATTACAGAAAAAATGTCCGATTTAATGAGTTGTTTTTTTTTTTATAGATTGACAGCACTAGGAGTGATACAAACCGTTACATTGCAAATAAACATTACAGTGCTGTTGTACTCTGTATCAGAAGTCTTGAAAACGCAGCTTGGCCAATCAATTTTGAGAAGTGGAACCGTTGTATAAAAACAATGTTAAGCTTTGCTTGTATTTGTCTATTTATATTTCTAAGAATATCAAATAGCTGTTATGTCACTAGGAATGATTAAATTACTCAGGCAGAACTTCTGTGCTTGAAGACTGCTGGTGTGAAGATGTTTGGCTCTGCTGGGTGTGTGTCAGTGTGTTGCAGCGAATGTTATTTTAGAGAAGATTTCTCAGGATGTGAGCACTTGCATTAGTAAGATTGTTCTTTATGCATATTCGTGAAAGTGTAAGATAGGGCTGTCAAACGATTAATTGCGATTAATCTCTTTCTTTTTGTTTTCTTTCATTTAGGATTGGTGTTGTATTTCTTTTTGGAAATGGTTGATCATATGCCTCATTGATCTGAGCTTATGCACCTCAGTTTTGAGTGAAAAAAAGCATTATTTGTGGATAAATTTGTCAATATTCAGCAAAATATGGGAAAAATCGCACTGTTTATCACAGTGTGCTTTAATATTTAACCAGGAAGTTTGTTTTGAATGGCTTTTATTTTGTACAAAATGGAACAAAGTCACACTTGTGGTGTTCCCGGTCAAATGAGGCCTACAATGAGGCCTACAATCCAACCATGACAGAAGTCAGTTTAAAAAATAAATACAAAACCTGGCCTAACTGATAGAAAACAAGTTGACAAAAAGATTGAATCCAATATTTGGTGATAATACAGCATAACAAGATAATTTTTGTAGGGGGGTCCTTTTTGACCGGGAACACCACAAGTGTGAATTTGTGCCATTTTGTACAATATAAAAGCATTTCAAAACAAACTTCCTGGTTAAACATTAAAGCACACTAGTGTGAAAAATTGTATTGAAAATTTTTAAATTGTATTCAATATTGCCAAAATTACCCACAAATAATGCTTTTTTTGGTCAAAAACTGACGTGCATAAGCTCAGATAAGGCCTACAATCAATCAGATCCAAAAAGAAATACAAAACCTGTGCTAATTAAAACTAAACAAGTTGACAAAAAGATTGAATCCAATATTTGGTGGTGATATGGAATAATGAGAGATTTATAAGAAATTTTTGTAGGCCGTTTTTTTTTTGACTGGGAACACCAGAAGTGTAACAAAGTGGGGGAAAAAATTACAAAAATTCTCAAAAGAATTTGGGGAAATAGTTATACCCTGGGTGAGTAAAGTCAGTAAAATTTAGTCCAATGCAATAACGTTAACTAGCATTTTTGGGAAAATGAAAATGACCCAAACACAACAAAAATGACCCGGACACAACCTGAGGGTTAAATATGCAGGAGTGGATAAGTGTGCATCTGAGTTTGTGTGACTGAACGACACAGTATGAATTGCAGACAGTCCTTCCTTTGTTACATGATCAGCTTTCCTGATGTTCACAAGTTCTGGCAGGAATAGGGCTGTCACAATATCAGATTTTCACTACGCAATTATCATGGCCAAAATAATTCATGATAACACTGTTATTATGATATCTATAAAGTTAAAAACAAAATGCATCTTTAACTTTGTTTATTTTGTGTGTTCTCTTTTTTTTGGTCAATGACTCAAACGCAAAATACGAAAAACTGTCGGGAGACAGACAGTTTGTAACCATAATTGTACAAAAAGATCAGTACGTCCTGCAGACTGAGTATCTTTTACGGAATTCAAAAAACTCCCAGACTGGCGAGCTAACTTTTTTCTGGTGCAAACAAAAGAGTCTCGCTTTCATTTGTCATGATTTTGTGTGGCAGTAGTAGCTACACACTTTGTTGTTGCAGTCTTCTTTTTCCCAATTTATGAGGGGTGGAAACCAGCATTAAGGTTTAGTAGCACCACCTACTATGCTGGAGTGTCAACTAGAAACTAGCACAAATAAATTAAAAACAGTGGAACAAAAGTAAGTAAAATCAGCTGAACTACATTTTGGCTCTAACTGGACTTGGTATTTCACCTTTATCAAAACAGATGCTGATCTGTGATTTGCAGTCAGTTTTTATAACAATCTTATTGTTAATGAGTGTAATTAACAGCACATTCCCAAATGACTATTGCGTGACTGTTGCAGGCTGAATCTGGTAGTGCATCAGCAAATGTTTTCAATCAATAGCAACAATCCTCACATAAACTGTACCCTGCTGAAATATCCAGCATAAACAAGCATGAATTCCAAGGTTGTCCAGGCTGGTTTATGTAATGCTGGTCTAGCATAGTCATGCTGTTCTCAAGCAAAACTGAGCTGGTGTAGCTGGTCCACCAACACTCCCGCTTCCCATGCTGGATACCGTCATCCAAAACATACCTTATGCTGGTGATTTTTCAGCAGGGGGGTTAGTTTTCAAACATACACTCTGTCAAATCAACTCTTTCAGATTGTTGTCTGTAACCATAATGGCTCTTGACACATTGTTTATCTTGTCCTTAAACCTTTGGAAAACAGCTTGAGTCTCTTCCTTCTATGACAATGGAAATGAACTGAGCAGGAATAATATGAACATTCCCAGAAAAGATTGTTTTGAGGGAATATTGATGTTATTTAAGCTGGACATGGATCAGAGTGGGGGGAGAAGACTGTAACATTACTGTTCGAGCTTTGATTGAAGCCCCCTCACATATGGGTGGAATTATGCGGATAAGAATCTTGCTTGGCTATTGAAAATGAAACATTAAAAATACTTTATCTAAATAATTAATACTGGTTGAAATACTTTGCATATTTGAACTTGTGCTGAGCTTTTTCGGATGACACATATCTTGAATGAAATTGTTGCTCATCTCAGTCATTTAGGGTGCTTTCACACTAGCAGTTTTGGTGCGCACCCCGGGTTCGATTGACGTCAGAGCTCGGTTCGTTTGGATGATGTGAACGCTGTCTTCCGAAGTCGGGTTTGCACCTGCGAACCGTACCCGAGTCCACTTAAAACGGGTGGTCTGGGGTACGGTTCATGTGAACTCCAGTACGGTTCGCTGCTGATGTGAACGCAATCATACTAAATCGCGGAAGTGAACCGCTATTAATGACGTATGATTTGATAAAAATGTGTGTTTGTGTGTGTTTCACTCATTTTCCTGGCGAGTGTGACTGATGTACTGCAAGCAGAGAGCTGTAGATCTCATTTCTGCTCGTCTTCAGCGTTCTTTAGAGCATTTGCAGTACAGTCACGGCAGATAGATGCAAGTTACGTACTGAAGCTTTGGAAACAAAACCAACGGTTCAAAAACAAAAATATAAAAGTGAGGTGAGCAACGCTATGCATTTTGCCGCCTTCACGCTTGCTGTCGTTACTAAGCAACCGGGTAAACAGCTGCTGCTTTGACGCAAACGCACCCCGGTTCGGACCCTAATAATATAATATGAACACAGTCCAGCGGGGGCAGGGGATGTGATGTGGGAGGGGGGAGCAATCGAACTCGGGTTCGGTCCAGGCAATCGAACCAAGTGTGAAAGCACCCTTATAGTATCGTTGGGAATCATTCACAGCAAGCATTACATGTGGACTGTTGTTTCAGTGTAGTTATTTTTCTTTTTCTCTCTGTCTTTACAGCTTCAGATAACAGTCAGAGGTTTCAGGAAACATGTTTTGCATTTGCGTTGACGCCACAGCAGGTCCAACAAGTCAGCAGCTCAATGTAAGTTGTTTTTTTCCCCATAATATTTCCTTTCGAAAATGATATCTTGGTGTCCCTAAATAACTTCTTATTTCTATAAGCACTGCTTGTGTGATGGGGTTTTGGATTCAGTTGTTATTTCAAAATAATAGTTTTTACTTTCTCTTTTTGCAGGGACATATCGGGGACCAAATGTGACTTTACAGTGCAAGTACAGTTACGGTAAGCTATTCATGTTCTAATACACTGAAATGTTTTGCATAAATATGATATAAAGTTTCAGAGCACGGTTTTCTGCTTACATTATAAATATGCACATTATCCAGGTTTTGTCTATCAGAGACAAGCTGCCCTCAGGAGGACCACTTTCCCCCTAATCTTTGCGTTAAAGTCAATGGGAAACCGTGTAATCTCCCAGTAAGTTAAACTACAGTCCATTTGTCCATCTATCCATCACTCTAAACTGAGACACAAGGTCTCTTTAGCTTTTTTAAAGAATGATGAAATTCTCCAAAATACTGACCTATACACTAAATTACATTTTTACAATGCTGTTTGTTTGAATTTTTTTCCTTTTAAACATTTTTAACTTTAAAAAAATATATATCTTTTTTTCATTTATTGTCTTCCTATTGTTTTTCACCAGGGATATCTGCCTCCTACCAAAAATGGCGTGGAACCAAAGAGGCCCAGCAGACCCATCAACATTACCTCACTGGTCAGACTGTCCACAACTGTCCCCAACACCATCGTAGTGTCCTGGACATCAGAAATTGGACGGGTAGGCTAATAAAAATCCCTATCACCCTACGTCCCAATTCGTGAATACAAGAACTTTGTTTGCAGATGTTTTTTTTTTCTTCACCTCTTTCCTGGCAAATCAAGCAAGCCTATTACAGGAACTCTTGTTGAAATGAAAATTTATTTTTAGCACCCCATAAGTGTCTTGCAGCCATTTGCAGTCACATGATGGCCAATTATAGCATTGGCTTTATGCAGTTTATGTGAAAAGGTCACCATGTATGCAGTATTTTAGTGTTTTCTCTGAATGACAAGTTGAGGGACAGCTAAAAAAACAAACAAAAAAAACAATATCAAAATAAAAATCTTGCCCTTGTTTGTCATTTTTCAGACAAACAAGACTTTTTGTTGAGTATTGATGGATATGACATCAAACAGAAACATTTAACTTAAGCTTTATTCATTTAAATGCTTTATGCCTATTGTGTTTTGTGCTCTACGCAAAATGTATATATTTCCCTGCAGATTTATTTATTTGAAATACTTTGTGAGTGCTTATCTACTTTTGATATGTTCAGGAAATGCATTTGTGATGAATAAGCAGTTAATGCATATTAAGAAAAATAATCTAGATTTTGAGAAAAACAGGCCACTGTTTACTTCTGAGACTACTGCAGGCAGACAGGAGTTCATTACTTCGTCCACAGATCCCTATATCTCATAAGCTAACACATTAATCTTCTGGCACATAAAACATCACTGCACCTACATATAATATTCAGCTTCATGAATTATGTCATTTCTTATCATATAACTTGCCTCGGCAAGCAATAAGCAATCCTGGCATTCTCTGTGGTAGATTCCTTAAATTTTTCACTCTTTCTCAGGCGTCGTGAAAATTATATGAGCTGTACCTTCTCACTGAATCTGAAAGGCTCTTTATTATAGAACCTGTTCATATGGCACTGATAGAACGATGATGTAGAACGGTCTGACCCGAAGATATAAATAAATGATGCCTAGAAGTAAACCTACTTCTCACTCTGTTATATCCTAGTACTAGCATCACATTGTCTCATTGCAATGTTGTGGTGAAAATATGTATATACATTGCATACTGTTTTATGAAGATGTTTTAAATGTTTCTTAGATTGAAGTATGGGATGTCACTTTGTCTCTAGTAACGTATCCACTGTTGGATTATTTTTTTTTAGAGTTATTCTATGGCAGTGTACCTGGTCAAGCAGCTGTCATCCACAATGCTGTTGCAGAGGCTACGGGCTAAAGGCATCAGAAACCCAGATCACTCCAGAGCACTCAGTAAGCATACACATTCTCCATAGGAATAGAGCTGTTCTGTTTGTTGTCCTAAAAGAACAGTTGCATTTTTGAGCCATGGGATTCTTCTGGAGTTTCCTTTTGGATTTTACAACAGTAGTTTTTGATTTGCTCTACTGTTTTTTTTTCCTAAATACTTTTATTCCGCAAGGATGCATTCAATTGATCAAAAGTGAAGTGAAGACTTTTACAATGTTAAAAAAAGATTTCTATTTTTAAATAAATGCTGTTCTTTTGAACTTTCTGTTCATCAAAGAATTGAAATGAAAAAAATGCATCATGGTTTAATAAAAAAAATATTAAGCAGCACAACTGTTTTCAACTGTGATAAAAAAATGTTTCTTGAGCACAAAATCAGCATATTACAATGATTTTTGAAGTATCATGTGACAGTGAAGACTGTAATGGCTGCTTTGCCATCACAGGATGTTACATTTTAAAATATAGATGAAAAAAAAAAAAAAATTTTTTAAATTGTAATGATGTTTTACAATATTACTGATTTTACTCAAAATTTTAAACTGTACTTTAGCGGTGTACTCACACTAGGCGCTCTGAACCGTGCCCGAGCGCATTTGACCCCCAAAGCCCGGTTCGTTTGACAAGTGTGAATGCTCCATTCCGTGCCCTGGCGCGGTTCGTTTGGCCAGCCCTGGCCCGCTTGGAAGAGGTGGGCCAGAGCGCGGTTCGGTTGGGCTCGAGCGCGGTTCGCATGCAGTGTGATCGCTAACCGTGCCAGAGCACGGAACAGCTGTGCACTATACTGTCATCATTACAACAGCAAACACCAAACTATTACTACTTGGATACATTTTCTCGATTAAATCAAGTATATTTAGGTTTATAACGGCCTTGGTTCTCACCTTATTGATGAACATGAATTGTAGTTTGCGAGTAAAGCTGCAAATTCCTCCATCAAAGCCAGCAGCCTCCGTAATAATCTTCTGATACGTGCAGTGCAATCAAGTGAAAATCGCTGCGCGGCATAAATGATAAATCTATTAGGCAGTCTATTAACGAAAGTGCTTTTCTTCCTTTCTTATCGTGCACGATACAAGGCAACCGTGCCTAGTGTGAGTACACCCTAGGTCTGTGTTTAACATTACTTGATGTTTTCACGTTTAGTTCTAAAACCTAATTGCCTCAAATGTCAGTTATGAACCCTCTGTGTTTAAATCATTTAATTAAACACAGAACGTTTAATTTGTTTAAGTTGCTAAATGAGGACTTAAACGACTGAACAGCTCTTTTTTTTGTGCTAGTTTAATTCTTTTAGTGCTAGTTTAATTCAGACAGAAATAGTCTCTGTCCTCTTGTCCCTTCCTTACAACAAAGATAAACTATATTGTGGCCTAATAAATAGTTGGCATCATATTTTATCTAATTTAAAACCTTAAAAATGCTCCATGTGCTCCATGGACTGCAGTCAATAACCATTTTCTTAAACCTATCAAGACTAAGTAGTGCTTAATTGTGTATATATACCAGAATGTTTTAGTCTATATAGCGTAGTGTGATAGAACTGAGTTAATCTAGGATTGCTCTAAAACTGACAGAGATGCAACTTCACAGTTCTGCTTTACACAGATTGCTCTTTGTTCTTGTCTGCCCTTCAAACCTTCCATGATACTTCCAAGATTTTATGCATCAACCTATAAACTGTCTAAAGAGGCTTGTTAATACTAAAAGAACGCCCTGATGCCCTTGCTGTAAACAAGCTACAGCACACCAGCCTAAGGCAGTTCAAACTAATTCTGAAGCACTAACATTTGTTTTCAGCATCATTACTCCAGTCTTTAGTGTCACATGATCCTTCAGAAATCACTCTAATATGCTGATTTGGTGCTCAAGAAACATTTCTCATTATTATATGTTGAAAACAGCTGCTTAATATTTTGTGGAAACTGTGATACATTTCCTTTTCAGGATTCTTTGATGAATAGAAAGACCAATATGACAACATTTATTTGAAATAGAAATGTTTTGTAACATTATGAATGTCTTTACTGTCACTTTTAATCAATCCAATGCATCCTTGCTGAATAAAAGTATTAATTTCATTCAAAAAGAAATAAAAATCTTACTGATACCAACCTTTTGAATGGTAATGTAGGTATGAATTTCATGTATTTGAAGTGTTTGGTTCTTTATTATAGCCAGCGTTTGGGAAAGTAATGCATTACAATATTCTGTTACTCCCTAAAAAAGTAACTAATTGCATTCTTTTCTTTTTTTTTTTATGAAAAAAGTTATGTTACGTTACTTTTACATTCGTTTTTCTTACCTAGGATGGGCTTGTTTGTTTGTTTTTTAATAACAAAAAAAGTTATATTTTTGGCAAATATAAAGTCCCATGCACACCAAAAGTGAAGTGAACTAGGCTGAAGCAAATGCAAATTCACACCTGTACAGTAGAGGGCGCAGCTCAAACAAACCTTTCAGCTGTGCTGCTATTCTGGAATGTAGAAAAGAAATTTCAACATCTTACTTGAGCACTAAAAAAAAAAAAAAACTCTTACTAAAAAAAAGGAATACAAATGTAATGTTTATCTAAAGTCATTTTTTCTTATTAGTATGGTAGAATTGGATCATCGAAGGTCAGCAGCAAAGACATTGGTTAATAAAGTGAGATTAAATACATAAAGGCCATAAATTTCATGTTTTTTAATTATTTTGAGAAATACTGAATCTGTTTTTGTGCAAATGGGGTGAGTAAATGCATGCTCACATTTAGTCTAGAACTACAGTAACCATCATATACACAGCACACTCAACGCCTCTGCACCTTACTCACAATTTCTGTCAACATGGGGACAGAAGAGGTGTCAGTCAATAAACGGGAAAACAAAATAACTTGTGTTACTTATTTGAAAAAGTAACTCAGATATTTTGTTGTAAATTTAAAAGTAATGCATTACTTTACTCACTACTTGAAAAAAGTAATCTGATTACATAACTCACATTACTTGTAATGCGTTACCCCCAACACTGATTATAGCCAGGTTAAATGTGACCATATTCCTCCAGTTGTATTAATAACTCGCAGACATGTATTAATAGCAGTGCAGTTGTAAAGGTCTCTGTGGGTTTTGTGCTGCTAATGTGTGCTTTTGCTCATGTCCTGCAGTAAAGGAAAAGTTAACGGCAGACCCCGACAGTGAAATAGCAACCACCAGCCTAAGAGTTTCATTATTATGTCCGGTAAGCATTTTATCAGATCACTCATCAAAATCAAACAAACTCACACATCCGGTAATGTATATTTTTTTAATCTCTACATGTTAGTTTAAGCCCAGGGACCGGCTGAAACAAACCTCTAAAGCAAAGAAAACCCTTAATTACAATTCGAAACAAATGATCACCAAGGGTTTTCTTTGCTTAACAGGTTTATTGCAATCGGCTACATGACCTTACAAAGACCATATGAGAACCAAAGCTTTAAAATACGTTATTGTTTAGGATTCTAATGTTTCAAAGTAGTAAAAGATCACACAAAGCAAAGACAGATGTTTTTGATTTTAAACTCAAAATGAAATCAGATTTAGAATGTTTTGTGTATTATGACTCAAATCTGTCTAAAACAGTTAGACTGTTTAGTGTCAGTTGTATATTGTCGTGATTATATAAGTTTTGATCATGTTTCACTTCTTGTTATTTTCATTCTTTGGTCTATCTCCAAACCTACGTGTATGTGTGTGTGTGTGTGTGTTTGCTTGGATTGTTTCCATGCGGGATGTCTGTGTGTGTTGATTTCTCCATGATTGTCTGTGCTTTTGCCTGTGTTACACAGCTGGGAAAGATGCGGCTAATGATTCCGTGTCGGGCGTTGACGTGTTCACACCTGCAGTGTTTTGATGCTACGCTCTACATCCAGATGAATGAAAAGAAGCCCACATGGGTGTGTCCTGTCTGTGACAAAAAAGCACCCTATGAACATCTCATCATTGACGGGTATGCAGAACAATAATAGAACAAAACTGCACATGAAATTCATTTGATGATAATGACATAATGCAGCAGTGTGTTGTTCATAAATGTTACATGCAGTAATTAGGTTTTAGTGAACAATGTATGAACTCGCACCTTTATTTTTCTATTATAATTTTAACTTTTGCATGAAATTGTCCAGCTGTGCATTAGAGAGTAGATGATTCCTGAATTCACTCTTTCTCTCTTCTCTAATCTCTTCTTTGTTCCCAAAACATTTCTCTGTTCATCCTTAGGTTGTTTATGGAGATTCTGAACAGCTGTTTAGATTGTGATGAAATCCAGTTCAAGGAAGATGGCAGCTGGGCCCCCATGAGGTCGAAAAAGGAAGTGCAGGAAGTGTCTGCTTCATACAATGGCATGGATGGTAAGCTTCAGTCACTGCTGATCATCGCCTCATATTGTTGAGGAACTGCTGCAGGAGGCATTTTGGGTGCATTCTTGAAAATGTAAGAATTGGTCAAAAGCATTTTAAAATGCTAATACATCACTGGTCATTTTGCACAGCATTGTATTTTGGTGAGTGAAGTCAGCACACTTTTCTTGTAAAGCCATACTTGACACAATGATTGACTGGCAAGTAGCTTGTTGTTTGCTGCGGTCCAAGGTTCTTTAGCAATAATGTTGGTGTGGTCTTGTGTCTGGCTGCCTTCAAATACTGTATATACTACCGTTCAAATGTTTGGGCTCTGTAAGATTTTTTTTAAGCTAGAATGCATTAAATTGATCAAAAGTGACAGTAAAGACTTTTACATTGTTACAAAAAAATATATTTAAAATAAATGCTGTTCTTTTGAACGTTCTATTCATCAATGAATTCTGAGGGGGGAAAAAGCACATTTATACAAAAATATTAAGCAGCACAACTGATTTTAACATTGATAATAATAAGAAAAATTTCTTGATGTTGAAAATTCAGCTTTGACATCACAGAAATAAATTACTCTATTTTAAAATGTATTAAAATAGTAAAGACTTTTTAATTTGTAACAATATTTCACCGTATTACTGTTTTACTGTACTTTTGATCAAATAAATGCAGCCTTGAGAGACTTCTTTCAGAAACATTAAAAAATCTTACCCACCTCAAAGTTTTGAACAATAGTATCGTTTTAAGTGATCAAATCAAAAAGTTTTGGACCCCATTTACACCTATAGTTGGCACTGTTCACCTGTGATCAGTTCACCTGAGATTGATGTTAATACCAGGTGTAAATGGGGCTTTTGAAATTAATATCTCTGAATAACAATGAATGTCACATTAACCTTCTCCTGAGAAATGCCATCACATACCACACATGTATAAATAGAACATACACCCTGAAACTATTTTGTTTAAAACCCTGCTGTGTGTGCATGTGTAATCAGGTGGGTGTCGTACAGTGTCGGAGCAAAACTCTCAAACAAATGGCAACAGTGGAGGCAACAGCAAAAAAGTGGAGGTGATTGATTTGACTCTTGACAGCTCATCTGAAGAAGAGGAAGATGAAGAACCCCCTCAGAAAAAAAGCTGCCCCTCGCTGTCCAGCATCTCTCCTCAGATGGATAATGGGTAACTCTTTCAATATGCACAAAAAAGAGGGCCATTTTTGCTACTTTTTTCTCAAGCTAACTTGTTTGTTGGCATGTGTTCATAGGGTGCTAAATCTCCACAGACAAGCATCTCCTTTAAGCCGAACTCCCAGCATGCCTCAGGTGGACACCAATTACATTCCTCCACCTCCTCCCCTTATTCAGGACTACCGCCACTATTACTCTACGCCCACTGACCTGTCAGGTACAACACACAAACATCATTAGAGGAATGTTTAATGTGGGAAATGTGCTTATTTAAACATCAGTGTTTCGTTTAAACTTCAATGTCTCTGTTACCTCTTACAGATCTCAACTTTTTCCCTTTTCTGCAAGGGGAGAATCATCAGGTAACACAATCCATTTATCTACCTGCTGTGATTGACTATTAAACCAGAAACTGCTAATCTGGTGACTGTTTGATCTTTACCTGACTCAATCAAATTTTCTTTTGTTGCTGTGTCTCTCCAGCACTACAACATGGTGATGGCAGCGGCTGCATCTGCATCAGAAGATCACGACCTCCTCCTGAGTCGTTTCCTCCCGTACGGCTCGTCTCAGCTCTTCCTGGACCCTCCCTCCACCCCTGTAAGCAGCAACCTCCCTCCCATTAACGTCAACGGCAGCAGCACCGGCAGCAGCCTTGTGTCCTCCAGCAGCCTACGGGAAAGCCTCGGACATCCACCCGCCCCGCGCCCCAACTCCGAATCTGCCCCCATGTCTGCCATCTACGGACCCGTCCCAGACGTCATCTCGTTAGACTGACCCAGGACCGAACCCTCGCACAGGAAACTGACTGAAGAGACTTCCAAACATTGGGAAGAAAACGGGACATGCAGGATGACTGAAGGGTGTTTTTGTAAACGATGATAATCGTTGCCGTGTACAGAGAACAAATATATTTTTTGTTTTACTTTTGTATATACTTATCTATCTAGCTATCTAATGTATATGTAAACTTGAAAGAGTTTTCGCCCAACACGGCTTGCTAAGTTACTTTGGGTTTTAGCTCCTTGGAAACTGACGCTATTTTTCCCTTCACAGCTTCGGCTCAACCCCTTTAACATAATATGAACACTTTTTGTATCCTTTCCCCATCATATTCTGTGATAGTCTATATTTTGTCTGATTCCACAGGGCACAATGGCTGCGATCGGACCGTCTGCCGGACCCTTGGTTCTTGTCTTTGCCAATCACGTTACCCCTATACATGCAGAATTAGTTTATATAATGCTTTTAAAGGGATAGTTCACCCAAAAATAACACTTCTGTCATTTTCATGTCATCAGATTTTTTCTCTCCATACATTGAAAGTCAGTGGGCTCCAGGGTTGTTTTTGACCCCACTAAAACATTCTTAAAGATATCTTTTGTGTTCCACTGAAGAAAGAAAGTCATACTGGTTTAGAACAGCATGAGGGTGAGTAAATTATGACTTAATCTTCATTTTTGGGTCAAATATCCCTTTATGTTGGTGGGCCGTTAAGAAGCATTCCTTCACCTTCAGGTTAACAACTGGAAGTAAAAGCATTGTTACAGATTGCCAATATCTGACCTCATGATTCTTATGTGAAATGTAATTCATGACTGTTTTTAAAACAATGTAATTCTCTAACAGTTTTACATCTATATTTTTTCTTGCTCGATGCCAAAAGAACACTTTTTAGTGTTGAAGTTTTTAGAGTGAGAGCTTGTGAGTTCAGTGAACTTAAACGTACACCTTGTGTAGAAAGTAAAGATTTACTCATTCTTTGTGGCTACCATGCTTGATTGTTTTCTCATTCTTTCTTCCTTCCTTCTGTCCCTCTCCTCCTGAATTTTTCAGAAAGGAATGATTTGTTGGGAGGTTCAGCAGTGGTGTAGATGATGAGGTTACTGTGTCTTTGGTGTTGGCGTGTATCCTTAACTTGCTCATAGATATTTGTTTCAACATTGCACAGAGACTGAGGTCTCTGTTCAGTTGTCTATTAGGCCATCTGTGCTTGGTACTGTGCGGAAAGTCCTAAAGCCACTCATCATTTTTTCTACCGTTTTGTCACGTGTGCCTTGTGTGAGTGTGTTTTGCATGTGAAAGAGTAGACCTGTTATTTCTTGTGTTTCAGTTCGCCTGTATTAAAATGTTCCTCATGGCGCCCATCAGATTTGGAGCTCTTATCTACAGACTTGGAGTTTCTAAACAAATAATCCTATTGAGTAACCATTGGATGTCCTTTCAAGTGTTGCTTGGTATTAACAGAGGAAATTAATTGCAAAAGTTTTTGTTCAAACGATATTTGAAAAAATTAGAATGGAAGATTGGAAAAAATTAGTGTTCAAAAAGGAAAAATAAAAGTTAAATTACCCCAAATCTTTTTTTATTTGTACTTACATCAAACAGGCTAAGGCGTGTGTGTGTGTGTGTGTGTGTGTGTGTGTGTGTTTGCTGGTGTGGCTCTGTCAGCGTGTTGACCAGACCTCTTTTCGAAGCCTAATTGGGTTTGGGACTGGGGTAATTGCCTGTGACAGAATCTAGCTATCGCATCTTGCATTGTTTGATAGACTAATGAGTCTCATGAGTTTCCTTTGCCCTCTAAACCTCCTTTTAACATACATTTCTTCTGAAAGTATTAGATGTTTATCAGTCAATTTGTCTCTTGACTCTAAGATTGGTTCGAAATGTAATTGATTAAGTAATTTATGAGATAAAAACGACAGCGACAAAAATACATATGCTGTTATTGCAAAATCTTTGTTACCAAATTGACTACTTGTTAGATCTCTAGCAGTGTTAATGATTGACTTTTAACAAGTAAATCTGGACAGTTCTTGTCCTTTGTTTCAATGTGTCTGTCTCACTTGACATCATGTATTTGACAAGGTTTGTTACCAAGGATATAAAAGACCGATTCAGTGATCAAACAGAATACGAATTTTAATTAATTTGTTCATTTTGGTTATGATTGATAAAGGGATAAGTTGTGTGTGTATGAATGTGTGTATGAAAGCGTGTGTGCATGTTTTCATTATTGATGTAAGGCAAACATTGTGCAAAATTTGGATGTTCCAGTGATGTGCATTTATGTGTTAAAGTTGAATCCTCAACTTCACAACAAACTAATTTATATATTTTAGATGCAGAATTGTGTTATGAGTGGACTTGGTGTCAGAGTCCAAGTTTATTTTATTTTCCATTTCAGTAAGCAGACATCTATGCTCACTGCCTTAAATTTCATCCACTCTGTGTCTGTGGCATGTTTTATGGGAAAAAAAATAGATTTTTAAGATGTGGAAGACATATTGTACAGTAGACCAATGTCAGTTTGTATAAAGTACTAAGTAAAAAAAAATATTTATTACATGCATTGAAAGAAATTGTTTACCTATTGAATGTTACATGTTTATGTAGAGACATTTAGATGTAATAAAATGCATTGAGTTAACTTTGGCTTTTGTCTTGGTGGAAAAAAAAGCTGGTTGAGATGTATGATGTGTATAAGATTTTATATTTCTTTTTGTTAATTTTAAGAATTTGGACTTTCACTCCTTTACATTAGAGCTGAATAGCTCAGCTAATTTAACTTGCTCACTGAAAAGTAACTTGCGCTGTAAGATGGACATAAGACATTTGAGTTGAATGGCTTATTGTTCAGTAATAAAGGTCAGACAAGCCTGAATCAATCTTTAGAAAGGTGAGGATTCTAAATCGAGAACTAACCAGGTGCCTGTTCATATTTCAGAAACAATGTATCTGGGGCAACAAACTTTGACCCAGTTTCAATTCACACAGATTTAAGATGATATGAAGTGTTTCAGTTTGGTTGTTTTTTTTATGAATGGTAAAACCCACACATAAAGAGGCTAACCAACCAACTCTTTCTCACTTTCTCACAAATTTGTCATTCAACTCACTACTCATTCTGATAACCCATTGCGTCTCAAATGGCACATTTGAAATCTTTCCTACCTTTAAAACAAATCCTTCAGAACAAATCATTGATTCATGTGAATTCTCTCATTCAACTGTAATGTCAGATCCCCTTGTCAGGCTGTGTTGTATTAATGTGACAATCAACTTAAGCATCTAAACCAAATGGAAAACTGGTGTACATTTACAAGTGAACAGCAGATGGCAGTGAAAACTTACCAAGATGACAAGATCCACCTGCTCCCTTGCAACTCCACACGGTTTAAACCAAAGCCGCTTTAATAAAACGCATGTTTGTTTTTTTTAAACATTCCTTACTTAGCTATGTTATGTTTATATTCTTCCATTACTGTATGCATCCATAACTATTTTGAGCATTAAAAATTATACAGCAAAAGCGGGAGCAAGGTTTTGTGTACGTTTACTCGGCGTCGTCCTGTCAATCAAACGGGAAGACGAATCATTGCTCTCGGTGGGCGGGAACATTTAAAAAGCGCCCGACATAAATTCTTGAGCGCGCCGCATTGTGCTCATAGTTTTAGCACATTGAACTTGTCTGCATAGTTAAGAAGGATCAGTGATGTTTTGTCAGTTAACTGTTAAAAAGCCTAAAGTTAAGCAATTAATGTGATTAAACTATAGGCCTACTAATTATAGATAAGTACATATGAATCTATAAGTAGGCTACATTATCTATCGTCATGGGCAACACTGAAGTTGTGAAATCGCTGGACATAATGGGAGACAGTAATCAGAGTGGTGTAATCAACAGATCCATCAGTGATCGCGAGCGCTTTAAAAGCCTGGAAGACATTGACGTGACCGCCGACGGGAGTCCGGTGTTGAGGTGCATGATCTCCATTACCTACTCCGTGGTTTGCGTCGTAGGTTTGGTTGGAAACCTGCTGGTCTTCTTCTTTATTCGCGTGAGACAAGAAAGACGCACATCCAAAATAAACTTTTTCATCCTCAATTTGGCCGTGACAGATTTTCAGTTTGTGTTGACTTTGCCTTTCTGGGCCGTGGACACGGCGTTGGACTTCAGCTGGCCGTTTGGGGACGCCATGTGTAAGATCATCCTCTCGGTGACTGTGATGAACATGTACGCGAGCGTCTTCTTCCTGACCGCGATGAGCATCACACGGTACTGGTCAGTGGCTTCAGCTCTGAAGGACCGCAGCAGACAGACCAGCTGCTCCATCAGGTGGGTCAGTGTCGTCCTGTGGTCTCTGGCCACCGCAGCCACCGCGCCAACATCCATTTTCTCCACAGTCACTAACGTGGCCGGAGAAAAACTTTGTTTGTTGCGGTTCCCCGACGGACAGTATTGGTTGGCAGTCTATCATCTCCAGAAAATACTAATCGCTTTTATTTTGCCAATGGCAATAGTCTCCATCAGTTACCTGCTGCTGTTGAGGCTCATCCGACAGCGGAGCATGAAGAGCAACTCAAAACGAAGAACGCAAGTCACAAAGTCCGTCACCATAGTAGTCTTGTCGTTCTTCCTCTGCTGGATGCCCAATCATGCCATAACGTTTTGGGGCGTGCTGGTGAAATTCAATGTGGTGTATTGGGATAAGTCATACTATATCGTTCATACCTATGTGTTTCCGGTGACTGTGTGCCTGGCGCACGCAAACAGCTGTTTAAATCCACTAATTTACTGTCTGATGCGCAAAGAGTTCAGGAAAAAAATAAAGGACCTGTTTCTCCGAGTCTGAGAAACAAGTGCACGTGCATCCCGCCCGACTCAATCCTGTGGAACAAACGTGTTTAGGCCTAAAGAGTTATTTTAGCCAAAATGTAACTTTCGGTCATTAATTACTCACCCTCGTGTTTTCCAAGCATTTTTTTTCTTTAGTGGAGCTCACAAGGAGGTCAGTTCACAGGTTTGGGACAACATAAGGGTGAGTAGCCGAAATAAGGACCGAATTGTTATTTTGGGTGAACTGCCTCAACAGTATGTGCTTGGTGTACATCAATTGTATGTGTGAATGTCTTTGTCTTTGTATTACAGCGTGTTCTTGTGGAACATTGTTTTCAAATAAGCTAATTGTACAGTAATACAGTATTGTGCAGTTTAGATCTCAATTCCAGGGGTACTTGTGTAGGCTACTATATACTGTTTTTTTTTTTGTTGTTGTTGTTTTTTTTTATCTGTTAAAGTAAAATATTATAATAGCCTAAATTAAAATCTGATTTAGTAAACACAGAATATATAAGAGACCAGGGGTGTTGTCGGGGAGGATTACACCTCATTAAGTATTAGGCTTTGACCTTTGAGTCAAAAGTCCAGTTACACATGTGTTTTCCTTAGCAGTGTTTTTGTATGTTGGTTTTATACACCTTGTTCAAAACCTTAAAATGTTTTCTGTTTTTGTGGCTTTGTGTTTTCAGGAGTATTTTGCATAAATGTCAGGCCAGGGCAAGTTGTCACATGTTCTACATGCTACACCTTTACACAGCATATTAATTTTGGTTTGATATTGTAAGATGTTACCTTTCACATTTTTGCAATTAAATTAATTTTGTTAATTTGGCTGAGAAGCCTATAATAGGCTACTTAATGGCCAGTTGCATTGTGACAACTTGCCCTGCTATTGGTCAACGACTGTGAAATTCAATAGCCTGAGAAATATTAATCAGAGTAAACATTGTGATGACAACTAGCCCCAGTCTCCCCTATGTAGCTTTTTAATCATATTCCATTTAGAATTATTAAATAAAATTGAAAATACACATTCTCAGCATTTAACATCAGCATTTGGATACGACTTCGGATTGGATTGCTTCCCATATCCAGTCTTTTCTCATTCTCAATTAGCATTGCTGACAGACACTCCCACAAGCTCCCAGCCAAGATACCTGATCTGAGCTTTGTGAATCAAAGCATCCTGGAATTCATTAGGCAAAAAACTAAGTAGAAATGTGTTTCATTTAGTCGAGCAAGGCCATATCAGTTTCTTCAGAACATGTTTGTATATCCTGTAGAAATGACAGCTCTGCGGCATGCAGTTAATTACCCAGAAAGGGGCGGTCAGGTTCATAACTGATGAGAATGCCTAACGTCTTGTTAAATTGCGGTTGCTTTAAATCACTTACATAGTAAGCTAATGATGGTCATTTGCAGGCAATTTGGAAGATTTGAAAAGACAGTACATCTGCTGCTGTTTACCGTCACACTCACACAGGAGCCTTTTAATGGACACCCGGCACAGAATTGATGCTCTTGATGGTATCCTGTTGGTTATGATGCGTCACAGTCCTGTGTATAGACTGTAGAAGGCAACAGACTTTGAGGAACAGTCTGGGCAGCAGTCAATCTTTTTTCCCACTGAAGACTAAGCAAAAGTATCCTTTAAAAACAATGCAGTAGCCACAGTTATGGCTCCTATAACTCTTCTGCTCTCATTTTATGTGTGCACTTACAGTAAATGTCATTTGAATACTATTTGAAACGGAAACAAATCAAATAAAAATTCTGCATTTGTCATTGAAGGTCCTGTTTGTGTACACAGGTTGGTACACACTGTGTCTACTCAAAGTAGCCCATATGTTTTGACCTGCTGCTACCAAAACAACCCTCTGTAATATTTTGCCTTTTTTGTGTGATGTGGTCACATGTGGTGGTATGGAATGGACTACCTTCCCTTTCTGTTAAACGGCTCTTTGTTTCGTTCAGGATTTATACTACTGTGCTCTATGGATGCAAATCTACCAGTTTGCCTATGGATGTTTGTCAATATTACAAAACTCACTCTGGTTTCCCGCTGATATAATCAGATCCCCACTGTTAACAGGATTTCCTGCGGAGGCAAGGTTTCCTATTACTAATGAGTGAGTTAGGGGTTATGTTATACTAGTCACTTCTTAATGCACATCGTATCAACATATTCCCATTATGATCTAGATAAGAATTTTACCCACATTGAAATTTAATTTGCGCCCTTGGATTCCGCCCACAGCATTTCAGCATTGCTGTCTGCCTCTGGACTTATTCAGTCACAATATAAACCAATAAGTAGAAGTGAATGTACTGTATTGCATGTATAACAGACTTGCTTGTATTTTTGTACAGTTATTATCTCTGTTGTTGTGACTTCTTCTTATTATAAGGCCTGATTGTTTGACCTTTTTAAATGAAAGGTGAAATACATTTAATCATGTCTGTGTTTTGTTTTGATCTTTGTAGTGATACTTCAAAATATATGACAATGACTCAATAAATTCTAAAATGTTTATATTGTTAGAACAAGCTTTCAAAATCCAATCATATTTTCAACATCCATTGTGTTCTATGAAAATAATATCCATTAGGAAATTGTTTCAAACAATTAAGAGACTAATTAAGCATGGACTTTATTTGCATATAGCTAATGAAAGATCTGTTTGATGTTTCAGAATGAACACACAGTGGATTCTCTTTCACTGTCCACAGTGATGAGGATTTCATAAACCTTATTTAGGGTATTTTATCAGTGTGTGTGTGTGTGTTACCTGGGAATTGAACCCATGACCATGGTGATGTTTCAATCAGTTGAGCCACAATAACAATGGTCAGCATTCATATGTCATGCTTGTTTAGAAGATCATTTAAGCACTTCACTAAACCTTGTGAACTCTTGATCCCATCCCAAGCCCCTCTCCACTGAGAGATCTCTGGTGGTTATCTCTCTTCTGATGTCAAAACATCATTATGTAGTGGTGCTGTACCATCTCACTTCCCTACTTAACATAATTCTGTCCAACATGAGAAACTATAAGCCAGGCTTGCTTCTTCCTTTCATGACTACT
The DNA here is from genome assembly GCA_039654105.1 of Coreius guichenoti. Taxonomy (NCBI): domain Eukaryota; kingdom Metazoa; phylum Chordata; class Actinopteri; order Cypriniformes; family Gobionidae; genus Coreius; species Coreius guichenoti. The sequence continues at coordinate 34,225,544 of CM077168.1, forward strand.
GCTGTGGAATGATAACATGACGCCATACATCTCATCCCCCCCTTCTTCTTTTTTTTTTTTTTTTTGCAGATGCGATCTCAATAAGTCCACATCCCTCTCTGACACCTCAAGCTTAAACTTGACAAGAGTGAATTATTCTTCTTTCCAGCTAAAATTCACCTCATCATATTTCTCACTATCAGCTGAAGGTCGCACAGATGTTGCCTACAGGAGTGTCGAAACACTTATTGTGTCGAAACACTGGATGACAAGTCACAGTTTGTGAAAATCTAATCCTGCTGAAATAATACTTTTTCTTGACCACAACACTGATCAGTTATTTTTACTGACTTTATTGAATTTTATAGCATATGAAGTTCCCAAATAAACAAAACATGGTGAATGTTACATCAATGTTAATTCCCTATCATTATAATTTTTAATTTATTATATTTTATTATAGTTTGAGGAATGGTTGTCAACAATCTTTCAGTGGCATATTATTAATAAATGAACTGTAGTCATTCACCAAATTATTCTGTTAATATTGTTGTGACAGTACTTTGTCCAGGAAACCAAATTTGGCAGCAATAGAGTCAAATTTCCTGCTAAATAACTGAGGTTGACCTGAGGGTTTATACAAGGACAATCAGGCCTCTTCCTCTAAATCTCTCACTTTCACTTCTTGGACAAAATCTATGGTAACCTAACAAACAATGAAAGACTCAACAGTGTATAATTTCACTCAGGTTTATGGGAAAAGGCAGCCTCTCAATTTATATACTGTAAATATACAAGTGTAGGCCTATTCAGATGTGCCAAATAAAGAAAGAATAGTGCAATAGTGAAATACAAAATTAACTACATTAATTTTAGGCCAAAAATCCTTTTGTTGCAGTAATATACGTTCAAATTATTTCAAATAATTACAAATTATTAACATGCAAACATTTGCCTGCATAAATTGTGGGAAGCATAGCCTATCATGTGGACTGATGTTTAAAAACAAGGTTGGTTGTGTGTGTGTGTGTGTGTGTGTGTGTGTTTTAACTGTAATCTGACATTGGCCTCCTACAGAAGCGCAAATGCCGTCACCAGTTTCACAAATGAGCTTCTCGTTTCTCTTGTTCTTTTCAAGACCAGAAGGGGGCAACACATCTCTTAAGTGGCATAACCAATGACAAACATGTATTGAGATATTTAAAAAAAAAAAAAAAAGAAAGGTACGCAAACCTTTTTTTTTTTGGTATTGTAAAATAAACAAAAAATAGCTCTGATTGTCATTTATTGTTTTGCACCAGCAATTACTACTAACTCGTATTTCAAACAAGACTGTAAATGAAAATATCATTATCATCATAATAAATAGCCTATTGACTCGGTAATCATTAGGCTATAATGAAAATCACTATTATAGATATAGGCTAGCTATTACGTACATAACATCTTTCCTGAACTGCATATGCTCCACCCAAAGCAATTCAGGTGCTGATATCAAATAAATATTTTCCACACTATCTCAATGCCCTCAATCTGAGACAAAGTCCAGCCTTTTTCCAGGTAAGGATGACGTCAGGCGCACAAAAGCATCTCCTGTTGTTCCCTGCTACAATTTCAAACGCTGCTAGGACCACGAGGAAGTCCCGCCCCCTCTAACGTCTGGTTGGCCGAAACATAATTTATTCTGCTGTGCCTCTCTACTATTGGTGTAAGGAGTTGTCGGTAAGGAAACGGGTCCAGATAAGCCTGGTGGTGTTTCGCGTCAGGTGAAAAATCGCAGTGTGTTGTAGTCCGACGTTTAAAGCTGTTTTTGCGTAATCAGACTAAACTATAAAACGTAACTGTTGTTGTAACTTATTCAAATACTAATCTACACGCTACTTTTTATTTATTCAACCAAAGAGAAAACATGAAGAGTTTGAAGTATCGACTGAAAAAGCATGAAGTTACCATCACAGTAAGTTACGAGGTTTAAACAGATTTGCTTGTTTTGTTTTATGAAAACTCCTGAATCGAATTTGCGTGGTTTTTGTTTCTTGACATAGTTGAATTACTTCATATACTTTCCGGTGTGTTATATCATGCACTACTCATTGTTTTGTTCTCAAGAGGCTTCAGATCATCTTGCATTAAGGCAAATCTTTTGACACTTCATGTCACATTCACTTACAGGCCAGAACATGGGCACTGGAGTCTTTGTGTTGCATGGAGTAACTTTTTGGTCGAGTAACTTTGGAAAACTGTAATTACACGTGCTTCTCATTGCTCCTTTTTTTTTTTTTTTTTTTTTGACTGTATGAAGATAAGACGAGAGATAATTTTCTGTTAGAATATCATAATGAGCTTCTGAAAATGACAATATAGTTTTATTTTCCTAGAACATGCGATCACAAATAACACAAACAACTTTACATTCAAAAGCAGCCAACACTTGAAATCTTCACCCTCCCCTCTTTTTAATTTCCATGTCAAAGAGCCTGGCACAGAACCGTGTGGGAAGCTGCATGGGGGTTAGTTGTTGAAGGGCTTTTTCAAGGGTTTTGTTTTGAATTGGCTTCAAAATGAAGGGATCTCACTGCATAGTGAAGATGATTCAGAGGAACTGATGTCATGTTCACCCAACATTTGATGTTCACGTGCTTTCTTACTCTGAGTTCTGTTTTGACTTGATGCCTCTTTAACACATGGGAAAGAAGCATTTCCACAGGCTTTCAGAGCCGGACTTTTGTCACTGGTTGCCCTCTGACTTAACAGAACACAAAGGATCATGGGAGCACACCCTCTCTTTTTGTGAAGGAGCTCTTTCAGAGTTTCAGCATTCATTCAGTACATTTACATGCACACAGATATTTCAGTCTTAATCAAATAATTAAATATATTATACATTAGAACCCCTGTAACGGAACAGTAATTTATTTCTTATATCTTATACCCAAACAAAATAATTTGGGTCGGATTAGATATAGACGAGTGTGAAAAGTCAAGCAGGAATGGTAGAAACATTTCTGGAATGAGGAGGGGACTTTTGTTTTAACTCACTTATAGGAGTCTCAAGATCTACATTTTGCAGTTCATTAATTTTACAATTCATCCCAATTTACTAAAATAATAAATGGCAAGAGCGAGGATCTCTTTTTCCAGAAGACAATAGCAGGACAGGGATGTGCAATAATAAACAAATGTTTGTTTATTTGGATAATGCTGATGCATACAGCAATATTCTAACAGCTGTGGAGCATGTAAACATCTTATTTAAAATAAAGGCATGACCAGATTAAGAACAATGTGCATGTTAACATGGTTACTGACTTTTGTCAGCGAGGAAAGAATAAAAGAGAATGTGTCTTTGTGTCAAACATCAAAATGAATTTTTTGTACTCCTTACAACATCCTGGCAATATAGGCACGGTTCACGCAAATGTGTCACCTTAATGTTGTTCCACACCCATATAAACCCTTCTGTGGTATGCGTAAGGGCCCTATGAAATCCATTGGAATTTTTTTTTTTTTTTCAAATTCTATTTTGTTTTCTGTTTTCATTTTCTGGATTCCAATATAATTGTTTAAATATGTTTTAATAATCCAAAAGGATGTCTAATCAGTTGTTCATAAAACATGGACATAAAATTATATTCCCTAAAAAATTGTTTTAATGAACTATTGTTTGTTGTTTTTACTTTAAGAACATTCTAATGTAGAATAGTAATATATTTCAAGTTAAAACAAACTTTTATTTTGGCAGTTCTGGGTGTACCTGATGATAGTTTTGTCTAAGGAAATGGTGAAATGCTCATGATGTGTGAACTCTATATAGTGAGACCGCAGAAGCTGAAAACAGCACGAGCATCACATGTGCCTGAAACTGTGCCGCTCATTCACACAAAGACACGCAGGACATGCAGACTTCATTTTTAGATAGCAGTATTTTTGCGGTTTAATATTCACGTAGTCCATATCACAATTGTGATTTATTATTCATCCAAATTTTTGCCATATTACACTGTGAATTCCATTTTTATGACTGTGCTGTTTTTTTTTTTTTTGGTCCACATTTTCAGCAACATGGAAATCTTAGGGCTCTAAACACAGATTAACAGCTTCAGTCGCCATTCACCTATGAAAAACATTACCAAATATTCAGCCAAACATCTCATTTTATGTTCCTCAGAAGAAATAGTCAAACAAGTTTGGAACAACATGAGAGGGAATAAGAGAGGACATACATTTCAATATGGGGCGTGAACTAACCCTGGTGAAGATGTTTAGTCACTGCAGCGCTCTGCCTAGGCTTGCTTCTATAGTCGGTGTTGCCGGTGTTCAGGCGAAACACCGGTTACATCACTTGCCCACCGCGGCACTGCTTCATTCACGGCCGCACAGGTGCACGCATTTACGGCCGCACTGTCATTCACGGTGCGTGTCCACTGGCGCTTTTTCAGTTCATGCCTGAAAACACTCGCTTTGCTCTGCACCGTTATGAATGCCGAGCGGCTGTGCGCATTTTTACTTTCGGTTTAGAATTAGTGATTTAAAAGCCCCCGCCGGTGATACCAGTATTACTGGTGTTGTCACACGTCGATTAACCGGTGGGAAAATTTCCTCACCGTCACATCCCTAGCTCTGCCATGTTTACATTCTGCTCAACTTTGTCTTCAAGAGTAATATAGCGTGCAAGCAGAGGTGTTTCTGGCTCTATGAAGCCCATGAGGCATGCCTGAGGCCTGAATTAAATGAATGCACAATGTCCTAACTACCGCATCTCACTTGCAGTTTCTGTTTTCAGTATTCACTTCAGTTAACAAACTACCTAAAGCAGGGTACCCGCGGGATCTTAAAAAGTCTTAAATGTCTTAAATTTCAAAATCAAAATTTTAGGCCTTAAAAAGTCTTAAATTCGCTGCAGTATTGAGTTCTAGGTCTTAAATAATTTTAAACAGGTCTTAATTTTCCTACGTCCATGTAACGCTTACTCTATTACTCACTGAAATGCTCCCGCAGCGCTTTAGTGTGTGTGTGTGTGTGTGTGTTTATTCCGGGGTGTTGTAGCTCTTTCTTTCGCTAGTCCAACTATAGTTCGCTGTATTACAACTACAAATGAGACCAACATGCATCTTATATTGCAGCCAATCAGCTTTCGTGTTATTGGCGCGAGTCTCTTTCGGATTGTACCGCAGACACATAAACGGATTTTATTCTTCAGCTAACAGTTCTCCAGTTCTTCCAGTTCCGCGATCATGAAAGCGAAGGCGAATCTTTCTCACCTGCCATCTCACATAATGACCAAATAAAAGTATATGCCTGATAGCACTAAAAAAGAGTTAATAAAAGCGATATGAGCCCCGAACTCAATTCGCTACTGACACGGACTGGCTGCGGACTGTGCACGCGTTTGCTGCCTGTCAGCGCTCGTGTGAGTATATGAATGTGTCTATTTCTAGGCTTATTGCCCTTGAATGATCAAATACACACATTATTATGCCTGTATATGTCCACATTGGCGGTTATGTCGTGTGTAAAAAAGTTTGGGACGTGCGTCAGTATTGGATCTGCGCATTACTGTAGGTCTTAAAGTGAAAGCAACCTAATAGAGCCTATACCCGCTCCTGTCTGTGTCGTTAATGTTAAACAAACAACAACGGAAAAAAACAAACAGTAGCCTACCTAAACTTAAAGCACTGTTTGTATCTGTATATTTATGTTGTATTTATTTGTCCTATTGTCGTTTGTTTATAAGTTCTTATTTTATTACTGACCATTTACAAACCCGATTCCAAAAAAGTTGGGACACTGTACAAATTGTGAATAAAAAAGGAATGCAATAATTTACAAATCTCATAAACTTATATTTTATTCACAATAGAATATAGATAACATATCAAATGTTGAAAATGAGACATTTTGAAATGTCATGCCAAATATAGGCTCATTTTGGATTTCATGAGAGCTACACATTCCAAAAAAGTTTGGACAGGTAGCAATAAGAGGCCGGAAAAGTTAAATGTGTATATATAAGGAACAGCTGGAGGACCAATTTGCAACTTATTAGGTCAATTGGCAACATGATTGGGTATAAAAAGAGCCTCTCAGAGTGGCAGTGTCTCTCAGAAGTCAAGATGGGCAGAGGATCACCAATTCCCCCAATGCTGCGGCAAAAATAGTGGAGCAATATCAGAAAAGAGTTTCTCAGAGAAAAATTGCAAAGAGTTTGAAGTTATCATCTACAGTGCATAATATCATCCAAAGATTCAGAGAATCTGGAACAATCTCTGTGCGTAAGGGTCAAGGCCGGAAAACCATACTGGATGCCCGTAATCTTCGGGCCCTTAGACGGCACTGCATCACATACAGGAATGCTACTGTAATGGAAATCACAACATGGGCTCAGGAATACTTCCAGAAAACATTGTCGGTGAACACAATCCACCGTGCCATTCGCCGTTGCCGGCTAAAACTCTATAGGTCAAAAAAGTTCTTTTTGGAAAACTGGGACGCCATGTCATCCGGACTAAAGAGGACAAGGACAACCCAAGTTGTTATCAGCGCTCAGTTCAGAAGCCTGCATCTCTGATGGTATGGGGTTGCATGAGTGCGTGTGGCATGGGCAGCTTACACATCTGGAAAGGCACCATCAATGCTGAAAGGTATATCCAAGTTCTAGAACAACATATGCTCCCATCCAGATGTCGTCTCTTTCAGGGAAGACCTTGCATTTTCCAACATGACAATGCCAGACCACATACCGCATCAATTACAACATCATGGCTGCGTAGAAGGATCCGGGTACTAAAATGGCCAGCCTGCAGTCCAGATCTTTCACCCATAGAAAACATTTGGCGCATCATAAAGAGGAAGATGCGACAAAGAAGACCTAAGACAGTTGAGCAACTAGAAGCCTGTATTAGACAAGAATGGGACAACATTCCTATTCGTAAACTTGAGCAACTTGTCTCCTCAGTCCCCAGACGTTTGCAGATTGTTATAAAAAGAAGAGGGGATGCCACACAGTGGTAAACATGGCCTTGTCCCAACTTTTTTGAGATGTGTTGATGCCATGAAATTTAAAATCAACTTATTTTTCCCTTAAAATGATACATTTTCTCAGTTTAAACATTTGATATGTCATCTATGTTGTATTCTGAATAAAAATATTGAAATTTGAAACTTCCACATCATTGCATTCTGTTTTTATTCACAATTTGCACAGTGTCCCAACTTTTTTGGAATCGGGTTTATACTTGATTACTTAATTACTTGAGAACTTTTTACTTATATTAAGCAATTGCTTATTGCTGTGGTTTACTTTTTGGTCATATTTCCCACCCTAAGCAATCATGTTATTAAAGCTAGATAGCATAGCACACCACTGGACCAGCCTTTTTTTTTTTTTTGTAATACCAAACAAGATTCATGCATTTTGTTTGTTTTATTGCCATGTATTTATTGCAAGTAATTTTGTGATTCTGCATTTCCTTTGTACGTTTTTTTTTTATTGCGTGATATAGGTCTTAAATTCAATTCATAATGGTCTTAAAAAGTCTTAAATTTGACTTGGTGAAACCTGCAGATACCCTGCTGAATTTTGTTTTTAGTTGAGTGCAAATTCCACAGTTTTCCACACGTTTGATCTAATTGATCTAACTGATGAATCTAATTTTACTGCATCTCAACATCATAGAATAGTTTTCTGTGAGTACCTTTTTTACTTGTGGTATTATGAGTCATGACTGTCATAGATTGTCTTCAAGATTGGCTGTTGATTAATGATGGAGGAAAAAAATTGTTGTTGTAGGGTTTCTTTGCTGAATCACTGAAGCTGTTTGCATTACAAATAACCATTTTAAGGGCCTCTTTGTTTTCCAACTATAAAGGGTGCTCTCTCTGGCACCAAAAAGCAAATCAGGACAACTGTACAATGCTTAAAGGGACAGTTCTTCACACAAAAAAAAGGTCATTGTAACAAATTAGCTCAAAGGGGAAATATCAATAATTAATCATAACTCGTTATAATTAATTATGAATATTTGAATTGGTTAACCGAATTAACTTAATGTAATTGAATTAATATTACAACCAAATAATCTGTTCGTCCACCGAACATTCAGTACTGATTGTCTATTAACTCTTCAGAAAGGATATTTTCTGTGGCCACAGAAAAATAACTCTCTTAGCTCGTAGATATAATCGATTTGTTAAAGTGACAATTTATTTATAAGCAGACCAGAATCAACTCATACGAATGTGCACAAAGTTTATTTAACAAAAACACGAACACATAACTACTCTACACAAACATACACATGAGCACACATACATGGGTAGAATGGAAAGTGGAAGTGGCTGGAAAACCGGATCAGAACAGAGGAATGAAGCTATGAAAAGAGTCAAAAACCTGGGAGAACCATCAGTTAAGACAACAAGCTCCTTTGTTTGAACAAAGGGGTTTACAGCGTTAACTAACTACACAGCGATTTTGTATATCGTACATTATTTGCATTTTCCTGAGCTGTTGAAAGGCGTCCAGATATACAGTCACAGGAGAAAGTCTTGATAGTTCCGTCCGATGGTGTTGCAATCGATTCCTTCCGTGTTGAGAGAAGAAGCGACGTTGAACTCGCAGAGACTCTGTTATGGTCGAAGAAGGTCCACATGGCTTGATGTGGCTGCGCTGGCGACGCCGGATGAGGTCTCACGCGAACAGTGTTCGTGAATGGAATGCCAGCGAGTACTACGTCTAACAATGCGGAGGGAACTTTGTGTTGGCTTTTTAAGTTCCACGGAGGTTACCTTTGAGGTTTGGCTTGACCAATGACAAAGGTGCGTTCTCAGGCGGGAGAGTTCCTTTGTTTGAACAAAGGGCTGACTCGTTCGCATGATTCAAGGGAGCCGGAAATTTGTGTTCGAACACATTAACAAACACGCATTAACGAACACACTGCATTCTATAAGAAAGTGATGTTTGTCATCAAAGGAGGAATATTTTGATAGGAGACACCAGCTAGATGGGCTAACATTAACTAGTAATTCTATCATCAAGCATGCATAACACTATACAATATAAAAAGACAATATACAAACAGTTATGATACACAGAATGTACTGGGGAAATGCATGTTCCTTCATTAAACAGATTGTCAATGAATTAGTGGATAGAATTCCATTTCTATAGGGGATTGAGTGTCTGTTGGTTGTATGGTTCTCTCATTTGAGAACAAACGGCCCAAGTGTCTTTGAAATGTATGAATTAGCGCCAGGGGCAACTAGACATCACGGAGCCTGTCTGGGTCCTTAAGGAGATTAAATTGTAAAGATTGTGTGTTTAATCGGTCCAGTCGCTACATCATCATTTACTCACCCTCGTTCCAAATCTGTATGACTATTCCTTTCTTCTGTGGAACACAAAAGAAGATATTATTTGAAGTCAGTTTGCAGACTGTATGTGTGTATGTGTGTGTGTGTGTGTGTGTGTGTTTGTGTGTGTGTTTTTGTCCACATTTTCATAATTGTCATTAATGTATTAACAAAACTTAAGTGCAATTTAAATATAAGTAGCCTGTACAAATCAGTTAATTCTAACCTTTATAATATTATAGTGATACCAACTGGTGTTCCTTGTATAGTTTACAGCATTAGTTTAGAGAATGTTTTTTTTTTTTTTTTTTTTCTCCTTTCCTTGAGGAAATTTGCCATGTACTGTATCTGATTGGCCCCAATTAATTGATATCAAATCAAGTTGAATTGAATCAAAATCGAATTGCAAGCTTGTGAATCGAGTCGTGAAATTTGTATCAATGTCCAGCCCTTCTTTATATCACAGTGCAGAAGAAAAGATCTGATTTCATGATTTGATTATAATTTGCAGCTCTCATTTTGATTAATTATTTTCTGATTTTTGCATCACACAATGTTAATGCACGATGCGGAGGCAAAGAATTCATGCAGTGAATAGCAAAGCTATTTTATTAATAAAAGCTGCAGGGCAACGTTGACAAGTTTCTGTGCATGAATGTTTCTCTGTGTGCAGCATGATCTTTGTGTGTGAGTGATGTGTGTGTATAGTGCTTCAATGAAGGCAGCACCTTAATATAGAACAATAATTAAACTGACTGAAACATGTCTCTACATGTCTGTCTCTACATGTCTGACTGAAACATGTCTCTAATGATGTGTTTTAATACACACCTTACAGCCAGATCAGAATTGAGTATTTAGTCAGACTATGATATAAAGAGTTTTAGTTTTATCATCAGTAAAACATTTTGAAAAAATTAATCATCCAGTCCACACTGGTATAAATGATGTGTTGGATTTACTTAAAATATATATGCACCATTTTTGCATCACACTTAAGTAAACCCAACTTGGAATAAATTTACTTAAAATTAACAAGAAAACCTTTTTTATATGTACTTAAATATTTGAGTTCACTCAACATTCTTTACTTAAAAATATATGTAACATGCAAGTATGTGCAAGTTGTATTAACTTAACATTACTTAGTAGATTAAATCGTGTTACATATATTTTTAAGTAAAGAATGTTGAGTGAACTCAAATATTTAAGTGCTGGGTTAAAAACAACCCAAGCTGGGTTGAAAATGGACAAAACCAGCAATTGGGTTGTTTTAACCCAGTGAATGGGTTGTTTTAACCCAGCGGTTGGGTTAAATGTTTGCCCAATGTGCTGGGCAGTTTTATTTAACTCAACTATTGTTTAAAAATCACTGTATTGCTTGCTTAAAATGAACCCAAAGTATGTTGGAAATTAACATTTATTAATATGTTTAATAAATTAACATTTATTTATAAGTTTAATGAATAATAATTAAACAATAAACATTTATTAAATTGCTTAATAAGTGTTCACCTTTTGATTATTATTGTTGCCTCTAGTAATTGTCTGATTTTTATTTTCCAACCTATTTTGGTTTCATTTTAAGCCAGCCATACAGTCATTTTTAAACAATTTTCTGCCATATATAGCGTTCGATATATTCCAGACACTCACCTGGTAATGCCTGATAAGATTATCAGCGCTGTCAGAGAGGTACACCATTAAACACTGAATCAACTTCTCTGTGTATTTCCACAGCATTGGTCTGAAAAGTACATGAAACAAAAAAGTTGTTTTTTTGATGGTGGATACACACAAGCTTTTATATCTAAACTGACTGAGAAAAATATGTCTTTAAAGCAGACAAATCATCCAAAATGCAGAAAATATGCCAGGTTCACCTTTTTTTGGTAAAGCCAATTTGTCAAAAACAATTAATAGTCAAGTGTGAAATTATTATTATTATTATTATTATTATTTATTATTATTTATGTATTTTTTTTTTTTACCTCCAATAATTGATCTATTAGGATGCACCATATCCTGCTATTGTTGCACCACAACTGTTCGCACTGGAAAGACAAAAGCAATAGTATTACAACATAAAAATGATTAGGCTAATTTATATTATTTTTGGAACTGAGTGAAAGCTCAGTGCATGCACTTAATGCATATGCATTAGTGCAAACTCCATAATTTTACCTTGTGCAGTCTTCATGAATACGTGCAAACATAAGCATTTAAGCACTCAACAATAAGTTTGCTGGAAACATGTACATTTATAAAATATACTCGCGTGCAAATCGGTTTCTTGATTTCATGTGCAATAAACTTACACATACAAACTCGATGTATAGAGCTAGTTGCAAGGTATTCAAAAGTAACATTCTGATTGTTGAAGAATTCATAGGAAATTCAGAATATAATTTTAACGAATCCCCAGTGACTACAAATACATTAAACGAGTGGATGTTAGATGACACACTTTATTTTGTTAATTTAAAGCTAAGCTTAGCTTATCTCGTTTCACCATCTTCACCACATTGCGCTTCAGAAAACATTGCATTGTACTTCCAGTATAGGAATACACCCCACTAACACGATAAATGAGCGTTAATGAATGTTAAAAAAGTCAAAATCGAATGTTTTACTTTAATATAAATTTAAGCTTTAGCTTACCTCCTTTCACCATCGTCACCACATTGCGCTTCAGAAAACGTTGCGTCGTTAACACAATAAACAAGTGTTAATGAATGTTAAAAAAAGTCAAACTCTAATATTTTACTTCGTTTTTTTTTTTTTAAAGGCAGCATACCTTACAGAGTCTTCACCACATCACGCTTCAAAATGGCTCCAGCTTCTGCTCATTGGCTGGATAGAATATTTGAATATCACGCAGCTCACAAATACGTAAACTTTTATGTTAGGTTTACTTAATTTTAACCAAGCTGTAATGCTAGTTGATGTCACTTACGTTTTTTCATTTACTTTACGCATACACTTATGTTCACCTTTTAATTTACATTTTTGTGTTACATACACTAGAATATGTTAAGTAGAGCTTGCAATGTTATATATATATTTTTGAGTTTAATCTATTTATCTTTATAAGTAATGGATGTTGAGCCAACGAATAATTTTTTTTAGTGCACCAGGAATATCGTGCAGCATTTATTTATTTTTCTGAATTGATCGGTGGAAGTTCAGGAGTATATAAACATGGTGTATCAGTGTTTGTTCCTGCTGTGTCTGTCTAAAAGCTTTGCTGTGTCCGTGTCTCTAGTGCCCACTGAGCCTCTCTGAAAGCTTTGCTGTGTTAAGCTCGGGCCCCCAATGTAGTGGGAAACTGACAGTGGGGATTGAAGGTTATCCTAGGATGAATAAATGGCTGGGGATTACAGGCAATGGGAATTTGTTGTAGTTGAAAGCCCTCAGGCTTATATGTACAGCTCAAAAGACTGGAACCCGGAACCCAGTCATCATCACTACATGGTAGAGCCGATGTTACTGCAGTAAAATGAGTTTCTACTGAACCATTTAATTAACATGTAGTTGCAGTCCAGTTCTCTCTTCATTCCTCAAAGAATATTAATTTGAGCTTTTATGTTGAACCAAAGTATTGATCATATTGACAGAGGGGGTAAATTAAAACAAGGTTAGCTTATTCAACTGGAAAAGAAAATCACCTAAGCAGGTTCAATTTCAAGTATGTAAACTGCACACAAAATCAGATGATTATGATCTGATATTATGATCTCTGTTAGATAAAAAAAAAAAAATACGCATCAAAGAAATATTAAACCTGAAAGTCAACGCGTTATAATGATTCAAAAGCGTTTTCCTTTTGCACAGATTCAAGGTGCTTTGAAAGCCATCTGAGCTCTGTTCTGAACATGTACAATTGGTGCCTCATTTGATCTGATTTCATTAATTCAGGAAGGCTGACTAAAGGAGAGAGGGGATGTTTCAGACACTTTTTTTCTTCAGACAGTTTTTGATAACATGATTGTCATTACTTTGTACTTGAAGTAATTAAGCTTATCCACTGCATGAATTTCAGAGACTGATGAATAAGTGTGCACTTTAATGCAGCTTACTTTTAGCATTTGTATTGGCAGCTCTGGGCCAGAAAATCTGGCTCTGTGCTGGCCGCTAAAATCTGCTGGTCTCGAACCAGGAACTGCTGTCACCAGAGGCCCAGGGGTGGAGGGGCAGGATAATGTTTTCACCAAGTAAAGTTTTCAAAACAACAATCTTGCAAAACAAAAATAGAACAAAACTAGATTGCTCCCATTAGTATGAACAAAGCTGTCTGCACAGGAACTAGCCAATGCGGTGCACCAATTCAGTTAAAGTGGTCATGAACTGGCTTTTTTTATATTTTTTTTTATACTGTTGTCTGAGGTCAACTAATGACGTTTGCGTGGTTTTTACATTCAAAAACATCATAATGAATAAGTAATAGGCTATTTTCTACCCTGGTTTTGAGCCTCTCTTATGGAACGCTCGGTTTTTATGGGCGTGCCGCACTGAAGACTTGGAAGTAAACGCCCACTGCTATGATTGGATAAACTTTGCATATTATAATGAGCTCCGTCTCCCCCGTGAGTACACGTGAGGGATTGTTTTGAAAGCGTGTGGGAAAACAACCGGCGTTATGATTCGCCCACAGGGCTCGCAATATGTCTTTATCAAACAAACACAATGATTTATCTCTCATCCACCCGCAATTAATTGGAATGTTATTTTTTTATTACTTGGCCTACCTGATTGGTGGATATAACCGCGAACCGTGCATCACTAATACACACACGCACACACACGCACAAGCCTCACTGCAGAGTCAGACAAATCAGCATGATCAAAACTTCCGCGATTTGTATTTTTCCTTTAAATATCAAGTCAAAAGAGTGAACAACGCACATCAAGAAAGGAATGTTATTTCACTATTTAAGATTCACCGGCCTGCTGACTGACTTATGTTTTGGTAGCCCGTCTGGAAAACACATAGCCCCGGGACGTTGGGCTTTGCGAGCCCTGGCCCATACATGTTCTAGTCTGATCCCGAATCGCAGCACAATGAACCAACAACACCTCAAATAAAGGATTCTCCAGCCTGTGACAGCGTGCTAATGTTCAGTTAGACACGTACACATAATCAATAGATATCAAACGATCTGTAACAATGCAATACTGTCACATATAAAAAACATTTTTTACTCACATAAGTGTGTTGCTTCATTCATGTAATCTCATCCTGTCTGCAAATCCAGTCTCTTGTTTACAAACGAATCCGTAGTGAAATGAAGGAACAAACGTGCAATGTCTTCCCCACGTGAGCTGGATCTTCATTAAAAAAAAAAGTTCAACCATGCATTCATAATATTAGAATCCGAAGGAAGCTTTTGCAGCGACTGTGTTCTTCCACAACCAGGCACAGCGCAATATCTTGCTATCTTCGGCATGTTTATTGTTCTGTAACGCGATCTATTTAGCTCCACGAAGGCCCATGTTATTTGTTAAATTTTTGCACGAGTCGGTGGGCGGGGCTACAGAATCAGGCGTACTTCTTCTTCTGTTGAGGCGGCGTTTCACCACACGCTGACGTCACGGCTTGGCACATTCTGAGATCGAGCGTTTGTTGGGTCTGGTGTCAATAAAAGCTTTTCTTTGACTGACAAGGAAGTTTTCAGCTCCGAAACTTACAGGATATTCTTATCACGATGAACTTTTATATATCAAAGGCTGAATGAAAAGTTGATTTCTCAATTCATGACCCCTTTAATGGACATCCCATTCCTATACAGAGTTGCACAGCAGCTCCAGCCTTTTGGTCATTTGTTATATCTTCTGACTACCAATCGGCTTATGATTGGATCAAGATCAAATTACTTGGAACATATTTTAACACAACTCAAACAAAGACTACAATGTGTGTTTGTGGCCAAGTTATGTTGTAGCACACTTTGTCAATGAATGGTAAACTGTTATGAATTCTGTGAATTTTGAGAGTTGTTTTATTTTAGCAAGTTTGTGTACTCATTTGCTCATTTGAAAATAGTAGAAGCCATTTGAGCAAATGTTTAATGTCATTTGATCATTGATCCTGAAGCACAGGGCTTATCAGAACATTTTTGGTTGTATCCAGCCTTTTTTTTTGCACTTCCTCATTCCGTTTTCGCTGAAGTCATCCAGAGGATGGTTGGAAAAGGAGTGAGAGAGAGAGAGAGAGAAGAATGAGCTGATACCAGATGTTACCCAGTTGTATGATTGTCGTAGACAGCACAACATCTGGCACGTTTTCTCATCACTCCTCCCTTCCACTGTATTGAAAGACACATAACTATCTTAGATGGTGTGTTCATAATACATTTTGAGTTTGAGCTAATCAAACATGATTGGGTTTGTCTTGAAGTTGTTTGCTACATGCATGTGTTTAAAGTGACAGGTGACAAGTGACAAAAAATTGTTTTTGTTCGACTCTGTTCTTTTCTATTTTGTCACCCAGAAGTGTTGCTTCTGAGGGTTTTAAAGTAGTTGCGCTTACTAAGCAGTAAAGCAGCTGTTTTTCAGTTGAGCCATACCCCCATGCTTGCCCACACTCGTCTTGTACACTAGTGTACTCAAAACGAGTACAAACAACACGCTTCATGACTTTGATGTATGAGCCTTATAAGAGCTTTGATAAGACCTTAGTAGGGCAGGACTTTCCTTTGTCTTTCTTCATCTCCCCAGAGTGGGCTCAGATAACAGTATGTATCTGTAGACATGATGCGATTAAAAAATACTTGACACTTTTTTTTTTTTTTTTTTTTTTTTTTTTTTTAACTTATCCATTTGCCCTTACTTCTCCTGTTTTTCACCTGGCTCTTTTCCAGAGACACTATAGAATACCTTGAGTATCCATATCATATGACATCATTTTGAGACATTTTAAGGTATTCCTGGTATTCAGTCTTTCACATATTCTATTTCACGTGGCTCCTAACTTGAACAAAGGAGCAAAAATTGTAATGAATGGCCCCAAATCCTCATTAACGCTTATGTCACTAAAAAGAAGACACGAGAATGTACAAGATTCAGGGAAAGATCAGTGCAAAACAAAGCATTAATGTTTTGTCACTCAAGATCTATATTTTTGTGTTAGTGTTTACTACATGCATGTTCATTTGTACTTAGTACATTGAGCAGCCATTAATTTGGTATAATTCTGTTCTTAGCATGCATACAATTATTTGTACTAACAGTGGACTGTCTCACTGTTATTCAAATTTCACAGCAACCTGAAGGTATCAAAGAACACTTGAATTTAATATGTATACCTCAGTAAATGACTCTAGGATTAAAAGTGGTTTAATTGCCAATGTGTCCGATGTCTGAATTCTGGACAGAAAAATGGCAAATATCATGGCTGTAGTCAGGAATGTACAGAGCCCCTAAAGCCAGGTGCACACTGTATGATTTATAATAGTCCTTTACGATCGTTGCTTGTCAGACTGTACGAACATGATCCTTGCTGCAAGCCATGTCACACTGTAGGATCTCAGTTGCCATTAATGTCAGACTGTACGACAGTCAAGACACGTTAAAAACGGACGCACACAAGAAAACTTGTTCGGAGTTTTACATCATCAGTCAATAACACGTTCGGTGGCAGTGAGCTGCATTACACACGGGATTGAAATGGTGGCTACAAAGAAATCTCTAACGTTAATATAGGTCATGGCTTGTCTTGAAAAACGAAGACAATTTGACGGTCGTCGTAGGAGAAGTCACACTGCAGGACTGTGAGACAAATCTTTGATCGCAACGGTCATTAATCGGCTGTCGGTGAACATGTCAAACTGACGATCAAAGACTTCAGATTGTAGCTGAGGATCAGGGGAATATTTTAGGCCAAATTGTGGCCAAAATCATATAGTGTGCGCCTGGCTTAAAGGGACATGGTGAAGGGGAGAAAAAAAATAAGGTGGGAGGAAAAATGTTAATGCTTTTGCATTCCCACAGAAACTGTGTTTGCTCACAAAACTTTTGAGTGAACGCAAAGTTTCTCTGGGTAACACAAAACTTTTGGGATAGAACGCAAAAGCATTAAAGTATATTCTTCCCTCCAATCTAGGGATGTGATGGTGAGGAAATTTTCCCACCGGTTAATCGACGTGTACCAACACCGGTACTACCGGTATCACCGTGAGGGGGGTGACATTGGAGTTCTCCCTCTTTTACACCTCGGTTTTAAATCGTTAATTTGGAAGCGAAAATAATGCGGAGCAGAGCAAGTGTTTTCAGTTAAATCATTTGAAAGTTGCGCTTTAGAATTGGCGGCAATTCGGGGGCGGCAACTGCTTGAATGGTGGTTTCATTATTCATAATGAAAAACACAACAAAACAGTACAATGACAAACTCGCTTAAATAGGCGCTTTTACATTTTGCTCTGAAACCACATCTTCCATTGTCGCCTTGTCAGTCAGCTCCTCACTCTCGTGATAAATGAAACCTGACTCCTGCTGCTCCTCTATGCTGCGACTCTCGTACGTCTCACGCTGCATTGGGCAGACACATTCGGGGGGGTAAATGATGTAACCGGTGTTGCGGCTGAACACTGGTAACACCGTCAACATCGACTATCGCAGCCAGCCTACTCCAATCTCATATTTTTTCCATCACCATGTCCCGTTTGGGGCTCCGTAGGAATGGACTGGAACTGAAAAACAATCAGCAATCAGCAGTGCCTCGCTGATGCTGGTGTTTCTCTCCTGCGGCTTTCCAGCGAAAGCACAAAGAGAAAATTTCTCCTGCCGAAAGAGCAAATTTCACTACCTAAAAAAGCTGGGACCAGCTGCTTGCACTGTGAGAGCATGAGTCTCTGAGTGGTGCGAGTGGCATGATTTCATTAAGCGGCTGGTCTCTGGCTGCATCTGAAGCATTGGGCAAACTCCGGCGATGATTCTGCCCCCCCCGCCACCTAAAGAGACGGACTCAGCCAGGCCTAGGCAGGACTCAGAGCTCATCTGTGTCCTCACCAAGGCTGTTAATGAGCTTGGACTGGTCAGTTCCAGAAGAGCCTGCCCACAGCCGCCTCTGACAGTCTGCATGAGACTTCTGAGGCTGAGATGTAGGAGTCGTACATTAGGCATGCGTCCATTATTATTTATGCGCAAACAAACCGTGTATGTGCGCTCTCGGCGCACTGATAGCTAACGTTGTATTTGCACAAGCACATTTCAATATGGTTGCGAGATTGTCAAAATTCATGTCTGGTGAGTGTTTTATAATGGACTCGCTGAAGAAGCACGTTTATGTATAAATGGGCATCAGACGCTCCAAACACAGACACGAACACTCATTCACTGTTCGACGATGTCGACTCGCCTTCAGATCGCTGAGTTTCGACACATTTAAAGGGGACCTATTATGCAAAATTCACTTTTACATGGTGTTTGAACATAAATGTGTGTCGGCAGTGTGCACACAACCATCCTATAATGGTAAAAATCCACCTACTCCTCTTTTTTTTATTTTTTTTATCCCCATAAATCATAAGCTGTGTCTCAGAACAAGCCGTTTGCAGATTGTAGCTTTTGTGACAGCACAAATGCTTAGGCCCCATCCACAACTGCTGACGGACTCTCCCCTGTTAGCATAGACCCCGCCCTGAGTGAGCTGTACACGGTCCACCATGTTTATCTCCTCGCCAGAACATTTAACGGCAGCATTAAAGTAAGAAATTCTTATTAAAGTGCCCCTATTATGGATTTTTGAAAATAACCTTTCATGTAGTGTGTAACACAGTTCTAAGTGAATGAAAACATCCTGCAAAGTTTTAAATCTGAAAGTGCACCGTATATAAAGTTATTGTCTCTCAAAAGTAAGAGTCGACTCTTAGTAACAGCCGTTTTGTTGTGACGTCAAGACAAAACATTAGCATATTGCCTGTCCTCTTATTGCGCGAGCAGACACCAGGGAAAACTTGAACCACCTCAAACACTGCAGCGGATACTGGATAGCATGTCGAGAAGACGCTGTGCTCTACAATGTGTTTATTGTAGGTAGGTATCTGGCTAACCGGCTAACTCACGTTAATACTGTCTTACTGAAATATTACTGTAAATCAGCTGTGGGCTGCAGTGTTACCTAAAACTGTGTCTATTAATGCAGATTGTCTGTAATTCTTACTACTTTGAGTAAAGAAAGGATGGAGCAAGATTTGTTTTGCAAACTTTGTTACATCAGTCATTCACGTTATTGCTCGGCTAACGTACTGTATGTGCCTTTGTTGATACGTTCCCGCATGTGCACCGCAATAAGTTAGAAACACACACACACACACACACACACACACACACACACACTTGTTAATGCTGATGGTGAGGAATTACATCTCATAATGTACCTCAAACTGAGTAGCATCACTGAGAAACGTCCTGCTCAAGGTTTCAGGCTGAATAACTAGTTCTTCCAATGTTTCAATGTTCAAGCCTCTGGACGCCAGACGGAGCTGAAGATCAGTTATGGTAATGGCCATTTGTTTCCGAAATACGTGCTGTACGCGGTAGACCAATCACAACAGACTGTGCCATCTGACCAATCAGAGCAGAGTAGGCTTGCGGAAAGGAGGGATTTAGGGAGACTGATTCATGTATCGAGTCGTTTGAGAATCATTGAACATTGTGGTGATGTGCAATGTATATTATGAGAAGATGAAATAGTTTTATGACCTTTGATGCATGTAAACCTGTTGTAGGAGACCTCCAAAACTAAATCAGGAAACTTTAAAATAATAGGGGAACTTTAAAGCTGCTAAAGTTAATTCAATCAAAAGCAGTGAGTGATTTAGCAGTAGGATATAGCAGTAGGTACTGTATATTACTATGTATATTACTATGCTTTCACTTTGGTACACATCTAATATACACATGCGATTTTCTTTACTTGCTGTTTACGTTCACAGACATAACTGACTGTGTTTATGTGAACTTTGTCTTTGACATAACCTTGTGTGTATTTGACAGTTTAAGTGCAATAAGACGTGAAAGAGAACTTAGTTTAATGCTCACGGGATGCTCCGTCTGACAGCCAGCTCTCTGTGTGTATGCTTTGGATGTATGCGCTCAGAACACCATATATCAGAAGTTTAGACTGATATGGCTTTAAAACATGCAGATAATAAACTTTCATGAAGATGAAGAACTGCAATGTCACGTGAGCGTGACTGCAAATCAAATAATCAAAATAATCAAAACCAAACAGATGTTTTGTTAGTTTTTGGCAGAGTATCCAAGGCACTGCCCCCTTCTGGAAAGCGGGATGGGGAGCAGCAGCTCATTTGCATTTAAAGATACATGCACAAAAACAGAATGTTTTTCCTTCCACTCAAATGGGCATTTACAACATGGTATAATAAATGATCTGTGGGGTATTTTGAGCTGAAACTTCAGACACATTCTGGGGACACCAGAGACTTATATTACATCTTGTAAAAAGGGGCATAAGAGGTCCCCTTTAAAATGTTTTGGTTTTGGTGTGTTTAGTAATTCTGAATATATCCTTACAGTAGCTATATGCAGTCATGTCAAGGCAGCTGATATTGTCAAAGCTGTTTGGCATCTCACCTTGACATAGTTATACATCATGTATGTGTGTGTATATATAATTACTCACAGTTTATGCTATTGCACTGTATACACATGAATTATGAAAATTAAAAAAGTATTTTTTTTATGTTCTGGAATGTTTTCCATGTGCGCTTTGGTTTTGCACAGTAATTTTTAAATAAATGGCCTCATTTGGACATCAGGTGTCTTTGTGTTCTGCCTCCATGTGTCCTTTTTGGAAAAAGAAATTTACCTTTTAAAAAAGTTGTATTTTCAAACTCTAAAGTGTTACTAATACAACTCATTGTGTTTCTCCCTAGACATTTACATTTAGAGAAGATATATTGACGTATTGTTTTTCCTTCAATTTATTCCTTACATTTTCTTTACTTGGTCTTAAGAAGGTCTTAAAGTCTTAAATTTACATTCATAAAACTTGCAGAAACCTGTTAAATATTTGCTCATTGTATTCATTATTTATTTATTTTTTTAAATTGTATTTTTAAAAAAAATTATTTTATGACTCTAAAAATGTAACGTAGTATAATCAATCAAAAAGGAATAATATTTTCCTTGAATACAAGTGAGTGTACACAATTAATTAGGGATGGACGTTTTTGTCAATTTTTCATTTCGAGTGCTGATAGTTCTCAAAAACTAGTATTCAGGGGCGGGGTGTGTGTCATGGCGATAATAAAAATATTTTAATTAAAACTCTGTTACGAAAATTAATGTTAACAAATATGACACAAAATATGTCTATCATATTATGAAAATATGACTAGAAAAATAACTGCTAGATTATCAATGTTTTTGAAAAAGAAACGTCTAAAAATGAATAGCTGCAGTGCATGAGGTGAAGCTGAAGAGTGAATGAACACCAGGAAACTGAAGCTCATACACATCCTATATGAGATTAATCAGATACCCTAGATACACAACATAAACATAACATTGCAACGTATATCTGCACAAAAGGACGCAAATGCAAGTGCTAGCCAGAAAGTGTTATTCTCCTGTTGTGGATGCTCTTCCCGTAACAAAGTGCTGAAACATGGACAACTAAAGCACAAAGATTTCACTATAGTGTTCTCATTACAATGTTATGTATATGGCAGATTGGCACATTTTGCACTACTTTATCTACTTTATCAAGTGATTCCAGACATCCCGTTTTCAAAGCCATGATGAGAAATGATTTTAGTAGGCCTACTGTTGATTAAAAAATTAGGAAAAAATAGCACTACTGGATTATTAATAATGTCATCATAGTGATATTTTTGAAAAGGAAACATCTAAAAGAAATATTACTGTCGCCAATAACCCAATCATAGTAATGTCAGGCATTGTATTTGAGCTGAAGCTGAAGATTGAATGAATACGGTAAACTGAAGCGCTTTTTCTACCTAGTTAATAAACTCAACCAAACACATCATATATGAGATTAATCTGATATATTCAACATAAAAGTAATATTACAACTTATATCTGTACAAAAGGACGCAAATGCACACTTGAACATGACTGCGCTTGTCTGAATGTATACTATATTGCCAAAAGTTTTGGGACGCCTGCCTTTACATACACATGAACTTTTAATGACATCCCATTCTTAGTCCGTAGGGTTTAATATGGAGTTGGCCCACCCTTTGCAGCTATAACAGCTTCAACTCTTCTGGGAAGGCTTTCCACAAGGTTTAGGAGTGTATTTATGGGAATTTTTGACCATTCTTCTAGAAGCGCATTTGTGAGGTCAGGCACTGATGTTGGACGAGAAGGCCTGGCTCGCAGTCTCCGCTCTAATTCATCCCAAAGGTGTTCTATCGGGTTGAGGTCAGGACTCTGTGCAGGCCAGTCAAGTTCCTCCACACCAAACTCACTCATCCATGTCTTTATGGACCTTGATTTGTGCACTGGTGCGCAGTCATGTTGGAACAGGAAGGGGCCATTCCCAAACTGTTCCCACAAAGTTGGGAGCATGAAATTGTCCAAAATGTCTTGGTATGCTGAAGCATTAAGAGTTCCTTTCACTGGAACTAAGGGGCCAAGGGGCCAACCCCTGAAAAACAACCAAAAACCAACCACACCATAATCCCCCCTCCACCAAACTTTACACTTGGCACAGTGCAGTCAGGCAAGTACTGTTCTCCTGGCAACTGCCAAAACCAGACTCGTCCATCGGTTTGCCAGACAGAGAAGCGTGATTCGTCACTCTGTAGCTATTGACTCTGCAGAAAGTTGGTGACTTCTGCGCGCTGTGCGCCTCAACATGCGCTAACCACGCTCTGATTTTTCGTGGCCTACCACTTCGTGGCTGAGTTGCTGTTGTTCCCAATTTGTTATAATACCACTAACAGTTGACCGTGAAATATTTAGTAGTGAGGAAATTTCACAAATGGACAGGTGGTAACCTATCACGGTACCACGCTTGAATTCACTGAGCTCCTGAGAGCGAGCCATTCTTTCACAAATGTTTGTAGAAGCAGTCTGCATGCCTAGGTGCTTGATTTTATACACCTTTGGCCATGAAAGTGATTGGAACACCTGAATTCAATGATTTGGAGGGGTGTCCCAATACTTTTGGCAATATAGTGTATATCTCGAGTGGATGCACTCTTCCCATACAACGCTGAAACACAGCCAACTAAAGCACAGAGAATTTACAACATTCCATTATTTTATTTGATTGTTCTCATTATAATCTCATTAGCTTCACATCTTGCACTCAACTGTATTTTCATGATCAAAGTGATTCCAGGCATCACTGCGCACTTTCAAATCCATAGTTTCACTTTATATCACCCGTCTGGACGGTATGCTTTCCTAACGCTAACCAATCAGACCTCAGGTACAGCCCAAAATGCCACTGTAACCAATCAGAAAAAAATAATTATATATTTTTTTTTAAAAGCCACGGTGATCATTTATTTAATGATCGATCGTCGCTGTCACGTCCGAGTACTCGTGCACATCCCTACAATTAATTTATTTTCAGGCTGTTAATAAAGCACAGTATATAAATCATGTTTTAATGTATTTTTTGAATAACTTGATAGAGCTGAAATAAAAAAATTGCTGCAAATCATTGACCCATATATTGATTCCCATTTACTTAGTTTCAACATTAAGCAACCATTGTGGCTGTGATAATGCCTTGTTTTTTATAATCCGCAAAAGATAACACTTTAGTGCCAGCTCAGGAGCTGGAGAGTCAGATAATGAGTGAAATTTGTTGCTTCATATATTATTTGTGTGGAATGTACTTGGCAAACAAGAGGCTGCAGTCCTGCATGCAGAGACCGCATTCACTGTGTTGATGAATGCCTATGAGAGATTACTCATTTAATTATGGGCTGTTTGATCAGGTATCCATAGAGTATATCACCTCCAAACCACATTGCACCTCCAAAATCTTTGCATTGGTTCTATTTATTACAGTTGTCAGATGCTGATTTGATTTTTAAGGTCACCATGAAACCAAAATTGACAATTATTTATTTATTTATTTATTTATTTATTTATTTATTTATTTATTTATTTTGTGGAATATTGCAGTGTTTATTGATTTTTATCCATGCACATCATTTTTTTTTTTTTAAATTCATGTGCCCTCATAATCTTCCACTTCCCTCATAAAACTCCCACTTACAGCGACATCTCTTTTCTTATCTTTTTTCAATGTCACTCACATGAGATTACAACAATAGCAATCCACAAAAATCCAATGACCAATCAATTCCCGATGGACAAAATCAAGTCCCGCCCTACATGTTTTTTTTTTTTTTTTTCATGCTGACTTTAGCAAAGCTTTTGTAGTAAATGTATAGCAATTTCCTGTTGTGTTGAGAGAAGTGTTCATAGAATTTGAAAGTAATGCTTTTATGGTTGATTTTTATTGATCCTGAAAAATATTGAGCCTCCTTTTATGAAACATTTGAGGCTTTAGCGGAGATGATCTGGTTTTTGGATACAGGTGTATATCTATATATACATGCTGTTTTAGAGAGAGACACTATGAAACTGGGTCTCCAAACACTCTGTCACAGCTTGTGATTTTGCGTGGCTCTGGTTCTGCTGACCTCAGCAAACACACACACAACTCAGTGCTGAACCACAGCAACAGTAACTTTGACTGCAGTTGTGTTGGTTGGTTCACAATGATCAGCAGTAAAGTAACCTGACAAAAGGTGTTTCTCAGACAGCTCCCCTAAATTATTTAAAATCTTACAGGAGCATAGAAGCAGATTTTACTTTTGTCAGGTCACATTGTATGGTTATATTTAACAAATCAGGAATACCTGATGCATCATAGAAGACTTGGCAATGCACTTCAGGTATCAAACAATAGTTTGGAAATGTAAGGCATTAGGACTGCCTCCTGGAGGAAAGATGTGGCATTTGCTTTAATGCCCTCACATAGACCTTGAGTTTGACTTGAGTTTCTACATAGCTCCATCAGAAAATATCTGTTGTTAAACCACCAACTTTCAAAACATGTTTTCAAATTATCTTTAATGCTTCATAGAAGAAAGTCATATAGGTTTGGAATGACATGAGGGTGTGCAACTTTTGGTTGAAATATGCCTTTAATTTAATATTTAACTTAGACAAAGTGTCACTGAAGTTTTTTGATTTTTTTTAAAAACTTTTTTTTAGAAATTTCCAGAAGGACCTGGCAGTGCCTTCCATCCCAGACAGAGCTACTAATACAAAGAATACTTAATTTTTTAATTTTTAATTTTTTTTTTCCAAGCTGAGAACCATTTAGTAGGGTGTGTGTGTGTGTGTAAGAAGAGGAGGGGGAGTGGGAAGGAGTTTCTAAAGGGTGTAGTGAGACAAGTCCTAACCTGCAATTCTCAACATTGGTTGTCGAGCGGGATGGTTGCTAGGTTTTAGCTGGCACCGTCCTTTCTCTGTCTCTTTCACTTTAACATTCAGACTCACAAACAAACACAGACACACACTCATCTTTTACTGTCTGTGCTTCTGTTCTTCATCTGCATTCTGCACTGATCAACTCATCTTATTTTCATCAGAGTGTTTGTGTACCTTGTGTTGTTTTAGTTTTATGTTGTTTCAGGTGTTTCCCTCAGGCAAATGCAATATTGGGCCAGATGAAAATTCCTTTTTGTTTTTCCAGTGGGATTTTACTAAGACATAGATGAGAGAACCGTGGTCAGGCAAATATTGTTTTAATGAAATATGTGGACCATTGAATTTATGGAATGCTGTAAGCAATTTTTGCAATCAGTTCTTTTAAAGAACCATTGATGTACTGATGTAAGTTTGGGTGGGACATATTGAAGAGGTCGTAAAAGTAACATAGACATGATACTTGTTAGTCAAGTTCTCATTCCAGTCTGATTCAGTCCTAATCAGTGGCATAACTTTGTTTTAAAAAGTGGGTGGGACAGGAGGTTGGGGGTGTGGGCGTGGGAGTTGCCAATACAATGCTATATCAGAGATGTACAATAACAACTGTCCCGAAATCAATTTCAAAAGTGCATTGATTTTAATTTATCAATGATTGATTAGTCATAGAAGTAATGCAATGGTTTCATCCTTACATTTTCTATAATACAATATATTGTTAGTCCCGAGATTCTTAACATTAGTGAATAAATACATAGATCCGTAATAAAAGTTTATGTGCTCTAATGGTCTGAGGGTAGAACTTTTAAGCGTGTCAGAGCGGTTTTGGGTTCTAATCCGCCCTTGAATAGTATTATTAATTTTTTGTCTCTTATTTAACACATTTGTATTAGGTACATCCATTCCACGAGATGTTTCAAAAAGTGGCGGAGACATGTCCTACCCTTTAAACCCGCAAGTTACGCCTATGGAGCTGATAGACAATAGAATAAAAGCTATTGATTTCTTAACTAATGATTACAGTCATTAGTTTATCTAAATATTTTGCAATTCTTATCAAAAGTTGTATGTGCATATAATTTGTCCTGGGTTTAATGTATGAATGAAAGGACTGCAGGAACAGTCGTCCATCTCAGTGGTTAAGTCAGTCCGTTAGGGGGCTCCAGTGTTATTGTAAGTGAAAGAATTGAAATGTGTTAGAGAAAGTGCTGTCACGCTCTGCTATTTTCCGCCACAGGCCAGAATCCACAGAAATGGGAGCAGACGAGGTCACTGTAATGTAATGCCAAAAATCCAAAGCATTCCCTACCATGACTATTACTATTAAAGAGATTTCTTTTCACTCTTTTGGCTTCTGAGATATTTCACCCCTCTCTTTCATTTTTCATTTTTTCTCAGATGTTATACATATTTAATCAAACGTAAGAGTTTTGAGTCACTTTTATCCAGCTATTTTCGTAATTTTTGGGAACTTTTTTTCAAGATCAGCAAGTATAAACAAATCTATAGAAATATCAGCACCACAAGCTCACTTTTTTAGGACATCTTTTTCATGGTTTAGACAGCTTGCGCATTTAAGAGAGGCTCACTCCAAAGCTCCATAAAACTTTTAAATAAATCTGAGTGCGGAGGCTGTTTATTTTGGCCCCTTGACATGAGAAGGGACCGTATTTTTAATTTAGTTTGAAATAACAATTGAAAGAGGGGTGACTGTGAGAGTTACAGTGGGAGTTTTCTAGTCTGGAATTCATCCTCATTCATCAGAGCGGTGATAGGACTCTACTCTGGTGGAATAAGATGCCTCGGCTTTGATAGAGACGTTGGACAGACTGGCGCCAACCAACAGAGGATGAACTCAGAAGTCATGACTCCCCTGTCTAGCATCCACTTAGATATCCTGTACCACCCACAGTCTCTATCTGTCCCTCCTGATGGAATGATGAATAAGGCATCTGATCTGCCTGCATTCAGTCTGGTTTAAAGTTTATCTTGGCATTTCACTTATTCTAAGTGCATTGACCCACTCCATTTGTCATACACTATCATTCAAAAGTTTAGTGTTTTTTTTTTTTTTTTTTTTTTTTTTTTTTTTTAAATAATGAATGAATGAATGCTTCTATTTATCAAGGACACCTTAAAGGGGTCATGAACTGCATTTTTAAAATTATTTTAAAATGTTTCCTGAGCTGCATTTATAATGTTAGCAAGATTTGCAGCAAAAAATGTCATAGAAATAAAAGGCCATTTTCCACCCAGATTTGATTTGAATGTACTGTTGGAAGGGGTGTGTCTGCTTAAATGTAAACACCTACTGCTATGATTGGCTAACATCTTT
This sequence comes from Coreius guichenoti, assembly GCA_039654105.1. NCBI lineage: Eukaryota > Metazoa > Chordata > Actinopteri > Cypriniformes > Gobionidae > Coreius > Coreius guichenoti. The sequence goes on from CM077168.1 coordinate 34,253,655, forward strand.
GCCTATAAAATAAGTGTTACATGTGGAACTCTCTTGAATTCTTTTACTACGTTTTTACTATTACAGTTGTGGAGATTAACTAATCGTGAAAAGTGTTGATTATAGCATTATATTTCGATCTACTCTAGAGCTGCACTATTCTAGATAAATTGAGAATCAATTTTTTTTTGTTTAAAATTGAGATCGCGATTCTCCCACGATTCTGAAGAAAAAACATTTAGTAACAAGTTACTAAACAAAATAACATATAATTTACTACAGGTGCTGACAATGTTCATTGCTTCAGTATATTTAAAAAAATACATTTAATTTGAACAAAATAAAAAAAAAATTATAATTTGAATGGAGTCATGTCTCATTCATTAAGACTTGTTTCAATACTGGATGAATCAGTGTTTGTGAATGAATCTATGAATGAATGAATGATTCAATGACAAACACTTTTTTAAACAGTCTCTTGTCGTCACCTCCTGGCGTAATAAGCGATGACTTATATGTATTAATAGTGTTAAAACACTTTCAAAAAGGTGATTTGCTCTATTTTGATCGATAGATATCAATGTTCATACCAAAACTATAAACGTTTATCCCAGTACACGTTTGTCACCTGCTATTTAAATGTTTGTAACACATAAATAACAAAATGTTTGGTTGAAAAGACTGTGAAGCTGCTTATATGTACATTTTACATGGCAGCTGCTCTCTCTCCGGATCAGCGGTAGCAGCTCTAATCTACTCCCGTCGCATTAAAGTTTGCATTGATGAGCCGATGACAGACATATCTGTTGAGCAGTGATCTTGTCATTGCAACTCTATTTCTGCACACTCACAGATGCTTTCTTCACAACTAAGTGCAAACATGATGTAAATAAGAGATTCATTGTACAGTGTAGACAGCATCATTGATTATAACAGGGGTTTTGGCGAGAGTCCAGAACTCAGCCACTGATAAACTTGCTTAAACTTGCAGCGATTATAAAGGGATGGTTCTTTGACCACTTTCTATATTTAATCACAATTTTAATAACCGATTAATTTCATGCTAGAGAAACAATGTGAAGTTGACCGTTTAGCCACTGGCTTGATTTACTGACACATAAACAGCAATAAACATCTGACTGTACATGAATCATTACATATCAGAAATCACTGATCACAGATCAGGCATTACAATTAACGTTTACTTGCATGTTGTGGCATTACTGTCGAGTCCATATCGAAAAAAAGTCTGTTTGCAAAGCCTGTGGCAAAATTGCGACTGATTCACCAAAGAATCCACAGTGAAATGTACTGAACAAACAAATAATGCTCTGCTAAGCACTAACGCGCCGGTGGGCATGGCCAAAGACCCAATGATGTAGAATTAGGTGTTGATCTAATTCTGCAGAGTTGGTCTTTCTTTGCACTATTACGTCATAATGTGATAAAATCCAAAATGAGTTGTTTTCGGGGCTTGGTTTCAATAAAAGCTGTTATTGGACTGAGGAAGTTTTGAGTTCTGAAACTTACAAGATGTTTTTATAGTACAATGACCTCTTACATGTGAAAAAGATCAAGGAAAGGTTTCTCAATTCATGACCCCTTTAAATTGACCAAAAGTGACAGTGATGACATTTATAATGTTACAAAAAATATTTCTATTTCAAAATAAATGCTGTTCTTTTGATCTTTCTATTAATCATAGATTCATGAAAAAATTATAACAGTTTCCACATAAATATTAAGCGGCACAACACTGAGCACCAAATCAGCATATTAGAATGATTTCTGAAGGAGAGAGAGACGAGAGAGAGAGACGAGAGAGAGAGACGAGAGAGAGAGACGAGAGAGAGAGACGAGAGAGAGAGACGAGAGAGAGAGAGACGAGAGAGAGAGAGACGAGAGAGAGAGAGACGAGAGAGAGAGAGACGAGAGAGAGAGAGACGAGAGAGAGAGAGACGAGAGAGAGAGAGACGAGAGAGAGAGAGACGAGAGAGAGAGAGACGAGAGAGAGAGAGACGAGAGAGAGAGAGACGAGAGAGAGAGAGACGAGAGAGAGAGAGACGAGAGAGAGAGAGACGAGAGAGAGAGGAGAGAGAGAGAGGAGAGAGAGACGAGAGAGAGAGAGACGAGAGAGAGAGAGACGAGAGAGAGAGAGACGAGAGAGAGAGAGACGAGAGAGAGAGAGACGAGAGAGAGAGAGACGAGAGAGAGAGACGAGAGAGAGAGACGAGAGAGAGAGACGAGAGAGAGAGACGAGAGAGAGAGACGAGAGAGAGAGACGAGAGAGAGAGACGAGAGAGAGAGACGAGAGAGAGAGACGAGAGAGAGAGAGACGAGAGAGAGAGACGAGAGAGAGAGACGAGAGAGAGAGACGAGAGAGAGAGACGAGAGAGAGAGACGAGAGAGAGAGACGAGAGAGATAGACAGATACGAGAGAGATAGACAGATACGAGAGAGATAGACAGATACGAGAGAGATAGACAGATACGAGAGAGATAGACAGATACGAGAGAGATAGACAGATACGAGAGAGATAGACAGATACGAGAGAGATAGACAGATACGAGAGAGATAGACAGATACGAGAGAGATAGACAGATACGAGAGAGATAGATACGAGAGAGATAGATAGATAGATAGATAGATAGATACGAGAGAGATAGATAGATAGATAGATAGATAGATAGATAGATAGATAGATAGATAGATAGATAGATAGATAGATACGAGAGAGATAGATAGATAGATAGATAGATAGATAGATAGATAGATAGATAGATAGATAGATAGATACGAGAGAGATAGATAGATAGATAGATAGATAGATAGATAGATACGAGAGAGATAGATAGATAGATAGATAGATAGATACGAGAGAGATAGATAGATAGATAGATAGATAGATACGAGAGAGATAGATAGATAGATAGATAGATACGAGAGAGAGAGAGAGATAGATAGATAGATACGAGAGAGAGAGAGAGATAGATAGATAGATACGAGAGAGAGAGAGAGATAGATAGATAGATACGAGAGAGAGAGAGATAGATAGATAGATACGAGAGAGAGAGAGATAGATAGATAGATACGAGAGAGAGAGAGATAGATAGATAGATACGAGAGAGAGAGAGATAGATAGATAGATAGATACGAGAGAGAGAGAGATAGATAGATAGATAGATACGAGAGAGAGAGAGATAGATAGATACGAGAGAGAGAGAGATAGATAGATACGAGAGAGAGAGAGATAGATAGATAGATAGATACGAGAGAGAGAGAGATAGATAGATAGATAGATACGAGAGAGAGAGAGATAGATAGATAGATAGATACGAGAGAGAGAGAGATAGATAGATAGATAGATACGAGAGAGAGAGATAGATAGATAGATAGATACGAGAGAGAGAGATAGATAGAGAGATAGATAGATAGATAGATACGAGAGAGAGAGATAGATAGATAGATAGATAGATAGATACGAGAGAGAGAGATAGATAGATAGATAGATAGATAGATACGAGAGAGAGAGATAGATAGATAGATACGAGAGAGAGAGATAGATAGATAGATACGAGAGAGAGAGATAGATAGATAGATAGATACGAGAGAGAGAGATAGATAGATAGATAGATACGAGAGAGAGAGATAGATAGATACGAGAGAGAGAGATAGATAGATACGAGAGAGAGAGATAGATAGATACGAGAGAGAGAGATAGATAGATACGAGAGAGAGAGATAGATAGATACGAGAGAGAGAGATAGATAGATACGAGAGAGATAGATACGAGAGAGATAGATACGAGAGAGAGATGACTAGCAGTGAGAATGTGTTTGCTTTTAATTAATGAAAGCATCTTGCCCGCTGACTTTTTTTTTTTTTTTTTTTAAACTGTTGCCAAGTGCTCGCACATTACCCATATACAGGCACAGGCATGTCGATGAGATGTTAATTTTTCATTCCTCTCTTATCTGTTGATATTCTCTGAGTGTTTGCAGAATAATGAGCACTCTGCTCTCAGACATGATTCTCTTTTAGTTTTAATTGAGAAGCTTTTTGACAGATGGTCAAGGACTTGAATATTCATAAGAGACTGAGGTAACACAAATGTATTTATTTGTTTAATAGTGTCGCTGAAATATTTCTAGATTGTCCCATAATGGTTTAAGATGTGTTGAGAATTATGCAGTGGGGTCTGCTCTCCAGAAGGATGAAACCTGAGGATGACACTGTACAGGTCAGCAGAAATCTGATCTTGCACTTTACCCAGCTGTCGGAAGTAGAGGAAAATAGCAGGGAAGTTGTCTGGGCACTGGGTCAAAGGTCAGATCAGAACATTGTGATCAAACAGCTGGACGAGACCCAAGTGTGTCTCTGTGTTGCACTGATCTGATGTTTTGATCCAAATGCATTTTATTTATTCATTTTTGTATTGAATTTATTTATTTATTAATTAGTTCTTGTATTTTATGCATTTAATTATTATAGTAATTATTATTTATTCTTGTATTCTGCTTGTTTACATTCACTTTAGACATAACTGTGTTTAAATGAATACCTTGCCAAGGCATTTTAAAGAAATTAATATGACCATGGTATCATTACCTTGCTACCGTCCTGTATTTCTGACATCTCTACTCCCTAGTCTAGCATTCTATTGCTGACTCTGACACCACAGGAGATAACTGACGTTAACTGGTGGGGTCAGAGCCGACTAGCCTATAGTTATAACCGAAGATTAGATAATGTGTGAGAAACAGATACGCCCTAAGTCCGTTAACTCCATTTCGGTGTTGCCATGGCAGCAGTATGCCTTGTCAGTCATAATAATGGGCACGTCAGTGGGCCCAGGCTGCTCTCAGCCAGTAGCTGTCTGCGTTTAGCTATACTGTACATATAAACAAAACGTCTTCCAATAGTTCCTCTCTGCCTTTCTTTAGCATACCGACATACTTCGCTGAGATCATCAAGATGCCTTTTGGGAGGATAGAGGCCCTAATTAAAGCATCAGACACTGGGTGTTAGCATAGCCGTAGACCTTCAGAAAGTCTCCAGTTAACTAGTCAGTGTGCGCTGTAAAGACAGGTTAGACCCTCAAAATACAACTTTAACACCACCAGTGACTCACTAAATGGTTCATAAAATGATATCAAGATATTGCATATAATCCGAACGTGTTACTGTATATGCGAACGCACAGGAGAGAGCTGTTGTAAAAATAAATTATAAAAATGTTATTTTTAACATGAAAAGGATAAGTTTCTCTTGTGGGCCAGTGTTATATATCTATACAACAATTTGTTCTAGTTCTCGATTCTGATTGGCTGAGAGCCTTTTCCAGCCATGCCATTATTCTACCAGTATCACCACGGGAACAGTTTCACCATTTGTATCACTCCTCTTTCAGCATTTCTCACAGAGAGTGATTTTTCAGGTTAAGTTTTTCATCTAATATTTATATTTTAATTTTATTTCAGCTGTTTCAATTAGTAAAAAATTATTTCAATTGACAATAAAAGCCACACTGTAAGTTGATGAGTTGATTTATCCTCATTTTAATATGCTCTCGTTCATAGAGATTTTTAGATGGATGCTGAGGCTTTTTAGGTCGGGTAGAATCTGCGATCTGACCCGGGTTGTTCGCTAGCTTCCATGGCTGCAATACGATGTGTTTTCCGCCAACTGGCAACCTGGGGTGTCGATTCAAAATACTATTGGGTAAACTGGCGGTGTGCGTTATCGCACAGACCAAATCAAAAACAGCAACATTTCAAAGTAGAATAACTGGCTGTAGCATTGCTTTTCTGAGAAACAAGTAGGTGAATTTAGCATGTTTCCTACATATCTTCAAGCATATTATGGTATTTTTATGCTTTAGTAAAGTGAACAACTTGCATACAGCACCTTTAAGCCAGTTTGCCATGCTCTGCACTAAAGATTTAGATTAAAAATGTGACCCAAGATGATTTTTCTTTTGCATACTTTTATATTAGTTGCTTTAAAAAAATAAAATAAAAAAAAAAGAGGATATTTATATCAGTATTCTCTGCTTAAGGCTTGTGATATCCGGCTGTGAGAGGTTTTTGATGTGGAGTTGGTGATGGGGTAGGCGGATCTCCAAAAATCCCATTCTTTCCCTCTCTTCCCACTTTCAGCAATCCCACCAGGGTTACGTTTTCTCCCAGAACTTTCTAAATCCAGCGTTGACTGCTCTCTGCTCTGCTCCAGGGGGGCTGATTCAATAGCAACTCATCCATCTGTGGTCAGTGCAGCACTAAATCAGACCTGTTGTTGTGTGGATGGCATGTCACATGTCTGATGGGACGAGATATTTTCTGTGTAAGAAGAATGGAAAAATGACCAAAACAGATATAAATGTCATGCGATGTCATAGCTGCAGGTGTCCTTACGGGGGAGCAGAAGAGAAGATGAGCCTGTTGAGTGAACTGTTGTGCAGATTTCAGCTTATGCCATTAATAACTCATAGTTGTCAACATATGGCCCTGGACTAATGCAGGTAGTAGTTAAAGCACTGACACATCACTTTTTTTTTCTTTTTCTTCCACTAAAACACATACTTGATCACTCTTTGTCACACCCATTGTAACTGCTTGGTTTTGCTCAGACTCTTATTCTCTCTCTGTGTTATCTTAGTATATCTGGACACAAGTATCTATAGCTTTCTTCTGTGTCTTGATTTATGGCCATGTACGTTTGCTGTTGCCAGGCAAGACTTTGTGGGTGTGTATGTGTGTGTGATTTGGGATGAGGGATAGGGTTTCATTTTTACAAGGTGTTGACATGAGTTATAACACATAGAGTCATCCAGACTGCCCGGCAGCCAAGATTCAACTTAGATACATTGTCCATCCAGAGATCTTATCACTTCATACCCCGTTGGTCTTATTAACCTGTTTGCATTGAAAACACACCATAGAGTGTGTTTTTCTGTGTAGATTTCACAGGTGCATGTTAAATCAACACTAGAAATGTGACACACCCTGTTACACAACTTTATAAACAAACCAACCTGTTTGCACCTGTCCCTTGTATGCAAATGGGTTTTGTTCATGCATTGCGCACACACTATCCATCTACTGTATTAGACTCTTGATTATTAAATGCATACAAATAGGGGATGTCATGATTTTGTTCATTTAGAATTTTTTCTGGAACAGAAAATAAGTACACTGATCTTTGGAGATGCAATGATTACAGAGAGAATGCTAAGGTAGTTGATAAGTTCTTTAGAATTAAAAAGACTTTCGACGTTCTTGACATTAAACCTGCCATGATGCCATATATGATATGAGAGCTACAGCTTGTTGTTGTTGTTGTTGTTGTTGTTTGTTGTTGTTGTTGTTGTTGTTGTTGTTGTTGTTGTTGTCCACCCCCAACTGTTGATACAGTGACATTCAAAAGAATTCTATACTTCAAACCAAGGTTTTGTTTTGCTAAAATTGCTGGAATTAGTATTGTGTTTATGTATGTGTGTCTTACATATAATAGTGCGTACACACCAGTTTTTTACATTTTTACAACAATAGTAAGTTCAGCAAAACTATGAAATGACACACATGGAAGTATGAGAATAATTTTGTGACAATTAAACTAATAAAAACTATCATATAGTTTAAAGTGCCCCTATTATGGTTTTTCGAATACTCCCTTTCATGCAGTGTGTAATATAGCTGTTTGTGAATGTAAACGTTCTGCAAAGTTGTAAACTCGAAAGTGCACGATAAATAAAGTTATTGTCTCCTAAAAGAAAGAATCAACTCTGAACCGCCTATACGAGTCGTTTGTAATTCGAATCCCACTGCGTGACAGTTATACCTCACTAGAAAATACATTTACATAATGCCCACCTATGTTGTACGTTGTCTGCCCGCTAATAGCTTGACTCGCCCTTCAACATCATTTTACTGACGACTGCTTCTCAAATCTCGGAGTTCAACGCGGGATTCACAAAATGCTTGCTCTTGAAAGATGGGTCAGTACCACTGGTCAGTACCCAGTTCATTTGGACCAGCTTGCTCCTCAGAATCACAACCTGTAAGTATGAATAATTATTGATGTATATATTTGCTACCGGGTGTTCAAAATACGTAGTTTTGTGTTTTATATTGTGTAAGTTTCTGGCTAACCGGCTAACTCGCGTTATTACTGTCCTACTGAAATGGTTCTGCTAAGCACCTGCGGGCCACTAGTACCTAAAACGGTGTCTATTAATGCAGATTGTCTGTCATTCTAACTACTTTAAGTAAAGATAAAAGATGGAGCAAGATTTGTTTTACAAACTTTGTTACATCAGTCATTCGCGTTAGTGCTCATCTAAAGTATGTGCTGTTATTGATACAGTTCCCGCATGTGCACCGCAATAAATTAGAAAAATACTAGGGCTGCACGATTAATTATGAAAGTGTAAAGGCTGCGATTTTAATTAAATAAATATATGCCCAGCGTGTTAGTGAAGATCTGTGATCAGTAGTAAACGCTGCTCCGTCTGAAAGCGCTGCGAGTTTGAGTCGCTTATAACGTGCGTTTGAAAAAAAAAAAAAAAAGACAACATTTAATAACGTTTTAACTCGCTTCATATCGTCAGTTGAGTGTTTGATATTTCCTTTTTGTGAGCTGATGTGGCTTCTTATCACAGAATGAGGCAGACAATTAATTATTTTATAGTATTCTATACAGTGAAGTCTGTCGATTGGCACTGCGTTATAATATTTTATGAAAATACCCGAGAAGGCTTGAAGAACTCAAATACACCATATCTCGATGCAGTCGTGTGTTTATTGTCTTCATGTTTAATCAAAGTGTTTCTATCTTCTTTTTATTCAACTCAGCTACGTAGCACTAGCTTCACATTAAGGAAACGTTATTCACAATTTCCTGAAAATGTTATTATATTACTTCTCTCTGAGGCAAATGTGGCGTTTCTGCTCGAGGGCATTTTTTATAATATTTTTATAATAATAATATAATATTTTATAATAAATCCTTAGACATTTTCTAGTGATTTTTAGTCATAGGCTGCCTGCATGTTAACCGGTAACCCTGCAGTTTTTTTGTAAAATGAGAATATAAATAAAATAAAATATAAATATTTATTATTATTATTATTATTATTATTATTATTATTATTGTATTGTTATATTTATTCTTAAATACTCTTTTTATTTTTAATGAAAATGTTATTGTAATAGTAATATTTCTTATATATATATATATATATATATATATATATATATATATATATATATATATATATATATATATATATATATATATATAAAAATAATATTTTACAATAGTAATATTTCTTATTTGTAAAATATTATTTATATATATATATAAATATATTTTACAATAGTAATATTTCTTATTTGTAAAATATTATTTATATATATATATAAATATATTTATTTATATATATATATATATATATATATATATATATTAAAATAATATATATATATATATATATTAAAATAATATTTTACAAATAAAAAATATTACTATTACAATAACATTTTCATTATTAAAAATAGAGTATTTAAGAATAAATATAACAATATAATATAATAATAATAATAATAATAATAATAATAATAATGATTATTATTATTGCTAATAATAATAATAATAATAATAATAATAATAATAATTTTATTATTATTATTATTATTATTATTATTATTATTAGCAATAATAATAATCATTATTATTATTATTATTATTATTATTATTATTATATTATATTGTTATATTTATTCTTAAATACTCTATTTTTAATAATGAAAATGTTATTGTAATAGTAATATTTTTTATTTGTAAAATATTATTTTAATATATATATATATATATATATATATATATATATATATATATATATATATATATATATATATATTAAAATAATATATATATTAAAATAATATTTTACAAATAAAAAATATTACTATTACAATAACATTTTCATTATTAAAAATAGAGTATTTAAGAATAAATATAACAATATAATATAATAATAATAATAATAATAATAATAATAATAATGATTATTATTATTGCTAATAATAATAATAATAATAATAAAATTATTATTATTATTATTATTATTATTATTATTATTATTAGTCATAATATATAAAATGTCAATTCTTTTTTTTAGACTCCATTTTAATGGTTAAATAAAAAAAAAATTTAGTAATCAAAAAGCATATCTAATTAATTGAAATAATGAAACTTATACAATTTAACAACAACTTATTCAAAGTTTAACAAAAAAATACACGTTTATGGCCATATGAAATGCGTTTTTCCCCATCCAATTCCGTTTTATTTTTACCAAATACTGTGTTTTCTGTTTTAAGTTTTCTGGATACCATTTTAATCGTTTAATTAAATTTTAATAATCAAAAATTGTCTAATTAATAAACTTCATAAAAACAATATATTTTTACATTAATTTTTTTTTCACAAATTCTGTGTTGTGTCTGGTAATCAAATGAAGACATAAAACATTAATTTAATTTAACTTTTTTAAATGAATCATATGAAATTAAACTTTTTTTTTTTTTTTTTTTTTTTTTTTTTGTGTCAAACACCTGCTGCACAACGAGCTTTAATGTTAAAATTAAAACATGGAAGAAAAATTTTGATTATTCCTTAAAGAATAAAGGTTTGATTAATATTTTATTATTATTAGTGTTAGTATTATTATTACATTGAGACGCATCTAAATTCTACTGTACAACAGTAATATATTTCTGTAAAGTTAAACCAAAGTTTTATTTTTGACGGGTTGCCGTGAAGATCTTGAATTTCTGTGTGTTTATGATATGACGGTAGTTTTTCTAAAATTAAACGGTAAAATGCTCAAGAAGTGGCTCTGGAGATGACGTTCATGTGCTCATATAGTAAGGCTACAGAGGCTGAAAACACAGCAAGTGTGTGTGAGTGAGTGAAGCCACGCGTTTGCCCCATTCATTCACACAGACACGGAGCGCATGCTGGATTCGTATTTAAATAGTCTTTTTGTGGTTTAATATTCACAGACACCTCTATGTTGCGATTTTGATTTAAGTGTACTGACCTGCTTTTTATTTATTCATCAAAAATTGGACAAATTCTGTGAAATTACGCGTTATACAGTAAATTCTGTTTTTATGACTAGATTCCGCGATTCCGTCCGCGTTTTCTGCATTGCGGAAATCATAGGGCCTTACATAATGTAGGCTACCTCAAAATGAGTAGCATATCACTGAGAAACGTCCTGCTCAAGTCGTCCTTGCGATGGAGGTTCGGTTTGAATAACTAGTTCTTCCAGTGTTTCATCATCGGACTCGCGCTCGGATTGATATGGAAAAATCAACGTCATTGTTAATGTCTTCACAGTGTGTACAATCGCTGAGCTTTAGGAAGCCTCCAGACGGAGCTGAAGTTCAGTTATGGTAATGGCCGTTTAACTTCTGAAACATGCACTGTTCGCTGTAGACCAATCACAACAGACTGGGCCGTCTGGCCAATCAGAGCAAAGTTGGCTCGCGGAATGTTTGGCACTTTTTCTTTTGGCCTTTCTCTCACTACTTTGTAAACTTCCTCAAAGTTTCGCAAAGTAATCTGTCAAAAAACCTAAATTTATAAACTTAATTTCAAGGTTTAAACGATATATATTTATTAATATAATATCAGTCGTGTGTCCTTTTAAGATGGCACTGAATTACAGTTGCGAGGTGTTTATAGTCTATTCACCCAGTGTCCTCTGCAAAAGACAAAACAAAACAGAAATAGTCTTCTCTCTTACACATCCACACACTCTCTATTGTGCCTATTTAAGGGACTAGACCCTATCTGCATCCATTTCAGTTTCATTGTTTCTATGGGACCGAGCAGGTTTTGAGAGTCGATACCCTACCCAGCACCCCCATATGACATGCTATATGTGTGGCCGGGTATTCTCAGATGTATGCTGCTGTATCGGTGGGGGTAGAGGGGCATTTTAAGGGGTAACCAAACTCCCTCACTGGCACTGGTGTGAAAATCTAACACGTCCCTGCTGCCTTTTGAGCCGCTTTCAAATCTCTCACCTACCAAATTAAAAGCTGACGTCTTGCCTTTGGAAAAAGATCTTTTGTATAGTGTTTGTCTTGCAGATACAGAGAGATGGCAGGGGGCGATAGTAAACGGGCTTCCAGGCTCCATATGCCAGACAGCTGACTGTAAAAAGCCGACACCTAATCCTGCTACCATGCGGTTCATCCGTCAACTCCGACCCCTTCTCGGTGTGAGGCTGGAAGTGTCTCGTCAGACCGCCAGATGATGACCTGGTCTGGACTTGAGACTTTAATCTCCCAGAGATTAATGGTTTTAGCTTTATGTGCGGCCGTAGCTGCGGAGGGGGATGCAGTATGTGCACTGAGGTTCCTCTCGTTTGGCTGGCCTTGTTGCTCACGGGTGTCACCGTAACGGTTACTCATGGACTAGATATGCTAGGATGGTTTATTATTAGCAGTTCTACCCCAATCAGTCATTAGAGGAAGGTCTGAGGGTCAAAAATAAAGAGGTAACGGCTTGTCTGCGTGCTGTTTACAGGGATATTTTAGACCTGGAAGAGCGCACATATTTACCGCCAGAGGTTGAACAACCTTGCCATATGGCATAGAGGAGCAAAGCAGATCGAGACAGAAGGAGTGGAGCAGGGAACTGAAAGCAGCCTAGATTTAGAAAATAGAACCTGTGCAGACAGGAGGACGGTCTAACAGAGAGGGGAAGAGACAGACTCAGCCCCGAAGGTGGAGCTGCTGTCCCGGGGCTGGTCCCTGTGCTACAGCGGCTCTCCGTTTGTGTGTTTGCATTGTTTCTTATGCCGTGATGAAGTCTCGGGGAGAGGCTGTGGGCTGGAGAGAAGTTAGAGGTCTCTGCCGAGGTTTCTGGTCCCCCTGCGAGGCGCTGGCTGCCTGCTGGAGAGGAGGATTTATCTAAAGACCACAAACACACACAAACACTCGCTGGCTGAGTGTTCATTTTGTCGGACAGGCAAAAGAAGAACTTTTTCTTATTTCTGTACTTCTCCAGAACACTGCAAAAGGACCACCAAGATGAGTCGATGGCTCAAATGCACCTCCATGTACTTTGTAGGTATCAAGAGATTCCTAGTAGTGATTTTCCCTTAAACATTTCTAAGTTCTTTTTGTCTTGTATGAAAAGGCTGGAGGGAGAGAGGCTATTTCATTTTGTGTGTGTGTGTGTGTGTTGCCTCAGTGTGAGAGAGTGACTTATAGCTACCTCCATAAATTCAAGGAATCCAGGAATGCTGCAGGATTCTTTGGAGAGTGAATTGTTGCTTGAGATCTTTGGAGCTTAGAGGTCTTTTGAACAGCTTGTGTCAACTTGTGTGATCATGCCAGGCTTAAAAGCATCTTTTGTTGATGTTGATCGGTTTTCTTTTCCTTTTTCCTCTTTTTTATTTATTTATTTATTTTTTAATTTTTTTTGTTAGATTTGCAAAATGTGTATTAAGACAAAGTATTTTTTTTTTTTGTATTGGCATTCAACGTCAAATATACATTTCCTCTATATATATATATATATATATATATATATATATATAATTTTTATTTTTTTTTATTTATGTTTACCATGCTTCTCGAAATGGTACTTTATTGTAAGTATGCACATTAACAAAACAAAAAAGAAGAAAAAGAATGACTATGTATCTAGAAGTAGGGAGTGATCTTTCTGTACATCATAACCATTAGCTTGTGAAAATATAATCAGGCCTATGGGGTCTTGCATAGTAAAACCATTTTTCCAGTTTGTGGGTGACTAATGCTGTCATCCTTTTTTATTTTGTGAAGACTTCAAGCCTTTAATTTCCTGTTGTGCTTTTTAATGTTGGAATATGTGATGTACAGGAGTTGTTCACATTCCTTCATTCAGCTAATTACACTAGTGATCACCACCCTGATCATTAGAGTCATGAACAATAGGTGTCACCTCGGCAGTTTTATTGAACAAGACACTGCCGTCTTTGTGTATATGCTGATGTTATGAATGTGCTGATCTCTCTCTCTCTCTCTCTCTCTATCCTTTAGAACACAGACTGGAATAAGTATGATGACAGGCTGATGAAGGCAGTGGAGAGGAGGGAGGTGGACAAGGTCGCAGCAGTGCTTGGCAAGAAGGGCATCATCCCTACCAAACTCGATGTAGAGGGCCGCTCTGCGTAAGTTCCTGTCACTAGGGATGAGTCACAATGGTTAACCAGTCATCCAACAACTGACTAGACTATTGTTAAGGTCAACTAGTTTATCTAGATTTTTGTGTGTGTGTAAGAAAGTGTGTTAAGTTAAACAGTCCTACATTTCAAAACTTTTTTTCCAGAACCCTGTATTCTGATCCGCTTTGCGGGCTGTCTAACTGTTTAACATAAGAACACGTCCCTAAGAAACGTGGCCTCTCTTGGTGGGATTAACCCAAAACCAGCCTAATTATACAGGGCATCCTTTAAGACAGATTAATCAACTAGGCAGCATACCAATTAGTCTGCTTTGAAAAACTGTCGTTTTGGACATCCCTGCCTATCACATGCAGTACACACACTGTGGGATTATTTATAATACATAAATCTCATATATAATACTCACATATAAATCTCACATACTTTCACACTCTTTAGATCTTCACATTTTTTAAACCTGTAATGAAGTTTTCTGTAATAGTAAAGGCACAATAGTGTTCAAAAGTTTTCATTATAGGAAAAAAATTATAATTTCTTCTCTTGAATATGATCTTCAACTAACCCTTTCAATATATTACACCGCTTTATCATGCAGCAGGCTGATTGTCACTTTATTAGCATGTCTTGCGCAAAGGTATTTATTTATGCATATATTTGCATTTATTTATGCTTTTGTTTTTATTAATGCTTTTCTTTTTTGTTTTATAAGTGGTAATGATGATTATTAAAAATGTAATGAGTACATATAAGATCTTTTTAAAAAAATGTCACTTTCCTCAATATTGGTTTTAGAGGCAAACTTCTCAGATTTAGTGTGCTTGAGAGAATATGATTGTGAACTACTTGAAATGCTTTGGGGTCATTCCATGTCAACTCAACCTGATGTTGATTTTGCATGCCTGTAACTCAAGAAGTGTTAAAGATATCTTAATATCCTTTTAGATTCTAGTTCTTAGCAAACATTTCTTTTGGTGTCTTTATTTCAAAGCCCTATATGGTTCAATCTCAGAGATATGAAGATCTTAATGCGGTTCCATGAGTAAATTGGTCGTGTACACATTTTTAGTGGTCGAAGACCAAATGTGGGTCACTTTGCATACAGAAAATAATGAGATACATAGAAATGTATCTCATTTTCTATCAACACCTGTCTTGGTGCCATAAATATTCTTTTTCCGAAGTTTGCGTGCCTGTTACTAAAAGTATTAAAGGAACACTCCACTTTTTTTGGAAATAGGCTCATTTTCCAACTCCCCTAGAGTTAAACAGTTGAGTTTTACCATTTTCTAATCCATTCAGCCGATCTCCGGGTCTGGCGGTAGAACTTTTAGCATAGCTTAGCATAGATCATTGAATCTGATTAGACCTGCGCAGCAGGCACAATGATATTACGCAGCGCCTGAAAATAGGCTAACTTCTGTCAACATAACCAACGTGACAACCTGCTTGCACAGGGAGCGTGCTGGGGACTATTTTCAGGCGCTGCGTAATATCATTGCGCCTGCTGCACCCATGGTATGGCAGCAAAGTTCCTTGATTATTACGCAGGAATGAGAGTATAGTTCCTAGACATATCGGTCTAGAAAATCGCAACTTTTCATTTTCCGTCGGTCTTAGTACATGATGTAACTCCAGAAGAGTCAAGTTTTAAATAGGAAAAATACCGAAAGTCTTTGGTCATTTTTGAGTGAGATGCTAACGGTCTAATTAGATTCAGTGATCTATGCTAAGCTATGCTAAAAGTTCTACCGCCAGATCCGGAGGTCGGCTGAATGGATTCGAAAACAGTAAAACTCAACTGTTTAACTCTAGGTGAGTTGGAAAATGAGCCTATTTTCAAAAAAAGTGGAGTGTTCCTTTAAAGATATCTTAATATCCTTCTAAATTCTAATTCTTAATAAACTTTTCTTTTGGAATCTTCATTTTTAAGGCCCTATATTGTTCAAAACTTGGGGCAAAAAAACACAAGAAGTGCTTTTACCTATTTTTTTAACTGTCACCGTTGGCATATAATGAAACAAAGATTGCTAAAGTCAACAGATTTTACAAACAGACCTACCAATATTTGTGTAAATATATAAAATAATGATACTGTCATCTTTCTAAAGTCATTTTTACCTCCTGTAATTTGGCTCCGAATCTCAGGTGAATTGATATTCTACAAAACAGTGGATTAGTCAGTAAATATACAGCCATTACATTTAATATTTTGGCTTTCATCACTGTTTATGTGTGTCTTTCTTCATAAAAAAAAATATTAACAAAATCAAAAATTTGAGCCGGGGAAGTTTCTGAGATTTGGTTGATTTGACATGGAATGACCCTTTGGTCTTTACAGAACTTGATAGGCACTGATAGGCCTATGTTTTTGTCCAATCTGGGCTGAGACATTTTGTGCCTGACCAAGGGTTTAAGTTAAGATTGGAAAACATGTTGTGATCAGATATGCTTGACCAGGCGCAGAACAGAAGAGCCCAGAACATCCTGGGCTGGAAGTTAACATGACAGTTTCCTTCCTAAACTGTCATGTTAACTGCTTATGTAATCTTCTGAAAACTCCCAGTCCAGAGAGCTATATATGATGCTGCTTTATTTTGGGATGAATTCAAGAAAAGCATTTTGGGTTAGAGGTGAATCATTGAACCTTGTTATTCAGTATCACTGATTGATGTTTCACATTATTAAATGACCACACAGTAGACTTCAACACTATCAGATCAATTGCATCTTTTCCTGTTTTAGAAAGCCAAGCTGGCCTCCCATCCATCCCTGATGTTTTTTAAGGCATAGGTGAACTCATTTCAGCTTGATTTAACCACAGCTTTGTTTCATTCCCTCATTTAGTCCATAAGATTCCCCTTTGGGTATTTTTGTTATAGTGTGAGATTCTTCTTGCTCAGTTGGGTGGAGATGAGCTTGACTTGTAATAAGGTGCTAGAATTTCTCAGGACTAAATCAAGTGCATTCGCTGCCGTCACAGCCGTCAGGTTGGCGTTAGTGTAACAGAGCTCAATTAATAAACACCAGCCTGTTATATGAAACATGCTTATGGATGTCTGTGCACCCTAATGGTTGCCAAATGACCTGAACATGAGCGTATGCAGTCTTTTTGTGCATAGTCTAGTAGGTCACACATGTTGACTTTGGATTTGGAAATCCTCTGTTCATATATAGCAGGACCCCACATGCAGACTGCACCTCCAGCCTGTTATTTTCCTCACCGGTCAGAATAGCTCACAGGGAGGGCAGACCACAGGGCTTGTAGGGTGTAATCCAGTAGTTCTGGTGGGTAAATTGGTAACCTGCATTAGTACAGCATTTTTGCCCTGTGGACAGATGGAAATTAGCAGATTTCTCTGTTTATGTTTAAATAAGAGCATGGCATGAAACACACCTGCTTGATGGAGCTTGCTAATGGATGGTTAGTTTACAGGAAACATAGACTAGGCCTTCCTGCTGTGACCATGACTTTTGTTTCTTTAACACACCCACTTTTGAAAACAGATGTATCCAAGATCTGTAATTAACATTTGACAAGTGCCAAATGAGAGTACAATTGATTTTGATTTATGTAAAATAAGTTGACCAGTAACTTCGTTAGGAACTGATACATAATATATGATTTAAATCTGCCCCTTGCTGATGCACACACATATTACATATAACATATACGTATATTGCATACAACTTTAACCTTAGTGGACAATTTGGTGACAATATGGCCTGTCCTGTTTGTCAAAGATTACAATAGAGAATAGAAAAATGCTACAAATGTTACAATAGAAAAACAATTCAATAATTCCTTTTGGCAAAAGTTTAAAAAAAAAAGTTTTGTTTATAGGATTTTAGCCTTTTAACATACTGTATATGACAGCTGAGAAGCAACAGAAAAGTACAGGAAGAGAGAGGGGGAATGGGAGTAGGTCTGGGATGTGACCCCGTCAGGACTCAAAACAGTGGTGTTATTGTTAACTAAACCTAAAACTATACAAAAAATTTAATTTTTGGTAATTTGAATTTGTACATTAAAATATTAAATGAAAAACTTAAATTTCAAAAATTTAAACCTAAAATTAGAAATGCTTTCTTGGCAACTAACTGCATTGAATAATACAGAAATATATTAAAATGAAAACTGAAAATATAAAATTCAATAAAAAAAATGAATAAATGCTATTGTTGTACAGTCTATTTTTTTTTTATTGAAAACTAAAACTAAATTTCTCTGTAAATTTCTCTGGAAGCTCAGATAATTATTTTTGAGTTACTTAATGTTTTGCTGCTGCTAGAGGCTTTTAGCTGCCAATGAGTCTTGTGTTTATTTAAAGTATTCAAATTCCTAATGCGTTCCAGATTTATCAGATATTCACATGTTTGAAATGGCTTTTGCTGAACTGCAGAGACTCTGGCAACAGACTAGTGCAGCATGCAAAAGTCTTGTTTTGAATTCAAACTGACCAACCCACACCACCCCCCACCCCTCTCTACCACCTCTAAAAATACATAATGTATCTTGGAGCCTCAGATATGTAAGTCAGCCAAGGAGTTGGAGCCAAGCTAGAATGTCATGTCTGGGTCTTCATGACCATCTGAGCCCTTCAGTCTCTTCTAATCGTCAAGGGTCACTTCCATAATAACAGCCACTTTTTTTTTTCTTCCATATACCTGTTATTGCATTGAGTCATTTTTAACTATGAAGTCATATTTGCAGGAACATGTAAGAGCAATGAGCTGTGGCTCCCTTTTGGCTTGAAATTGTGTTTTGAAATTTAGATTTAAAGAATCAAATGCAAGTTTGTTGTAGTTGAACAATGTGGTTTTGATGGCGTACAAAAAAGCTATCATAACTAATGTTGTATGTATTTTCATAAAAATAAAGTTTCAAAAAGTGACTTACACTAGGCATTTTGATGAGTCACCACATTGCTGAAATTGTGTTGATAACACACAAGACATCATCTCTGTCCTCAATTCTAATAATTAGTCTGACTTTTTTCCTCTCAAATTGCCACCCATCCATCTCTCCATGGGTGGTTGTTTGGGACAGTGTGTGGAGTTCTCCACAACTTCACACGTCAAGCTTCAGGTCAGGCGCCTGTCTACATGTTTGACTTCTCACCATCAACACGGTCTTAAATAACACTTGACAAACACAGGTGAAAATCTGCACGTCTATCTTATCAACATGTCTCAGAGGACATTCTCACCTCTTTAAACTGAGCTCAAAGTTTTGATCTATTCTGAATCTTGTGTGAATGTGAATCAGTTAAATATGAACATTATCTTGCATCTAAAGTTATAGATATTTTTAGCTACATGGCCAGCATTACAATAATGAAAGTAAGTATATTTATCTGCTTAAAAAGTATGCTCATGTAATGTAAAGTGAAGGGTATTGCGTGCAGATGCATTTAAGGGGAGAGAGAGTTTCTCTTGATGGTGGTCCTTTTCTCCTCTACAATGCTGATGACTGTGGTAGGAGCAGGCATCAATCTTCAGCATGCACTCATCTGCTATTCTTTCTTTTTTTTTTTTTCTTCTCCAGGTTCCATCTTGCTGCTTCCAGAGGACATCTCGACTGCCTGAATCTCATTCTTAATCATGGTGTGGATATTACAGCCACGGATGCCACAGGTGAGGATGTTGCTGTAGATGAGTGTGCTCACCTAGCTCGTGAGTTGGATTACCAGAAAACGCTCACAATGATAAAACATTTCAGAGTCATTTTGTGTAAAAGTGTGAATTTCCTTAAAGGCATAGTTCACCCAAAAATGATGTCCCAAACTAATAAGACTTTTATTCATCTTCAAAACACAACTGAAGATATTTTTAATGAAACCTGAAAGATTTCTTTCCCTTCATTGAAAGTCTGTTCCACCAAAATTTTGACGCTTTAAAAAGTTCATGAAGAGATCGTAATAGTTTTAAGTTAGGCTTTTATTCACATTTAATCATTGATAAAGTATTCAAATGCATAACGCATTCCACATTTATCAGATATTCAAATGTTTTGAAGTGGCTTTTGCTGAACTGCAGAAGCACAAGCACATAGGAGTTTCTGCAAGAACCATTGAGGTACTCACACGTCAAGCAAATATAATTTAGAGATACTGAGCTCATTATCAACTGTCTATAGAAGAACTTTTATGTAAAATGGGAATAAATGTGGTGTGTTTTTGTTATGTTGACATTGGTCTATAAAAGCAGTTAAGATTAAAATAGACTTTTGTTACCTAATGGCTCCTGTTGTTTTGTTCTTGTAGGAAAAAATGCCTTACACCTGGCAGCCAGAAATGCCCAGTCACTGTGCGTGCAGAAACTACTCCAGGTAAAGCTGTTTTTTACAGTCAACACAGTTGAAAGTAGCGTGTAGAAACTTAATTTCTGCTCTATTGTATCCTCTTTTTGATGTGGAGGAAAAGTATTGAGATGTGAGATTTTCTGAGGACTGTGATGATGAGATGAACTTCAGAGAGGAATATTTACCGCCTCCATTGTAGGACTATGCCAATACAAACATATATCAATGTGTCCTGGTTCTTTTTCTCACTATACTGTCAATATTAGGTCAGAATTTTTATAATTAGATTTGCACTCATATCATTCCCCGAAGTTCAGTTCAAATCATATTGTATTACATAGCAGTGACACTTGAATCATGACACATACACTTCAAAATTTTGGGGTTGGTAAATTTTAAATGTTTTTGAAAGAAGTCTGTTATGCTCACCAAGGCTGCATTTATTTAATCATATTTAAACATTAAAAATGTAATTTTTGTGAAATAATTGTGAAATTTAAGATAACTGTTTTCTATTTTAATATATTTTAAAATATAATTTATTTCTGTGAAGCTGAATTTTCAGTATCATTATTCCAGTCTTCAGTGTCGCATGATCCTTCAGAAATCATTAAAATGCAAGATAAAATGCAGATTTGATGCTCAAGAAACATTTATTATTATCAAAGTTGAAAACAGTTGTGCTGCTTAATATTTTTGTGTAAACCATAATACATTTATTTAGGATTCTTTGAATATGCTGTTCAAAAGAACAGCATTTATTTGAAATATAGTTTTTGTAACATTGTAAATGTCTTCTCTCTCACTTCTGATCAATTAAATGCATCCTTGCAGAATGAAAAAAATGCTGTTCCAATTTTAACCTGAACAGTAGTGTATGTATTCTAATTGATGTATTGTATCAAAGGGCAATACCCAATACCCTACTTCATTGTCATCTGTGTGTTAATGGAAGGGCAGCAAAAAAAATATTTTTTTTCCTTCAGTTTGTTTGCAAACCTTTATTGGTATTGGCAAGCTTACTCCAGCCCACAGGCTCATAAACAAAGTCAGTGCTTATTTCACAAAATAATAAACTGATGACCTGAATTAAATTGCATAATGCTGAACCTGACATCCTGATTATGAGAAAATGATGCTGTTTGAAGGCAAATTGAGCAAAGCTTGTTTACAGATACTGTTTAATTTGAATCAATTAATCCACAAACACATTTTGCAAGAGGGTAAAACTCAAAGTAGTTAAGATAGGAAATGATTCCTATCACTTGCTTGTTGATGACTCCAACAACAGCGTCTTTGTCAGTGATTTGTTGATGTTAATTACTTGTACCACAGGGAGCACAACTAGAAAAGTCTGACTAGACTAATTATGTAAAAATGAGTCTTCGTATATAAAAGTTTGTTTAACGCTTGTTCTTGAAATCACTGGTGCAACACTTTCAGCTGCCAGCTAATATAAAGCATAATCCACCATTAATGCTCTGTCAGTGTTCTGACTGCGTACTGCTTATGCAGACAACATTGAGTGACTGAATGAGAGTATTTTCCGGGTGTCTGCGGTGTTGACAGGTTGCCCGTACTGTAACCTGCAGTCTATATTTCTAATGCCGTCATCATGTGCAATCTGAACCTGGCTTCTAGAGCCCATCAGATAGAGTTACCCAGGACACAGTTAGCCAACAGGACCATGTGACCTTGCTACTGGTTTTGGAGGCTGTTGCTAGAGTATAAGGAGTTTTTATAGTGACTGAAGTCAGGGGAGTTGTTTTGTTAGAGGTAACAAAAAGCAGTAGAGAAAGTATTGGGCTTGAGAAAGTAGGGCAGAGAGTGCAATATGGAGAGTAAGAAAGATTTTAGAAATGAGGGCACAGAGAGTGGTGGGATACAGACCATTGAGACCAGTATCTTAGCAACACTCTCCTTTGCTTGACCTGTTTTCACTTCTTGGGTTCAGAATCAAAGATTCAAACTAGAGTCTCACACACCAGTGTCGTTCTGGTCCGTTATTTGTTTTTGTGTTCTTATTTTTTAGAAGAAATCAGTCATCTGGGATGTTTTTGAAAGTTTAGACTCATCCTCTGACCTTTTAAAGCTCAATAGCTATAAAGTGTTGAATGGCCTGACAGTGTGTGTGACCAGTGTTTTGTGTTTCAGCACAATTGCCCAGTGGGAAATGTGGACCTGCAGGGAAGAACAGCCTTGCATGATGCTGGTAAGCAAAAAGCTTTGTACATTTTGAGATTTTGTTGGAATTGAACTCTGCAGTCCACTCTATTCAACCTGACTTTGGGCTTTCCCACTCCCTCCATTTCCTTTCCGTTTCCATTCCTCCTTTATACTGCCTCCTTCAATGAGTAGTGAAGCAGAGGATGGAGGCAAGGGGTAGTGGATGAACGTTTGAAAGGGATTTTTTTTTGAGGCAGCAGCAGTCATAATCAATAAGATGTAGTTCATGGAATTATTTTCTTTTCCTCAGAAGGCTTTCATGTAAGATTTAGAGCTCTTGCTCTTGCTCAGTGCCCAGTGGAGGGTTTGGATTTATTTATTCATATTATTATTATTATTATTATTATTATTATTATTATTATTATTATTATTTTTATTATTTTTGAGTGTGATGTCAGATGAGACTACTGAATCTAATTCGGATGCTTCGGGGAAATGTTTAGGAATATTATTATTGTTTGTCTTTTCAGTCATGGCAGGCTGTGCTTCCAGCGTGAAGCTGCTCTGTGACAGTGGGGCATCAGTTAATGCCAATGACTTTGTGAGTTCATATGTGGCTTGTGGAATATTTAATATCCTGATAACGTTTTTTTTTTTAAATATTGTCTCATTCTTTTTACCTGGACAAATGTTCTATATTTTTTATTTCCCCTTAGATGTACTTTATCCTCAAATGTTCTTTCTGATTTAGATTTTGCAAATGTGCACTTTTATATGTGTGTGTTTATAGGATGGTCGGACCCCATTAGTGCTTGCCACTCAAATGTGTCATCCACACATCTGTCAGCTGCTGTTGGAACGAGGAAGTGACATCACAGTCAGAGACAAACAGAATAAGTATATATCACATTCATATTTCTCTTTTCTTGTTTTTCTTGCCAAGCATGCTTTATTCATATATTTAATTCTCTGACTTCTCTTTAGCTTTATCTAACTTGTTTTTAATGCAGTTGTTGGCATGGCCATTTTTTTAAATTGAATGTGCAAGGCTTCTGGCCAGTTATTTCAGCTGTACAAAAACAGTCTGTCATGCTGCTTTTTCGTTATATTTTTTTTTTCATTTGTTATCGTAATCATAAACACATTGGTTTGTAGCGCAAGCAGTTTTACAGTTTACTGCATGTTATTAACCTATGGCGGCTAATGAATCTGAAGTCTCACGCATTCACAGGAAATAGGTTACTTTTGCGTTGACAAAACAAGGTGGATAGAGGGATATTAAAATGTTTTTGTGTTGTTCTTGTTCTTTTGTGAAGTCTCAGATGTACTTTTGAATATAGTATTTTGATGTCATTGTCAGTCCTATTAAAGATGTGTTTGTGTCTTTGTTCACTCAGAACAGCGTTGATTCTGGGCTGTGAATATGCGTGTAAGGATGCTGTGGACGTTTTGTTGAAACATGGCGCTGATGTCACTGCTGTGGATGGTTTCGGCCATGACAGTTATCACTATGCACGACTCAGCAAAAACCAGGAGCTTGTCTCTCTTGTCAAGAGTTACCTGGACAGTGCCACAAAAGGTTTTGTTATGCTTCCTGTTTTTATAATATCTCTCTCTCCCATATGTCTACAATGTTAGAGCTGTAGAGCAGTGCTTAAAATCATAAATTGAAAGGAATTAAAATGTACCTCAAACTGAATTGCCCCAAAACTATTGAAAATTACTAACATGACATAAACTGAATTGGAAAATGTTGGTAAATGCATGAACAGCAAGAACAATGTGATTTACCAGCCAAAGTCATAGAACAAACACTGGACCAAATATTGTATTAATATTAGCCATATTACAATAGTGACTGTTAACCATGGCCAGAGATTGTAAAGTTTGATTGGATGCAGAATTTTATGGTTAGTTGCATTTCATTTGCATCAGGTATTGTCACATCAGAACAGATAGTAGTCTGCAATCTAATATGCTGGACAGTCATTCATGTAAATGAGAGAGAAAGCACAAAAGGTTATAATGTAGTCCTTCATTGCAGATTTATGGACCGAGAACCTTTTGGGTGATGTGTCCAGAATAAGCACTCCAAATAGTCATAATGGCAATAAACGAACAGAGCGAAGAGAAGTGATATGCCAAGCAATTTCTGATGATATTTGAACAGTAGACCAATGTTATTATTGTAACATTGTCCCTATATCACCTCATTACTTCCATTGTTCCATTCCATTATCCTTTGCATTTAAGTGATGGGGTTTTTTTTTCAGTATGTGAATGCTTTCTTTCACACATTTGAAACTTTTTACAGAGGCTGATGGAAAATTTCTGCCATTTTTGGTGGAAATCAGTTGAACGCAATTTTTGTAAGGTTTTTAAATTCTTTTTTCCCCCTGCAGTTCACATTACTTTGTTGCATCATTTTAGGTGTGAATAAGCCTTTATCAAATAGTAAGGCAATAGAGAGATCAAAGCCCCAAGAACTTATGAAGCACACTCCCTAAGAAGAGTGTAGAGCAGTGTCTTGTCAGCTTTATGCTTCAGAGTGGAAAGAAAGAGCTACTCACTCACACATCATAGGTCATGAGGGGGGAAAAACAACTCAATCCTCCTCCTGTTTTTTTTTTTTTTTTTTATATTGGTTGTTCCATGAATTGCTAATTAATGATTACTCATTTGTATTCACAGCAAAAGAAGCTGCCAAGATGGAACAGAAAACGAGACGGGTATACACAGCATTTTCACCTTTTGTTTTATTCTGAGCATCTCCCTGTGGATGAGAGTTTAAAGAAACACTATACAGTTTGTACTCAAACACACAAGGTTAAAACTGTTTTCCCTTGCTGATTAACTTTTGTTAGTATCTCAGTTTTATTATTGGACTGATATATTTTTCCCCACACATACTGCACAAAGAAAGGCTGCCTTCATTCTCATTGTAATTTCACTGAAGCCGTCTAGAGCAGTGAAAATGCAATCATACAAATAGGGTTTATGATTAATGAGCAGAGAGGTTCTTTGTTTCTCATTTCAGCACTTGTGCATCTATCATATTAAATGGAAAGTAAATTATTTCAGGCTAATATAATTCCTTATCACATGCCAAGTCTCAATGTCTTGATGCACTAATCTGACCCCACCTGCATCAGCGACTGCAGTTCTGTGGCTATTTTTACACACTACTGCCACCCAGTGTTCGATAAAAGTAAGGCAAAATACATTTTTCCATATAAAAATATAAACCATATCCAGTTAGCCACCTTTTTATCCAGACATTCACTAATGTCATAATTTGTCAATTAAAAAAATGCCTTGAAGGCATTAAATGTGCTGTAATGATCAGAGACCATGGTAGAAATAAATTGCAGCCGCTCGTTTCTAACATTGGAATTTGTCAGAAGTGTATGAAGAGCAGCTGTTTCTGCCCCACAGCCCACAGCACACTTTTGCATCTGAATAATAGTGTTCTCTAGTAGTGAATATAAATAATGTTAGCCCATCTGTTATGACAAAATTATAACAATACAACATTTTATTGTTGAAAGCAGCATTTCTTAGACTCATAACCACGCCACTGATTTACCAAGATATTTTTTTCTTCTTTGCTCTTACCACGGACTCTGAAACTATATTAGAAAGTAATCCTGACCATTTTGTGTTGGATTTATAATTTTATTTTCTGTCTGTGTCAGTTGCAGTCTGTAGAGATGGTGTCTGAAACCTCTAACCATGAGAAGATCATACAGGTAAGGGCCATTCAACTCCATGACTGTTGCCAGTAAATTGTTCATCTTTTTTGATGTTGTTATTGTTATACCTGGACTTCCATTTACATGTTCATTTACACATTCTTTTACCTGCATTTTTGTTGGTTAATATGGTTGTAAGACATTGATCCTAGACATTTTTTGTATTGTGAACTGTACATTTAATACAAATGAGTGTGCATTCAGTGACTGTGTCTGTAATTGTGTAAATGCGTTTGTGTTTTCTAGGACCTGGAGAAAAAGAATGAGAGCCAACAGGAGTCTCTAAAGAAGTTCCACCAGGAACAGAGGACGCTGCTTGATAAAGTTAACATGCTTCAGCAGCAACTCAGCCAGGTGTTTCTTCAGTCTTTTCATAATTGGCCAATTTATTTGCAAGTCTGTGCCTTACACAGGTGTTTTCAGCACTGCAATAAATTGAAGCCAAAATACTCATCTGTATTTATCTGAGCAGGTGGTTGTGTATATATATTGCAGTTGCTCTGCAGACATCTTGTGTAATGCATTTTTTCTCTATCTCTCTTTTTGTTTTCAGGAAAAGTCAACAGTGGAGGACATTCACAAGGAGGTACTTTATGTGCTGTCCTGGAAGATACTTTCATTGTCATTGTCTATTCTCATTTGAATTCCTTCATCATCCAATCTCAAGGAACGAACTTCATCATCCATTTTATGGATTTTATGATGGGGGTTATATTCCAAGCACAACTACACCTCACAAGAATCGAAAATGGGCTAATTTCACATAGACTGGAGTGAGACCATAGACGTCGCTCTTGCTGCCGTGATCTTTTGTGGTGTGACAGATCGCTGTAGCGCCTCTTTTCAAGTGAAGTGCAATTGAACCGATCATCTCTTCCGCTTAACATCAGAAAGTATGTTGAAAGATACAGTACAACTTACCGAAATCTGTATCATCATGTCACATGTAATCCCCCTCAATCAGTGTTTCAACCTTGGAAAAGTGTAAAAAAAAAAAAAAAAGAAGCTTGTAAACAATGTCGTATAACGTTAATCAACTTGTTAGTAAGCTAGAAAAAATAATTTAGAGATGAGCATTTTGCTAAATATATTCACTATATTGCATATTCGTTGTATTTTTACCTGTTCTTTAATTAATGTATGTTTGAATATATCTGTTTTATGACAGCCACCATTTAAATGTTTCTACTCATTTTTTTTACGTCATTAAAAATTTATTATAACGTTATTATAAAAAAAGTCCTTGTGTAATTTGAACGTAAGTAGCCTACAAAATCAATTAATTTTAACCTTTAATATTATAATGATATTAATGATATTATTATAATGAAATATATCAACTGGGGTTCCCTGTATAGTTTACAGCATTAGTTGAGAGATTTTTTTTTTTCTTTTAGTTAATTATCCATGTACTGTACCTGATAAGCCCCAAAATTAATCAATATTGAATCAAAGTTAATCGAATCGCAAGCTTGTGAATCGAAATCAAATCCAATTGTGAAATTTGTGTCAGTGCCCAACCGTAGTGTCAATAAGTGTTTTTTTTTTTTTACTTATTTTTTTTTTTTACTTGAAGCAAATGTTGTATTTTCCCTTTCATTTTCTTGTAAGAGAGCATCAGAATGCTTTGTTTACATGTTAAAATCACAAAACAATTGTCCTGGGGGACGATACCCCCAGACCCCCCAACAACAATAAATGTGTCACCTTTTTCACCTCTTCTGAGTTTGCAGGGCTGATCATCCTATCATAGTTTTGATGGAGGTTTATTTGTTTTTTTAAGGTTGGCTGTGAGTTGCTGTTGAATATGCATGTGTATCTCTTTTGTACACCAGAGAGAACAGCTGAAGCTTTTAATTTCTGCCAAAGAGAAGGAAGAAGGAGCCCGGGCCATAGAGACTGTGAGAGTCCAGCAGCGGAGCCATTTGGTCAGTGAAAATCTTTGCAAGATGCTCATCAAGGACTGCTGCTTGTTAACTCCAGATCCAAAAACTCATGATTAAAGTGATGAATAAATCTGCATTAAAACTGCGTTTTTATTTTACAGGGAGATTACCCTGGCCAGTCCGTGATCAAAGGTGATTTTGTCTTTTAAAATCTGGATCTTTAGACTGTGACTTAAGTATAGTACAAACTTGATATTAGATACCTCAATATAAACTGTGCTGATGTTGAAATTGTTGATTGTAGGGATGTTTAAAATGTCATATTTCTATAAACAGTCATATGTGTTTTCATTCTGGGTTCTTTTTTTCTGCAGGAAAAGACAATGTACTAGTTCGACAGTCACACAGCTTGGACTCTGCTCAGGTGAATTTAAATTTCTTTAAAATCTTCTCAATCAACATAAATACCAAAGATTTCTACTGAAGCCAAAAAACGAATTGTATTTTATGTATCATTTACTTGATGTAAACCAACTCCAAAACATGCAACATGGGAGGAACTTGAAATCGAGGGTCTTTAAGGGAACAGTTGTGGAGTGACCTGAGGGAATTTACTGTTGTACTAACAGGTTTTTATCTGTACTTAAAAGGAAGTACAAGTTAAAGTGTACTGGTAAAGTATGGCATACTCTCTGTTATCAGGGAAGAAACTGAGGTCATTTACAGTAATGCACTTGAAAGTCTGTTTGTACTGCAATTTAACAAATGACTTTAACTCTAATAGTCAAATGACTCTAATAGTCATGACTTTTCATTTGCGTGTTCAAATGAAACTATTGTGATTTATAATTGCTGACCTTGTTCCAATATTCCAACCCGTCAATCGGTAATAAAATGTCCAAAATGCCTAAATGTGTGTATATATTAAACATTGTCCATAAGTATATATTTTTTTTTTCATAAAGAAGGTAACAGTTTTATGCATGTAATATGATTACAATGGGCACTGTAAAGTAATTATAAAATAATTAATAAAGTTAATAAACTAATAAAATAATTAGTTGGTATAAAATAATCTGTAACATTCAGGTCTACAAAATGGTCACACAATACGTAAATGCAGTTTCATATTTTTACTCTTGTGCTTGGGTAAACACCCAGGAACCAGTCAGATCAGTGTACATACACTGACATTTATGTCTGATTTCCCTCATGAAGTTCAACAACAACATCAGACTTCAAGTGCAAATGCTTAAATGTAAAATCAAGAAATGATTCTAAAGGTTTGCTGAGCATGCACAAGGTTCCCAAGGTTTGGAATTTTAGATGCTTTTTTTCTTACTTATGTTAAGTAATGCAGCGAGCAGACTGTCTATGTCAGCTGTGTTAAGCTTAGGAGAGGCAGTGGCAGTCAGATAAGTTGCTCTCTCTCATTTCATTTCAGAACCTCCATAGCCTGAAGTGTCAGACGGGTTTATGATTTATTAGCACTATTCTCTGAAGGGACATAACATACCTGGGTTCAGCTTTTGGGCAGGTGTGGTGGATGCAATTTTGTTGTCACATTAGCACCAGAGACTACTTTACTCTCACCTATGTTAGAGGTCACTGCACGCTTTAAAAATATGAAAAAATGCACCTGCTAAAGTAGGATCAGATGTCTGACTTGGGATGTGGCCTAGATAATGTTTTCTTTAAAAGGTTTAATCCCTTATGAACCCATGTGAGAAAAAGGATGGGAACCATTCCATCTTCCGTTCCTCAAAAGAAGGCTGGCCATGGATTTTTACAGACTAGATTTCTTTTCCCTAATTTCTTGTTCTAATAGTCATGAGGAAAAGGAAAGCTGTGAAAAATAACAATTGTAGGCTCTTTCCAATCTTTTCCACTTTAGCTTAGTAACTATCCACTCAGTATTCTGACAGAATGTTTATGTGATTAATAATTAATGCCCACTTGTTTAAATTCAGATCTTGCAGCCTACAGGACCATCTCGATCTGTGGCTCGACCCTTGGAGCTGTCTCGGCCGGTGGCTGGTGATCATGGGAAACTTTGTCAAGAGCTTGAATGTGTCCGCCGACAGCAAGAGGCTGCACAAGAGGAGGTGGGCTGCCTCCAAAAGGCTCTCGCATGCAAGTCCCAGGAGTGCGAGGAGCTGACCAGGAAGTGTGAGACCATCAAACGTGAGTCGGACCAGCAGGTACATGAGCTGGAGGAAGCCATGGGAGATGTGCAGAAGCGAATGATAGACTCTGAGACAAAGGTGAAACAACTCCAGGCTCATGTGGTGGCGGTAAAGGATCATCTCAATAACCAAGTTGTGGATGACCTCAAAGCACAGCTGAATGAGATGAAGGCAAAGTATGAGGGAGCTTCTGCTGAGGTTGGAAGGGTCAGGAACCATTTGAAGCAGAGTGAGAAAGCATTGGAGGAGTATAAAAAAAGTGAAGGACTTCTGGCTGTGGAGGTTGAGAGGCTCACTGCAGAGCTGAACGCAATGCAAGAGGACCATAAAGACATGGAGGAGACTCTTTTAAACATGGAGGATCAAGTGAAGACTGCAGAGGTCAGGTTGATGTCAATGGTTCCAGGAGAGAAGTTTGACAACATGAAGAACCTCCTCACCAATGCTGTGGATGAGAAGGAGCTACAGTTGGCTGAGTTAAGGGAAGATTATGACCGTGTGCTGGAGGAAGTTGCAGAGCTCCACCGTGTGATGGACGACCGACAAACTGTCCCCCTGCAAGAGCATGAGCGAGTCCGGGCTGCTCTGGAAGAGCAAAGCTCAACCCTGAAGAAGAAACTTGCTGATGTCACTACAAAGTGTCAGTCATTAATATGTGAAGTGGAGGAGGGTGAGGATGAGAGGGAACTGCTCAGAGAGGAGCTGCAGGAACTCAGCAACAATCTGAAGACAAAGTTTGTGGCCTTAGAAAACCATGAGGAGGTGAAGAGGTCTATGGGCCTCGCTGTGGAGGAGTTGAGGGTTAGGTTAGCAGAGGAGACGGAGATGAGAAAACATGCTGAGGAGCAGCTACAGAGGCTGCAGGAGGAGAAGACCTCTCTCTGTGAGAATATTGCCAACCTGAAGAGCATGTACATCCCCTGTGAACGTTATGAGAGCGAGATTGCTGCACTCACAGAACGCAACACAGAACTGGAAAGAGGTCTCAATAGCCTTCAAGATCAATACCAGGAGAGAGTCAGTGAACTTGAGATTTTGGCAACTGAAAAAGCAACACTGAAGCAGAGCTTTGACACTGACTTTGTCACAAAGGAGGAGTATGAGCGAGTGCAGATGGAGTTAGATAAGGCTTTGGAGAAAGCTAAGATTGAAATTGCAAAGTTAGAGGATGATTGTAGAGTTCGGGACGAGGAGTTACAGAAGGCGATAGAAGGAAATGCTATGTTGAAAGAAGAGTTTGAGAATGTGCAGGCCAAGTTAGCAAATGACTGTATCAGCATTGTGGAACATGAGGTATTCAAAAGCACGATGAGCAAAGCGTTATCAGAAGCAGAGGGGCAAGCTAGAGATGCCAACTCAAAGTACCAGTGTGCTCAAGAGAGCGCATCACAACTACACAAGGAAATTGAAGCACAGAAGAAAGAGTTGGATACTATTCAAGAGGCATTGCAGTTGAAGTTTGTGCCATTGACTGCTATGGAGGAAAAAGAGATTTATTTCAACACCACTTTGAAGGACTTGGCAGATAAACTTGCTGAAAGGCAGGAGATGTACAATGATGAAAAGACCAAAGGGGAAAGCCAAAGAATAGAAAATGAAAAATTGAAAGAAGAGATGGCGTCTCTGCAGCAGAAACTTCAGACGGGGCTTGTGTCCAGCGAGAAGTACAAAGAAGTGGAGGACCGCTGCAAGGGCCAGGTGGAAGAACTGAGTCTGAAGTTGGTGGAGCTGGAGCAGCAATATAAAGAGGTTACGATCCAGCGGGCCGAACTAGAGGAGCAAAACGTGTTGTGCGACTCTGAGATCCAGAGTCTCCAGAAGAAACTGGACAGTGAGTATATCCATCTGGATCAGTTTGAGGCCATGCAGAGCTCTCTCAGTGGGAGCCTGCAGGAGGCACAAAAGGAGTGTAAGTGCTTACATGAAGCTCATAAACTGGAAGTCCAGCGTGTTCATGAACTAGAGAAACAACTCCAGAGTCAGAGCTGTGATGAGACCCAGTATAGCCAGGTTAAAGAGGCTCTGGAGCATGAGGTCAACAAGCTTCGCTTGGCACTGCGGGAGGAGGAAGAAACCAGCGTGCAGAGGGCTGAGGATGTAGCCACCCTGCAGACTGAGCTCCTCAGAGCCACACACACTCTCAATGACCTCCGTAGCTATGAAGAACAGGTGACCGAGCTCACAGTTGAAAAGCACAAGCTTGAGGAGAAGGTGTGTGAACTTGGCGATCGGCTGTCAGGACTGGATGAGCAATATGAGGATCTGTACAGGGAAACAACCCAGGCCAGGGAGGGTGAAAAGAGGGCGAGAGCGGAAACTGAGGCCCTGCAGATAAAGAGCGCCTCCATTGAGAAGGAGATCAGAGATCTTAAAGAGAGATATGAGGAATCGCTCAGCACCATTGGAGAACTACAGAAGAGGATTCAAGCATCCTCAGAGCAGACTGAGCTTAAAGACAAAAGGGTGAGAAGGTTATACTCATTTGTTATGTGGAAGTGCTTTTTTGATAAGTGCCTGATATTTTGTCTCATTATAAGCAAGGTGTTCTCGGTTTCAGATCACAGAACTGTTGGCAGATGTTGAAAGGCTGAAACAGGCTCTGAATGGTTTATCCCAGCTGGCTTATGCTGGCAACACGCCCAACAAGAGACAGACTCAACACATTGACACACTCCAAGCCCAGGTCAAGAGCCTCCAGCAGCAGCTGGCTGTAAGTAGCTCTGTTCATATGCACATACCGGTGGATTTGGTTATAATTGCCCAAAAATATTACATGCCATCACCTTGGACTGAAAAATACACCCACTTACTGACTTACTTGCGTTCACAATTGACTCTAGAGCTTATGAAGAAAACTGATCGAATGGACTGAGGGACTGATTTCTTTCTCCCTCAGGTTATTTCAGCAGTAATATGATTATATAATTAAGAAGTCTTACAAGATTTGGTGTTATATTGAATTAAATGGTCTCCTTTTACTTAAAGCTAGGGTTGGCAATGTTTTTCATAAACACTTTTTGTTACACTGGTTTAAACTGTCTTCACATCCTGATAGCAATCAATAATAGAAGTGGTCTAAATATTTTTTTTTTTAAAAATGTACATACAGTATATCTTCTGTGGAAGTCTCAGGACCAAAAAAAATGTTGGTCTGAATGCAATAATAGGATGTCCTACCTGCCTGTCAACATGTATTTGGATAATTTCATGCACCCTGCTCATGCAGACATCATCAGCGTCACAGCATCATCATGCAGAGTTGTAGACACACAGTCACCAAGCGCCACAAACAAACAGCAGCCACCTTTTACATTTCCTCCTGAACCATAACAATGAGCTTATGCCGAGTTCACGCCATGTCGTAATTGAGATGACAACCCTTGACGTTCTACCCAGAGCTGTTCACGTCCTCAGACTCAGATATATGTGTTTCAAAGCAACACTATCAATTCCGAAGTTAATCTGCAGAAGTCATGTAGTACAAGTCAGCGCTCTTTAAGTTGTTTACATCAGTCAAATCTTAATTAACCGACAGCAGCCTTTATACCTGAGTGGAGAGCGAAGCATTTAAGTCGAGCACAGACCACACACTATGCAGGTCTGATGGAAGACAGGGACCTGACACATATCTTACTCTCTGAAAGTTACGAAATGAAAGCACGCTCCACACGAGACAGTGCAGAGTGGCTCTTTCACACTGTATGACGCGACAGACAACTAGTTGTCCAGTCCAGTTCACATAGCAAGAGTTTGCAGAGAATGTCGTGAAAATTTACGTGTGTGTTCAGTGATAGAATGCGGTTTTCACTCCCGTAATTAACTAAACTGTGTGTGTGTGTGTGTATGCAACCATATAAAGTAGTCAAATACAGGACTGACAACCATATTCTATTGCTGTGTGAACATAGCCTTGGTAACCTCTGGTGCTCAGGTACAAGCAGCTGCTGTACAATGGCAAAAAGTAGTATTCATAGGAGCATAAAAAAATTCTCACACACACAAAACACTGAAGAGGTTTTATGCTGCTCAGGTGGAAACCTCATAGTGAAAGCCCTGCACAATTAGTTCCATAATGAAACATGTTACCTATTGTTTGTTGCTTATGTCTTGTCTTTTTCCATCTAAACAGGACGCTGAGAGGCAACATAGAGAAGTGGTTTCAATTTATCGAACTCATCTTCTCAGTGCAGCACAGGTAATTGTATATGAATGTGTTAAGTGTGAAGGTTTCTTTTCTTTTTTTGCAGTAGCATTTCCTTCTATTTTGATCCTGTAACAAGGCCATTCATACCTGAGATCAGCAGTACTGTTATAGTAAGACTTTATAATAGTGTACAGGTCATAGCATATGAATGTGTGTTAAGTGTGAAGGTTTCTTTTTCTTTTTTTGCAGTAGCATTTCCTTCTATTTTGATCCTATAACAAGGCCATTCATACCTGAGATCAACAATACTGTTATAGTAAGACTTTATAATAGTGTACAGGTCATAGCATGTAGTTGCATAGAAGTTTCTGGATGCAGTTCTAAAGATGGATTTATCCTGACTGAATACCGGTCACTTGTTTTCTTTCAGGGTCACATGGATGAAGATGTCCAAGCTGCCTTACTGCAGATCATTCGAATGAGACAAGGTTTTGTGTGTTGAACTCAACACACTGAGACCACACTGACTCCAATTCATCATTCACCCAGTAACCTCCCATTCAGCTCAGTGCAGTTTGATACTGCTCTGGAGTACTTCACTCAGAAAGTCACGTTTTGTAATGTTTGATATGTTCTGATTAGGTTCGGTGTTGTATGTACTAACAGTATGAAATATAGTATCTGTAATATAGATTTGCCTAGTGACAGTACTAAATATAGCACTAGGGATAGCTAAACTCATCAAAAAAACATAAACATGAGAGGCAATGGATAATGATTTAATCATACTTAAGCTTATTGGCTTAACTATGTATGTTATTACTACATGCTATAGAGTCAATGAGAAGTACAGGATGCTGTAAAGATGTAAACTGCACATTCGGTGACTGAGTCTCATGTACCTCCTTATTTCATGTTGAAATAACCTAACTACAGTTTAAAGAAGAAAATTCCCTCCCTCCACTCTTATAGCCTCTATCTAAGCTACATGTGTGGTGTATTAATGAGGGACGCATCCCTTTAGAGAGATTTTAACATGCTGTTTCAGTCCAGCATTACTGTGTCCACTGCAATGGTTAAAGTAATGATCTGGTTAGGGGAAATAGATCTTTCAACACTAGGGAAATTAGCTTTAAGGCTTAAGTGGAGTGGTGGGCACAGAGGCATTTCCTGGGTCGTCTATGTTTTATGAAATGCCAGTGGAATAGTGGTTAAATGTCCTGCAATCCTGCACAGTAATGTTACATTTTTGTCATATGCAAGCTTATGCACATATAGTATACAGTAAGAGCATAATTGCACAGCACTGATACCAGAGTAAATATCATTGGTACACTTGTTTTGGAGGGTCCCAGAATTGTTATACTCCAAAGTCACTGCAGCTTCATATTACAAATATCTTTTGCAGTTTTGCCCGGGCCCATGGCCGTACACTGGAACATTTGTTTCAAATGCGCGTGATGTATTTGAGTCAGTGAGTGTCTATTGGGTTGGGTGTTATAGGATGGAGTAGTTCTTTTAGTAAAGTGTTTATGTAAAATCGCTTTGCTGCTGCAGTAACAACAGCAGACCACATCTTATGAATGATTGTATGAGCAAAGCATTTAACACTGAGGACTTTCCTTACACACTATCCTTCATGTTCCTGTATCCTGGCTGATATCGCCATCTAGTGGTGTGACTTGGCTGGCCAAGTTTGATGTGTGCTTTTGTGTAGGAGAATGTGATGCATTTAGGAATTCTCCCTTTTGATGCTTTCCACATCTGATATATCACCTTTTACAAGGCTTTGTACTACTTTTGATTAATGAACACCATGTTTGTGGTAACTATTACAGAATTCAGCAGGACTGGAATGGAAAGGCACAATAATCTGTTCAGGTTTCAGAACATGACTGTAGACTGGCATACTTTATATTTTGTGGATGTTGTTTTTTTGTTTTTGTTTGTTTTTTGTTTCTCCTTCTAATCTGTCATTTTTAACTATTTAAATTAGCCTTTGAGTTTCCAATCAGATATTCTAAAATGAATTAGAGTTCCCAACCATGGCTTTCCGGTATTGATTTAATTTATTTTATTTTAAAAACGTCACTGTAGTGCCATTTGGTTTGATTGGAATTAACTGATGCTATCGGTTTTCTCTGTCGGGAATGACTAATTGTAATGGTTTCATTATTTATTAGTATTGCATTCTAACTGTGCTTTTATGGTTATCAGTTAGTCTGTGCATTTCCTTCATGGACATTTTCTCTTCTTTTTTTTTCCTTTTTGTTTTGCAAAAATTTGAGTCTAACATCAATAAAAGTGCCTCT
Source organism: Coreius guichenoti (assembly GCA_039654105.1). NCBI lineage: Eukaryota > Metazoa > Chordata > Actinopteri > Cypriniformes > Gobionidae > Coreius > Coreius guichenoti. Next base: position 34,290,632 of record CM077168.1, read on the forward strand.
TTTAGACTAAACTGGCTCTGTGCAAATGAAAAAGATGAATCCCAGCAGTCTCGGAGTATCATGAGGTGAACCTTGCCTTTGGCAGGCCTTTCCAGCCCCTCTCACTCTCCTTGAAGTGAACACACATGTTGTTACTTTAAATCCAATCAGATCAAGATTGACAGCTTTTTTTCTCTCATGTGGTTTGCATTGATTTGTACCTTAATGTTTAACTTACCTTTAAAACAAAATGATATTTACAAATACAAAGAAAAGACAGTATTTTTCTTCCCATAAAGGTCATAGTTTCTTCTTCTTCTTCTTCTTCTTCTTCTTCTTCTTCTTCTTCTTCTTCTTCTTCTTCTTCTTCTTCTTCTTCTTCTTCTTCTTCTTCTTCTTCTTCTTCTTCTTCTTCTTCTTCTTCTTCTTCTTCTTCTTCTTCTTCTTCTTCTTCTTCTTCTTCTTCTTCTTCTTCTTCTTCTTCTTCTTCTTCTTAAAATTGTAACACTCCAACAGAATCAATGTTGTTTTCCCCTCTTAGTTTCCACAATGTGCTTTAGTAAGTCATTTTATGTAGTCTGTCACTTGTCCTATATTTCCAGTAAATATGCTGAAGGTCATTTTCTAAAGCTCTAAACTCATCCCACACCTAATTAATTTCATGTTTTTGTATCTTTGATTGCTTAAATGACTCTTCCCCCTTCCTTAGCAGTCTCTTGTTTTTATGAGTCTGTTATTTGTGGCCTGCCCTGCATAAGCTGTTCTCAGCAATTATGGCAAATACAATTCAATCTGTTTGGAGCTTTCCCTTTAATCTCATTTCCAGGACTATAAGCAGAACCAGATATCCTCCCATCACTCCCCTCTCTTTCCCTTTCTCTCTACCATTAATCATGTCCATAAGGATCACAGTGTAACCCTGTCGTTTAGCTGGCCCCCTGGTAGGTGGGCAGACTGGGAGCGGAACCCCTTTCGTGTTGCTTTAATGTGGTTAGTTGTTCACTCGGTAGTCTCTGTGTCGTGATTCAAGCTTGCTTTACTGAAGAGCCCTTTGCGTCATTTAAAGATTTGCTTTTTTTAAATCTTTCTTGCATGTCTTTTTTCTGTCCTTTTTTTTTGTTTTGATATCTGGATCTGAAGTCTTTTTACCTTCCCTTTTAATAGTTTAACAAATACAGATGTGCATCCCGTTCTTGTCTCTTTCACCTTATCATTGGGTCTCCCATAGGTTGTGCTGGCTGTGCTTTCTGCATTAGTACCTTTAAAAGAATGTCATGGAAAACCCCATCTTTTCTCATTAGCCTTCCTGGATTGGTCACCTCTGCTCACCCCTTTAATGTTTTTGCAGAGGTCCCTGCACTTTGTTGCCTCAATAAAGTTCATTTATAGGATAACAGGGCTCTGGAGGACACATGGGGCTGATTTCGACTAGATGGATTCAGCATGTCTCCTGCCCAGCTCCTCTCTGATCCTTGCCATGTGATCCATGCCTCCCTGACCTCATCATCCATCATCTAACACCTGGGATGAGGGGAAAAATGGTTGAAAAAATAAGAGACTCTTTTATTTTGTAGGATTTATTGGCTGGCCACAGGAGAGTCCCACTTCCACCGCCAGGCCGTGGCTCTCTCCATCCGTGGTTGGGTTTTTATGCACGATGGAAGACCATAGGGTTGTGTTCTGCCCATTTTGGCCTCCAGATCTTCCTTCTGAACAAGTTTTACCTCCATAAAATTGTTTGTGGGGGAGGTGGGTTTGATTAGATCACACAGGTACAAAAACTTGATACTGTGGAGCACATTTCAAACAGACTCTTAAACCGCGAGGTAATTGTGCAGGGGTGTTATACTCCAAAGTTGAAATTTTAAACTGCGCATTTTAAATGGTTACATCTGAGCTCATTGTTGTTCTTTTTCCCTCATTAGCTCTTGGTTAACCACTAATGCCTTGTGTATCAACTCATTTTTACTCTCTCCCCCTTTTTCCGGTCAGGGCTCAACAAGAAACATGTGGTCATCCTTTCTTCCAAGCTCAACCTCTTAATAATCCCCAGGCCTCTATGGAAAATCGACTGCATTTCACATGTCTGCTAAGAGCTGACACATGGGGCTGTGCCCTTGGTTTAACAGAATAAGCATGCGGAATTGATGGTTGGCTGCTTGAAAATAGTGCTGCAACTAATGTACTTTTTAAAAAAAAATAAAAAAATTTTAAGCATTTGGTTTTGTCTGCTTTTCTTGCTCTGCGGTGGAGGCCTGTGGTACTTTACAAGCTTGTTAAGAGGTAAATTGAGGGGAAAGGTGAGGAGACCGTTAAGTTCTCCCTTTTTGGCCATCTTTGCTATGCTTTCATCTTGAGGATGAGTAAATTATGGGATAATTTTAATTTTTGGGTGAACTATCCCTTTAATTCTTTTTAAAAAATATTACAGATTTTTGAACGTGTGTGTGTTTATATAATATGTATACACTAACTATTGATAAATAAAAAAAAATCTCTAATATACTCTTATAACCAATATGCTTCTGATATATTGTGCATCCCTACTACAGTGTATATGTACTGCTATATTGCTTGTGGTAACCATAGACTGCCAATTACAGGTACACTGTAATTGGTAATTTTAGTGACTTTTATTGCACAATCATGTCATTGAACTAATGACGTATCTTCGACTGATTTGAATTAGCTTGTCTTTTCATTTTGCAGTCCTCTGCACCCAGCTCTCAGTGTTTACTTCCTTCATTTAATACCTCCGGCAGGGTGAAGGTGCGGCTCTAAAGGTGTTTGAAATGGTTAATGTTCCTGAAGAGTTTCCTGCTAGCAGAACATAAGGTATTAGTTTATTCATTACTCATTAGGCTCTCAGTCAAAGTGCTTTAGGCAAATTCAGGGTTGTGACTGTCGATCATTAGCGTTGAAAATGTGCATTTGTTAGACAAAGCCGCAGTCACACAATCCAATTAAGACATGAAAGCCCCCGTCTCCTAGGAAGGAATTCACAATACATAAACAGGCTGTAAAGTGGAAAATTACATCTGCATTTGTTTCTTTTCTTGAAATTCAGCCACATTTGGTAAACTTTAACAAACCCCTGTTGAACAATTTGGAAGAAAAAAGGGATAGCTAAATTAATACCATGTGTTTTGAGAGCTACACAGGGGTTTATTGTAGTGTTGAGTTATAGGGACAATCTTGCCTAGAGTGAGAGTTTGGTAGATTTTAACAAGCAAGAACATTCTAATCACTTTGAATTATGTGATTTTTACCAAATTTACCTTGTAATGTCAGATTTAAAGAACTTTCCATAAACACACTTGTACCTGCTTTTATAACAGACATTTACTATACTTAAAATATCTTTAATCAAGGCCAGGCTCTTTTGATGTTGGCATGAGTGTGTAAGTGTAACATGCCTTCAGCTTGTTGTTCTGGATGTTAATTAAATTGCTTTTCACTCTTCTTATAAGGCAAAGTATTGGATTAATGGCTTTAATGCCCTTTAAATCTCTCTAATCTTCCCCCTTTCATCTGTAGCTTTTGCAGGTTTGTGTTGCTGTGATTTGCTTGCGTCGTCTGCCTTTGATTGCACCGCAATGATTGTAGCTCGCCCTGGATCGTAATGCAAATCCCCAGAATAACTGTTTCCGGATGCTTGCAGGTGTTAGGTGGTAGGATCCTGTTGGGAACAGTGGCTTCTGCGTCCAGCCTTTGATGCCTCTGACTTTCACAGAGCCAGATTCTACCTTTCACACCTGCTTCATAAAACAGAAAGAAATATTTATGAGTCATCTACACAACAAACGACTGAATCCTGAGTGTCAGTACCCACAGAGAGAGACAAAAGTATGGCACATTAAATGGGTACGCTGCACAGGAATGGTCCAGTCAGATGTGCTGATGAGCAATTAAGATCATGACATCGCAAATTCAAGTTCTGCACAGTTCTGCAAAATGTGTACCTTTGGGGTCACTATTTGTACCTTGTCACTAGAGCAGTATCCTTAAAGGGACAACTTTGTACCTTATCTACCCCTAAAATGTGAATATTAGTACCTTAGAGAAGTAATATGTACCATTAATGTACTACCAGGAACCTTTTAGGGGTAAATAAGGTACTATTTCTGCACATTTTTTCTGAAAGTGTGATGTGTTCGGGATGACAATTTTAAGACCTACAACAACTAATAGCCATTTATGTAAATACATTGCATATATAGTCTCTTACTTTTCTCTTAATGGCATAGTTTCAGTCCAGTTTTTTATTTGCTTGGGGAAAAAAAAACCTGTAGCCAATTCTTAGAATTAAGATATTTTGCCTAACAGACTCTATCATGTTAAGTGGTTATAACTGCACAGGCCCCATTGCACCGCTCCCCAATTCTGTCATTTGCCCTTAATTATCATGCCAGCAGAGTCCATTAAATATTCTCCAGCTAATGCCTCATTAGCTTCTGCAGGCTAAATGGTCAAGAGATGTGCTTTTTATTGGTAGTAAGCGTTGTCCTCTATGAATCACTGCCTGGGGTCATAACCATGAATCAGGGCTCAGAATGGTCCCCCAGTTTTTATATCTGAATTTTAAGACTCTCCCTTAGGAGTTACTGTCTTTGTAGTCAAGACAGGAGTGTGATGTAGTTCCACTCCCATCATCCAGAGGGCAGACCTACATTAAGTTTTAAGACTTTGGCTTGGATTCATGGTCGAGCAGGAATGATCACTGATGCTTTTAGAATCCAGGATTTGACTAGTTTGGTATTAAATATAAATACATATAGTGTGTGTGTGTGTGTGTGAACATTGTTGTATCACATGTCAAACCCCCTTTTTTTCAAAATGCTGTTTTTGAGTCATCATAGTAATGATTTTCTGAAAGGCATTTAGAACAAAATTAATTATTTTCTATCATTTGAAAAATATGTCTAGCTCTCTGTCTGTGCATATATTACACTTGCTAAGGTTCCTGATGCAGCTACTGCAACATAAAACAAGCTCATCCATGGCCTTTAAATATAGGCCAACTAGTTTTGCAGAGTACCTTGGAAATACTTGGATATAAATCTCTGTCCTTGCAGATGTACAGGCTGAGCTCATGTTTCATCTGCAATGCATATTTTGGCCCTGTATCTCTGTTTACACAGGTGAGATGGTCTATCATCAAATATTTGTGCGATTTAATGCGTGATTTTCATTTGCTGAGGTATTGGCAGGTGATCTACTGAATTTGCTGGTGTGTCATGGCCACTCATTCTCATTCTAGATGGGCAATAGCATGCCAGCTCACATCATAATGCCTCTGTGAATATTTACGCAGGCTCACCTGCTGCCACATCTGCTAAAATGATTGTAAAGGGTCCGTAGAGATGTGAAGTAGGGACTGATGGATCTGAGCATACAGCGCTGCTGTTTTTTTTTTGTTTTTTTTTTAAACCTGACAGTGGATGCAAATGGTAGTTCTTATATGAAAACAACAATGCTTAAATGATCAGCATTTGGCTGTTGGCTGCCTTTAGACTTGAGTGCCAATCCCAAACTATTCACTTTGCCTGCAGAGATTCCCAATCAGCCAGATTGCATTGAAACTAGAGATGCCACATGCAGAGAAGTGTGTTTGTGTACAAAGGAGTAATTTGAGCTGTTTCATAAGCCGTTAGATGTCAAAACTCAGTATGTCTCCATAAATTGAGAGCAATGCATATGCATGTGAGCGTATATAAGAATGCATATGTATATAAATACTGCCTGCTTGTCAGTCTCTGTCATTTGTCATTCCTGTTTTCACCCAAATCATATTAGGAGAATTCATTATTAGATTCTGCTACACCAACCGCATCACAAACGGTAGATAAATGCAGGCTTTTCAGATGCTGTGGAGAGACCAGAGAGACTCTGCTTCTGAATTTGCGGCTTTTGATGTGCACTTTCTGTGGTTTTGGATGCGGTTCTGACAGGTATTGTCCCTGAGGCGACGGATTACCTGAGGCCTCCTCACAAAACAGACCAAAACAAGTTATCAGAGGGCATGTAAGCACCTTCGTGGAGAGTATGACATAAATTATTCTAGCCTTGCAGATGTTCTGAGATCAAAATCTGCATGAATTTATGCCATTGGCAGTGAGTCCCACTTATTAGTTTTCATGATGCGTGCTGGAGCAGCTGCGATGCCGGGGCTTTTACAGGGGTCATAAATCTGGATCTGTCATCATCTCAACCACTTTGGTAGAGATTATTTCACTCCGCTAATAAAGCAACTCCCGCTCGACATTACAAATGCCTGCAGGTTAACAACCTTGGCAGCCGTGCGATCTCAGTGCTCACTCGCACTTCAGAGGCTTTGCGAGCTGGGAAAGAAATAGAAGCCTGTGATATAATGGAGACCCTAATGGATCCCAGGTGGTTGTTAGATCCCGACCCCACCTGATATTTTCCTTCTCAAGGGGGAAGAACCTGGGTCAACCTGCCTCAAGTGTTTGGAGTTTCATTGTTCATTTAGACTCTCTTTGATGTTGCTGGATACCAGAGCTTACATTTCTGCTTTGTTCAGGAATGGACCAATTTCCTATTTTTGGTAAAATGTCATAGTTCACATTCTTCAACATGATGGAATGGTTCAATAGCTGCATTCAATGTTATTCTTTGCTGGGTGTGACAGTTGAAAATTTGTGTTTCCAGTGGAATTGGTCTCAGCATATACATGGTTACAATGGCGCCATCAGTGGAGTTCATAAAATTACCTTGATTAACCCCATATAATTAACTTAATGGAACAAATCAATTAAAACTAATCTTATTGAGTGTTCTTGTGTAATAGCTGCTAACCTTATTGAATGTTCTTCGACCCTTTTTTTCTCATGCACTGTGGTTTGTTTCCCTCTCAGTGTTTACTTCCTTCATGTTAATGTGACGAGACAAGAAATTCCCTATTTCCCAAGTTGTCCATCCTGACAGGACTTCTGTGCCATAGATCGGGATTGGAGGAAACAATTATTCCAGTAGGTTGTTTTTAGAAAGTGGAATCAATAAATATGTTGGTATTATATGTGGAATAATAGTGCACTACTGGCTGCAATGCACACTGGATACTATATCATGCATACTGTACCATTTTATTGAATGTGAAACAGTTGTACAGGAATACAGCTATTTTATTGACCACATTGTTAAAGTAACTGGTGTCCAGTTGTCTTTTTTTATTTTAATGCAATTTTTGCAGTCCAATCTAGAAATCAAGAAAAAAGGTTTCAAAAAGCATGATAGATGTTGCATAGTTAATTCATGTTGGAAATGGAAGATTAAGTCAAATGCATTGCATTGTGGGATTGTCAGTATTCATTGTAATGTGTTCTGCCGTGCACTGTGAATGTAGTTGGTCGACATGCTAACAGTATGATTATGGTAAGGTAGGGAGCCTTTTGAGATGCACCCTTTGTTTTCAGGTGGACCGTTAAAGAACGCAACACACGTCTTCCGGAAATCCTGAAGAATTCAACCAATCAGATGACGACTTTGAAACTCCCGAAGTGTTTCCCATTTTGTGGGCCTTATGCATTAGACGTTCAGCCAACGGTCTGTGGATGTGACGTCTGAGGCTGAGACTAGATGCACATGACACAAAACTTGAAACACTTTCACAAGGGCGAAAGTCTGAATCTGATTGGCTGACTTTTACAGGTTTTCCGGGAGCTTAGAAACTGCAGCAATGAACCCTTCAGAGAAGCAACTAAACACTAGATCTAAAAAAATGTTTGTGAAGTTCACTGCATAGAACAAAACAAGACTGTGATTGGTCACTGTACATGTCAGTCAGACAGCCTCTTCCTGACTAAGTGGGCGTCCTTGGCTACACAAGACTATTTACTCTTTACCCTGTTTATCAAGCCATTAGCAGCTTGCACCCGATCCAAAGTTTTTATGGTCACATCAGCCCGATTAAGTCGTTGGTCTATTTCAATTCTATTGGATAAACCTAGTCATTGAGGTAATTTAGCTCTTTTGAAAATATGAGAATGAAGAGGTTTCATTCAACCATAACATGCTCACAATTTTGTCAGTGTCACTCTCTCTTCATTTAACAGTGATTTAATGTCAATATAGTGCAGGATCAGTACAAGTAACTGTATTGTATAAGTTTATATGAGAACATTTGCTGTTGACTGAAGCAGAAGTAAATTAGGATGCTTATGCAACCACTCCAAAGTCTTGTCAGCCTCAGGGGATGACAATGATTATTCAAATGTGAGTTTGTTTGGTAAGCACTGGCATACATGTATGATCCTGTTGCCAGTCTTTTTCTAGCAGAAGGAAATTTCTGTAAAAACCTGACTTTAATCTAGGGTGCTTCCATCTTTTGTCATTTTTGGCTCTCCTTGCACCATTCATATTTTTCTGACAGCAGCTACACTGCATATATTTAATTCTGTTCTCTGCCCTCAGATTAACCCACCAGGCAGGTGTGAAGACAGGCAGGTCCATCCAGATTATTCCTAATGCTATATTGCTTCAGACTGCAAGGACTCAGACCAGCACTCTTGGGACCAGCAGCAATGTAGAAATATCCAATACTAAAAGACTTTTATGTAGTTTGAAGGATGAAATATTTATGACCGTGAGCATTGGAGTATCATTTAAAGGCAAGTGGGGGTCCAGTTTAACATCTAGCTGGAAGTAAAAGAAACCTCTGTGCAAGTGGATCGTGTGGAGAAAGAGGAAATGGTTGCAAAAACCACAATATCACTGTGCTACTAAAAAACTAACTGCATCACTTTTGCCTTGGATCCAGGCGTTGCTCATGCTAAGATGGTCTCAATTAGCCTTTTTTTCAAAGGGTACTGAGGGAAAAAAAACTGATTACCTTAATTAAGACAATACTTTTTTGACTTAAAGATATAAGATAAATTCAGAGAAAAAGTTCACAAAAGAAAGTATTTGAGCACTTTAAGACCATTACATCTTGTGTACAAAGCTACATTCAAAATTGTTTTTGAAATGAAGGTGAATCTAGTTTTTAATGCATGTTTGTACACAAGCTTTAGTCTCTGGTGTCCCCAGAATGTGTCTGTGAAGTTTCAGCTCAAAACACCCCACAGATCATTTATTATAGCATGTCCACATTGCCCCTATTTGGGTGTGAGCAAAAACACGCTGTTTTCGTGTGTGTACCTTTAAATGCAAATAAGCAACAACAAAACTGGAGAATCTCACGCAGCTAAAATGTCAGAAATTGTCAGTATGACACCGATAGAGAGACTCAGGAAGAAGTTACAATGTTTCTGAATGGTTAGTTGATGAATTTATGTAGTTGTTGTGGAGTTAACTTTATTTATCATTGTAAACTGTTGTAAAGATGCTCATGTGGAAGCTGTAGTAGGATGTTGGTATTGACGCATCTTTCAAAATCAACTTTTGTGCAACTCTAGCCTTGAATTGAACCTCGTTTGTGAAGCAGTCCGGCGTAAAATGATTTGCTCAAACATATAAGACATTACCTAATTTCTTCGACACATTTCCTTCATAAATTCAATTCATCCACTCTGTCCTCGTGGCTCATATGCTGGGAGTCTATGGAGACTCTTATGTTCATTAGTGCATCCAAAAACAGAACATTTGTAATGTTTATGTGGTGCAGACATATCAATAGGTGCTATAGCGAGGATATAAACATGGCGGACTATGTGTGCGACTCACTCAGGGTAGGATCTATGCTAACAATCTGGAACAGAGTATTTTCAGACACATCTTGTTTTGACGTCCTTCAGTGGGGATCGAGCCGCCTTCAGGAGACAGGAAATGAAGCTAACATTGGATTCGGATGTGCCTTGATGCCTTCCTAACTTGGAATGCATCCTCCGAAGATAAGTTAGGTTTTCGGATGCAGCCATGGGGATTATAAAAAAAGGAGTGGATGGATTTTTACCATTGTAGGCTGGTTGTTTACACATACTGTGGACACACATCAGTGTACAAACACCATGTAAAAGTCAATTTTGCACAATAGGTCCCCTTTTAAGGATGTGTTCATTAACAAAATAAGATCCAGTATTGGATTGTTCTGGTCAAGGGGGAGTGTTTGGCTTATATGGCAAGGTTGGCAAGAGTACAAAGAATGCTAAATTCATTGATTCAAGCTTCTCTTTCAACACTCAGTTTCAGGATGAACATGTTTTAAAATTTGTTGTTTATTAGCAATGCTAACTTACTATTCTGAAAATTATGGCTGTGATGCAGAAGGTTGCCAGTCTGCCTGGAGAGAGAGAGAGACAGATGATTAACTGGGCAAAAGGTCACAAGGTTATTGTTGTAACTTCCAGTCACTTAGCACTCAATGCAAATAGCTGGCCTGTAGAACTTCCTGACTCCTTGCCCATTTTCTACACAATTTTTTTGTAAGCATAACATTTTTTTTATCTGAACCATATATTGCATCTATGTAAAACTTTGTTTCCTTGAAAAAATTGAGCTCCATGCACACAAGCAATAGAATTAATTCACTAACAGTTGTATGCACATATCTAGGGGCGCAAGGAGTAGGGTGCTGCACAACGTTTCGCAGGATTGTAAACGCAGTGCAAATTTTTGTCCATTTATTTATTTATTACATGTAAATTGTGAATTTTAAGCCTATATTTTCTTTTTAAATGGGATTCATTTTACATTTGATGTTTTGTTTCCTTTCCTTTTTGAATTTTAATTAACGCACACACATATGGTGCTTGTGCGCGGTAGCCTATTGCAGTACTACTGTTACTGTAGGCCGGTCAGTTGCATTAAAGTCCCCATGAAATCAAAATGTAAGTTTTTTTTTTTTGTTGCTCCAAAATAATGACAAAATACACATTTAGAAGACATAAGTGTTCAAAACTTACAGTCTCTCACTTCCACCAATATGGATCAACGATTTTGATGACATCACTCTGCACTTCAGCTTCTCATCACATTTTTGTCCAATCAAATGCTCTCTAGAATCTGAAGCGTACCGCCCCATACACTATGAATAGATGCTGAAGCTGTGGTTGAAATCGGTCACACAATTACTATTTTCTAAATGGTGAATGGCAAATAGAACAGAAGTGGCGAAAATTTACGTCTGATATGGGTTTCAGAATTAGGTGTGGCAAAATGGCTCGATAGCGCCACCTACAAAATTTCAATAGACAGACACGGTAGACACATGTAACAACCCAATACCTACAAAAAAGTCCCTGAGTGCAAAATCTGAAAACCAATAGGAAGTGAGATATTTTTAATTTTCTTGCCATTTCCAGACGTTGTACTTTAACAAACTCCTCCTACAGATTTAATCAGATCATCATCATATTTGCACAGTCTAATCTAAAGGCCTTGGCGAAGTTAAATTGCGAAGATCTTGAGTTTTCCCTAAAGGGCGTGTCCGTGGCAGCCTGACAAAATTCGATGTTTCGCCATGAAACAGGAAGTTGTTGTAACTCAGGCATACAATGTCCAATCAGCCCCAAACTTCACATGTTTTATTAGAGTCCTGGCCTGAAGACATCTATATGCCAATATTCAGTTACAGTCATAGCGCCACCTGCTGGCAACAGGAAATGTCATGTTTTACACTGTGATTAACTCCCTGAAACACATTTAAATATGCCATCAAGTCCCAAACATGCTAGAAACACGTTAAATCACGCAACACTTAGCTAAGTGCTAATGTATGCGATTAACACCACGAAAACAGGAAGTTGTTGTAAGTCAGGCATACAATGTCCGATCTGCCCTAAACTTCACGTTTGAAAAGACTCCTGCCCTGAACACATCTACATGACAATATTCAGTTATAGTAATAGCGCCACCCACTGGCAACAGGAAGTGACGTGTCTAACACTGTGATGCACTACTAGCAACATACTTAAATATGCAATTGAGTACTAAACATGTTAGAAACATTCTAAAACATGCTAGCAACACTTAGCTAAGTGCTAAAGCATGCTATTATCGTCATGAAACAGGAAGTTGTTGTAACTCAAGCATACAATGTCCAATCTGCCTGAAACTTCACGTTTGATAAGTGCCCTGGCCTGAAGTCATCTACATGCCAAATTTTAGTTATAGTCATAGCGCCACCAGCTGGTAGCAGGAAGTGTGGCAAATACAAATGACTGACGTAGCCCTCCTATTTTTATATACTTAAATGCATATTGCCCACTGTGCTCTGTTTTCCTAAAGCCACCGGGTGGTGGTGGCATGGGTGCAAGGGCCCTTTCATCGCTGCTTGCAGCTTTAATTTTCTTTATGTATTTCCCCGGCGTCAAAATCAGGCTCATATAAATGTCAGGAAACATGATTCCTGGCTGCATGTAAATATCCATGGATCACGGGATCTTTGGTAAGTTGTAAGGAACACTTATATTGAGTCCAACCTTTAGTTTAAACTGATAATCCTTTGATTTAGCCTACTCGCCTTTTCCAGGGTGGTCGAGGGTGCTTAAAAAGTCTTAAAGTTTTCCTATTAAGCCCTTAAAAAGTATTAAATTGTCTTAAATTCAGATTTGATGGGTCTTAAATATTTTTGGTCAAATTACCGCAAAAATTTCTCCAGTCTGACGGACCCAATGTCTGTTTACAATCATTGGACAGACGAAGATGTATTTTTCCCGCGGTAGTTAGGCTACTGCGTCATCAGAGAGAACTAAATTAGCCGAATACAGGTCGAACCTATAGCTGACCAGAAGGTTTAATGAAAAATGTTTTGAGAACGACAAGTTGACGCCATCTCATTCCTATCTTAAATGACAACGATTCGCCTGTCTATTAAACCTTTAACAAAACCACACCGGAACATTCAAATCTGCGTTGGCGCTGCCGCTGATCCAGAGAGAGCAGTTATCATGTATAGGTATGAAACGGCTGCACAAACAGTCTTTTCAGCCACACAGTATCACACAGTATCATTATTTCTGTGTTACAAATATTCATATCATCATAAATGTTTACGTTAGCGATCAAAATATAGTGATTCACTTTTTGAAGTGAACATGGGGCTTCAAATAACGATTGCGTCGATTACATCGTTACGCCACCAGGTGGCGACGACAAGTGACTGTTAAAAAATGTATTTGGCATTGACTCATTCATTCAAGAGATTCTTTCAAAAATCGCTGATTCATCCAGTAATAAAACAATGAAGTATTTATAAGTGAGTCATTGAATCATTAATTTAAAGCTATTTTTTAACTATTTGTTTGTACCGCCTGACATAAAAACTGTCCAAAAAATGAATTTAAACACTTTGAAATATTATTTAACAACTGAAATATTATTTAACAACTAAAACTTGTTTAAACACGTTGTTTACACATGACTCAAAAATATGCATTACATAATGTTTGAAAAGTTTTTCTTTTTAAGCTTTACTTGTCAATGACCCATATATGTATAATGTGTATTTCCATTGCAGGTTTGGTCTTAAATTTTATATAAGGTGGTATTAAAAAGGTCTTAAAAAGTCTTAAATTTAACTTGTTTATAACTATAGACACCCTGTTTTCGCAGTTTCCTCTATTAAATCCAGTCATGCAGCAGGCTCTTTTGCCACTCAGTCTGGCTGAGGGAGCATGTTCCGGCGGGAAAGTGATGTCAGTGCATTCCATCTATTGGCTACGGGCACTCCCTCCTTCATTTAGAAACCTAAAGTTGTCAACATTAAAACAAATGTAAGAACAAATGTGTATGCAGCTGTTGTCAATCTGGCGCAAATTCTCAGTGAGAACTCTTTCAGCACACATAAATGCGCGAACTGTATGAAATTATTAGAGAATGAGGCCCAAAGTGTTTGCTCGTTATATATTTCAGCCCTCTCATTTTCATGTGACTCAATCACCATGTTCTGCAACTGTATGAGATGCGTGTGTTGTTCACAATGGCCATAGCCACAAAATCTGCCCCACCCTGAACTTTAGGCAGACCACAGACATTTGTTTTCTATGACCTTTCCTGCTTCTCTGTTTGCTGGTAGCATGCTGTTCTCTTCCCCTCTCTGTCATCTACCCATTCCTCTTTTTCTTCCACCATTACACTCCCACCCTTGACTTCTTCACTGCTTTGAAAGCCCCAAGTTCTCTTTTCACTGGCCCGTGGTCAGACCCAAGAGTGCTAGCCACAGTAACCACCCTCAAAGCAAAAGCACCATTTCCTCTTTACGAAACCACACCAACCTCTACTAGTCTTGTGACACAGCAGTTAACATAACACTTGCAGTCCAATCCGGAGATGTTTTGCGGACAGAACTTCATACCCTGTTGGCCATTAACGTCCCTGAAAATCAATGTTGGTGTATTAATTTTCAGAGCAGCGTTTTGGTCTGGTTGTACTGATTGGTTTGGGTCCGTCAGCCTGACTGTTATGTGGTTTGTAAGAAGCAGCAGTAGGTATGCGTGCATGCGGAAATAGAGGATGTGTTTAAAGATGCCCCGATGGCGCACTGCGGCTGATTGGATAACAGATTTAATGTAATGGTTTATGTAGGAGGCCTCTGGGCGACCAGCCCAGGCAGGGGAGACAATTAGACTGGCCCCTCATCTCAGCCTGATTTTCCTGAGGGCAATATGTGAGTGTTTATGTGTATAAATATTTCATATATATATATATATATGAGCGTATATATGTGTGTGTGTGTGTATATATATATATCACAGAGTATAAGAATGTATCAGTATAAGAGACTGAATAATGGACAAATGTGTGGAGTATGTTGTCGCTGAAAGACAAGGCCAGACCTTGAGTGTTCAGGGGGGGAGATTCATTTAACATCCCTTTCTCCCCTCTAGCCACAATCCCCTCATCGCAATATCCTGCAAAAGAGGGGAAAGAGCAAAAGAGAAAAGAAAAACAGTAAGGATCAAGTCCCTCATTTCCCCATTCTTGCAACATATTGCTTTTACATTCCCCCCTTCTGTTCCCATAGCTTTGAGAAGAGATGAACAAAGGGCTGTAGCTTAAAACCATACAGATACACAAACCAATAGCTGTAAGATGAGCAATGGCACAGGAAGGCCTGTTTTAAATAGGACACAGGCATATAATAGAATCTGAACCACTGGTATACACTGTATATATCACTGTATGATGTCAGGAAACTAATTTACTCAGAAATGTTTTTTTTTGCTCTGAATCTCAGCCTTCAAATTCTATCAGAGTGTAAATACACTGAATGAATTTAGATATTTATATACACCGATCAGGCATAACAGGTGAAGTGAATAACACTGATTATCTCTTCATCACGGCACCTGTTAGTGGGTGAGATATATTAGGCAGCGAGTGAACATTTTGTCCTCAAAGTTGATGTGTTAGAAGCAGGAAAAATGAGCAAGCGTAAGGATTTGAGCGAGTTTGACAAGGGCCAAATTGTGATGGCTAGACACAATGGGGAGCGAAGGCTGGCCCGTGTGGATGGCCGGGTGCGTGTGCGTCGCTTACCTGGGGAACACATGGCACCAGGATGCACTTTAGGAAGAAGTCAAGCGAGGCAGTGTGATGCTTTGGGCAATGTTCTGCTGGGAAACCTTGGGTCCTGCCATCCATGTGGTACATACCACCTACCTAAGCATTGTTGCAGACCGTGTACACCCTTTCATGGAAACGGCATTCCCTGGTGGCTGTGGCCTCTTTCAGCAGGATAATGCGCCTTGCAACAAAGCAAAAATGGTTTAGGAATGGTTTGAGGAGCACAACAACAAGTTTGAGGTGTTGACTTGGCCTCCAAATTCCCCAGATCTCAATCCAATCGAGCATCTGTGAGATGTGCTGAACAAACAAGTCCGATCCATGGAGGCCCCACCTCGTAACTTACAGGACTTAAAGGAGCTGCTACTAACATCTTGGTGCCAGATACCACAGCACACCTTCAGGGGTCTAGTGGAGTCAATGCCTCGACGGGTCAGGGCTGTTTTGGCAGCAAAAGGTGGACCAACACAATATTAGGATATAATGTTATGCCTGATCGGTGTGTGTGTGTGTATATATATATATATATATACACATTTATTTATATATATATATATATATATATATATACACATATATAATATAATATAATATATATATATATATATATATATATATATTTATATAAAACATGTTTGAGGGCTGACCTTTCATCTTTTTAGATAGTATAAGATTTCAGCCAGACAGACTTCTTTTGGGGATGTCATTCATCCTACCTGGACATATTTGTTATTTGTTATTGAGTTATTGTTTCTACAGTGATCAGCCCAGAATGAAGTCTCATTGAGTTTTTCCATTCACTTTTAATGAAAAGGCACAATGAAAAACACCTGTGTTGCGTCTTACTGGTAGATGGGACACATTTCTCATTTCCTTTTAATATTACTATACTGACAGGATGAAAGTTTGCCTACCATCCGGTTTTGATGCCAAGGATATTTGTGAAATTGAATGCTTTTGAGCAGGATCAATTCTATTGATGTTCTGCTTTTAACTGTACCTGTACTGAACTTCAACATGACCAAAAATTATGCTTGGATAGCAATATATGAAATTTGTTCGGCTGAAATATTGAGAGCCGGCTTGTTGCAGAAGAACTTTATTAGAACGGTTTTAATTTATCATCTGAAAGAATGACAGTTTTACAACCTACAAAAGTAGGGTTGTCAAATGTACCTATATTCGGTAACCCGCTGATAGACGCTGCTTTTATATGCTCTCGTTCATGTTTGTTTCAGCGCTCTCTGAACATCACGGGTTTCTAGAATTTACAGTGTTTTTTTTACAAGTATTGAGCACTGTAGCCAATCACAATCATATCTGTTAAGCATGAACGTGAAATCAGAGGTGCTAGTCAGTAAGTTAGTCAGCTTAAACACTGCTAAAAACGCACAAGGTTTTATTTTGTTCAACATAGAATCCTTTCGTTATAAC
The DNA here is from genome assembly GCA_039654105.1 of Coreius guichenoti. Classification (NCBI taxonomy): domain Eukaryota; kingdom Metazoa; phylum Chordata; class Actinopteri; order Cypriniformes; family Gobionidae; genus Coreius; species Coreius guichenoti. The sequence continues at coordinate 34,307,510 of CM077168.1, forward strand.
CAGCAAAGTTTCAACACAATGTAAATAAGAGATTCATTGTACAATCAAGACAGCTTTTATTTATTATAACAGGAGTTTTCGCAAGAGTGCAGAATTCAGTGAGCTTGCACTTTAGAAATTGACAGCCTTAGTGATTATAAAGGGAAGGCTCTTCTCTTGCTCGTCTCTTGCTGACTGTAAGTTTAGTTTTTCATGCTGCTACACTGTATTTAAATGCACAATTGAATCAGAAACTGTGATAACCAATGGACAATACAAAACGGGACAACATTTTTTTAAAGTACTTAATTCAACAGTTTTTGCTTTGGTACTGATATTGTTACCAAAAACTGTGAAATGTTTCTGGTATTGGTATCAACTACTGACATTTTGGTACCGTGACAACCCTACTGAAAAGCGTAAATAGTTCAATTGCCAAAGCGTTATTTTCAGTGTCAGTATTCAGCTTAATGAAAAGTTTGGTTTTGTAAAAAAAAATAATTTTGGCGCATCACTAAGATCCGCCTGTGTCAGATTGCCCTCACACTATCATTTACCAGCCTACTGCATTGAATTCCTTGTTTGAATGCAAAACGATGCACATGATTGCATCAGTATCCACCAGGGAAGCTCTTCATCTTATACATCAGTGACTCTGATATCCATCTACTGAGCTGTATTGAAATGATTTTGCATTCACAGGGCTACTCGTTGCTGTTAGATTTGACACCTGTCTTCTCGCTCATCTTATGAAATGATCAAGATGATGAAACCATGCAGAGATCATGATACTACAGCACCTGACCCACACTTCCTGTCCTGTTCCCCCCAAGCCCACCCATCGCAGCTTGAACGGGGGTCACCCTGCTAGCTTAGCTCCTCTCTCCACCATCCTCCAGAAAGCTCATTATCTTGTTAACACTACATTTATCTAACAAGACAAAAGGGAGTGAGTGACCCAGCCACCATTAAAGATTAATAGAAAGGCATTAAAGGGAAGGGAGAGATGGAGAAAGGCTGGGTCTTAACCAGGCTTTTCTTTTTAAAGAGTGAGATGGCTGTGACAGGTTTATTAATCAAAACGGGGGGAAGATAAGACCTCCGTTGCAGCTCCCTCACTTAGAGTCTTTAGTTAGCGCTCCTGCAAAGCATGAACAGGTCAGAAAGGGTAAAACTAATTGGCTTTACCGGGTTTTGAATAACAATGAGCAAGGGCCCAATTATAAAATCACTCTGATTTTGACATCGGGGAAGGGGGAGACAATGCAAGACTAGATTTTTCTCTAATGTGTGAGGAAAATGGAATATTAAATTGGAGACTGGGAGACAGAGGGAGAGTATTACTTTGGGAGGAGAATGGGAGCAGGACACATCAGACTCCGTAACGAGGGGAAAAAAGAGAAAGAGCATGTAAGCATGTGTGCCGTCTCTCCTGTTCCCTCAATGCTTGGCTATTAATGAAATTTATAAATCATCGGTGATATAAATTTTAATCGAGGGCTGGTGGAAAACCGTAGAGGTCTCTGAAGATAGCTTCAGCTCATTTGAAATTCCATTTGCATTAAAGATTCACATAACACTGAAAGATTTGAGGGAAATCTTTTCTTTTTTATCTTCCCTTCATTCATTAGTAATGATTCCTTTTTTCCTTTTTCACTACGACACGAGGGTTTTCAAAATCAGCGTCTCTTCATAACAAATGCCTTCCGCCTTTTGCCCCTCTATGTCCTGTTGTGTGTGTATTATCATAGGCTCTGCATGGAGCGAGATGAAGACCAGAAGTCAGCTAAGAGGGAATAATTATTTTTTACTGAAAACTAATATTCAAATTTGTTTGAATGCTCCTTTTGTAATTAACACCCACTAATTATATCTTTTTAATTTATGATCACTGGTTAGCGCTGTTTCTTTATCTGTCACGAGCTCACACATGTTTGAGGTCTCTAATTAGCTAATTAATAGTGGCATTTTGATTGGAATATTGTTTGTTTTGCAGAGGTATGAGCCTGTTCTTGAAGACTGAGACGTCTTGTTGCATAATTCATGGCACGCTCCGCCAACAGACAGCATTGCCATTTAAATTATGAACACATTAGAAAAATGCTAACCCTCCCTGACTGCCTGCGGCAACTGAGAGATAGAAAGAGAAATAAATGAATTTCCCACTGCTCATTACTTTACCTGTGATAATAGGGGGATGGGAGGTGGGAAGAGCGTGTCAAAGCCGTTAATGTGTATCATTAGAAATGTAGAGGTGTGTGGTTGTTGTGTACAGATCCTACATTTATTCAGATTCATATTATTTTTTCTATTAATTCAAAAGAAGGCAGGAAAGATCTTCTTTGGGCTGGCTCACAAAGAAAAAAATCTTACTGACAGAAAACTTTTGAACATATATGTATATACTGTATACGCACACACACTACTATTCAAAAAGTTGTTTTTTTTTAAACTTTCAAAAAATTAATTGATCAAAAGTGACAGTAAAGACATACAAAGTTACAAAAAAATTCTATTTCTATAAAGTTTTTCAGGATTCTTTGATGTATCACAGTTTCCACAAAAATATTAAGCAGCACAACTGTTTTCAACAGTGATCAGGTCCGGCTTTATGCATCATTCTAAGCACGTGTCTATGCTTGCACGTCCAGGGGGGCCCAATTACAATGAGGACAAACAATCTTTTTTTTTTTTATTATTTCATTCAAATTCTAAAACTCGCTAAGACAATTACTTTATGAATTTAAAATATCGTCACTGTTGGGCAGAAAACCTTGTATCTCCATATTTCATCATAAATCATTGCTATTGGTCACCCTTTGTTTGTCTGTGGATTTTGCAAATATTTAACCAATGAAGAGTATTAAAAACAGCTTGTGACTAAACCTTGTGACTAAACCTTGTAACTCCATTGGCTCCTCAACTGCTTCTTGAATCTTGAATTAAGTGCCGCGTCTCTGCTGGCTTTCTATGCAAGGGCATATAAAGAACTTGGTTTGAATAAGAACAGCGTTTTCTTTACTCAAGAAACACACTCTCTCTCTCTCTCTCTCTCTCTCTATATATATATATATATATATATTACAGTGGGGGGAACAAGTATTTGATACACTGCCGATTTTGCAGGTTTTCCTACTTACAAAGCATGTAGAGGTCTGTAATTTTTATCATAGGTACACTTCAACTGTGAGAGACGGAATCTAAAACAAAAATCCAGAAAATCACATTTTTAAATAATTAATTTGCATTTTATTGCAAGACATAAGTATTTGATCACCTACCAACCAGTAAGAATTCCGGCTCTCACAGACCTGTTAGTTTTTCTTTAAGAAGCCCTCCTGTTCTCCACTCATTACCTGTATTAACTGCACCTGTTTGAACTCGTTACCTGTATAAAAGACACCTGTCCACACACTCAATCAAACAGACTCCAACCTCTCCACAATGGCCAAGACCAGAGAGCTGTGTAAGGATATCAGGGATAAAATTGTAGACCTGCACAAGGCTGGGATGGGCTACAGAACAATAGGCAAGCAGCTTGGTGAGAAGGCAACAACTGTTGGCGCAATTATTAGAAAATGGAAGAAGTTCAAGATGACAGTCAATCTCCCTCGGTCTGGGGCACCATGCAAGATCTCACCTCGTGGGGCATCAATGATCATGAGGAAGGTGAGGGATCAGCCCAGAACTACACGGCAGGACCTGGTCAATGACCTGAAGAGAGCTGGGACCACAGTCTCAAAGAAAACCATTAGTAACACACTAAAATCCTGCAGCGCACGCAAGGTCCCCCTGCTCAAGCCAGCGCATGTCCAGGCCCGTCTGAAGTTTGCCAATGACCATCTGGATGATCATGAGGAGGAATGGGAGAAGGTCATGTGGTCTGATGAGACAAAAATAGAGCTTTTTGGTCTAAACTCCACTCGCCGTGTTTGGAGGAAGAAGAAGGATGAGTACAACCCCAAGAACACCATCCCAACCGTGAAGCATGGAGGTGGAAACATCATTCTTTAGGGATGCTTTTCTGCAAAGGGGACAGGACGACTGCACCGTATTGAGGGGAAGATGAATGGGGCCATGTATCGCGAGATCTTGGCCAACAACCTCCTTCCCTCAGTAAGAGCATTGAAGATGGGTCGTGGCTGGGTCTTCCAGCATGACAATGACCCGAAACACACAGCCAGGGCAACTAAGGAGTGGCTCCGTAAGAAGCATCTCCAGGTCCTGGAGTGGCCTAGCCAGTCTCCAGACCTGAACCCAATAGAAAATCTTTGGAGGGAGCTGAAAGTCCGTATTGCCCAGCGACAGCCCCGAAACCTGAAGGATCTGGAGAAGGTCTGTATGGAGGAGTGGGCCAAAATCCCTGCTGCAGTGTGTGCAAACCTGGTCAAGAACTACAGGAAACGTATGATCTCTGTAATTGCAAACAAAGGTTTCTGTACCAAATATTAAGTTCTGCTTTTCTGATGTATCAAATACTTATGTCATGCAATACATGCAAATTAATTACTTAAAAATCATACAATGTGATTTTCTGGATTTTTGTTTTAGATTCCGTCACTCACAGTTGAAGAGTACCTATGATAAAAATTACAGACTTCTACATGCTTTGTAAGTGGGCAAACCTGCAAAATCGGCAGTGTATCAAATACTTGTTCTCCCCACTGTATGTAAAGTTTTTGCGTATGCACATGCGGCTATGAGAAAGTTTGAACTTTATTTATATGTTTCTGTCTATTTTGATTCTCTTTATTTCTCCGTTCTAACCCATTCTTATTTATTCCTCGATCATTTTATTCCATTAACTATATAGTATCTCTTTCTCTCCTTCTGTGTGTGTGTAGGAAATGTGTTTAATTAATTTTTGCTTCAAGTTTTCTTGCTTTAATAGTTTGTGTTTCGACACATGTGAATGTGTGTGGTCTACAGGCTTGCTAAACACTGCAGTCATTTATCTTTACATTTTACATTTAATGTCTCCACCATACTTTGATCCTTACTTGCTGAAACAGCACAGCTTGGACCCCCTGACGTAGCTTTGCGTTTATAAACAGATGGCTGAAGAGATTACTCCTTTAAAAAAACTGTGATGGTAATGATTGTTCGAAGAAGGTTGAATTTGCTCTGCTTCTGCCATTACCATATTATAATATCTAACAATTCCAGTAATATGCAGTTTACACGCAAGCGCTCAATAATTCCACTCTGATGGATTAGATAATGAGATAAAGATATTTTTACATCTTTATTTGTTCTTTGTAGAAAGCCAAACACATATACTTGTTTTTCGCCAGATTCAACTATATTCAGCTGCCAGATTCTCTTAAGCATCTCTCCGCTCGATATGCTAATGTCGGTCCCAATTTCCATAATTAGAGAGAGAGATTGTGTTATTATGGCAAGAAAATGCTGGGCTGAGGTTATTATAACTCTCTCAGCAGGGAGCTGCAGTCAAACACTACAGCAAGCCTTTCTGATTCCTCTTTTATATGCAACCATATTCCCTTATTCAAGAGAATTAATTACCCACAATACCACATGATGATATTTATACTTCTCTGCTAAAGTATATATGTTTTTTAAGAGCTTTGTGTGTGTGTGTGTGTGTGTGTGTGTGTGTGTGTGTGTGTGCGTGTGAATGTGTTTGACTGTG